>JAUCNO010000236.1:14425929-14437310 GCA_032353835.1 Enteromius viviparus | reverse complement strand
ACAAAACAAAACAAAACAAAACAAAACAAAACAAAACAAAACAAAACAAAACAAAACAAAACAAAACAAAACAAAACGTTTTGCAGACACTTCAAGGTTTTTTTTAATAGTGACTAAAATTTCACATCAGTGTACAGTATGTATTTTTATCTGTTCATGCTGTCTCTGGGAAATGAATTTGACATGGCTAGTGCCATGCTGTGAAGTAAAATAGAATTTAAAATAAATTATAAATTAAAATAAAATAAATCTTCAGCGTTGAGTCTGTTTGAAAAATGTTGATTTAGTGCGCCTCACTGAAGTGTGATAAATTGTTTGTTTTGAAAGGGAACTGTAAGTCTGATTGATGAGCTCTGAAATGATACGCACCAGTACCTGGAAAGTCATACATCATAATCACATGCAGCAGAGACTGATTAAAGTCAAATATGATGAAGCATTATGGCTCGCACGAGACTCGAACTCACCAAGAAAAGCAGAGGGAGAGACGGTTCCATTACTGCGAGAGACCATGACGCTGATGCCCGTCTCCACAAAGGGCACAGAGAAGTCCACGACCTCTGACCTCTCCTCATTGATAGTGAGAGAGCCGATCGCCATGTCTGCCCGCTTGTACACAACCTAGTGAACAGGAGGAAGTAGAAGATTGTATTTTTGCCCTTTTGCCACTTTTATTAGTAGCAGGAAAGTTTTATTTACAGGATTTATAGGGACTCGTTTTACAGGAGCATTAGACCTAGTAAAATTCTGCTGTGCCCTAGTAAACTTTTACTGATTAATCCTTGTTTGACAAGGGAAATTACTGTATACTGACCCAAGAAAAACTCTAGAATACTCAATGATTTGATCACAAGAAACATCACAGGAAGTACAGGAAGAGAGACATGACTGGCCGGGACATGACTCGAAGCCATATATATCCCCATGAGCGCATAAGTCGGTAACAACAAACCTCTGTGTCACAACTCTGACATGAAAAATGCATTATGAATCAAGAAGGCCACAAAGAAAGCTGCTGCATTAAAAGTGCACAACCTATGTCGAAAGCACGAAGCACTTTATATTAAACGCTTTAAAAATGCTGAGCATGTAGTGGTCACAGTAGTTGTGCCATTGAATGTATTTCTGAAGGTTTGGTTCTTATCTGTAAATAATATAAACTAAAAACAAATACAAGTGAATATTAGTTGCTGGACATTAAATTTAGATGCAAGTTCATGTAAAATGCATTAAATGTTATAAACATGTAAAACAAGTAATTATATTTCTACAAGAGCTGTAATAGTTTTATTACAGATAAAATCAAAACTCTTCAAAGAATGTTCAAAAGCATATGCACTTTGTAAATTAAGAAACTTTATGCTCAACCATCTTTGAAGTGTTTAATAACGCCCCTGCATGATGTTGAAAACTTAGTTTTTTATATGAAAAATACATTTATTTTTATGTTCTCTGAGCTATGTGTATTAATGCAGATGATTCTACCTATTATTTTATCAGTTAAAGGAATAGTTCTGTCATCAGTGTAATAATTTACTCACCCTCAAGTAGTTCCAAACCTGTATGAATTTCTTTGTTCTGCCGAACACAAATATTTTCAAAAAAGTCTGTAACCAGGCTGTTTGTGGGTCACCACTGACTTCCATAGTAGGAAAAAAATACAATGGGAGTCAATGGTGACCCAAAACAGCCTGGTTACAAACCTTTTTCAAAATATCTTCTAGGGCTGTGCAATATATATATATTGATATATTTGTGAATCTCCTCAGTAAAGCTGGTTCTTTGATTAGCTGTAAATCTCTAGCTGCTTTTAAATGGACTGCCAGTTACAGAGCCGTAGATCAGTGACAAGCTACGCAATATCGCATTTAGTTTTGCAAGTGATTTAATGACGCAGCTTGTCAGTGATCTACAGCTCTGAACGAACTGGCGGTCCGTTTGTAAACAGATGATGGAGATTTCCCGCTAATCAAAGAACCGGCTTTACTGATGAGATGCGCATTAATATTTTGAACGATATCTATCGCACAGCCCTAATTTCTTAAAATCCTTTGTTCTGCCGAAACACAAAGGATTTTATACAGGTTTGGACCTACTTGTGGGTGAGTAAATGTTCATTTTTTCGTTTTCATTCATTCACTCTTTTAACACTTGTGTTGTTGATGTTTAATATATATAATTTAGTTATTTAAACAGCAGTCATGCTATTTCAAACTGCAAACCACTTTCGTTTAATCGAGATGAAAACAATTTATCTATGCACACCTCTAATATATATATATTTCAAACAAATGCTGTTCTTTAGAATTTTTATTAATCATAGAACCCTAGGACATAAAAAAGCTTCCAGAAGAATATCAAGTAGCTCAGCTGTTTTTTAACATTGATAATACATTTATTTATTTGGCAGATAATACATTTTTCTTGAGCATAAAAGTGTCTTGAGAACAAAATTAGCATACTGCAACAATTTTTGAAGAACCATGTGACACTGAAGACATAACAGTTCTTTTAAATTGAATCAGTAAAAAAAAAGAAAAAGAAAAAATAAATAAATATATATATATATATATATATATAGTTTTTTTTTATTACAGTAATTAGAGAAAACATAAATAAATTCAGAAGTCAAGTTTTTAAAGGCTAATGTATATTCTGAACCTTTTTCCAGCACAACCATTTATACAGTTTAATTTTTACAACCGTACAGTAAATTTTTGGAAAAATATGTTTTTTCATTAAAACACAGGATTTTTTAATGTGACCGAACAAAAAAAGATCAGGTGAGTAATTAATCATTATAACAATCACAAGCTGTAGCCCTATATTGAAGTTTAGAAAGCCAAAGGTCACACAACATGCTGTGAATAAATGTAGAAGGATTGATCGGTTCTACTCTGCTAATATTTAAAAAGTAAACTACAGTATTTAATTCAGCTTCCGTTTTCTAGGTCACAGACAGGGTACAAATATTTGTAGGTTGGAATTATGCAGATGAGAAATTGAGCTAGTGATCATCTGTAACCTGCAGTCCCATTAACACCACCCAATAGTGCTGCAAAAAATGTAAAACTGCTGCTACAAAAGTGGCCAGAATGGAACGCTTTGGTTCTTTGAACTCTACCCCCAGGTCCCCTAGAAAAAAGGTGTGCTGAACAGAGAAGCACCAGTAATGCCACTGGAAGGAAGCCATGAAACGTAAAGAGAGAAAAAAGTGGAGTTAACCCGATGATGAATCAAACTTGTGACGCCCGCATGAGCACCACGGCTCAACCGCTGGACTACTTCCCTAGTTTCCTCTACACTTTACTGATCAAAGCATTCACTGTGCAGCAGTCAAAGAACCAGTGATATGGAGGTGAGTCCTCAGGAAGAAATCAGCATTTTGCCTGAACACAGAAGCCATATGTGGTGAGTAACAGGTGGTCTATCTGCAAATTCAGAGAACCTCCATCTCTAATTAATATTCAATCCACGTACTGGCTGCATTCCAGTATCCATAAATTGGTCGGGCAGATAGTGTAGTAAGACGCCTGCACACATAGACGCTACAGGAGGCAGGTTATCCATCTCAAGACAGTACACCCCATACAGAGAGAAAGCATGCCCGGGAATACCAAAAAGGAGGGACAACATTAACATCTTTACTTTCCAGTGCGGCTCTTTTCTCACTTTGCATTCTGTTTTATATTCCTGAATGGTGTGAAAAGCTTGTGATGCAGAGGAACAGGATTTATGGCGACGGTGCAGAGTTGAGTCACTGCCTAAAGTCATGCAGGTTACAAGCTTTCCCAAATCTCCTGACAGCTTGAACGCTGCATTGATTTTGAAAAGATGCGCACCTGTCTATGTGTGTGTGTGTGTGTGTAATTTCCAGTGTACAGCGAGGGCTTTTGCATCCTTCTTAAAAGTGAGCTTCCGCGTTTCTTGGTCTGCAGAGACTGTGGGAAGAACATCGATGAAGTTGTTTCCTCGTGAGCGCGCCGCAGCCCCGGTCCTGCTGCAGGCCGGCATGCAGCACAGGGGAAATGTGGACCTGTCGTATATAGAAGATCAAAGCCGCTCACGCGCGCACACTCGCAGCCTGAGAAAATAACCCTTAGCACTGCACATACAGGGGCCGTGCTGACAGCTGATTGGCTGAGCATCAAAATATGCAGTGGAGAGACCAAAAAGCGAGAAAGAGAGAGAGGGGAAAAGGAAAAAGAAAACAACGTGGTCACAGATAAAGAGACGGAGAAGAGAAAAGGGGAGGGAAAAAAAAACCTGTGAGAAATATTAAGAGCAGAAGAATGGAAATGAGACAGTGACAAGAGCTGTTTCCATTCCCTAGCAACTGTCTCGAACAGGCTTCACTCCAGGGTGTGAGCGCCTCAGCGGGGTCTCGCACTCAAAACAACAGCCCTCCTGTCCGTCATTCGCACTCTCAGACGGACACAACTCGTTTTTGGCTTGCTCCAGGCCTCTGTCTTGGATACTTCTGTGTTTGTGCGTGTGACCCATTAACTGAATCCCTCGGCGCTGTGTTAAAAGGGTTTCGGGAGTCCTGGAGGCCGTCAGATACGGGTGGGAATTCAGTCATCAAACAGGGCAACAAGTGACTTCTGTGTTACATCACGCACCGTGCTGGAATTACACGTTCAAACTCTTTACAGAGAGCAGGGGGTTTCCACCTCCTGAACTTGGAACCTCAGGGACCCCCGGTACAAAAAAAAAAGAAAAGCCTTGAGATCTTCAGCAAGCCCTTAACCTTTGTTAAGAACCCTAATATTACTCCATTACAAAATGCTTTACTTAAACAAACATTTTATAAGAGATAGGAATGTCACAAAGTTCTAAATAATTCTACAGAATTCACAAACTACCGCTCAAACATTTGGGGTCAGAAAGATACTTAACACTTTCATTCAGAAAGGATGCATTAAGTTCTGTAGTAAAGATTATAGTAAAGATTTTTACTTAAAAATAATTCCCAAAATAAAATGCTGTACTTTTGACCATTCTATTCATGCAGAAAACAATGTGTCACGTATTAAGCAGCACAACACTAATAATAAACCAGGAAGAAAGGATCATGTAACACTAGACAAGCTATTTTAAATTGTAATATCATATAAACATTTTACATTGCATATAGGTGTGCGCAGTAAACAAATATTTCTTCTTGTAACTTTCTAAGGAATATTTCCAGCTGATTGATATTTCACTGATGGCTTTATGGCAGTATGATGTCAAAACTTGTTCTGGAACAATATATAGTTCTTAACAAAGACATTTTTCTTGAAAAAAAAAAAAGATACACAAATTTATTTAGCATTACTCTCATTTTAAACAAATATTCCAATAAATGTAATATTAATATAAAAAAATATAATTATAAAGCAGTCTGACATATAATGACCACAACTATAAAAATATGAATATTTTTGTGTGCACTTGGATGGGTTAAATGCAGAGCACAAATTCCTAGTATGGGAAACCATACCTGGCCACTAGTCACGTCCTTTCCTATCCTTTCCTTATTTTTTATACATTTTTATTTTTTTATTTTAATCTTTGAACACTTACTATCTTCCTCCAAATGGGTTTTTATCCATGAAAAAAACAGTATAGCTGCATTACATTTTAGGAAAAGGGTCCCTCTCATTTTTGAAGGTCCTTGGCATTACAAGTTTTGCAAACCCCTGTCTTTTTAATGAAACCCCTGAATAAAACACTCTGGCAACCACAATAGAGTCATACATGCACTTCCTTCAAAAGAACATGGACATATGTTATGAGCTCACATTGACTCCTTACTCTCAACTTCTTCAAAAACACTGCACCATGACCTTAACTATCCCATAATCACAGTGTTTGATCATCATGACTACTGATACCAAAGGGAATAGCAGCCTTGCCTTTAATCTGGAGTCCTCTCTCCACCTAATGCCTGTATTTACATATGCAAGTGAAGTCCTCTCATTGATATCGCTGACAGTGCATCCAGGGCACTTGCTCATCAGCGCAGTGAATAAGGAGAGGAGGCACTGATGGGAATACAACAAGCTTGGCCGGTTTAAAGTAGGTGAAAGACACAAAAAGCCTCTATTACCTCTCCCACCATTCCGTTCCAAACTCCATCAATCTTCTTCCCATGTTTCCCATTGGTCACCAAGTAAAGGTCGTAGGTGAAGCCGACGATTCTGGCCAGTCGCTTCAGGATGTCGATGCAGAATCCTTTGCAGCACTGTTTCATGGGTGCCACCCCTTCCTGAAGTGCACTGCAATCAAAAAGAAAGTAATCAGTTATGTGTATTGCATTGGTAACATTTAATTTTACGGTTACACCTATTAGTTGCTTAATGGCAATTTTTTTTACAAGAACATATTTATATAATTTTTATTATATATAAATATTTACAATATAAAAATCTAATATATTTATATGTGCATTAGTGTGTGTGTATATATATATATATAGCACTAAATATAAACAAAACATTTTATTTTAATTTTAATAATATTTTAATATATTTGTTGTAAAATATGACTGTTGTGCAAATGCAGTACACAGACATAAACAGTACAACCCTGAAGAGAAAAGGCTGTGTTATCAGAAGGTTACTCAGAGTTACAGAGGAAATGTGAAATTAAGAAAAACAGAAGAATGGAAAGGGCAAGGTTTTTCCTATTATCCTTTCTTGGTAAATTTTCTGTGATATAACTGAAAATCATATAATTAGATGAAACACGGGCATCCATATGTCTTTTGTGGGAGCAGTGAAGCAGCATCCGCAGAGACACGTGTACACGGCAAGAGCTCAAGCAGATTGACAAGCAACATGATGGCTAAGTATGAGCAGAGATCGCCACAAGGCAAAGCCAAAATGAGAGGGGAAGTGAGAGAAAGAGAGGGAGAGGAAACGAGTGATCGATTGCAAAGCTAAGGCAGCTGAGTATAGCCCCTGGAACTTCATAGTGATATGGCGGGGGGGGCTAGTGAGATACACTGAGATAAAGTCTAAATTGAAAGAATGTGACAAATGACTGGAAAAAGATGACCAAAGCTTCCAAAGGGAATTATTTGGACAAAAAAAAATCATGCTATGCTTACAACATTAAATTACAATTTCCAAGTAATTCTTTGACATGCCATGTATTGCTTTTCAATTAACAAATAGAATTTAAATGTAAACATAGAAGTTCAAATTAAGTTCCATCTTTATTATTAAACTAATGTTGTGTGATAAAAGCTTAATAAAAAAAAAAGTATATATTATAGCATTTAAGTTGGTAGTAAATAAAATAATATTCTAAACAAAATTAAATTAAATAAGCTGCCAGTAATGCAAATAAAATATACAGTATAACCAGCATAAACTGAAAAGTCATAACACTTTTAATATCTTAAAAATGTTAATGGTCAATTTTTTTTTTTATAATTATAGCGATTAAGTTAAATTAATAAAATAAAATAAGTTGCCAGTAATAAAAAACAAAATAATTAATAAAATAATGCAAGCTGTAGAATACAAAATTAAAATATAATGATAAATCATAGTACCTTTTAATATTCTTTTCTAAGAATTATGGTCAAAATGTTGGTTTAATATCATAGTAGCTGTTATTACAATGAAAACCAAATATAAAATAAATGAAATGAAAAGAAATGTGCTGCCAGTAATAAAAATCCCAATACACTCTGTAGGATACACTCTCTTCAGTACATTTGAAATGACTAAAATTCAGCATCAAATGTAAAATATTTATGACATTAAAACTACTCTTTCGTCCAAACTATTGACAATCTAAAGTAGTGAGGATGTTCCTCTGAGGGTGTGCATTACTTATCTAAATATTTCTGTAACAGATGCATAACTGCATTTCTCAACTAACGCCTGAAATTTATCTCTGATGTGGCAAAATGTGAAATGACACTGCAATGCCTTTCTTACAGAAAAGTCATAGACCCGTGAAGGGAAGAAATCTAGTTCCTAACCTGTCCACTGAAACATACCACATTCTAATTTAACTTTGGTTACCTGGGACCCACCGGAACAATTTTACAACAATGTCTCTTTTCCCCCCATACAAAAAAAGCCATGATAAACGGCAGACGAGGCGGTCAGATCAATACTAACCTGGCATTGAGAGGCCGTCTGCATGGCACAGAGTCTCTAATGCAGGTTCCAGAGGCAGGGTCTGCGAGCTCCACGATAACGAAGGGCCGCTCCTCCAATGTCACGACCCTCAGGTGCTGAGCATCATCGGGCGGCTGCAGGAAGGGACCATATCGAGACCAAGCAGGGTACCTCAGACGTAACACCCCATTCTCCCACCATCCTACCTAAGACCACACAGACAGTACATGGTCGAGGGTCAGAGGTCATTTATGTCTTGGCAGTCGCAGAAATGTGGCCAATAAATAGAGATTTCAATTTAATAGGCTGTTCTTATAATGACCGTGACAAAAGCTGTTTAAACATGACTGCTTCTCATTATGAATCCAATTCATAAATCAATAATACATGGAAGTCAAAGGTCTTTTTTAGCGGTTTTAGCTATTTAAATGGGTCTATTCTAATAGAGTCATTGAGGCTGGATTACAGACAGGAATGGCTTGCCTTTTCTCAGGTTAAGCCTGTAAAGTGAGGAAGGATAGTGAAAAATGAAAGACTATCTCCTCTATGTTCCTCTGTGAGCTTATAGCTGAGGGCTCTCTAAAAACAGTCCTGTGCCCTTTTTATTCACTGGGGAAAGAGTGGATTTTTCTTTCCAGAGGAAAAAAAAGACAGATTTTTAGCTAAGTGACGGGCCAGAGGAAAAGGTTACGAGCCTGAGAAAAAACAGAGAAGGGGTAAAATGTGTCAAGATAGGCTATGACAGTATAACTGAGCTCATAATCCATATACAGAAGACTAACACCAGCAGAACAGTATGAATCAGAAAATAAGCCAAATAAAAAAGCATGCTTTTATTTACATGTATTATTAATAAAACTATTACTATATTTTGTATAAAAGTGGTATTAATGCTTCTACTAATAATCATGATATCAATATATAAATCATTATAACAACATTATACTTTGTTTAGGTTCTTATACAAAGCATAATTTCTAGTGCAGACAATTAATTCTTCCAGTTTAAAGACATTAAAAAATTTTAAGCTAATAGGCCACCTAACTCACATTATATTTTTTATACACAGAATATCTTTATAAGCACATAAACATGAAGCTTTTCAGACGCACACTCCGACTTCACCTCAGCACTAGGTGTGAGTCAAATAAGCGCTGAAAGTAGAACAACAGTTAACTGCGGTCCGATAAGATGTTATCAGGCCATGTGTCCGTAAAAACCTATTTTTGCTTCAGTCAGATGTTATACTGGGCTCATACTCATGCATGCTCTTCAATTGCAAATGAAACAAGGTCGTGCACGCTGTGGCCTATAACATTCATATTAAAGCCAGCACGCATGGCATATCTGCATCACATTCAGCAGCAGCTCTTAAAGTTATAGCAGCCAAAAAAACCTAATAACCCTGCTGCTGGGATGTCTGTTAATCAAAGAAAAAAAAAGAAGAAAAAAAGTACACCAATAGCTTTTTTGTTGCTTTAAGGATTCTATATTTAATTTAGAATTCAACTTTATTCAATTTTTGTATATTTTCTCATTGATGAAGTGCACAGTTAAATATGACATTTATTATAATGAGATTGTTTTAAGTTCACTTAAATTAGAAATGAATAAATAAAAGGAATTAAAGGATATTTAAAAACATTAGCTGTGATTTGTCATGATTAATCACGATTCATTTCAGAAAAAAAAAGTTGAAAAGTTGATGTGAAACTAATTTGGACTTTCATCCCAAGCAAAACACAAACGAGAAATTCTATAACGCAAGCAATTAATCATAAGTAGACAGCAATAAAAGAAGAGCTGTGATACAAAGCATCAGCTCAGTTTCATATTTCACCCAAAACTGAAAAATTCCTTCATTATTTGCTCACCCTTACGTCATTCCATTCCTGTATGCTGTTATTATTTCCATAAACCACAAAAGACGAATAATCTGAATCTTCAGTGAGATCTTTTCATATGACAGTGACCAGGGTTTGTCAAGCTCAGAAATGGCTAAAAAGCAATACAAAAGCACCATAAAAGCAGACTGAAATTTAAGTCAAATTCTCTCTTAAACAAACAGCATGAGGTCATGACATCAGATATCTAAGCCAAATCGTCAAACTTGTGGAAAGGTCATATGTGCATCTACTTAAAAACAAAATTTCAGAGTGCTTTCATTTCATTTTGAAACCTTGACAGTCAGTGAACCGTCATTGCATGGACAAATATGAAGATTCAATCATCAAAAAAACAACAACAACACAGCTTCGGAACGACACGAGGGTGAGTAAATAAATGACAGAATTTTCCATTTTCAGAACTATTCCTATAGGACACAACAACCTCTCAGCAGTTTGTAACACACTTCACATATTCCTGTCTTATTCCAGTCCCAGCACTTAAAGTTTGCTAGTAGCACTGAGCCATAGGACTTTCCCCAACACACCAGCAGAGAGTGGCAGCTATCAGCACCAAAGCAGCCCTCGAGAGCAACCAGATACAGCAAAAGATGTTCAGTTTTTAAAAAAATGTCATAAGTCTCAGCGGTACATAGAGAATAAATATACCTCTAATACGCTGTGTATGTGAACGCTCATGACTCTGAGATATCAGTCAGAGGCTGGCAGCTAAAAGACTTTGCATATTAGCACAGGATCAGGGCAGAGAAATCTAATTGAAAGGAATTGAGCAGGAAATGGCAACAGTCAGCATGTGGATTCCTGCAAGCAAAAGCGGGTCTCATTGGGCTAGTTATCCCACTTCTAACTGCTCAGTAACTGAGGCTGTGGCATTACAAAGGCTCGGAAATCAAACGCATCCGGGGCAGATCACTGGAAATTACAAAAAGCCGATTCTGTGACATCGGCTCACCTGGTCCCTGTCTCGTTTTCTGTTCATCAATCTGTCTGCTTGGGTCAGTCTGACTGTCCATTTGTCAGCTTTCTTTCTTTCTTCCTCTGTTCACACCGAGGGTGATAACTGTAATGGTAATTTTATAAGAATAGGGACGTCCACGTCACAAATTTAATGATAACAACAGAGAAAAAAGTATTGTTTGAATTACTTTCAATATTTTTTTTACCAGCTAATAAATGTTAAACATATTGACAGCCAACTATAAATATAATTTATCCTGCTTTAATGAGCATAAACATTTAAAGCACCACAAGTCAAAACTTGACCACATGCTTATAGTCAAGTCAAGTCAAGTCACTTTTATTTATATAGCACTTTTAACAATACAGATTGTAGCAAAGCACTGAACATTAT
>JAUCNO010000236.1:14400015-14424175 GCA_032353835.1 Enteromius viviparus | reverse complement strand
GTTAGTGTATCGATTATTTATTGCGACAGAGGGCACAACAATATATTGCAATATCGATTTTTTTTCCCACCCCTAGTGTATATAGAATCTAAAGATATTTTCACTTAGTGTGAATAGCATCTAAGTGCAAATAGTCACTGCCAAAAGAATTTTCCATTTTGGCAGAATTTCTTACTGCTCAACAAATTTAAACACAATCCCAAAACAAAGTCAGGGAGTGTAACGTCAGAATTAGGGCTGCAGCTATTGAATATTTTAGTAATCGAGTATTTTAATGAAAATAGTAATAGTAATAGTAAAGTAATCGGATAAACATTTTTGCTTAATTAAAGAGCAATATTAAATATGCTAGAGAATATAAGACATGTTGCTTAAAAAATAACAATTAATTGTTTTGTTTTTGTTTTTTTGTTTAAATCAACATTTTATTTATTGATGATATTTACAATTTTTTTTATTAATATTATGTAAAATATTATCATACAGTATAGTAAGTTCATGGCTGTGCATTTATAAACCCTTTTCATCGATTACCACAATTTCCGGCCCCTCCACATCCGTCGAGCAGTATTGCACTGAGCGTTGTGCTTTATCCCTTCCATAATTAATGTACATTATTTAACAGCCCCCATCTCGATTTACAATCGCATTGATTTAACGCTACACTGAATTCACCTGGTCTCGGGTGACAGTCCTTCTCTGGTCTCTGAGTAGGACATTTTTGTCATTTTCTTGTGTTCATTTGGTCTCTTTGCTCATCGCGTTGTTATTGCTCCCTTCTATTACGCAGCCCACACTAGTCCGCGCTCGCGCCCTCACATCAAAACACCACGTCTCCTTCCGCTTTGTGGGTGACGTAAGCCTAATTGCATTTTCACAGTAATGCAAAAATCATTGCGAAAAAATGTGGTTTTGAAGCAGAGGATTTTGCCTCAATAATTTTTAGTAATCAAGTTACTTGAGGAATCGTTTCAGCCCTAATCACAACGATTTTGAAACTGGTATTACAGGATAAAACAACTTACAAAGAGTTTCCTTAAAGTGATAGTTCACCCAAAAATTAAAAATGTATAAATAATTACTCAGCCTTATGTTACCCCAAACCTGTAAGATCTTTGTAAGACTATTTTTGAAGAAATGAGAGGGTTTTCTGACCCTGCATAGACAGCAACACAACTACTGTAACACATTTAAGGCCTGGAAAGGTAGTAAGGACATTGTTAAAACAGTCCATGTGACATCAGTAGTTCAACTCTAATGTTATGAAGCTAGGAAAATACTTTTTGCATGCAAAAAACACCTCATAATATAGGCTTTATTTAACATTTTCTTTGCATGTGCTTTGTGTCTGCTTGTAAATACTGTGCAGCATGTCCAGGTTTTACATCAGAACTTTGGCTCCTGTGTCAGCAGCATCACAACACAGAGGAAAATGAAGTTTTTATGCTTGTTCTCTTTGCACAATAAGTATTTTGTAGCTTAAATAAATTACAATTTAACTAAAAATGTCACATGGACAATTTTAAAGATATCTTTACTACCTTTCTGGGCCTTGAACATGTCTGTTGCGCTGCCGTCTATGCAGAGTCTGAGAGTACTCTGATTTCTTCAGAAATATCTTAATTGGAAAAGATCTTACAGGTTTGGAACAACATGAGGGTGATTAATTAATGAACTATCCTTTTAAGGTTCAGTCACATTATCCATTGCCTCCTCTCTCGTGTAGTGACATACTGAATGAAGCATTTCTAAAAAAAGAAGTAACTTTAAAACCAAGCAGCCTTCTGTTGATTTATGCAGCAAATCCGCTTGACCAACTTAAAGCAGTGAGGAAATCTCAGTCCTTATGCAAAACCCTCAATCACATGAATTTCTACTGAAATGCCGGGAAAATTGCAAGACTCTTACGCATCAGTGTGGCCGCTAATATACAGGTACCCGTTGTTATCATTATAGTTATCTTTATAGTAATCGCTCTCTGTATGAACAAGCCTTCACAGCCTGTTAACTCAAGATCCATTTCATCTGAGCGGCAGTGACGGAAGGGAAGGGAATGTTGAGTTTGCTGGCTCGTGTCTGTATCTGACAGACAGCGTCAACCCAGAATCCACCACGGAAAGAAATCCAGCCACACATCTCAACAGGTGACACCGTCTTGTATTAAGGATGTCTGAACAGCTTCATAAAATATGCATGGCATGTCACAAAGTAGCACAGCCAGACAAGGTAGGACTGTGTGGGATCCGAGTGGCTTTTTGCAGCTGCTTGAGGGATAGAAATGCTAATGATGCACAGTGTTTAGTGTCATGTCCTTATAATACTCTTTAATGTGTTTGAACGTGCTGTTGGGTTTTTCTTCTCCCTCTCTCCTCTCTGATCTTTCTCTGTCTCCCCCCAAATCTTTCCTACTCTCTTCCACCTCCAAAATGCAACCGAGTGCTCAGGGCCGATCCGTGTCAGCGGCAGTTAGACGTCTTAACTCTTTTTCTTTTTTCCGACGTTGGAATGTGGGCCGACAAAACGACCGAAATAGGAGTGTTGGAGCATGTGTGGAGAACCAGAGATCCTGCGGTGCATAACAAAGAGCCAAAGTAGCAGAGATCTGGGCCCAAGCTGAGGGGGCAGAGCCTCACGCAGGCAGAGGTAGAGCAGGGGCCTGATCAAACACCGTCTCCCCCGGGAACGGATAATGCTTTCACAGGGTGAAACACAAACATGCTGCCATGACACCCCCGTCCCTGTGAACGTCCCTGTGAGAGGAGGATAAAACAAGCCGCTTTTACCCCAGCGCGATCCTTACAAATCCACTAGCAGATTTACACGGCATAAACACACATGGACACATCCTGACAGGTACAAAGAGGGTTTGGAGAAATGTGCTTGGCATTTCATTTCTTAAACGTCTCCCCCCCCTGATATGTATCGATTTATGAGAACAGCGCCGACAAATGGGATCAAAAGCGTTGTAGCAGTTAGTTTGTTAAAATGCTATAAATGCCGCATGTGGAAGCCGTCACATGAAGTGCCTTGTGCAGAACGGGCTTCTGGAAGTTGAGTCATCCCCGTCCATTGTCTACTCCATGTTAGACAGAACGCATTTATGAGAACCAGAGACAAAACGGAGCGAAGACAAAGAGGGCGAGCATCTTGTTTTAATAGAGCTCCCTCCTCAAACAAATAGAAATTGAAAACCTCCTATAGTCAGCGTGGAAGCCTTTTAAATGTACATTATGGTGCCCCATTAAATATTTTATGTGAATGACAAAGACTCTGTGACTCTGAAGTACAAAAGCATCCAGATGTCTCTAACAGCACTTTTCTCCTGAACATATCTGCAAATGAGATGCAGGCGCCAAAGCCAGAACCAGCACCATGCAACCCTTAACAGACTGTTGCACAGTTTGATGGGTTTTTAGAGTTATTCCGTGCACAGATTTCAAAAACAACAAAATACCACTGTCTTTTATAGAGTGTGCCATTACATTACCAAAGAAAAAAACTTCTCTCAAGACTTACTCATGTCATTTCAAACCTGTAGTTCTCAAACTGTTTTATTTACAGAAAAAGTAGGTCTACTATTTTAAACTAAATGAATAAAATTATTTTAAACAATAACGAAATTGTGTCATTTTAGTACAATATTAAATGATTTTATTTTTATTTAATAGAAATAGCAACTTCTCAGCTATTTTTAATAAATAAAATATTTGTAAGATTTTATTAACTAGAAAAATGTATATTTATTTTATGACACTTACATGACTCTAACCCAGAATATTATTCAATTCTGACAGTTGTAAAGGAAACTAATTATAAGAATTATAATATAAGTTTTTTTTCTTTCTTTTTACTTGTCTTTTGTTCCTATTTTTTTATTATTTTTGTCCATCTTACAATGACCTTGGAATTGTGCTGAGGCCCTCAGTGGGTCACGGCCATACAGTACCTTTGTGTCTGGAACAGAATAAGATTTAGCATTTTTTTCAAAAATACTCTCATTTGCCACAACTCTCATGTATACTGGCACAAGAAATCTTGTCACTCCATATTTTAAACCAATTCATAGTAAGTGGTGCTCTTACAGTATATCTAATAATATGTGATGTAATGTAATGCCAAAATATCAAAGAATATCTAAGAAATTGAATCAGAGAGATGGGAGAGTAGGAAGATTTTCAATAAACTTATATTTCGGTCTGTCCCTCACACAAAGCTATCCAACACAATCTCATAAGAATTTGCAACTATTGTATATTTTGGCGAATCAGTGGCTATAAGTAGTATGAATATTAATCCATTTTTGTACATCTATGAATCTTATAATATTTTTGTTTAAAAACAATATCCACTTTCATACAAATCACATAAATCACGAATGCACACAAAATAGGAATTGCATTTTTTCTCTTAATTTATTACAGTATGAGCTATTCTAAGATTTATCAAAAGTCCCATATATTGGAATATAGCACGAGTCATAGACCTCTGTTATGAAACTTCTATGGCGTTTTTATTTTTTGCAGCTCGATAGCCCAGTAGTCACCATTCACTTTTATTCTTTAGAAAAGAGCTCAATCATTTGGGTTTGGAACGACATGAGAGTAAATAATGACATCATTCTATTTTTGGTTAAACGATCCCTTTCATACAGGAGAAAAGAAAGATTTTAAGGAAATGAAAGACTGGCCTGATTCAGAATGGACTAAATGTAAAAACAGACAGCGAGGAGGAACTCATTCGCTGGCACCTAAACAAAGCGTATGCAAGAACATTGACAGAACAAACGATCAACACTCGACCTTTCAAGACGCCCAGGGCAACACAATCCCCGTGCATCCTCTCGCTCTCCTACCGGAGCCAGTTATCGTGAGCCTGCCGCTTGACAGAACCGCAATCATTGGCCCAAAGCATGAAAAAGCATTGATTTTAAGCTATGTTGTGTACGGTACATAATGCGCAGAAATATAGACTGTGACAAGCTATGGGATCAGCAGAAAATATCCCCCACTCTATATCAAAACTTTTTTGCTCTTATGGCTCCATGTCAGTGAATTTTGCCCGAAGGAATTAGAATTTCTCCCAAGTACATAATCCACTGTCATTTTCTCTGTTAACAGATTGTAGAGGTGGAGAACACAAGCGCTGCCAGGGATTACAATTTTCAGTCTCTACGCTTGTCTTTGTGGCATCTAAATATTAATAATTCTGTTTTAAGGCACTAGTTTGAGTGGCACCTTTATGTATATGACATTCTCCCCGGCTATATTTACTCAGCTGGGTTTGGGATCAGTTATTTTGTCTCACGACAGCACGCTCTGCGGGAAAAATGTAGAGCTACAACGTCCCATGTGGCACCTACGATATGCTGATATACGAGAAGCCAATAAATTGAAGGGAGTTTTTATTCATTTATTTATTTATTCCTTCTCCACTCAGACATACTTAACACAAACATAACTGGCGAAGGAAGGGGAAGAGGGGAAAGAGGAAAACAAATCGGCTCGCTAAAAACATTTCACAATTAATTATTTAAATATATTGTTCTTCTCATAATAATAATAATAATAATAAAGGCATGAGCTAATAATGTAGGAAAGCCTCACTAATCTTAATAGCATACTGTGGATATGCATAGACAACAGGGACGAAAGTACACATGAGCTAATTGTAGATTACTCTTGAAACCGTAATTATATGTTTATATCATTGAGGCCGCGTCTGTGCGGTACGGCAGAAGTGCACCGTCAACACCAAAACACTCTCTCCGCTGCACAATGTGATGCATTGTTCAGAGTTAATTGTAATGGGTTTTTCTGCCATGGACTGTCATGAGAAATGGTTTTCGAAATTAGTGTAGTGTCAAGTTGTACATCATTTTAAAACTGCTTTCAATCTATATGTCTTACCGCTACAAACTGGAACATTAGACTTGCAGCTCTAAGACAGCAAGTCCATCATCACCATAGTCATGATGAAGTAATTCCCACATTTTATTAAAGCAATGGGCCTGTCGCTGCCTTTAAATCCCAATGCGTAATTAACAGCACGCAAAAAGCTCTCCGTGTCATAAACAGACACCTCGAATGATGTGTGATCTTCTTTCCAAACCCATTCCAGCGCATTTCTGCTGCAGAGCACCGCATGGCTACTGCAATGCTGCTTTTCATCCTGGACATTACCAATCCATAACAGCGGTTACACAAGAACGAACAGAAATAGAATTCTGATTAGTTCTTACGTCTTCCCAGCCACTCCCGGGCGTGTAGGAGATGACATCCAGAAAAGGATTGGCCAGGTAGCCCTCGTTACTGAACGAATAGTCCCGCCCACCGAGCGTGATGTTACTGAAATACCTGCAGAGCAGAGAGAACAGAGTCTGTTGAGATGGAAGAAACCCAGAAAGAATTAGTATGAAAGACTCTGAGGACACGTCAAAGAGGAAATCTCGCACTGAGCACTTCACAAACATCCTAATTAGGTCAGATTGCGAAACTGTGGCGAAGGTAACCATTTTATTTCCTTCAGCAATGGAATCAAAGGAGGCAATCACTCTATTTCGAGCACTTAATCTAAACCAGTAAAATACCCAGAACGCTGCCTAAATGTGACATTCTTTGTGGCTGCTTCAAATGAATATTTTTATCTTAAATCCAATATGCTTTTGGCGAAATGAAGAGTGCACGTTTTAAAACGTGACTGGGTGAACATGTTTGAAGGAGCTAAGTTTCCTCCTCTCTCTTCTTATGAGGCTTTTGTGAAGATTCCTCACAAAGTTCCTACAAAGATCTCTTTGAGGAATACATGCAAAACCATTATGTAGAAGCCTATTTAGCAAACCGTAATTACATCAGCAGCACTAAACAGGTGAATCTCTTTTCCCCATTAGTCCTCTTCTGAAGTGTAATGAGTGTGAGTCACACTGATGCCTGTTACGTTGAGAGTTCCTGCTCAGTGAGTCCATGTCATTTCTCCCTACAATGTGTTAAATACGGTGTTGAAGGTGGTTAACACATTGTTTTTTTTAAGTTCAAGCTGAAATTCTAGTGTCATCATTGGAAGCCAGTTCTTTTCTCAATAAAATGATTGATGAAACTGCTCATTAAGCTTTTTTTGATTCTTATTTTTTTTTCTAACAATAATGAAGATGAGACAGAAATGAAACGTACCTCTGATGGAAATATGAGACAAAAACAATGCTGATTGTTCAAAGAATCTTATCACAGTCAACAACGTCAAGGATATAAACGGTTCGAAAATTTAAAACTTTGTCAAAAAGCTGTGCTCTGAGAAATAATCCACCTCATTTTTCAGTGTGGAAGTATGATATTTCCTATCAATCTGTGAGGTTTCCAACTGATTAGCCAACACAGGTGTATAACTAATGATAACAAAGTGGAATATGGCTCTTGTGTTGAAAATAAGGTGGAAAATCTTCCAACTATAATAAATGAAACTGGCACATGCTTGCTGATGTGCCTCGTCTAGTTTTGCTGCAATGCATGCTTTCAGGGCAGACACAGCATCAAGAATGCTGCTATTGTTTATCCCCTCCCACCCATGTTGTCTTAAATACAGGGGCATGTTGAATACCTCCCCTGCAGTCCCTGTGGGTGGGGAGTAAAGGACATTCATACCCCAAAGGTGCAGCACTTTCACTCTCATTAGAGTGTGTCATCACGGATAAATAGACTTACTATAAATGCAACAAAGCAGAAAAGTTCAAGGTTAATTCCAAATGAGCTGAGCTTTAAACACAGTTCTCAGGGTGAACATAAATAGAGGGCCTTTTAAAGATATTCAAGATCAGTATAATAGCATTTTTAAACTACGCTGAAAGCAGCATTTATTTGCATGTGCTGGTTTAGCACTTGACTCGCCAAATGAATTAGGCAGGCAATTTCACGAATACACATTCACAAAACCTGCACAGGACAGTCCCACCTTAGACGTAAAGACACTTAAATAATATCTTAAAAATGCACTTTCCTACACATGAATCTGAAAAAATGCCTGGATATAATACTCTTTTCCATCATTTGATAATAATCAGCTGATTTACAGCTGTCATGATCGCTAGAAAGCACACACAAACACCCCTTTCAGATTAATTTGTCACCTGCTTCCATTTTATTGTGAATAAAAGCGCAATATACAGTACAATAAGCCTAATAAGGGAGGCGTGTTTGTGTGGGAATTAATGCTAATTACTTAATTTAAATACTCTGATTGCACCTGTGAAAAACTATTTAGTGAATGTTTAGTGAATAAGACGCAGCATTGTATGCTGCAAACCATGGATAAAGATGATTTAATTATATAGTTAATTATTTAATTTGCTCCTATGAAAAAATCTAAACCCATTCCTCGTATGGCAGATATAACTACTTTGCCACTGCATAGTTACGATAAAGTTAAAATTAACTTTTTTTTAATAAATGTCACTGATTATTTAGTTTACAATTATTTCTTAAAAATGTTATAAATTACATATAATAAATTTTGTAATATTAAAATTACACTATGCAATATTTTACAATAACATTTGTTTTTTAAGAAGGTAACATTTGTTTGATCAAAACCATAATATGCAAAATATATTATTACAATTTAAATAAACTATTTTCTATTGTATTTAATTTAAAACAGTTGATTTGCTTAACATTTTTGTGGGAACTGTAATACTTTCTTTCAGTATTCTTTGGCAAATGGAATTTTCAGTAGTACAGTATATACAGTATACTTCAGTAACATATATACTACCAAAGATCCTTAGCACCTATATTTATCAAATATATTTTTTTTATGTATTTAATGTCACATTTGATTAATTTAATGCATCCTTTTAAATATGAGCATTAATTTCTTTTTAAAAGTATTTCATTTATTGAAAGAAAAATTATTAATCAACTATGTTACAGCGTTTCTCTGCCTATTGAAATCTCATTTGATACAATCACCCTAAATCACGCCCCATTATTAAATATTCATCTTTACTTAATACAACACGCTACATTACTGAAATGCTTCACTAATGCTCAATATAATATAGGCCAAAGTGTGAGACATGTTCTATCTCTCTGTGTGAAACATACGAGTCACATCTTGCATTGGTAGAAAGAACTATTTCTTACTTCATTCTACCGCGAATCCTCTGTGTTCTGTTGCCATCCGTCTGACAGTTAGTGACAAAGTGTGGCCCTCCAGTGGCTCCGTAGTCCTTACGCAACGCGACAGCTCCATGGGTAAGAATGGACACCCCACGGGCGATACGTCTGCGGGGCTCATCCCTCCAGCCCTGTGGTCTTACCGCAAACAGCCGATTGGGTAGTCCGGTCAGGCCCAGCTCAGACAAAGCCGGACCCACCGCGAACCATATGTGAGAGGCGCTGGCCTGACCAGCTGCCCAAGCAGCTTGGAACACCTGTTCTGCTTCCTCCTGAGAGCAGTACAACAACCGCACCTAGAGTGGGAGTGGGGCAAAGAGGGACCAAGATGAAAACCAGAGAGCAGGAAACAAAAGACAGTGCAAAATAGAACACAGAGGTCAAAAGGGAGGAAGAGACCATGAGTGGAATGAGAAGAGGAAATAGAAGAGAGGACAGGAGAGGTAATGGCTTTGTATTTTCATTCAAAATCTGTAATCTAGTGACATTTTACATTTTATGAGAGTATTTCCATTTTACAAAACAGAGCCTAACAGTCCCAATATCAAAAGAGTAATTAAAAAGTCGCTCTTGTTATTACATTTCAAATATTTCATAGCGCATTCATTTCAATTAAATGGAAAACATCAATCGCTTGGATCAGCGAATTTGGATTGAAACTTGAAATCCTATATGCACTTTAATTAACGATATATGAAAACTAACATTAAAGAGCTTACTGAAAATTAAGGCTTCATTACAGGAACTAATAAACTGATTACTGTAGATTGATGTGCTACAGGATGTACTGTTTTCAGAGAGCAGAATAGGCCTGTTCTTGCAGAGTCACAGCTATTTATTCTACTGCATTTAGATTGTAAAACATGTTCACTTTACATATTTTTTTTCTATTTGTATAGCATAAAATATGGCAATAAAAACATTTTTTATATCTCTAATGTATGAGGATTTATTTCAGGCAGAGATGATTTTAAAGAGAGGAACAGCTTTGAAGTAATGGTGCTGAGACATGCCTTAATGAAGAAAGACGGATTGATACTGGATGGATTGAAAGACGGCGAGAAAAAGGGAAGAATAACTAGCATATCTTGGGGTAGAGAGAGAAAGGAGGGAAGGTAAGAACAGTAAAAAAGCTGAAACTAAGAGAGGGACTAAAGATTTCACCTTTACAATGCATGAGAGAGAAAAACCCAAGAGAGATAGACTGTAAAAGAGAGAGAGCAGGAGAAGAGGGCTAGAGAACTGGGAAAAGAACAAAAGAATAATAGAATAAATAGATAGAAAGATCCAACTAAACTCAGCAGCCCTGAACAGGACAGATTAAATAACAAATTATGTTCTTGTTCTCTGTGTGGATGTGTGTGTGTGGGGGGGGAGGGGTTCATACTGGTTTTGGCTTTTCTGATTTCTGGTTAATACCGCGTCCCAGTCGTGCTTCACAAAACTCACAAAATACAGCTCCCATAGCAGAGAAAAGACTTTCATTTAATGGTAGAGTATCACTTGATAATGTTTAACAATAAGGCCATAATGCATTGTGAATATATACACAGCTGAAGAGCTTGTGGGTACACTGTGCATTACTTACCTCTTGTACCAAATGTGGCTATTTTTAGCGATGCACCAATATTAATATTCTGACTGATGATATATCATGCCAATATGCTAAAACGTATTTTATGTTATAGCTGATAATACAATTTCTACATTATTTTTCCTACCATGTACAGTAATTAATATAGTAATAATAAAAAAGAAAGAATTAAAAACTCATAACATTCATAACAACTTCATAACATTTCATGTATTGCTTAAATAAAAAACATTACAATTTAATAAAATGATTTTTAAACTTTAACTTCAAAGTATTACGTTTAATACAGAGACCCTTAGGGGACACGGAGGAGGAAAAAATCTGGATGGATGGAAAAAATTCAGGGTGGAAGGAAAAATGTTTTTCAATCTTTTGCGCTCCCCTGAGAAACTTTGTGTTCTCTCACAAACTTTTTGCAATCTCTCGTAAAGATCTTTGCATTATCTCACAAAACTTCTCTCACAAAGATATTTGCGTTTTCTCGCAAAAATATTTGCATCCTCTCGCAACCGTTTTGCGTTCTCTTGCAGAACTTGTGTTCCCTCATGTTCTCGTAAGAGACATCAGTGCGATCCTTCATGCTTTTCTTGGCAACTGTACAGACAATCCTTTTTTGGGTAATTTCCCTTTCACTGACATCAAAAACGCACCTTAAACTTAGCACCGACCGTATTTCTTTATACATCAGTTCAAGTCCAATATAAAAAAGAGATGACACAGCAGTGATCTAATTGAGCTCAACTGGTTATGCCAGAAAACAAAAAAGTTTTGCAAGGGAACACAAAAGATTAAAAAATAAAATGTTCCTCCTACCCCAACATCGTTTCCACTCACCCAAAATTTTCCCACCACCGTAGTTTAAACGTCAACTTGTAGTGTTCTTCTGATAACAAACATCTAAATATAAAATTAGAAATTAGCATTAAAAAATGAAATATCCCAAAATAGGTCAATATACAGTATATACAACATCGACAATACTCATACCACAATATGATAACAATACATTATAAATATTTTAAACAGTACCGAAAATTGTAGCCCAATATGACATATTCATATTCTTCTACTATTTTTTTACACCACACAGCAGATACACTGCAGTACTATAAACGATATAGCAATCTCTACCGACTGACACATTTCTACACTGCCCAGTGTAATCAAAGAATGCATTTGCACTCTATACTGTATGTTCTACTATGCAACTTTCTGTGTGTATATAAATACATACTTTTATGTACGTGTGCAATATTTATTTGGGTTTGTGTGTATGTGAGTGTGTGTAATTGAGCAGAAGCACTGCAGACTGAATCTAATGCATACGGCATTGGGCTGCACCGCCACAGGCTCTGTGTTATATTAACACTGACATCAGTGTACTGGGACCCACAAGGCACAATAACACCCTCTAACACACACATACACAGAACAATAACAGCCTGGAGCCAGGGGGAGACAGAGGACAACCTGTGACACGCACACACACACACACACACACACACACACACGCATTACACAAATATAGGTAGAGATGGAAAAGGGAATGAGAATGAGAGGAGAACAGAGAAAGGACAGCGAGAGGTCAGAGAAAGATGGTGGAGACGACGACCGAAAGAAAAAGTCAAACAAATGGACAGGAAGTGATGTCAGAGTAAATTAATAATTAAATGAGCAAATAAGCGAGACAAAAACGCAATGACCTTCCCTCTCTACCTGCGCTTCGTTCTCTTTCAGCAGCCGCCGTGTGCGCGCTCCTCCCGGGTCATCGGTTAAATTCAACATCACTATGCTCTTCTTCTCCCAACCGATGAATGACCCGTCGGTCAAACCTTCTACAATTGACAGGAAGTCCTGGTAGCCATGGTGACGTGTGGACACCACCGAGAAGGCCGTCCAATCGTACTCCTCCAGTACCTCAAAGATCACCTCCAATTGGAGTGCGGTGGAAGAGCTGAACTGCAGGAAGATTGAGCCGGTCTCCTGCAGAGTAATTAAAAAGGTAAACGGCTACATTTCCCAAGATTAAAAACAGTTGACTCGTTCCTTGCGTAAGGCATCATGGGTACTACATTTCTTCTGAACTGTTTCTAATGTGACATTCACTAATCATAACAGCAGACAGAGCTTGTCTTCTGCAGTGCAATTAAGGGGGAAAAATAACTACGTTTCCTGTGATTGAAGACTATTTATTGCCTCCATAAAGCATCATAGGAATTCAATTTCTTTTAAAGAGTTTCTGAGACACGCAGTCGCTGCAGGAACATGAGGGAGGTACTTCAGTGACTCTAATCGTCACCAGAGTACGTCGCACAGCTTTAAATTTAATTTGCGAGGGCGGTTGAATCTACGCGTGGGTCCGAGAGCGTGTAGGATTCAATGCAACAACATCAAAAGGATTCAATATGGTGTCTCCAGAGTAAATAATAATAATAAAAAAAACATTTATGAATGAAAATGTCTTTTTACCTTTGTTGTTTTTCTATTGTGCTAGGGAGAGTGTGTTATAAATTTAGAGACTAGCAACTGAAATTGCAAAACCCAGACTGAAGCACTTCAAGAGGGGAAAAAAAAGAGCAGACCATATGGCCAGCAGCGGTAATGCATGACCCTTGCCCCTGCTATTTATCCAAATGGATGTTAGTAATACCATCCCTTCCTACAGTTATCGGTGCGCCCTGATCAGACGGCAGCCCTATCTCTGCCCGTTTAACGGCCCTCCTCAGGCGGTACCATTAACAAACAATGCCCTTATAGCACTGCAGCAAGCCAAACACTACTTAGCAAGTGTTAGAGCTCATTAACACCAAGGGTTTGCAGAGATGTTTGTGAGGAATTTCCAAAGTCTAAAGAAACTCAAACAAAATTGTTTTTTTGTGTTTTTTTATTCTTTTCAGAAACAACAACACTGTCAAATAATTCAGTGCCGTTAAAGTACGTCTGAGACTGTTAAGACAGGACTGAGAAATCCTCAGTGGTCAAGTTTTATTGTCCTATGGCATAGACAGTACTGTTAATCAGGAAAAAACACTATTCATTTCAAGACAGCTATACTTCAGAATCAAAATCAATCGTACTGGCTGGGTACAATCACTTTTAAGAATTTGACTTAGCTGAGTCAAACTGCTGACACTAGCTTAAATGCAGGGTTACAGGAAATGCTTCAAACAGGACCAATTTCTTTCTGTAGACTTTGGTTCTGTATTTTAAATCATTTTGTTAGCTGGCACCAGTCTGTATTGAGAGATTTCTGCAGTATAAAGGTAGATCAATGAAAAGTGCTCAGAGGTTAAGCCAAATTAATTAAACTTAGATTATGAAATCATTGTGAATAATTACTAGTTGATTTCCAATTTGAATGCAGTTACAGTAAGTGGGTGAAATCAAACACTAAGGGTATGGTAATAGCCACGAGGGGGGCAAACCAACGTATAGAGCCATTGCGATTCAGGCGTCCCAGCTAGCAAACTTTTTTTGATCCCATTCAACCAAGCATCCTCTATAAATACTGTCCTATCCTAGTAAAGACAAAATGCCAAAAATATCTTAATATACAGTATATATACAAAAAAGCTAATTTTGGGGGTTTCACTTTAATTTGATGGTCCTGTTAACACATGCAGTAAGTAACATTACACCTACATTTCTACTAACTCTAACTAAAGTGTTAATAGAGTATTAGTAGACTGGTAGAATTAGGGTTCAAATAAATTGACATGTACTCGCAAAATAACTTACAGTCAGTAAAATGTCTGCTGGTAGACCATCACAAAAAAGAGACAGCAGATCTGAAGCAGACCGTCTACTAATAATCTAAGGAGAGTTTATTGACATGTAGTTGCAACATTACTTACTCAGTTCAAAAGAGACCATCAAAATAAAGTGTTACACATTTTTGTCCATTGTCAATGCTGTAGCAATGTATAAAGCTAGTTTCAGTTGGTTCACATGTAAGTGAGATCAGATTATGGGAAACGTTGCAAAGCTCTACAGAGATTCTCTAAATCGTACCTGTGGTACCCTGCCCAGACCCGCTCCCCCTCCCACAGCAACGATGGGGAGGCCGGTCTGGGCCGAAACGAACTCCAGCATGGGGGCCAGGGGGCCAGAGGCCAGCGGGAGGGGTCTCTCATCTTCATACACGAGTCCCTGAAGGGGTCTGGCTGCCAGCAAGTCGCACAGCTGAGAGAGCAGCGTCCTGGGGCTGCTGTCATTTACCTGTAGGTAATTCATATTCACTTCACATTCGTGTACACATTCACACCACATTAACTTCTGTAGTTATGAATGAATACTCAAGCTCAAGTGTCCCTATATTCACTCTACTTTTGTTCACAATCAACAAAGCGTTCAGGTATTCACGCTCCTATAAATTTCAAATCTCAATTGTTTCGACCTTGTAAGCAATCAATTCAGTTTATTTGCATGACCTCTATCGGACTGACCTGGAGCCAGATCACGTTTGCAGATCCCCACTGGGTGACGACACTCTCACCGAAGCTGCTGTGCACACGTCCGAAGCCCGGGTATGGCACCCTACCGGCGGCTGCTGCTGCCCCGGCTTCCCCTTGTTGAACCGTTGAGCCCGCGTGGATCACTGCGATGTTGAAGTGCATTGATGCCACCGGGTCCCGTTCACGCTCTCGAGGCCGGAGCAAGAGATGAGGGGAGGAGCTAGTCTGACCCACCCATTCTACCAGGGCCAATAGCAGAGAGAGTGTGGGTACTGTGACCATGGCAAAAAACGAGGAGGCCAAACGAGAGGGTAAGAAGAAAGCCTGAGTGAAACCAGGAAGAAAAAGCAAGAGGGTAAACGCTGATTAAAACTAAATGAAAAGAGCAATATATTGCATGCGCTTAAAAAATGCACTTGAGAGATATATAAAGAGAGAGTAGGTGCTAGAATGAAGCAAAGTAGAACAAGAGAGATGGCAAGAAAGTAAAAGAACTGACAAAATAGGCAAGAAAATGAAATAGGCTTTATTCAGGCCACAGGGTGAAATGGAGCAACACAGGAGGATAATTGACAGAGGGATAGAAAGAAACTACACGTGTGCTTGTGTGTACAGGTTTATCTGTTCTTGTGAGGGTCTGAAACTATCTTGTGAGGACAGCAAAAGTGGTCTTCACTGTTTGAAAGGCTCACAAATAAGCCAATTTAAGCTTTACTTCAAATGTAGTAATGGAAACAGGTTTGTACGAGGGCTTTTTTGCATGTAGAATGAGTGAAAAAACAAACAAACAAATGAGTGCCTTTGATAGAGAAAAGGAAACATAGTATGCTTTATGAATTTACTTTAAACACAAGTTCTTAGAAACGTTCACATCATAGTCATTATTTTTAATGATTTTAAAAACACAGTTCGTGGTGGGAAATATCATTTTTCAAAGATACTATTCACATGTGTTGTGCAATCAGCTTACATACCAACGAGGGTTAGATTTAAGAGTAAGATTAGAGGTGAAACTTCAAATTCTGTTTGGTTTCAAAAAGTCTTACATTAAATATTTTGTGTGTTTGTGTGTGTTTGTCACACTGCAATGCAAATGTTTGCAAATGTAGTATCAACCTGATCTCACGGCAATTCGTACATATTTTACGAGGTGGCTAATTCGTACGAATTTGTACGACCTCACTCGTACATATTCATACGATTTATTCTAAGTCGTACGTATTTTACGAGACGGCAATTTGTATGAATTTGTACGAATGACCTAAACCCTGCCCCTAAACCTACCCATCACGTGATTTTAGACAAATCGTATGAAATTGTACAAGTGAGGTCGTATGAATTAGTACGAATTGGCACAAATTTGGCACCTCATACGAATATGTACGAATTGCTCGTGAGATTGTGTTGGTAGTATGCAGCTTCTTTGAGAGAAATAATTAAACATTAAGCCAAACTACTTTTTTTCTATTGTGTTATATATATGTATGCAATAAATGATTTATTTATTAACACTTTAGGTTGAAGGTTCATTAGTTAACATTGGTTAACTACATTAGTTAATGCACTATGAATAAACAAATAACAACGTTTTACTTACATTAACAAAGATAAATACTGTAATAAATGCATTGTTGAATGTTTGTTCATGTTAGTTAATATATTAAATGTTAACAAATGACACCTTATGTTACCAAATTTTTTTTTTTCTTTCACTATGATATCAAGACTGTTGTATCACCCTGAAAAGGCTTGTATTCAACTCACAGTATATATAAATAACTGTATTTTAAAGTATTTTGCAAATAATACATTTTATTGTTGTCACATCATTGACCAAAATATACTTATTTTAACACAAAACCACAGCATTTACCCTTACTAATAAATGACTCAACTCAAGAAATGGAAGCTGCTTACTGTAAGGTGAATGAATAATAACAAAGATTAAAATATAAACACCCACACAAATTCTTCATAACCACACTGACATACCAACACGACTGAACACATGCAGCTATAAAATGATTTGGAGAGTTAGAGGTTAGCGCAGCTGATGTAAGAAAGTACCTCCATGCTGTCTTGTACGCTCCTGTCTGTCTCAGTTACACACACACACAATACAAGCAAATCATTTTCAATTTACTTTTGTGGCAGCCTCCTCCTGCCTGCTCCTCTCTGTTTCATGACTTCAGGTGCTAATGCAATTGCTTGGAATCACCAGGCTCTCTGACATAATATTCCCTCTCTCCCAATTCTGTCACCGCTTTCTGGGTTTGTTCTCTTTTTGTTGCATTCTCTTTCTCCCTCTGTTCTATTTATCCGTCTCTAAGCCTGTTGGTCTGTTGACCCTGACGAGTCCTTCAGATGAATGGGAGAACGAATTAAGAGGCCAAAAGACGACGAAGCAATGAGCAGAATATGGGAGGGATGGAGACAGAGAGTGAGACGGGCAGACGCTGGAATTCTGTTTGGCTGGAAGAGGTAAATATAGTCCTAATGACTAAGATGTGGACAGAGATGGGGAGGAGGGAAAATGGAGGGAGTGGAGAATAAGAAAGAAGGATGAAATATGGAGGAATAGAGGGAAAGAGAGAAATATTGATTACTGGGGTGTGTGTACGTGTTTGGCCTGAACAAACATGCTGGCAATCCTCCAGTTTTGACAGACAAGGGACAGTATGAGTGTGTGTGTGTGTGTGAAAGGTTGTTGGGAGAAGAGAGGCTGGGGAGTTAAGAACATCCGAGCACATTCCACAACAGCATATTACTGTTTTTGAGTCACTTCAAATTAACCTGGAGTAATCATAGCCTGGGCTTGTCATTTGGGAACCCACTGTGCTAATGTTGTGCAAAAGCAGTAATTTACTGCCGCTTCCACAGGTTGCATTGTACAGTAGGAGACGTGGGAAGTGCACACGCAGCCCTGAATTCATCAAAGAGAGCCAAAAACACTCAACAATATATCATCCACAAAAGAAAGGACTCGTGCTTCGCTGTTGCTTACAGACCCCCGGGCGATTCTAAAATACTACAGAGTACATTACTATAACGGCTCGCTATATAAATTTACATAAATCTCTAGTGTCCCTGACTGTTTTTTAAATATGCTGCGAACACTTTATTTTTAGAGATGTTCAGTACAGTTCACAGATATTTAAGAGATGTTCAGTTCAATTTATTTACAATGAAATGATTACAAGCATATGATGGACCGCATTACATTTGTACTTACTCAATTACCTGATTAATGCAGCACAAGGTCATTTGATTTTTTTCTTTTTTCTTAACTACAAGAAAAAAAAATATTGGTTATAACTTACATCTTTAAATACGTTTTACAGAAAATATTATATTTATATGATTAGTTAAACAAATGCTGGTATAATTTCCAAATATAAATTAAGGAATATTGATAATTTTGCATTTAAGCACTTTTTGAGACTGAAAAATCTTTACTAATGTACAATTCAGGAATGTATCAATGTATTTTAAAACAGATCGTTTTAATAAATAGCTGATCCATTTCACATAAACAATGTCAAAGTTATGTTCATTAATCATACTGATTTGGTTCTCTAGTTCAGTCTACTGAAACAATGATCCCCTTTGCAGCAGTTAAGATGAAGACATCCATAAAAAAAACATAAAAATTAGATTAATAAATAAATAAACCACCTATTGTGTAACGTTGCACCTATGTGGTTGAGTAAATAATGAAAATTCTTTGTGTGATCTATTTCTTTAAAACTGTAAATCCACAGCCTTGAGCATGTTTGCATGCACGGTCCTAACCCGATTGTGATTAATATTGATGAGCTGACAATGTAGTCACGTAAATGATTTTGTGTGGCAGTAGCATTTACTCACTCTCATGTTATTACAAATCCATAACACATTAAAATATTTCTAAATGACAGCTGTATAACTTTCTGTATATCTACTCATAATCTAGATAAACTTAGACGATTCTTAGGGGCCATAAAACATATGAATCAAACAACCAACAATTTAACTTGTGAAGAGATATAATTCACATATGATAGTCACACATACAAGGAGCAAATCTCTTCACAAGAATCTTTTGGATTGATTTCATGACACCTTGAATCTTCTAAGTTTTGTACACCCTCAATGGAGGGACAGAAACCTACTGTACGTTTCAACGACATGAGGGTGAAGAAACACTGACATCATTTTCATTTTTGGCTAAACTCTCGCTCTGCTCGCCTGCTCCTCATTTCCCGAAAAAACCAAACAAATGAATAACAGAATGCACCACACACGAGATGGACTGCACTCACACACACTGGCTGGATCCGGGGCCATATGCATTGACAGCTCGAGATCATTATGGCTGAGCTCGTGGCTGCATTCCCTGCACCGCACTGACTGTGAGAGTGTGCTCTGCTTTACTGCACGGCTGTAAACACAGCTCGTAAAATGCTTCGCATGCACCGTGATGACCGATGCTATTGAAAGCACTTTAGCTGACAAACGACCACGTCATTTATCAACCTTCCACACAGGCGCACATCCTCGTCACAACAACAAAGCCCACGCTGCACTGCACAAAAACATTACGACACTATTTAGATACCACGAGTGTGTTAATAGCGCTTAACAGAGATGCTGTATCACCATGAAGCAGTGAGTTTAATCTAGTTCACCTCTAAGATCTCTACTTCAACAGTGCAGTTCAAAGTAATCTTATCCACAAGACAATAGCTGCCTTATCTTCCTCCTTTACCTGATTTTCACCTTCAATCTCAGCAGACTAAGAGAAAACAAGCTGTATCCCCTGATTCTCTCATCGGTATTAAACAACATTCAGGCTATTCTGTAGGGTTTGTACAACCCATCTAGTGAAAATCCCATAAACAATTATAGTATAATGAAGAATGTCAGAGAATTTGGAAAATTTTAGATGAAAAATTGAAAAGTAGCCTTTCCATACACTTCAATCAAATGCGATTGGTTTAACTTGAAAAAATTGCTACAGAAATATATGACTGCTATACGGTAGAATGGATGTCTAAATTTAACACCAATACTAAAACTAGAATATTACAACTTTATTTTTAAGGAATAATCACAATGATATATTATTAAGCTGTTTTTAAATGAATTTAGCTGATTAAACATGGTTTTTAATTATTATTCATTTATATGTATTACATTATTTATATGTATTAAAACATTCAAATGGAAACCAGAAAATGAAAAAGGAAACACACAATTTGGAATAAATGTAAAAAGGGAACTTGAGGAAAAAATAAAAGATAGGGCACTAAAATGTAATTTTTCTTAAACTTTTGATAAATTGATGCTAGATTTTTTCATGATTTATGTTCATGACCGTTTCATGATTTTAATTAATTAGACATTTTTTGTATTGCTAACATCTTATTTAACTACTGAAAAGGCATACAAAGAATGAGTAGCCAGGATGTTGCAGACCTATTGTTGGCTGATAAATAGGTCGTAAGCTTGAATCCCACAAGGAGCAATTTAAGAATTATCATAATTGCACCTTAGGCAAGACACTTAACCCCAGACTTCTCCAGGGGGGATGGTCCCTGTAATAAGTGTACTCTTTGGATAAAAGTGTCAGCTAAATGATAAAATACCAAATGTGCTCCCAGCATATTTTTTCCCGAAAACAGCACTGTTAGGCCCTGACAGAGGTCTTTGAGAAAGAGTGGTAAGTGCACTCCTGGGGGTTCATCTCAAAGATTTCGCATTTCTGCAATACCCAAAATGCAATTCTCATTTGGCTTTATTCCCACCTTTTTAAAATCCGTCCTTTCTAACACAGCTCAATGCATATGTTTGAGAGAAATAGGTTTGCTATATTCCTAAAGCTAGTGAGTTGACTTGCTGCCTATGTAGGCACCTCTGGGTCCTGTACAAAGCATTCCTCACAAGTATTGCGTGGGAGACTTAACTCAGGATTTTAATAAAGGCAGTATGAGATAAGTGATGCAATACTCTGATAGAGCTGTTGACCTACAGTTTGACAATGCTATACTCCATATAAAACTATTTTAAACAGAACTCGCTAATTATTTTATAACTGTTATACTTGCAGCTTTAATGACTTTTATTATTTAAAAGACTACATTAAATATTTCTACAGTACATTTAAAAATTCACTTGTCACATCAGAGGACCATTTGAATTGAACTAAATACAGTCAAAAAGGTTGTAAAAACACGATAAAGCTTGATGAAAATATTTTGAACAAGTTTTACTCTAAAATCCTGATATTGAAATAATTGGACACATTGTGCATCAACGATATACAGTAACAAGGATAAATATAGATGGCACACATATATTAATAAAACTTAAATAATAAAATGGTTACGGTAATTTATTCTTATATTTATTTTCAGCAGTGAATTACAGTTATAATATCTGAATATCTAAAATTACGGTAACTGTAACGATCAGCTGGATGTGCCAGCACAGCTCTGGATGGCACTCCAGCTCTCCATGAATTGTGTATGTGTTTGTGTCTGTTTCCACTTAATCAGTGAACTCATTTCTCCGCCCCATTGCGGCTTGTCTGTTGTCATGGTGTTTTATAGTTGGCTCCACCCCCTGACCTAGTTTTACGTGTATTTAACCGGGATGTTTTGTGTGTCGTCACGGTCCATTTGCACTGTCAACCTGTTCGTTTTTCCTCCCGTGTTCCCAGTATCTGTTTGGATTCATCGCTGCCAACCCCTGCTTTCCCTGGATTTACGCCTTTGTCTCGCCCCACGGACTGGATTGATTGTTGTCGACTCTCGCACGGACTCTGACTACTCTTTTGCCTCGCCACGATCCTGTGTGCCTGTCTGTTTCCCCGAATGTCTCCTCGCTTCCTCCTCGTGACAGTAACACTTTATAATAAATTGGCATTTGTTAACATTAATTTATTGCCTAATATGAACGAACAATAATAAACACATTATTTACAGCATTTCTTTAATAAAAATACAGTCTGTCATCATTAGTGCATGTAAATTTACAGTTTATTAACCGATTTTAACAAGCACAACTTTAAGCACAACCTATGATTTTAATAATGCTAAATGCTAAAATTAACATTTAGATGCTGTAGAAATGCTGTAGAAATACTGTTTAATCTTAGTTTAAGTTAGCTAATGTAAACCTTATTGTAAAGTGTTACCAAAAATATCAATTGAATCTGAATTTATTTTACTAAGCCTCATCCCAGTGGATTATGGGATTGCCTTCTCTATGTAATCATTTAAAATCAGTTTTTATATAGTACTGACAAAAACAGTAGAATAAAAGAGTAGTGTAATGTAGTATGTCTGAATAGAAAGTATTTGAAAGAAAAGTTAATGTAAGACATTGCACAGTACGTTCTTCATCTAATGTAGTACCTGCTCAAGATACAGCATGTGTGTGTACGTTAACAAACGCACAGATTTTATATTTGTCCAGAATTCATTTCAAATATATCCAATACAAACGGCTGAAAAATGAACAGCCAGTTGACACACGGACATTTCTTGCGGAGCCCTACAAATCTGAAATCTTTCGTATGTTGATATTGGTCTTAAATAATAACCAATCCACTTGCCTTCATTGTGGCTCAAAACCGCCACAACATTCACAGTCAGAAATAGCAGGTCCTCAATGGCAGCCTCTTTCTCATTATCTCGTAATTTATTTCACTGATGAAGGCAGGAAGCAGAGATGTTTGAAACAGCAGCCACATCTGAACAAATAAACAAGAACAACATAACAGAAAAAAAAAAGAAAAAACTCTCAGTGTGAATCATTTTTCTCTATTCATTCTGGATAACCTGAGAGCTAAAATGAGAAATCTGTGAGCTGGCCTTTCCACACAGCGCTCGATGCAGCATTTTTGCTCACTTTCTCTCTCTCGCTCACATTTTCCCACTCTCCTTCTGCTTTCTGTTTGGAGGCCCTGAACTGCTTTAGAGGTTGAAGAACACTATGTTCTTGTGTAGCGTGCCAGCCGTTCACACCGTGCCTCTGCCTCAAACGTGCACATTTCCGCGTTTATGCTTAGTCGATTCAATCCAGCAGCCTCTTCTGTCCCCATTCACAAAACAAAAAACACCTATGAATCCTCCTATTCATAAATCAGCACCCTAATAACTTCCATTCACTAAAAACAACCCCCATGGCCTCAATTAACATAACAAGCTAAGCCTAAGACATTAATTCAGCCAATTTATCCATGCTGAGAAAACACGTTTTTCATTTATAAGGAAAGAACAATTTCAGAAGCCATTCCAATAAAATAGATCTCCTGCAATTCATTCATTGCATTTACAAAATAACAGTGGTACTTAATTCACCTTTACTTCTCTACCTTCTGAAATCATAGGACTCCCATAAACACCACGCCATATATCCACCTATTGTCACCAACTACTGTATCAAACATTTTTCTTCTTTTTATATATTTCCAACGCAGGCTCAGTGGAAAAACTTACCAGTAGAGACAGAAATTTCCAATGAGTGGCACTAAAAGTGTGTTCAGTTTTATCTAGGGCTGTCACAATTCCTTGATTTAATTCGAATTACTCCAATCGAATTGGATGCAATCTGTCCGTGTCGAGCTTCCAGCAAAATTATAGCGGATTCCATGAACGAGAATTTGTGAAACACAGTATTAGACCGTTTTTCAAGGCCTCAAACCTACTGTATTTTAAAATTACAATAAAGCATAATGCTAACTGCAAAAACGCTAATGATTTAATTACGCGACGCAGATATTTAAGATTAAGCGAAAGTTATAATTACATAGGGCTGGGCGATATGGCAAAAAAAGTGATCACAATTTTTTTTCCCATATCGAACGATCTCGATTTTAATCACGATTTTTTTTATCAGAAGAATGACGTCATCATGCAAAGTAATATGATAATAAGAACCTATTTATTGTGCATCTGGATGTA
>JAUCNO010000236.1:14365632-14382923 GCA_032353835.1 Enteromius viviparus | reverse complement strand
TAGTGTGTTTTTGCTCAACTAATGCTTAATTGTGAACAAATAAACCATTAATTAATGCTTAACTAATGCATTATTTTAGACCCCTATTCTGAAGTGTTACCACAAAATTATTATACACAGTATGTTGCCCAGGCCAGCACTAATTTTAATATGTGCAATTTATTTCTGTGATTGCAAATCTGAATTTCCAGCAGCCATTCAGTCTTACATGGTATTTCAGAAATTATTCTAATTTCCAGATTTCCTGCTTAAGAAACATTTTTGCTATTTATCAGTTTTGCTACTTTTTGTGTGGAAATAATTAAAAGAATAATTAAAAAAATCATAAATTAAAAGAACAGTATTTATTTTAAATAGAATATAATTTATAACAAAATAAAGGTCTTTTTATTGATCTAATGTGATTTTGGTAGATAAAAAATTAATTTCTTTATTTTCTTCACAAATAAATCTTACCGACCCCAAATTTTGGAATAATATTCTATATATTTTATCATTTAAAACCCAAAAGTTGATCCTGTCCTTTTAATAACTTTGCATCAAGGCCTAATTAAAATTTAGTTAAAATTCTATACATTAGGTATCAAAATTTTACAGCTTTTCTTCATCAAGGTTTAAGTTAACTTTTACATAAACACTTAAACATTGTTAATTCAGATTTTTTTTCATAATATAACCTAAAAAAGGTTAATTTAGGAAAGTAAGATTAATCTAGATAATGTAGAAATTAACATAAATCTAGATGAATAATGCTGTAAAAGTATTATTTATTGTTAGTTCATAATACCAATTCTACAGAGAAACATTAAAGCTAACAAACACTACAGACATTATTTGAAAGGCATCTTACCACTCCAAGTTTTGAACTACTAGTAATTTGGTCAACCAGCTTCACCAGAAAGATTGTGCTACAGTAGATGATCAGTTTTCACAACTTCATTGTTGATCTCCACGCTGCATTTCTGCATTATGCAAGCCAAATCATTACCTAACTAACATAAACCAACATGGAAATTCATGCTGGATTAAGCCGGGGGTTGTTTCTGTCTTTTGTTTAATATGTTTGTTGTGTCATAACATCCTCTCATGTTTCCCTTTATCTCTCTGATCAGCAAACTGCCAACCTGGATAAGAAAGTTTGTCCCCATGATATTTTACGTCACAGAAACTGCCTGGAACTTCTACCCTTACACCGTCACAGGTCAGTTTAAACACTTTGTTGAAATAAATACACCAGTGTTTAAATATTCATGTTTCATGTTTTCTATTCAACACAACCAGCTGTGACCTAACACCCTATTTCTCTTATACCTCTCTTTTTTCTCCATCCACTGGTGTTTTACTATAGAGTACACAGTAAGTATTCTCATATGTTAGCTCAAACTCATTTCTCTGGGCTCAACACAATCACCTCACTCTCTCTCCTTCTCGTGTTTCTCTCTCTCTTCCATAAGTGTTCCTTCCTACCAAGGTTCCATGTCAAGATTGAGACGCACTTTAGGAATGACAACGGTTGCAATGAAACTGTGAGTGAGAGATGGCAACACACACACACACACACACACACACTCTGTGTGTTCTTATAGGAGATAATCCTCTTAAGGGAGGACGATTCATTAGCGGTACACGTAGCTTCCGCGTCCTTGTAAAGGCCATTGTGCTTGTGTCTGTCTCTGAGGCAGTCAGTAAGAAACAGTCAGGCAAGATCCAAACACTCCACCTTCCTCCTGTGACACACAACACCTGTGCCTTCAAGCGCAGGGCCTCAAACTACTGGTGTGGGTCAAAAAGATTTTGTTCAGACATGTGTGGAAAATCTAGGTCTCTCGTATTTAAAACAACAGAGCAGTTTAAACCAGAACTCACAGTGACGTGCCTTCAGTTAATGAATACCACATTTTTATTTTTGGTGCTCTGCAATGCAAAAGTTTGAGGTCATCAGCTGATTTTCTTTCTTTCCCCCTCATACAGCAAGTATGCATTAAATATATACGAAAAGTGACAGTAAAGACATAAAATAAATAAATTACATTGATACTCTTCTCTTGAATTTTCTATTCTTCAAATAATCCTGAAAAAATGTATCTCGCACAAAATTATTAAGCAGCACAACTATTAATTTTACTGTACATAATGATAATTCTTTAATAATAAGACAATTATGTTGTAATGACCAAATTAATTATAATTAAAATTAGTAAATCATCTGCAGAATTTTAATGATGGCCATAAGACAATATAATTAAAATAAACTTTATCTTATCAGTATTTGCCTGACTTTTAAAACTGTGCATCTTTTTAAAATAACTCCTCACCATGACATCAAATGTTTTTGCTTTCTTAATGGGGCTTAATGGGGAAAATTGCAGTGCTCTCAGGAAATACAATCTCATGCGTCGCTCCGAGGTCTTTCCATACATCAATAACCATAAAACTCCTCTAATAACTGCATAAGTTTTAGACGTTTTCTTTTTCAACTGGCCTGCAGGTAATGACAGTCTCCTGCTTTAAAGTGAACAAACAGACAATTTAGTTAGCCATGTTATTCAGACGTTTTACTTAGTACTTATAGTGATGAGTTGACTTATTACTGGTTTGCAGTGTGTTTGTTTGCATACCGCGAATGACAGAGAGAGAGGCAGTTGTGCCCCGGAGTGCTCTCTGTTATTAAGAAATGAAAAATACGACTTAAACAAGATCCAACCTGCCACAAAGCGACTCAAAGATTTATGAGCGAGTCTGCCTGTGAGAAACAATGGGAGAGGAAGATGGCGGGAGAGTTTTGTTATTGATACTTTGTAATTGATCCAACTTTCTCTTCACATATAAACAGCAGACACACTTCCTAATTCACATACACACACACATACACATTTACCCCTAAATTAAAACTACATTATACACAAAAATGACACTGCAGGGGCGGCACTCTTTCAAAAGTGGTGCAATATATAAGTTAAATAAGTTCCAGTAGGGTGTATCTTCTAAAAAACATTTTCAGCTTTTGTACCTATTTTTCTGAGAGTGCATTATATAAACACTAAATGAACAACAAGATATCTGTTTTGCATAAAGGCATATTCAAACAAATGAAAACAACACTGTCAGCACATCAGAGGAAGAGCAAACATTACAACAGCTTTTCAACAAGATAAAAAGACAGAGAGAGAAAAAGAGCAGTGATTTGTAAAATACTTGCATTGCTATTAACATCATAAAAAACTAAACAGCATCTGAAATGGAGAAAAGAAACAGAGAACACGACTTCTTTTCTTAATTGCTTATTTTTTTAGATTCCAGCGGGTGGAAGAAGCACCTGCAATGCTGCAGAGTCAAAGCAGCCTTCCTTTAAGTTGAGACTTGCTACAGTATCTGCTTTCTTTTTTCCCTGGCCTGCAGTAGTTTGCATAATTCAGTACTTCTGCCTATAGTAGGCTTGATTTTGCACTCTTTGTTTCCATGTTTTTTGCATTAATTCAGAGTCTCTGCCTACGCCCTAGAGTCTTGTGTTTTGTATTGTGTCAAGGTTCTGTAATGTGCTACAGAATGTTTAACCGGTTGCATTGTATGGTATTTCATACGAAGATTGCTCTTAGCATTGAACGCATCCCCACTGCCTTCAATCAGATGCAGAAGCTTGTGCGTTTGCAGGCCTCTACAGTACGTTTGCCGAACTTGAAGTTGCAGTGTCATTTTTCACTCGGGCATTAGGGACTTGCTGAAATAAGAAAGCAGCAGCGTGTTCTTTGATATATTGTTGGATTTGTCTGACCGTGCTGTCTGATGTTTTCTTGTGCAGGTGTTTGGTGACGACCCCACTTCCAAGGACAGTGTCTTGTTTTTGGATATTTTGAGCGATCCGATCCCTGACAAGCATTATAAGAAGTCAGAGGTACATAGACATTCATATATGCATAAATACACGACAAAAACAAATCAGGGCTGGGTAACATTCAAAATTTAAGAGTGGGCTTGTATTTAGTTGATGAGCTGAAATGCGAATTGAATTGGCCACTCGCCGCAGGATGCTAAATTGGGATTTGAATCAGAACGGCAGGAAGAGGGATGTATGGAACTGCAATCTAGTCCAACACAAGTTTCGTCAAAACAAAAATAAATAATTAATTTTGCCTAATTATGCCTATTTATCTCCCTGTTTGTAGGCTCCTTTTTTTCCCTCAGCTAATTAGACTAAACTGAGCGCTGTCACATTAAAACATGTTTTATTTGACATACAGCGGGGGGTTGAAAACTTTTGATACAAAGGACCTCCTAAATATAATGATCCCCCTAAGAGAGACACTACTGATTACACATTTTTTATGTGTAAAGATCAAATTATACTTTTCAAGAAAAATATAAAAAACATCACTTTGTTTAATATAAAACCACTAACCAGCTTTATAACGTCAGTGTATTAAAATCAACAGAAAAGTTGGAAGATAAAAGGCAGACTTTTGTTTTAAAAGTCCCTGCTACACTTTTTTCAGTCAGTAAGTAAGTAAGCGTTTCAAACACTGATTGTTAGTATAATTTAATATTTCGGGAAACAGATAACATTTATGATAAGATTTCTAGCCAGCCTAATTCATGCGAGAAATGAACACGAGAAATATACAGCAAATACAATTGCTTGTACTTGCTTTAAATTGTAAATTTGTACCATGCTCGCAAATCAAGATTTGAATTGGAGTTGAACAGCTTTGGAGGTGAACAACTTTGACTCGCAAATAAGCATCTGTGTTCTTTAGGTCTTTGCGGCTTCACAGCATGCAGCGCAAATGTCTTCAGAGCTAGCATTGAAAGGACACAACAAAGACATAAGTAGCGTGTGTGCACACAAGCACAGAAGCACAAACCTCAAGACAAGTATTACATGAAAACCACATTCCTCTGTGTGCTCTACTTAGAGATACAGTTCATTGCAATCTGCTGCCTTTTCGGGTGGACAAATAATACATCAGAGCAAAGCATGTTTCCATGTTACACTCGCAGACTCAGTCATGCGCAGCCTCAAATCCATAGCTGTCATATGCCGAGTTAGGAATAGGACAAATCCAAAAGGATTACAGTTTTCAATAAGAAAAACCAGCTGAGATACACTGAAGACAAGCTCAGACTTGTTGACAAAAGGCAGTTAAACAAACTATTGTTTCACTTCAACAGACAACAGGGGAAAAAAACTAAACGTTAGGCGTAGGTGAATCAATGTTCCAACATTATTATACTATATTATTTTATTTTATATTACTGTATATATTATATTACCGTAATTATTATTATTAACATATATGTTATATTATAACAAGCTGTTAAAAAACAGATTATGTTCTATAATTAATATTTGCTGTAATAAATGTATAAAAACAGTACAAATAATTCAGTTTAGGCCTAATCATTGTTAATAATAATAATAAGAAGAAGAAGAAATATAAATGTTAGATTTAGTTTCCATTTTATCATCAAAAAACAAAAGTTTTTAACTTAATGAAGAAAAAATGATATTTATAAACTAACAAAATTAATTAATAAAATAATTAAGTGTCTATAAATAGGCCTGATAATCTCAAGATTTTTTTTTTTTATTAATACCTCATTTGCGTTTAATAAATATCTAGGCAAAATAGGAAAAAATAGGTACTTTCTAGTCAACATTTGCATAAATGTTGAAACAATATTATTCACTTTCCGTTCTTTAAAAGGCTCCAAATTATGTTATTTAATAGCATAATAGTAATAATAGTAGCCTATAATATTTTTTTGTAACAGGAACGATGCATGCACTAACAGGAGTGCAGTTAAATATTACATTTCTGCTCATTAAAATGTGTTAATTATTTATAACAGCTTGCATGACAGTTCACCCAATATCAACTCCATAGATCATGCACTAAAAGATCTCTGTTAAAATAGTGATGATATCAACATTTAATACTAGCTATTTTTCTTGCTAGGTTAATTTAGGTTCATGCTAGATAATAGTTAATCAAACATATCAAATAAGTCTCACAACCAAAAGCGTGAGATTTGTGCCTCTAACGCTTTAGAAATAGGAAACCACATGATCTACTGTGAAATGTAATGTCACCCCTGCACAGTAATTCGTCCCCAGCATGCAACACACACACACAAGAGCAAGCAATGATCTGCTTACTCAGCAGGTAACATGTATCTACTTAAAACAAACAGGATCTGAGCAACTGGGTGTCACAGAAAACAGCCCGGGGACCCCTTGTGGAGGGCTGGAGGAACACCACTCAACCCATCATGTGCTCCTACAAGAGAGTCACCTGTAGCTTTGAGGTTTACGGCTTCCAGGGACGAACAGAGGACTTCATTCACAGGGTACCGACCATAACATCCCATGCATTGTCTCATGCTGTTGTATGTGCATCATGTGTCATATTACGGCATGTTGTGATTCATCGTAGAACATTCGTGACATTCTGTTGGTGGGACACAGGCAGGCGGTGGCATGGATTGACGAGTGGCATGGTAAATGAGATGTATTGCGATGCTTCATTACCATAATTAACCACATGCTCGGTTAAGTTCACACAAGAATCCTGATCCCTCGCTTGCTGCACGTCGTCTATCTTAATTCTTTGCAAATACACACTAAATACATAACAAATATTTGTATATGCAGGAATGACACTCGAGCAGGTGAGAGAGTACGAGAAAAAACAGCAGGAGGAAACCAACAGCAAGCTCAAGAGTGACATTACCTGCACAGGTATGGGGAAATTATAAATCGTTTGGAATTGACTTAGTGGACTCTGGACCACAAAACCAGCCATAAGAGTCCATTTTATTATCTGAAAAATTAGTCTTTACGTTGATGTGTGGTTTGTTAGGATTAGACAATATTGGGGCGAGAAAATCTGGAAAATGAAGGAAATATCTTTAAAGACCTTAGCAATGCATATTACTAATCAAAAATTAAGTTTTGATATATTTACGGTATTTACAAAATATTTGCATATTTACTTAATATCCTAATGATTTTGAGCATAATGAAAAAAATCAATAACATTGACACTGACAAAGGTTACTGACACAAATGACTGGTTTTGTGCTCCAGGGTCACATTGATAATTTAACAAAAAAATCTGCATTGATGGCTATGTACTCATGGAAAATTTTACAGTATTACGATTGTAAGGTTTAGAAAAATTTAACAATAATAAGAAATAATAAGAAATGTCCATTTTATATATTTTCTGAATAAAAAGTTGAAAAAAAAAATGTTTAAAACTCAAGATTACATGCATCACAAATCAAACTCTCTTATATGATTGAGTGACCAAATTGTTCTTGTTGAATGGTTACCTAGAAATAGTGCTGGAAAAGAAATATTTTTATTGATTTGGAATAGATTTTAGCCTTCCTGTGGCTCAAACAGGTCATAGGTTCGATTCCTAAGGAAAGCAAACGACTGATGAAATTTAGCCTGAATACCGCTCACTTTGGCTAAAAGCCTCTGCCACGAATAAATGTGAATGTAATTCCAATGTGAACTGGCTGTCATCTCTCAGCATCCACACTGCCCTCTATTGGTGAACGTCTTATACTGCATCACAACTGTTACAATTTAGTCAGCACTGTGATTAATACGGAAGTCATCATGACTCATAAAAGCACTGTTGCAAAATGTGACGCTAAATCAGAATCATTTGTGACCAGTAATGATTTTCTTCTCTGCTTCACAGACTCTGCTCCTCCGGTGCGACCCAGCTTCACTCGCTCCATCTCAGTTACGGATGAATCGTCACTGAAAAAGATGGGGGTAAAGACTGTAGACATCCCCAGCTCTCCGTCCTGCCCTTCCTCCCACAAAAATCCCTTGAGATTAAACTCTACACCAGAATAGCACCGCATCCATCGTCCACTGCCAGCACCTACATTTAACAAAATTCTGGACCTCCACATTCTCTTCTAACCAAAACCAGACAGACATTCCACATTGTCACTCTCTGCTCTCCGTTCCAGGTGCAGAGGCAGGCATCTGCCAAAAACATCTTACTGATGAATTGTAGATATTATGTAAAAAGACTCTCATGAAGTGAAACCAAAGTGCCTTAATTCACATTTCTCAACTAAATGGATTGAACAAACAGTCTATTCTACAGCCTACGAACATGAAGGGGACACACAGAACGCAGAGGAAAAGCCTCTATTGATATAATCAGTAGATTGTTTCAGTGAAACCTGATCATATGGATCATGGCAATCGTGAGTGACTAGCTAAATTTGCTAGCTGGTTACGGGTTATTGAGACTAACCTCTGACCTTGTGTCAATACATCGACAGACGCAATTGATTGTTTAGTCGTGGGGCACAGAGCGAGAACGTTATCAATAGTGCAATGGGTGATCAGATGAAAGACTACAATGGATGAAGCATTTTGTGTTATTTGAAACCTGTCCGTGTAAGATGCCACTGGTGATGAATTGTAAGTGCAGAACCATAAATTCACATCATTGATTGATAAGACAACATTATGTCAAGCCGTTCAAACAAACTGAAAGTTAAAAAGAGTTCTGCTATGTTTTATAATAAACTTAAGGAATGCATGATACTCTGGTTTTAACTGCTTTATTTAAATGTAGCTCAAATAAATTGATTGCAAATTGATTCAATAAAGACATTTTTCAGTGCAGTATCAATAGATATTAAATATTAAATACTTATTTAAATAATTTAATAAGCAACTTAAGCAATTCTGAAAATATATATATTTTTTTCATAATGTTCATAACATAATATTGTACAATTTTCTATTTTAATGTCATTTATACCTGTGATGGCAAAGCTGAATTCTCAATTCTACAGTTTTCAGTGTCACGTGATCACTTCAATCATTTGTGTTATATGTTATGTTTAAAACTATGGTGCCTCAAAAAAAATTTCTAAACCATGCTAAATTTTGTCAGGATTCTTTGATATATTTATTTTACTAGTGCAACTAGTTTAGTTTACTAGTTCTTTCACCCCACCCCCAGCCTTACTGACCCCAAACTTTTTTTTATTTAATTTTTAATAAAACTGCATCACTATAGGTTAAAATTATACTTACAGCACGTATACTTGTTAAAAACTCACTTCTTGTGGTAAAAGACCCAAAAAGCGTCGATATAAAGTGACTTTGTAAACAAAATTCTTGTAAGCTTTAAGCGTTCTAGGAACTGCATTTTTTTTTTTTTTTTGCTGTCATATTCACCTTTTCTCTTCACATATAATTGCAAAGATCCTTGCTGCTTCCTCCTGTGGCTATTACTGTATTCATTTATTCCTAGCGTTTTATTTCCTTCTTTTTATCTTTCTGACGAAGGGATGTGGAAGGCAAAGATTGAGTCCATGTTTCCTGAAGTCTTCTAGAAGGACTTCAGGCTGTTCTGTTACAGCTCTGGCTCTCTCTTTCTTTCAGTTTATCACTATCTTCAGCATTCTCTCTTCCTTTCCCATGCTGCCCCTCCTTTACATTCCATCTCTCTCAGGAGAACATTTCTGATGTATAAATTTCATTAGAAGAAAGCTAAGGCAGTAGCACTAATGTAAAAGATCAGCTCTCTCTACCAAAATAGAATAAACAGCACAATTAAATAAAATGTCTTAAATTTTAGGACCTACACAACAATAATTTCATTTAAACACTAGTGATACTGTGCATGATTTGATTTGATATTAACCTCTTTGTTTAATTTTTGTTTTAGTTTTTTAAAGCCTAAAAGCACCCAGTCCTAATCCACTTCATCACACTGAAAAGAGCAGCTAGGATATTCACCTTTTAAGACGGAATGATGTTTTCAGGCCTAAGATAGTGTAACACAGCTTTGGTTTTCTATGCATCAGAATGTTTCCTGGGTATTTTTATTTTAATTTCTAAGCAAAAACATGACTATCATGCATATTTACTAGTACTGTCAAACGATTAATCACGATTTATCGCATCCAAAATAAAGGCTTTTGTTTACGTATGTGTGTATATACTGTGCATATTTATTAAGTAGGTATATATAAATACAAACACATGCTTGTATATATTTTAAGAAAAAGAAATATTATATATTCAATATATTTACTGTATGTATAATCTAAAACATAAAAATATAAATATATATATTTATGTATTTATATTTTTATGTTTTAGATTTATATATATATTTACATTTTTAGATTTAGATGTAAATATTTTCAATATATACACTTTATGTGTGTATTTATATATCAATAATTATTAAACACTACACATACATATATTATGTAAACAAAAACTTTAATTTTGAATGTGATTAATCATGATTAATCGTTTGACAGCATTAATATTTACCATTACTTACAGAAAACATCTACTAAAATGCCATTCAGCGAAACAGTTTCATAGTGTAACAGACTTTTGTCAGGAATATTTAGAACAGAATCATTTGATGACATATTATATTTAAGGATGACAGTGTCACACAAAAATACTTTGGTTTTGTAGTAAGTGGAAAAGAACCAAGAAAGTGAAAATGACTGAAAATATAAATTTTAAAAAATGTATGACAACATATTCTTTTATATAATTGAATCTGTCCCACTGAATGATGATGGTTTGTTACACACAATATAGACCATTGGTGTTGACATGTTTTTAGTTTTAGTCTTTATCAATAATTTCGTTTGAATGACATTTACTGAAGCAGGAGCAGATGTTGAAAAATAACAAGCACGCTTACAGTAGCTTGTTACTATAGACTCTCTTTTCAGAAACAGTGGTAAGCTATTATCCTGACAACTGAAAACTTTCCCGTCTACTTTCTAACAGCCGCTCTAGCTACTGGCTTTGCATGTACTTTTTGCCAGTGCCTATAAATCTCTCTGTTTGTTGCCATCTGAAATAAACCAGGGACATGCACATTTAAAAAATGCTTTAAAATATTAATTCCTCATTTATCAAAATGATCCTGTAATATAAGGGATGACGTTGAGAATTTGCATTACACCGTATCACAAAAACTTTATCCTAAATCATGAATCTACTTCAGCATATATTGCAGGCTAATAACCTATATTAAATGATGAGATTGACTAATGTTAAATCACAGTTATTTATAAAATCAACATATTTTGTGCATTTCAAGAAAATGGCATGTAGTAGTGCAACTTACCATCGTATGAAAAGGTGAAATTATATATTTTAGAGCAATAAATTAACTGCAACATGACTATGTATATGTATGCATAATTATGCATATTCACTTTTGATGTAAATTTCACCTTTTTTATGCAGATACCAAAATGGGACATCTCGTCTTTGACCCATCTGCAGCATATCTAGCTTCATGAATGTAATTAATATCTGACCGGCCCATATTATCTCAAAGAGATAAACTGCATTGAGATCCAGAACATCAATCTGCACTGTGTGCCACAACCGTTAAATGTCAACAGACTGTGCATATTTAACAGTAGACATACCTGACGACAGTAAAATCACTTAGCTTCACATAGAAATCACTGTAAACCGCAAACTGAATTTCACAGCAGAACAGATGTGCTGGATTAAAGGCAGAAGACTGACCCAAGCCCTGCCAACTAACCCAGATACCAATGCATTTTTGTCTTTCTCTAATCATTATCATCATAATAAAGCATAGGTGGGTTAAAAGCATCTCAAGGGTAATTTATGAGCAGTAATTATATTGCTGAAGCCACCTCCAGCCGACACACGGGCACACGCACGAGCATCCCCTCATGCAAGCAAATGTAGAAACTTACGCATGCACGCACATACTCCCCCGAGAGGGTGGGAATGTTTGGGAGGCATTCATTGAAATTCAGGCCCTAAACATAGCAATCAGCACAACCATAAAGGACCCAAATTTAATTGGCCCACCCAGCCCATTAATTACATAGCCAGAGCTGCACTGCAACACAGCATATGTTCCCTAATAAAGCCCGATGGATCTTAATAGAGATGTATTATTGATTCACAAAGGTGGAATTAAACTTTTCCATATACGCAGAGAACCCATGAAGCATTGGGAAAACTGTATACCCTCACTCACATGTATTAACAAAAGGTAACACACATAAATAGTCTTGTGTGTTGTCATGGACACAAATATAGGTAGAAAATAGTTAGTGTGGTCATTATAGGGCATTATGTGGATGCACACACAAACAAACACACAGGGCATGACATACAAGGGTCAAAATATGTCATTACATAATGAGACATCACCAACAAGCAACCGAAAACCTTCTCCACCCTAAACATGACCGTTATAGTAATGAGATCATATCCAGAAAATTATCCAGGAAATTGCCTCACCTACATTTGGTTGTTATTATACAGTATAAGCAACTCTGCCTAAAACTTCATCTCTAGCTCTTCTTTTTCCTCATTCCTTTTCACTCATCAACATTCATCAACATTTTGCTTTATGTGTATGTATGCATAGGTCAGAAAAGCCAAAATTCAGACATTTTCTGCATTGTTACAAACAAACTAAAATAAACTAAATAAAGAGGTATAGAAGAGAGAGAGGAAATGAGGTATCGTGATAGATAGATGGATGGATGGATGGATGGATGGATGGATGGATGGATGGATGGATAGATACTGTTGCAATTGAGCAAATAAGTTGCCAAAAGGAGATGTTGTGAGGTTCTGATGGATGGATTTGACTCACTTCTGGATAGAAATTTGTCCTCAAAATATGATTAAGTAGGTACACACACACAGAGGCACAAGCTTGTCATTTATTCTAAATATTAAATATTTAACAAAGGGTCATTGCACACTTCAGGACTATAAATAAACAAATGATGCGATCATTACATCATCAAAGCTGTAAACCCCCACCACTTCTCCATTCATCTTTAGAAGAAAGAGCTGAAGTTAAATTACTGAACCCGTTTGCATGATGTACCTGCTGCCTTGGGAACGCCATTGAATCCCTGTCCTACTCCATCAACAAGGACATCTCTGCGTGATTTGTTGAAGGCCTTGAGAGGTTTGACATCACTACAATCAATATCAGTTATTCATGAATTAATAATGACAAACGATGTAACGTAAGCCATTCGCAGTTTTGCAACTTCCGCCAAAACATAGACACGCCCACTTCTTCATAATCCCAACCTTAAAAATACATTAGAGACCGATGACAGTCAGCGAGTACAACCGCCGGAGGCCGAGGGGAACGTCAGCTGTCGTCAAAGTTAATAATGTCCGGTGTCCTGACATATTACTAACAACGATAATTACTGTATTGGCATTACTGTAAGGTTTAGAGTGGCGTTGGAGCAGACGTTATTAAAACACAATCTAACAGGTAAAAAAAAAAATGTCGCTCGTAGCTGTGTCCGTTTTACCCTTTAATAGCACATTCCTGCATTTGCATCACACTGAGGCTGGGGTACACTGTAAATAAAAAAAGAAAAATGATAAAAAAATAAAAAAAGGACTTCTGAGTTTTTAGTTCTTCTCAGTTAAGATACTTTGTTTAGCTTATGTAAATTTCTTTGTTCATGCAGTGCTGGTTGTCTTATTTTACTAATAGAAAAATCTGTTCACAGCAACTGAAACAAACAAACTGTCCTTGAGGTAATTTATTTTTCTTGTGTTTCCTGGAGGGAAAAAAAGAATGTGTAAAAAGTTACCACATTACCGATTTTTTTGTTTATTAACAACTGATACACTGGATAATCAGTCTGATATGTACTGTCTTTGCTTTTAAAACACCTCCATATAAGTGACTGAAGATACTAGGCCTCATATGCACACAAGCCTCAAGAAAGGTGGCAATCACAAATGTTCAAAAGATGAGGTCATTTCATCACAGCGCAACAAATAACTAACATTAATGATAAAACACCAACAACAAAAAGTTTCAATTAAGTCAGCAAACAGCAAAACAATAATCCTGTTAGCTAATTAATTCATGATGCAATGCTTGCTGGGAACTTACAAAGCCTTAACTTTTCAACAATATAAAAAATACTTGTTCAGACAACTGTGTTTGACTAATTGGGGCAACATTTGAGGTATATAAATTTTTGTTGCTCTGACAAGCGATTTTATGCAGTAAAAATAGCCTTTTTGTAGTATTTGAGACTCAAAAGGTTTCATAAACAGAAAAACATGCAGATTAATTTTTTACACCTATAGTTAGAAGTTGGTTAACCATAATTTGAAATATAAACCTTACATTATAAAAGTAGCATTTTTCGTTGTCGAACTGTACTACCTACTTTTTTAATTGGAGTTATAGCAAAATCTGACAGAGTAGCACAAATCGACACCTGTTGCAATGTCGCTGCAGGTCACTGTCAGAACTACAGTATTATGCTCTTAGCTTACCATGAATGTGCAAAATGATTGACAGGTAGCGTGGCTGCTATAAGGCAAATGAGCTGTATTGCAGTCACACTTTTATTGCATAATTTGTACATTTTGCTTATTCTCTTTTCTTTGCAGGATTTTATTTCAGGTGTGATATTGTGTGACAGTGTAAGTTCTCTGTACTATAATATTGTCGTTCCAAGTGCTGTTCCAAAGAAAATGCTTACAGCTGCTTGTAATTAATTATAGAATGAATTATTCAATAATTAGTCTATAGTTCATTAACTCACTTACTTCATCAAAAAAATCCCATTTTCCAAAAATACAAAGTATGGAACACGATTTATGGAGTAAACCGATTAAACCCGGTTGCAAATTTAAACTGGTAATGCATTGCTGTTCATATAATCTTGAAACACCTCCCTTAGGATACAAAGGGCCCTGAAGCGCTTTTCCGATGTACAGATTCTCAGATAAGTCAGGGCCCTTATGGACAAAACAGAAAGGCTGACCTTTAGTAGATGGGGGAGATGGTTGACTGTGCGCTCATGAATATTTATTAGCTGAGAGGGGTGATCTCCCCGCGGGCTTAATGCTGCAGCTCATATCAAAAGTTTCATTACTACCAAACTAAAAACTACTAGCAACAAAAACCAGAGGGGGGCGAAAGCAGAGAACACGGGCGAAGGGGGAAACAGAGAAACGGTTTGGAAAAACAGACAGAAAAGACAAAGGGAGAGATGAAGTGGCGGAGTTGTATCAATGATGTAGTGTGATAGGACTCTTGACCCTAATCTCAAATTCTCTTGTTTAATTGAGGTTGTAATTACTCTCTCTCTCTCACTCCCGCCATGCTGTTCAGATTGTTATCTACATACTGAAAGAGCTTATAATCACTAACTCAAGAGGCACAGCTCCTGAGACTTAGAGAGCCCTCTCGCTTTCTCTCCTCCCCTCTTTACTCTAAAGAGTCTTTTATACCTCTTCGCTCAACTCTATCCCTCCTTTTTCGTCTCCGTCTGACCTACAAATTCATACCCCGTCTCTGCTGCACTTTGTTGCACTCAAACACCATCCATTACATCATTTCAGAGCTTAAAAAAGCTTAATCATATTAAACATGACTGTGCTTAACTGAGCATTAAGTCCTTGATTGTGGATCAGAACGTTTCAATTGAAACCGAATACAACGGCCCGTGCTGAATGGAGCTCATCGGCTGGACAGAAGGAGAGATTCAAAGCTGTATTGACCTTGTATGCTTGGCGGTGTTGACATATGTAAGGTAATGATGTGTCGGTCATTATGTAATCATTTTCTCTGGGTTCATATGGCCCCCACGGTTCCACCTGTTCAAACAGGCATCCAGCAGGGACAACAGATCCACCGCAATGTGTTTCTACTCAGCTAACGCTCAAACACTGACACCCGGTTCGTATACTTGTGTCTGCTTCATATGTTGACCTCTACTCTGTGATTCACCGTCCTTAAGACAAAAAAAGGATAGAGTGAAAGTGGGAAGGACGGGTCAGGTGCGTCCTGCTGTCTCACAGCTGTAACCACTTGTAGGTAATTCTACTCGCACTTCTTTCCGGATTCAATGTTACTCTAATATATCAATGTCTTGAAAGGACAAATGAGGTCTTATGGATATATTGTCGGTTCCACAGCATCATTCACTTATATCTCGACATATAAACAGCAAACTATATTTGATTCATCTGAATGTTTATTGCCACTGTAAGAGTTTTTTTACATGACAAATGACTATATAACAACGTAGCCAACAAAAAAAGTCACAACGAGAAGCAAAAGTTTGATTCCTAATAGCTCATTTTAGAATGTGTGATATAAATCTCAGATAATGTATCACTAACTGACTGTAATACATCTGTTTGAACCTGGAGACTTGAAAATGAAAAGTGGGAGGCTGGGGTAAACAGTTGGGCTTTATACTGCTTGCTGGCCAATGATGACATATAGTCTAGGTGATTTTATTTTTCCAAAGGAACCAGTACAAAGTGATCTATTTCCTGTTATTCTGACAGTGTGTGGGTTTCTGTCATTTGAATTATAAGTCATCCAGCCACTGTATTAATAATATAACAGATAATAACAGACACATTTTAAGATAATACTTTTATTCTACAAGGGCAGAAATGATTGGAAAAAGTTTATTTTAATTACACATTTTTTGTTTATTTCAAACATTGTAAAATCCTTAAAAATGTTTATAGACAAACATTTGAGTGCCAAATCAGCATATTAAAAATAATTTCAGAAAAACCATGTGATACTGAAGACTGGAGATATGGCTGCTTAGATTTCATCATATCCATTACATTTAAACCAAACTCTGGAATGTGTGTGTATAAATAGTACGGCAAATGAAAACCAAAGTGGTTTGATGTGTAGAAATGAACTGTATTGTATGACTACTGTATATGTATGCTACACGATGGGTAGGACTGGGGTTGTGCGTAGATACGTATCATATATACGGCAAAAAATTTCATATAATTTGCACGTGAATGCTGCATATTATACAAACACCAAAGACATGTGTGACATATATACACCACAGTATGTTTTTGCTTATCAGTACCAGGAGTATTAGTTTTTTTAAACACTATATGCATTTTCATGAGACCGGCTCATTTTAAAATATACCCTCAGATTGCAACTTTCCAAATAATTGTATTTCTGCCAAATATTGTCCTAACAAACCATATGGAAAGCATAAGTCCTTCTTTTTCTTCTCTTATGACTGGTTTTGTGATTCAGGGTCACATATAAAATATTTAACAAATTTTAACAATTTAAAATATTAATATTAATATTAAAATATTAATATTATTATATATAAAAAATATTTTAAGTTTATTTGATCAAAACAGTTAACATACAGTAAAACAGTAATACTAAAAATATTTTTACAGTTTGAATAATTAAAATAAT
>JAUCNO010000236.1:14340266-14365532 GCA_032353835.1 Enteromius viviparus | reverse complement strand
TGTATTAATTTTAAAATTTAAATTTTAAAAGTATATATATATATATATATATATATATATATATATATACTTTTAAAATTTAAATTTGAAAATTAATGTGAAATGTTTTAACATACTTATATTTATTTATAAATATTTTATGTATATTATATAGGCTATTATATATTTTACATACACACACAAACATATAAAACCATATTACATATGCACAAACTAGTATAGTTTCCTATAGTTTCAAAATAGTAAAAAATATAAGACAACATTTTTGATGTTTATTAAATTAATCACAAAAGCAATATTATATTTAATATAAAAGCATATATTATATTTACACATTACAAAATTTATATATTTAGTATATTTTGGGTATAATTATATAAGTTGCGATATTTGTATAGTATATAATTGCGTATTTAGTATATTTTGCGTAACACACACATATATAAAAATCGAAATTAAAATCATTTTGTGTTTAAAAAAAACAGTCATTTCAATTGTCAATTAAATTATTGTTTTTACTTTATATTAAATTAAACTAGCAGGCTCCTTTTACCCAAAGATTTCTAAGCAAATATAGCAGTGCATTTCGAAAACAATATATTCTATTCAGTATATTGAACTAAATGAACCAGGCTGAATACATAGAGTCAACATACAAACACATGCAGTAGAAACTGAGCTCGGTGCAGCTGAACATGCAAATCTTGCTGCATTGACATTCAACATCCAAAGTGGGTCAGTTTGCGCTTCCTCCTCAAACACATTCAGCTTTTTTAGAGCATCAACCATCGGGACAGCCAGAGAGTCTAAAACTGTATAAACACTGGTGCAAACTCTCACACTCAGTACATAAGGATAGCATTATCACGGCGTCTTGTTTTGAAACCGAAGCTGTAAGAGGAGAAGGCTGCAGTGGTTGTGGGCAGGAATCAGTGGTTTTGTGGGCACCTCGAATGCCCTTGATGTGCCTTTCATTATCTCAAACACTCTTGATGGATACCCTACAGCTGTGGCCTTTATAGAGAAAGAAACAAGGGGATCTAGCACCAGTAAAGAACGTTCTCTTGGAGATGTGCACAGTCTGCACACTTTAATCCTTTTTTTTATATATATATATATATATATATATATATATATAAATTGTGTACACAAAATTCGCTGGAAAGTACCATCTGAAAATTGTTTTTTAAAACACATATTTATCTTTTATTGCAATATTATTATGTAATTACATTTAACCTTCATGCTGAGCTTGAAAACCCTTCCTGGTCAAAAATGACTGACCTTTTAAAAATTGCTTGTAAACTTCTTAGAAAACAAGTTGACGAAAAGATCCAAGAATCCAAGATTTGGTAATAATACGGAAAGCTTGTTTTCTAACAATTATCACAAATTTGCATTTCTATTTGGAACATTATTTGAGGAAAAAGGATGACTAAAAATATGAGATGCATAAGGAATAAAGGAAAAAAAGAAAAATAAATACAAAACAAGTTGACAAAAAGATTGAAAGCAATATTTGGTAGCATAATGAGAGATTTACAAGGAATTTTGGTAGGCAGTCATTTTTGACCGGGAACAGCATACGTGTAACAAGGTAACAAAAAACAGAAGGATCCAGGATTTTTGAAAAGCTGTCAGGTTAGTTCAATGGGATAATACTAACAAGCATTTTTGGGAAAAAGAAATCCTCCACAACATGTGGGTCGATTGATAAAGTCCTCAAACGGTCCAACAAAGAACACAACATTTGCATCAAACCTTTTTTTGTCATAAAAGGAGCCGTAAACAAGCTTGACACAATATTAGTCAACGGCGATCCTCTCTCGCATTCATCTCCCAGACAAACATATCTATTTACGAAGGCAAACCATGTCCAGAAAAAAAGCCCACCTCTCTAAATTTATATCTTTCTATTCTCAGGTCTGCATTCCCCAAACGAGACGTGCTGAAACACCGTGTCACGCTAGCACACACACTTTATTGACTTATGTTTGACCGCAGACACAGAATTTTTTCGCCAATCGTTCAATTTGGACGCTTTTTGGTCACTTACCAGTCCGATAACGTTCTTCTCCAGGACGATCTATCCCCCAGCACCTGCTGTGGGCCAGTCTTTGTAAAAAAAAAAAGAAAAAAAGATTGTTAATATGTCAAAAAAGGCAGAAGAAAATCAAGCCAGACCAGCTGGCTTTGAAGAGAAACCCAAAATTGGGTTGTGTTTGGTTCAGATCTCGATCCACAGTGAAGGGGAGATGGCATCCTAGCCCCAACCGCACCCAACAAGGACATACACACTCACACACACACACACAAGCACATAGACACTTGGGTACGACCTGCACCGTATGCGTGATGTTCGGGGCGAGCGTCTGGCAGGGCCCCTCTCACCTGCTGCCGTCAGTCTCGTGTATATTTAGATGAAAGTATCACTGACATGCAGGCCTCTGTTGGCCTTGGCACAAGTGCCCAGGATTATTGCCCCCTTACAGAAAGATATTGCAGCTTTTTCATGCAGATTAATTTAATTCAGATTCAATTTGTTTGCGACAGGACAGGACTGTTTTCCTGGAGACGGCGACATCTCTAGCCAAACTCAGCATTGTAATTTTAGAGTCGTTGACATACAGTGTTAGTTTTAATTTTATTTAAATAATGGTTTGTATTTTAAGTTCAGTTTTGGTCTAAACAATTAGTTTTTTTATTGCTACTATTATTATGTTAGTTATTTTAGTACTTGAAAATGAAAAATTCTATTACTATCAAATTACTTAAATATAAATTATTTATTATATATATAAATTATTTATATCAAAATATTTGTATTTCTATATTTTATTTGATTTCAGTTAATGTTTATTTAATTTAATAAAAGTCTCACAGTAACTTGTCCATCTTAAATTGTATCCACAAATTTAAAACAAGGTAAAAAAAATTATTAATATTTTACATTAAAAAAAGTGAAGTCTGTTTTTTCAGGACATTTTCATTCTCATTACCGAAATATTTCTGGATGTTTTACTTTAATTTCTAATTTCCTTTTATTTTCTGTGATGATCAATTAAATTCTCACTATAGTAACACTGTCAATTTTAATTTGCTATAAATTACTCAAATTATAAAAAATATATAAATTATTGAATAAAAGAATAAAATAATAAATAAAAATATTCCAAATTAAAGAATGCTACCATGATTTTTATAAATGTTATAAATAATCTTTTGTATTATAGTATCTCTTTTTGCAAAAAAATAAAAAAAATAACAATGACGTCACAATGAAAAAAGTACAGTTAATAAAATATTTTCCATGTATAAAAAAATATAATATAAAATAAAATGTAATTTTTATTTCTCTCTCTCTTGATTTAAGATGAAATATGACTGGTTCTTGACAGGTTTCCAGAGATTCATCCAAACATGACTCATTCAATACTGTAAACTGATTTAAAATAGCATGCATTTTTTCTTTTGAGTAGCAGTTGCTTTGAACATACTGTCATAATTACCATGAATGTAAAGTTTGCATTCGCATACATCTACGGCAATGGGTACACTCGGAAAGAAGACACTGGCAGTCACATGACTCTTATGAAACATATCACCATGTGGTAATGGGAGGGCCCTGCTGGTCTGTCCTGGTATGTATGTCGACCAGTCCCAGAGAGACACCGAACCTCCAGCTGAAACCAAAGATAACAAACATTTGCCCACGCAGTGGCCATCTTAACATGGATGGGTGCAAACCTATAACCTCGTTGCTGGGCTTTTGGGAAATGACAGGTAAAACAAATTCACCTGAGATTTACTGGAACGCTCCGATATGACCCATGCACATCTGAAAACCCCAAAGCGCCAAATCTGCACGGATTGGATTTGGACAGGTCACAACCTGTGCATACAGACAGACAATTTAAACAAACTCGCATGGAATACAGAGGAACTCAATTATCTGTCTCCACAGCAGAAGTTCCAGTAAAGCACTGCTCAAGCGGTTATGGGGGAGGCTAAAGCGCTCTGGCAACAAAACCTGCGTCTCGTTGGCCTCGCTCTCTCTCCGCTCAGTGCTAGGAGTGGCGTGTGGCACCGGTGGCAAGGCCTAATGACAGAGCGCCCGAGCCAGAGAGATCTTGTGGGAACACCATGTCCGGCACACCCAGGAGGGACTCCAACATTGTGACACATTTATAGGGAAGCAGATCCCAACACAAACCTTTTGTTGTTTTTGTTGTTGGCGGCGCAATCGTGCGTCCATATTTCACCCCTGCGCTTCTCTTTGCCGACTTATCGCTCAAAGGCTTTATGTTTTGTTACGGCAGGATGGACGGTGAAGAAAGAATAAAAGAAACCCCACATGTTCGAGTTATTATCCTAACGAGTTAGCTGACAGATTTGCATGTGTGTTTCTGCTCTAGTCGCCACAGAAAAAAAAAAGCTTGCATAAGAGACTCCGGCGAGTTTTATTCAAAAAAAGCCCTGAGGTTTGTGTTTTTTTTTTGGTCCTTTGGCTTTCCATAGTGGTGCCTCTGTGTAGGAGAACACGCCGACTTCAGCCTGTCAGGGCCTCTACACAAAGTCTCAATGTGTGTTTTAAAAGCAGACGCCGTAGAGCAATGCAGAAACGATGAGCACCGTGGGCCTTATTTACATTCGTGACCCCTTAAAAACGAGGAAAAGGCTATTGTAAAAACCCGCAAAAGCGAACGGCGAGCAAGTGTGGTTTTGCGGGGGTTGGCGTTCTGCGAAGTCTGACCTCCAAAGATAATATTTTCGAAAGATCTTTGCGCACACATCTGGTTCTTTTCAAGGGCGACTTATTGGTAGTGCCGTAGCTTATTTTTCTTCGCCCTGCACCTCTCCTACGGTGCTCTTCCAAGCATATCCCAGCAGCCTCGGCTGAAAATGCTAATGTTCCCGCCACTTAGTCGAGTCAGGCTCTTGGGAAGTGTTCTGAGGATGGGCCTCTCAGCTCTTTCCTCCACGGGATGAAGTGATGATATCTGAGGGCAGATCAATGAGATATTAATGCAGAAACTACATTGCAGATTCAACATAAATATTAGCCTCTAAAGAGTTCGCATTAACAGCTACCCGTTGGTTTTGACATTTGGGTCATTCTGTAAAACAGGTGCCCAGTCAATCAGTAATGTAAAAAAAATAGACAGTGCTGAGCAAAGATTAATCATGATTAGTCGCTTCCAAAATAAAAGTTTGTGTGTAAGTAATATATGTGTGTACTGTGCATATTTATTATGAATATACAAATGCACACACTTGATGAATATATTTTTATGTCATATAAATTATATAAATACAGTATATACTGTATGGGTGGGTTTATATATATGAATAATAAATACGCACAGTAAACACATTATATAAACAAAAACAAAAAATTTATTGTGATTGGTCATGGCCCAGCATTAGTTATTTTTTATGTTTTTTTAAGGCTGCATTTGAAAAAATATAGTAGTATCGTAAAATTATAGTAATATAATTGCAATTTTAATAACTGTTCTATCCTAATATGTTTTAATATTTTGTCACATGATACTTCAGAAATCATTATAACATGCTCTTAAAAAAATATTATTATTATTTTGTGAAAATTTGCTTATTTTTATTTAATTATTTAAGTTTTTTGTAGCAGTTGCCCATTGCTGAAAATAATAAATACATATAAATTAAAAAAGAAAAATTACAATAATTTAATTTAGCCTTTGATACTTAACAACTCCACATATTACTTACCTAAAACAATGTTTAAAATCTCCCGTTAATATATGCAAGAAAGCTAATTGATAGAATGACATATTTGTTGTTGCTGTCATGCAACCAATGTGGTGAACACACTACAACAAATAAAAGCACAAACATTGAGACCCGTGTCTACCATTAGCTTGAAGAGCCTCATTCCTGGTTCTCAATAGCTTTTTGTTCACAGTTCATTTAGAGACATCAGCTGAATACTCATATTCATGGCATAAAATGATGCACTGTCAGTTCGGCCCATCATTTTCAGAGCCCAGACAACTTGTGCTTTTCTTTCCTTTCTACGTGTTTGCACAGCCCGAAATTATGGAACCGCCGCTAACAGGATGTGTGCGCTCCTGAGGTACTTTGTGAGTATTCCGATTGCATCACATGCCCTGGATTTCACGGGCTTTTCACGGTACATTTAATGTGTCATTTATAAAAGCGGCTCTCTACTAATGTGCTAAATACAACCGTGCTGAAAGAATATACGTGCCAGATCGTAATTTGATTCGAATTAAATTTTTCTAATGGCATCCTCCAGAAAGTGCAAAGTAAACATTCGCCCGTTCCCGTCACTTTTCCACCAAGTGGTTTTGACAGGATCTTAAACATCTGGACAGTGTTCATCGTATGAAACACACAATTCTTTCTTCTGCGCTGAGTAAACGGTGGCCTAAGGTAAGTCCGCCGAGAACCCACCTGGTAATCAAAACAAATACAACACGTTTTCGTTAACAAACTGAGCCTTATCTTTTTCGGCTCGTGGATGCCAGTGCATTTCATGCGGAAAATCTCATAACGAAGAAGAATTTGCATCACCTTCAATCACTATTTTTAAGAAAAATGGATTTCGGCCTTAATTAGCACACAAGCCACCTTTTTAGGAAGTCACTGACGTTGCACTGATGTATCAGGGGGGTGTGGGACACTACGTGATGTCTGGAGCCATTACCTAGGGCCTGAGGGATCACAGCTAGGGGTCACGACCCCTGATGACCTTTGGATGATGGGCAGGACTCCATCCATGAGGCCACATGTCAGCAGGAAGTACTAGCTAATGTGGTTCTGATTAGAAGCCTTATCTTCAGCCCCGATTAATGGTTCAATTATCTGACGGGAAGAAACGAACCTCAGACAAAAGTGAAAAAAGGAATAGTTCCCACAGAAAATGAAAATACTGTGCCCATTTCCAAAGCTGTATAAATTTAATTCTACCGTGGAACATTAAAGGTGAATTTCTGATAAATAGTCTAACTTAAAATAATAGTAAATTACTCTGAAATTACATAAAAGTATCTATTTCTTCAAAATAAAAAAGTTATTACATTTTATTAAAAAATCTTATTTACAAGAGAAATTTAATCTCTATTTAATGATTTCGTTTTTTCAAACAGAAAATATTGACAATTTCTAAACAAATAAATAAAAATTGCACACTGTAGAAATACACTGTAAATAAATAAACAAATAAATTAAAATAAAGAAACATTTAATCAAATTAAAAGTGAAATTTATGATAATCAGTTGTGGTTACAAATAGTTTAATCATTTTTAAGTTTTAAAGTAAATTTACTGTAAATTAAAGGACATTATTTTATAAAACTGAAATAAAACTACTAAATCAAATAAAATATATATATATATATATGTTACTTTACTTTATATTTTACTTTGTACTAAACTTTTTAAATTCTGAAAATGTTCCAGTAAACAGTATTTTTATGAAGTGTCCCATTAGAGCTTTTACTGTTTTTACAGTAAGGAAACATTTAACAGGTTTTTACAACAATACAAATATATTAATATTTTTATTGTTATACTTAATTATGATCATTACAATCATATTTTTAACCTGCAATTTATTCGGAAACCAAAGGTATCTGGGAGTTACTGATCAACCTGACCACCAACATGATATGGACCACCGTATTTTGAATCTAACAGCTGTTTAAAGTGTAAAGCGTGCAGTTTTCAGTCTACCTCTACGACAATTACACTGAGTGCTAATTTTCTGCGAGCAGCTTCTGTTCAGAGTCTGTGATAACGGTGCATGATGAGAACTGGCAGGCACTAATATCTCTGCACTTAAGAGCTTGTCTTTGCCGTTCAATGGATTGAGTTACTGTGAAAGCCATGATGGAGTGTAAAGTAATCTCCTGCTGTGGAGCTGCCGCGCATGCCTGGAGTCCGTCGCATGTTTCTGAGATTCCTTATCTGCTGCGAGGGGGGCTTCACCTGCTGCGCTAAGATGCCCTGGAGACTTCAGCACAGCTCGCCAGCATTTCCCAGACAACATCCAACCTCTGACAAACACATTTTTCTACATACACTTTTGGTTGGCATTGATGGTTCCATGAAGAACCTTCAAAATCAAAGAAATCTTTGGAAAAAGGTTCTTCAGGTCAATACAGATTTTATCACACTAAGAAAAAACTATTCTCTTAAGAACTTCCACTGGCAGAATTCTTCTTTACAGAAGGATTTTCACACCAAGAAATAGGTTCTTCCAAAATAATTTTTCTATTCCCTTACAAACTTTTTACTGAAAGGTTCTTTGGGGAAACTAAAATGGTTTATCAATGGCATCGTCCTGGCAGAACCTTTATTTATTGGCGTCTTTGGTTCCATGGAGAACCAAATTGGAATAAAAGTTTTGATTGGCAGAAATCTTCTTTTTAGTGGAATAAGGTTCTTTAGATGTTCTTCACATCATGAAAAAGGGGTTCTATTAAGAACCTTTCACTGAAATGGTTCTTCTATGGTGTTCACTTTTAAAAATAAAGGTTCTTTATGGCATCTATGGTTCCACTGAAAACATTTATAGTCCATGGAACAACTTATAGTAGAAAGGTATTCTGCAGATTATTGATTATTATGTCCTTAACAATATAAAATGTCCTTACAAAATGGTTTTGTATACTGAAAGGTTCTTTGGAGAACCCAAAATGGTTCTTCTAAAAAAAAACGCCTTTTAAGAACCTTGAGGAACCAGAAATGATTCTTCTTTGGATCTCCTTTATTTTTAAACCAGCATGCATCCACAATTGAATAAAAAAAAAAAATCCTATCCAAATGATCTGAATATTTAAGCTTTACAAGTAAATTCTTTGGAACTTCTCCACAGCATCTGAACAAACAAAACCACATTTCACCAACATCATGCTGGAACACATCACACAAGGTACGTATGGCTTGTTTCGCTCATGTGTATGAGTCTCAGTTTCAAAAGAGGAAGGATTTTTTTCCACCACAATCCAAAGCAGCAGCGCACAAATGAATGGAGCCGTGCCACGGTGTGGAAAAGACGCATGTCCAGCCTCATGCTTCACGTCAGTGCCTCCGCCAAAGCAAACTGTGGTCGGAAGAATCCTTTAATAGTGCCTGATCTGTGTCACCTGAGACTGGAATCATCCGAAACTAAGAAACCACGCAGCCACAGTCATCGACGTGGATATTTGCAGCAGACAAGCCTCTCTAATGAAGGACTCCCACCGCAGACCACTCCGAGCGGCCCCCTCCGCATTAGTCTGCCCTACTTTCATATTTAGACGTCTGCGCTCCGGACAGGTCTCAATCTAGACGGTTATGACAAATGCACTGCGGTTTTCTCAAGATTCTTAGATTACAGTTTGCAGTTTCCCTTATTTATCTCCATCATAAGCATTGTGTGACAGTCGAGCACATGAAAACGACTCACACTTCGAAGGAAACGGAGACAGAATTTTCCAACTGTGTGACTGATGCAATCTAACGGTGACAAAGTCTGTCCAGAACATTTCCCATTCTGCCATCCACAGGATACTGTCTTGATAGCAGAATTTCGCTAGCTAAAGCACTACCAGTCAAATTTTACTTATCAGTAGTTCCTCTAGTCATTTACTCACCTCATACTGTCCCAAACCTTGCGATTTGCTTTTCTTTTTTTACAAACATACTATTAATTCTCCATTTATTCATACAGACTACTATTACAGTTTAGATTCATATTTTAAATGAGCTTTTATATACTATTATGTCATGTAATTTTTAAATTTGTAATTGTAAAAGATTTTTAACAATTTTGTTATCTTCTTTGTCCTTTTATTAAATTATATTTAATTAAAAAATAAAATTATAATTTATATTAAATATTGTTTTAGATTTATTTATAGTTTGAGTTTTCACTTCACTTTAGTAAATTTTTCAGCTAGTTTTTACTTAAATGAAATGACCATTAGAAATGGCTCTCCTTGATAAATTACTATTAAATAATATAAATAATATATAAAAAATATATAAATAATGATAAATTACTACTAAATAATTTTATACTTTTTATCTCATTTTTATATTGTATTTTATTTCAGCTTTATATAGATTAACAAAATGTATTTGTTTAATTTTAGTAAAAGATTATAAACCTGATTGTATGGACAAAAAATTAAAGAAGAGCCATGATAAAAATGTTGATAGAATTTTCAATTAAAACTATCTGCATAAATTTATTTAAAAATGCACTAATTAATATTAATATTACATATTAACAAGCTAAAAAGGAAATACCTTCCAATAAGAAAATAGGGAATATTTAGGAAACCAGTTTGAAAATAATTATTATTTTTGCAAAAAACTAAAAAATAATAACATTAAAGATTAAATGAAAATTAAAATTACCCAAAAAAAAAAACATGGTGGAAAATTTAGGAAACGTGTAAGAAAGCAATTATGTTAATACTGCATCAATATTAAATTCTGTGCAGTACTAATTAGCAAATAATTTGTTTTAAAACGTAATAGTTGATAAATAAATTAAAACAATATACAATACCCGATAACCGATATTGTACCGATATGTTATGCATCCTTGCTTTCAATTCTACAGAGCACACAAAACTAAAACCAACATTACACATATTACACAAGCCACAGAAAGTTCTGCTTTTTCAGATCTGCCAAGAAAAAGGAAGTTGTCATTTGGTGTTTTTACCAAACCTCTGCCGCTTCCAGTTCGGACCAACCGTTGGCAAAGAGACAGACAGCACACAGACGTGGAAAAGGCTGGTTAGCGTCACACACGAGCAGGGAGTCCATTAGGAAGACCACACAGGGCTCCAGACACTTCTCCAGTGAGATAGATGCTATCAGAGTGAGTGACAGGTGCTGGTTTTTCCTCCCATCTCATTCTCTGATAGTGTAGATGAACAAGCCTCCCGACACGTTCCAACTGTTTATCATCCGACGACTTGATTTCCTCTTACAGAGACCAGATGGCTTCCTTAACGGCTCCGCGCCTGCCTGTTTCATCTTCAGTTCTCAGCATATCTCAGCACAGACGTTTTCGTGAGATCTGTGCCAGCGCTAGATTCATCCTAAGAAAGCAAAAAATGGGAAAATTAGCACTTTCAATACTGTTACAAATACATATTGATGCAGCATGGTGTGACAGAACATATACAGTAAAGCAGTTTATATAAAGGGCATTTTTAGTACCGATATCTACTGACTACTATATTGTCCCTAGCAATATGTGTATCTAACCACTGATGTTGTCATTCGGCCACAGCTGAAATGGATCATACCATTGATATAGCCTAAAAAGTTTAAGTAAATATGCCAGAAAACATCAAGGATATATACTTAATACATGGGCAAAGTAAGAACATAAGGGTCAGATACAACAATAATTATGTTGACTTGAAATGTGAAGAGAGACAAACCAAATTAACTGAGTGAGTCATTTTAGCTGGAACCACTCTGATTGATTCAAACACTTCGATCATTCAGTTCAAGCCATTCACTAGCAAAAACAGATCAAAAGGGCATTGCATTTTTTAATTTTGACATCACATGCTTAATTAATAAAGCATGTATTATGATGGGTGAAATGGAGATTCTTGTGAAAAATTATTCACTGTTTCCAAGCTCTCAAATTTTGAAGCTTTAGATTGCAACTTCAAAGTGGGCTTTGATGCAACTCCTGATCTGAAATTATAGTTTGCAAATGATTCTTCAGACAGGGACTGTGAAGCATGGATTGCGAATCATTTGATTCAGATTTGAAGTTTGGAGCACGGATCATGAATCATGATTTGATTCAGATCAGGACTTTGGTGAGGGTTTGCGAATCACATGATTCACAGCAGGATTTCGGCGTGGGTTCGTGTTATCACTTGATTCGGACTGCGTAATCACACTTGATTCATATCAGAACTCCAGTGTGGGTTCGCAAATCACTTGATTCAAATCGGGACTTTGGAGTATTGTGAATCTTTTGATTCAGAACGGGGTTTCAGAGCATGTATTGTGAACTTTTGAATTGGGAATTTCTTTTTTTATAATTGTTGATATTAATAAATGTAAAGAATATTTAGCTTTAAAAAATAAAGACATAAATACAAATTCCTTAGCATGAAACACAAATTATTGAGTTATATTGTTGAGTATGCATCTTTAAAACAGAAAGAAAAATTATCTGTAAAACAAGAACATTTAAAAAAATATATCATAATAAATGTGTTTAAAAATTCTCGTTCTAGGTTCACTGTGACTGAAAAGGGAGAAAAAAACACTTAACACAATAATTATGTCCATAAGATGGATGTGTTCATAATTTGGATTACAGAAATAAATTACATTTTCAAATATATGCAGATAGATGCTTTTGAGTTGTAATAACATTTCACCTTATTACAGATTTGACTGTATATTTGTTTAAATAAATAAAAGTCACAAAATCCAGATTTCAGAGAGGTATTCCAGAGTGCTACGCAGCGAAGGACAGCATATGACGGACTTTTTCCATTGTCATTATGTCAGCTAGCATTTGTCAAACTGCATTCACAGTTCCTCTGAAAGACTTAAGCTCATTCCAACGTCAGTCCATTATGAAGTTTATACTGGCCTCAGCTGTCTGCAGTGCATTCATGTAAGAATGCTTGCAAGTACAGGCTAGCATGTCAGCAATGTGAAGCAGGACTTTGAAGTGTCAGCCTGGGTCAACAGAAACAACAGGTACTGTAGTAACAAACCTCTGAAACAGGTGGTGCACTCATGTCTCAGACAATATGTGCTGGTGGCCGCATGAAATGTTTCCGCTCAAGGACTGGATCCGTGTGATCAGCAGTGTTTGACCTGTTAATCAAAGAAGCATAGAGGAGTATTTTTAGAGAATGTGGTTACGCTTCATTTTGAGGTGTACTTGTTACAGTGTAATTATATAATTAAGTAATATTAATTAATTACATGTACTTACTGTATTAGGTAAGGATTAGGATTGGAGTTTGGTTTAGGGTTACTTACATGTAATTGTGAATAATTTATTGTTATTATAGTAACAATAGTCAGTACATGTAACAAGTGTAACAGACACCTTAAGGTACAGACACATTTATTATCTTAGAGACACTAGTTTTAATGAATTAGTTTGTTTAGTTTTCATTTTAATGATTTTGTCTGTTTGATATTTTCTTAGTTTTTTTCTCATTTGTTAATTAATGTATTTATATTTTTTTTTAGTTGACTGTGCATTAACCAATGTTAACTAATACAACTTTAAAAACAATTTAATAACAAAGGCTAATCCAAATGAATATAAGAAATGCTTTCTTGGCAACTAGCTTGTTTTTGCATATTGAATTTTTTATATTTTTATATTTATTAAGTTATATTTGTTCATTTTTATTATTTTATTTTTTTAAGTTAATAAAAAAATACTGTTTCACTCTTTAGTAAAGAAAAAAATCATTGTTTATTACTTTATTTTGTTTATTGCAATTTTTGTAATTGGTCAAAATTGTTTCTACATGCAAAATCTATTTCCAGGACAGATTTATAATTTTATGCATATCAAACATGTAGGGGCAAAGGTTCTGAAAAATCCCTAACTATAATCGGAGTGTTCCCAATACAGTTTCACACAGATATGGTTTGACGTCTTTTAACACTGGAAGCAGAGAGTGGAAACTGCTCCGTACATCTTTTGGAGAGCAGGCGACAGTCATTGGCATGTCAAAGGGCCAAGTGTTCACATATGGTCACATAGCTGAGCTAATGGCTGACAGGCCTCAGCAAGGGCATTAAAGTGACCCTGCCCCAGGACAACACGCACCAGCGCTCAGTAAACAGGGATGCAGAAATCTGTAAACACACAATAAGACCATTAACAATGCACTATTTCCTCCTGCATTCACTAATAAAACATTGACCACAATAAATGGCGTTAAAAAACATTTAATAGGCATTACATTTTAAATGCAAAATCTGTTTGTCAGATGTATTCCTTTAGTCATCAAATAAAATCTTAAGATTACCATGTTGAACAAAACATGTAAGAATCATAAGCTTTGTCCACACAGAGCTTATTTTCTGTAGTAATCTAAAAGCCAGTGGAAAATCCTATATTGTTTTCTTGTTGAGGAAACCAGGGTTTTGTGAACTACAAAAAGTGTGTCATCACCGCCGCAGTACTCTATATTCAAGAGGTAAATGATGGCCGTGTAGAGAAGTTGAATTGGAAAATCTAACATAACAATGGAAGAATGGCCTTCATGTGTTGCTAAACAATCTTTAGTTGTTTAGCAACCCAACCTAAAGCTTGGACGTTTCCAGTTGTTAGTTGAGTTTAGTAACAGGAGGGATATCACCTCAACAAACCTGTGGGAAACCCTTCACGCATCTGACAGTGTGAGAAAGTTAGCGTACAGATTTGAAGCAGACTGACTTTATCTGTATTGAGTGTTTACAATAGATAAGTTTTGCCCTCAGTGACAGCCATCAGACGGCCAGAGCGCTCAGAGAGAAAGCCTGGACACATCTTGAGATTGTTAACAAATAGACTGCTTCAGACAGATAAGCTCAACAGAGATTCAGTGACGTTTTTCAACATATTAGACTATTTGAATGTGCTATAGTGACAGCTCTGTTCACTTTGAGACCCAAGCGTAACCATATCCTAATCAGCTTGTGTCATCAGCTTGAATTAGTTTTTGTGACATCAGCATGCAATATTTGTTTTCTGTTTAACTGTTAACTATTTAAATCTCTGTCATGGTAAGGGCAAGATTTGAATAATTCAAATACGTTTGTACAGTATGTGTTGGATGAAGGGAGACGGACACAGAAAGGTTTTCATCTGAGATGGAACATTTTAATTTCGAGCCGTTGCGGCCTGACGTACAGTATTGTCTTTTGTTTTGCATGTTCCGCTCTAAAATTGGAAGTCAAAGAATAAGTAATTATCCCTTTAAACTGAGCCATTTCACGTAATTATTTCTTGGAATGTAATGTTTTACTGAGCTACAAAGAACATTGAATCTTGCCATTTTATATGCCGTTTGTGTCGCATAATGACTTTTCCCATCAGCTCCAGACTGCGCTGGTTAATTTGGGAAGAGGTCCTGTTCCCTCCCAGAGCACAATTTAATGAGGGATAGCATCCAACTGAGAGAAGCTGTGTTTATTTATATATTTAATATTTATTATTGTATTCCTCTTTCAAGATTTTTTGTTGCATACACTTGATTAAAAAGGAGGGTTTATATAAATACAAAATACATCAACTGTTCATTCTAGTATTTAGAGAAAAGAAAAACTAAATAATTGCATACAGTTAGATTAAGATATGTAAATAGCTATGGAATTATTTTATATTATATATATATATTTCAAAATAGTTATGTAATTATTTTGTTATTTAATTATTACTTTAATTATTATTAATACATAATATTTTGAAATTAATATATAAAGTATAATATATACACTACCGTTTAAAATTTCGGGGTCAGTAAGATATTTAATGGTTTTTAAATATGCTTCTTTTGCACATCAAGGCTGCATTTATTAGATTACAAATCCAGAAAAAACTGTATTATTGTGAAATATTATTTCAATTTAAAATAAAATGTTTTCTGTGTGAGTATATTTTTAAATTTAATTTATTCCTGAGATACAAAGCATCATTACTTTAGTCTTCAGTATCACTTTCAGAAACCATTCAAATATGCTCTAATATTTTCTAATATACACCAGATTTTTTTATGTTAGTTTAAACATATATAATATTTTAAAATTAATAAATATATATATATATATATATATATATATATAGAGAGAGAGAGAGAGAGAGAGAGAGAGATAGATAAATATATTTATATTTACATATATATAAAAAACATTTTTTTATATATATATATATATAAGTATCATATATGTTTATTTATATATATATTAAATTATTACCTTTTTAAAATTATATATATATATATATAATATATATACACACACACATTCACATATAAAATGCTATTAGAATTTTAAAATACATACTTTATACATTTATCGTTTAGCTTTTAAATTGATCAAATGTATGTGTATGAGAGTTATATTTTTATAAATATAAAAACTATATTTTCAATAAAATTGTATTATACATAAACCTAAACCAGCATCACATTTGCAAAACTTTGCCATAAAACTCTGTCAGTGTTTGTAGTCACATATTCTAAAGTTTGATCCATAAAATTGAGATTCTACACTTACCAGGCAGCACTTTACTAAAATAAACTAGTGTGTCTTTATTAGTCTGTCTGTGACTACGCGGAGTTTGTTTTCCTCAAAAGCGAGAGCACTTAATACTTTGTTGATCCCTAAATCACCAAATCAGCCATATGAGTGTGAAGAGAATTATGAGCCGTCTTATGCTGCGAGTCAGTTACTCCTTTGTTTACAAATGAATGGTTCGCAGTGTTGTGAGAGCGGTGTAACAAATGTGAAATTTATGTACAGCCTCGGGCTATGGAGATTTTTTTCCAGTGCTACGTCAGCGAGCTGATCTTTGCATTCCAAGTCTTATCCGTAAATCTTTACGTAGCCGTAAACCACAACCCTGAGCCTGTCCGGCACGATCGAAAACACACTTCACATGGTGGGACCCTTGCTCTGCGGGACACGTGGTCATGAGAACAGGGTGCTTCTGAATAAAGTGTGACCTCTGCTGAAAGACTGCATGACTGACATCACTCAGCAATGCAAGGTCAAAGGTCACAACTGGAGTGATATACAGAGACCCCAAAAAGTATTTGGACACTTGAGCCGTATAACATGTCATTGCGTAATAAAGTATCTCAGCAATTGCATTTGCGAAGAAACGCTGAAAGCAAAACTATTTTTTTGTATTATATGTGACTGTTACGCAACTGGTCAAAAGTTGCATTAAAGGAACACTTTTTTTATTTTAATTTTAAATATTGGTTAAATTAATGTATTTTGTGAAATATTTTACTTAAAATGAATTTGTTATCTAATGCAAAGTCATAACAAATTTTACATGCAACAAGTAAAAAAATTATAATAATACATTTATCCCGAAAGGATGCATTAAATGAAATTAAAAATAAATAAAAATGATCAGATCAATAATGTATCAAGCTTACATAAAGAAACAAACAAATAAATGCTGTTTTTATTTATTTTTATTTTAAATGCAGCTTGTTTCCGGCACAGGCTAAGACTTTTTCGTCCTATAATTCAAAAAATAATTTTCCTCACAATACAGATATTAACTTGGAATTGCAAAAAAAAAAAGTCTAAATGACATTTAAAACAAATTAACTTTTTTTTCTGTGGCGGGAAAAAAACAAACAAAAGAAAGACAGAATTGCAAGTAGTAAACTCAATTGCAAGCAGATACTTAATTCTGGGTTAATATTGTGAGGGGGAAAATGTCAGAATTCTGAAATTCAAAAATTACAGTTTTTTGTTTTTTTTTTACAGTTGAATTAAAAAAAAATTACAGTTGATTACCATTTTTTTTTAAGCTTTCCGGAAAAACATTAAACTGCACAACTGTTTTTAACATTAATAATTGCAAGAATATTTTCTTGAGCACCAAACAGCATATCAGAATGATTTCTGAAGAAGTACATGACACTGAAGACTAGAGTAATGATGCTGAAAATTCAGCTTTGCATCACAGAAATAAATTAAATAAATTCAAACAGAAAAGAGTTCTTTTTAAATCGTAAAAATATTTCACATTATTCCCATTTTTTTTTTACAGTTTTTTCGATCAAATAAATGCAGCTACAGTAAGCGTAAGGCTTTTTAAAAACCATTTAAAAACTATTACAGACACCAAACTTTTAAACAGTAGCATACATGTCCAAGTACTTCTGGGGTCATTGTGTTCACAATCACTTCACCGGGTCATAGGCTTATAATGCAAAACAAAACAATTGTGATTGTCTCTAAAACACCCGTTTGAGCCAAATTTCCATCATCAAAAACGTAGATTTCGTGGAACAGATTCCACGTAGGCCATTTCGAATTAGCAGACAATAGCATGGCAGGGTTCATGCGAGTTACTGCACTCCAAAAGCCCCATTTCCCCAGTGGGAGTGTTGTTATTCTGCTGATGGGACGGCTGCCTTTTCTGTAGCTGAAAGTTTGTGAAACAGAGCCCACTCCTTTGGCTCCTCGCAGCAAGACAGCAGTCTATAGTGGGCGGTGATTGTTCTCAAGACAATACGTCTTTTTAAAGGGTGCCACCGCGATGGTAAGTATATATATGAAATATGGCTATCCTGGCTCAGAGAAATCAGAGCGGTCAGGCTGTCTAACCACAGTCACGCAGTGGCGCCACAATCCTGTGGACAGCTTCCACGCTCACTGGTATCAGGAATACCAACTTCAGCAATTAACCACCAATTATCTGTTCCATAACAATCATTCTGCCTTTCTCAATGAGACATTTCACACTGGATCCGCAAAAGTGACAAAAAGGTGAGAATAGTCAAATAAAGTGCTGACAGCTTAATTGGCATAAAAAACATAATGACATTAAAATCAAGGCTATTTAGTTACATTTATTTATTATTGTATTTTTTCCCCAATATATTATACATACACACACACACACACATATATATATATATATATATATAGGAAAAAATACAATAATAAATAAATAAGCTTAACTTAATAGCCTAGATTTTATCTTTATGTCAAACAGGTTGTGGGTTTTATATATATACACATATAACTTAATATTTAATATTTTATAACTTAATAAAATGTAATATTTTTTTTCTAACAATGTATAATTACACAGATTATAAAATAATTCTATATTACATTTCATATTTTCAAATCAAAACAGAAAAAAATATGTATTTTGAGCATATAATTACAATATAATTTTCTGTAATTCTATAATTTTCAATATTTTATAACTAAAATATAATTTAAAATTTGTGTGTACAAACTATATATATATGCAAAATTACAATTCTAAATATAAAATTCTATAATACACTGTATATTAAACAGGTAATTGTTGAATATACAGCATGTATTAATTAGAATTTTAGATTTATATGTAATATATAAGCAACATTACATTATACAATAATTATTTCTTTTTATATAATTTATCAAATATAATACAATGCATGTTGTATATTTAACAATTATCCTATTATTAATTTAGATTTAAAATAACTTAGAAAACAAGCAATAAAACATAACAGCTACAACATATAACATTTCTGAGTAAAAAACAAAACAAAAACTGGATATTAAAATCTAGGAATTGATCAGATTGTGAAATGTGGGTGTACAAAAAAGTCAGCCAACAAGGAAAGTTGTTTTTAGAGGGGGAGCAAGTGAAAGATTACGAAGACAAACTTATTTTTCCCCGTGGAATAACATGCATAATCGTTGACAATAAAACCAGGAATGAGTATTAAGAGGGTCAATTCACGTTTCATGCTGACTTTTAGGACATCGGTCAGTCTGGAGTGCACTATTTTTGGCTTGAATACACACTTCTTGGCCTCAAACGGGCGGCAAACACTTTCAGTTTAGCAGTCCAAACACACGATATTAATTTGGGTCAGCTGCCCTGCCTAAATATGACATCTTTCAAACCCCAAAACGCTGCTGTGCTGCTGTTTTTCACATCAAGGCTTTCCCCTTCAGACCCCACCAGACCACTAGCACCCGAACACAAACCACATGAGGGAGCGGGACCGGCCTGTAACCAGGAAGAACAGGGAGGCTGTTTATTTCTGGTGCATCTCTACTGAATGACTCACACGTTGGCTGGAAAAGCGGCCCAGTCTCCAACAGCTGAGCATGTGCCAGCTCTAAAGGCATATAACTTGTGCCGCTTCACCCCCGTCTCAATCGCAATGCTCATCATCTGCCTATTTTCTACCGCCTTTAATCCCCCAGTAATCATCAGATGCAGCGTTTTACAATCAACATTGGATCTGACCTTGAGCAGGTTTAGAAAAGGCCAGACACATTAGTGGATGGGTACGAGGCCGGGCCGTAGAGAGAGAGAGAGAGATTAAGTAGAAGTGGGCGGCTCTCGGCTTCACTGGAGTCGAAACACTCATTCGCCGTCCCTATTATAGAAGACAGCCGGTCCAAACAAGCACTGCTCATTCAAAGCCTGAATATCAAAACAAATCTGCATTAATAGTAATATCATTGGGAATACGAAAAATCCTTCAAATATGAGAACTGGGTTAAATTATCATTCCCAATATCTAGAGACTTGCAGTAAAAGGTTTTTAATGTTTACGAAACAAGAAAAATTCAGAAAAACGTGTAATATTATGAAATGTTTTCATGAATTAAAATAACCGTTTTATTTTTGAATATATGTTTATACAAAAAAAGTAATATATTGGTGATGCAAAGATTTTCAGCATCATCACTCCAGTCTTCAGTGTCACATGATCCTTCAGAAATCAATCTAATAGGCTGATTTGAACAGTTGTAGTTGAATATTAGCCACACAGTTTACTGTAAAAATACAGAGATAATTCCATTTGCAAATATCACACATGAAGCTGCCATTTCTGGAATAAACAGAAAACCATTTAAGTTATTCACTGTACATTTTGTATTACATTTAAATGAATCTTGCAAAGGTAATTAGACAGGGCCTCCATATCTATCATTTAAGCTTGACTTGACTGAAAAAGTAACATAGGCTACTATGTACAGTATAAGGAATATGTGATTCACTGACATATGAAGCATCTTGTAACTGTGACGAGGAAATAAACGAAAAGGGGGGAAAATGTTGAAATATTTCCAGCTATCATGGTGGTTGACTCAACAACAAATAAAGCAATTATTTGTCGGACTGGGAACACAGACAAACACTTTTCCCCAATCAACAATTATAACCATAAACCAGTTGAAAATTTGGGTTTAGTTATTATTTGAGTTAAAAATAAATAAATAAATAAATGTGTGTGTGTGTATATATAGTATACTGTATGTATATATATATATATATATATATATATGCTGATTAATCACATCCAAAATAAGTTTGTTTACCTGTGAACTGTGTATTTTTAATATATATATATATATATATATATATATATAAACACACATACATTACATATTTTGAAAATACTTACATGATGTATATCCATTCATACACTTGTATTTTTATATTTTATATTATACAAAAAGATTTGTGTTATATATTTATATAAATTCCTTTTAGAAATATATGTGTTCATATGCATGTACATTGTACAGTAATTATACAATAAATTGTAATAACATTTCTCAGTATTTCTTTTTATTCTTTAGTTCTGAATAGTACTGTGCCTTTTTATTATTTTGGAATCTTTTAGGTAATTTTGATTAATAAAATACATTTTTAAATACAAAAAAAATTCATTTTAAAATTTTACATTTTATTTTATTAAAATAAAAATAATATAATTATTTTATTTAATTTTCAATAAAAGTGGTTTCCCTAAGTGCCACCCAAACAGTATTCTGAACAAATCTTCAAGCATGACATTTCACTATTTTGTACATTTCAGCGGAGTACAAATCATACGAAAAGGAGAGATTAGTACTGATGAAAAGACCTTTACCCATTTTGAACATCAAATTCAAACCATCAAACAAGTAGACATTCAGAATCCTGAAACTGAATCTGTGCTCATTATCTAACATCAGAAACCTCATTGTTGATTATCTCATCACCTTTTATGTAGCCTGCTGTAGGTGCTAATGAGCAGCGCGCCTGGAAATACACTTGGGTTTCAACCAAACCAACCAACAAAAGTGAAGACGTAGCAGTGACAGTCTCACAGTTTCCCAGTGAAGTCAGCTCTCCAAGCCCCGTGGGCAGAGCCCAGTTCATGGGAACGGCTGAGGTGACAGATCCCGGCATCTCTTCCCATAAAGCTCAGGGACAGAAGACCCACAGCCTGTTAGACATGATGAGCTGCTATCGGCAGTCACGTGACCCTCTGTAGACCAATCAGAGCCAAAGAAAACCCTTAAACACTGGAGGTCACGGAAAACCTCGCCCTGAGGTCCAGATTTACTTGCTCAGCAGAATACAAGCAATGCATAACAAGGAAGATGGACGTTACCGGGCCAAAAAGTCACCCTCAAAAATGCAGTTTTATTCACTAGAGAAATTTGTGGCGCTTCTAAAGCGGATGAGCTTGTGTTCGAGCGATAGTAATTGTATCGTATACACTCTATAAATAAACTTAAAATGGATGGATACGCCAGTCTTTTTAACAAACGGCTCCCTCCAAGTTTAAATTACCATGTGTGGGGGAAACGTCTTAGAAGGTTTTGAAATTTGTACGAGTAGGCCATGATCGTGTGGCCTCGACTTAGATACACCAAAGTTAAATATGCTCTAAATTACAGTCCTTAAGGGACCCTCAAAGCCAAAATTAGAGGGCGAACGCCTAGGCGGTACGATTGACTTCTTTATTGAATGGCTGCTCTGTATAATTAGCAAAGCAAACTAATCCATCTGATCGCAACCATCTGAGAGCGTTGTGCTGTGATTCAGAAGTATTCCTGCGACGGCGGCTAATCGACAAGCGACCTGCAGTTTTGTCACAGGAGAACGTTGATGTCCGTCTGCGGTCCACTCAGAGGTTTCAGAAACATTCATCTGATGGAGGATCCGGTCTCTGGAGACCCTATGGACAACTGAGAAGGAAGCCATTACTGCCACTATGGCTTGACTGTAATGACAGAATGACCTTTAACCTCACTTTACCCTCATCTAAAGCACACCAGTGATTTTGAGTGTATCGTATTACGACATTTGACCACATTTCGCCATCAGATGATTACAGCACAGTTGAACTTTAGTTCCAGTTTTGGTGCTATTTATAAACACTGGTCTTAAAATACCTCCGAATTGTTTTTGCTACGCATGATTTCGGCAACTATATATATATTTTACATTTTAATATATACAGTGCCCTCCACTAATATTGGTAAATCTGAGCAAAGGTGGCTGTGAAAATAAATAAATCTGCATTGTTTATCTTTTTGATCTTTCAAATAATTTTTTTTTTTTTTACAAAATTCTAACCTATCATTGAATAAAAACTATTTAAAATGGGGAGAAAAACTCATGATGAAATAAATGATTTTCTCCAATACATGTTGGCCACAATTATTGGCACCCAATTATTTCTAAGTCCTTTTCCCAATATATTATTTCTGAGTTTTCTCCTGTAGAGCCTGAAGAGTTTGAAGAACACCTGATAAGAGAAAAAAGATAATTTCTTTATCCAGAATCACTCCAGACCCTTTAGATTACCAGCTCCGTGATGGTGCTTCTCCTCTTTAGTTCACCTCAGTCAGGTTCAGGTCAGAGGACTGTCCAGGACAGACATGACAAAAGTTTTCTTTTGTGCTCAGTGTCTAATTCTTGTTTTGGATTATTGTCCCAGTGGAAGACCCAACCATGGCCCATTATAATCCATGATGCCATGTGTCTAAATAAGATGTCCAGGACGTCCAGTAGAAATATAGTCCCCTAATAACACCTTCATTGTACACATGGAGTACTTTTTATCCCTGTGTTCAGCAAACCCATCTTGAGTGTTTGCTGCGAAAAAGCTCATTTTTTTAGATTCATCTGATCATAGACTCATAGATCATAGCTCCAGTCCTGTCTGACAAATGAACATGCTGGAGATTGTTTCTGATGAGCGAGTACAATTTCTCTTTAACCCTCCTGAACAACGGTTTTCTGACCCTGAGTCTCAACTATTTTCTGCAGTTCTCCAGCTGTGGTCCTTGAAGAGTCTTTATCCACTCTAACTCTACTCCTCGCTGTGTTTTAGGAGGATAGAGACACACGTCCTCTTCTAGACAGTTTCCTAACATTGTATGTTGATTGGAAATTCTTAATTATTTCCCTGATGGTGGGAATGGAAATGTTCACTGATCTAGCTCTTTTCTTAAAGCCACTTCACTAATTTGTGAAGCTCAATTATCTTTTGCTGCACATCATGCTCTTTTTTTTCTCATTGTGTTGATGATTAAGGGATTTTGGGCTTTGTTTTCTCTCCTATATATATTTCTGTGAAACAGGAAGCCAGGGCTGGATATTTTTATGTTCATAATCACCCTGGAGTGCTTTCACAAAATTGTGAAAATGAATATACTTCAGAGATATTTTACTCAAAAAATATTCTCGGGGTACATCAATAATTATGTTCTCGGGGTACCAATAATTATGGTCAACAAGTATTGGAGAAAAACATTTATTTCACAATGAGATTTTCTCTCAATTTCAATTGTTTTACTTCAATGATAGGTTCGAATTTTGTAAAAAAAATTTAAACAAAAGATCAAAAGGATAAACAATAATTTTTTATTTTCACAGCCACTTTTGCTCAGATTTACCAAGGGTGCCAATATTAGTGGAGGGCACTGTAGATGTTTCTAGTATTGCTTTATGGAACAGGATGAAGCTCATTACGAAACTTTGATTTATAGGCACAATTATTATGAGCTACTTGTACAAAGCTCAATGAAGATTTCCAGTGCAGTGGTTTATGTTTTTTATTGGCTGGCACCGTTTCTCATGCCAGTGTCTTTCTGCTTAGGAGACTTGCTCTCGTAATCATCTCACAGCAGAGGTGAGATAACAGGTGTCCTTGCTTACAGAGATGAATATGTGACCTTTTACAAATACGTATGAATTGGTCGTGAGACTGTGCTTAAATGCAAGATGCACAAACCAATTTCTAGTACTTGTAATGAGAAATGCTTTTTGACAAAACAGAACCTTTATGGCTTTCTGTTTGATGGGTTAACGTGTGAACAAAGTAAATAAGACAGAAAAGTAAGAATGACTACTTAAACTGTAAAAAAAATTTAAAATTATTATATATATAACTTTATTACAATAGCGGTATTTGTGTTTTGTTTAGATTCAATAATAATAATAATAATAAATAATTATAATACTAATACTAATAAATAATAATAATAATAATAATAAATGAATAATAATAAATTATCATAATCATAATAAAACATCGGAATTTTAATAAAATAATATTATTTCATAAGACAATTTGTTGTACTGTAAAATAAAATTATTATATTTGCCTTAAATACCTCTTAAACACTTGTATTTTGTTAAATTATTATTTATAAATATAATCTTAATCATAAAAACAAATTATAATAGTAAAAAACACTTTATAATAA
>JAUCNO010000236.1:14296919-14340166 GCA_032353835.1 Enteromius viviparus | reverse complement strand
AACGGGTGTGAATACTTTCGTACCCACTGTAAATATACTTTTTGTGCTACTTTTTAAGTTATTATCATATATATATATATATATATATATACTTTACCCAGAATATTACCCCAGTCTTTAGTCACTGGGGTATATTTGTAACAATATCCTAAAAGTGTGTGGGTCAAAATTTATGATTTTATTAATAATTATTTTTTTGGTGATTTTTCTTTTACCAAAAATCCAAACATAAAAAAAAGATCATGTTCCATGAAGAAATTTTTGAAAATGTCCTTCTGTAATATTTTAGAACTTAATTTTTGATTAGTAATATGCATTACTAAAAACTTCATTTGGACAAATTTAAAGGAACTTATCTCAATATTTTGAGTTTTTTTTGCACCCTTAGATTCCAGATATTCAAATAGTTGTATCACAGCCAAATATTGTCCTAGCATTGACATTTATGACGGGTTTTGTGGTCCAGGGTCACATGTTATTTTTACAATAAATCATGTTAACAAGTAATCTTATTTTAAAAAAACACCTTTGAAACGATGAGTATTTTAATGTTTAGCTTTCACTCAAGTTCTGTTAATACATTTAGGAAAGAAAAGGACTAGAAAAGATTAATCAAAATTAATTTTTATGGTAATCATCATTATGCAATAGTGATTTTGATGGAACTTAAAGGGATAGTTCCATTAAAAAATAAAAATTCTTTTATCATTTACTCAACCTCAACCTGTTCTCAAACCTAAATCAATTTCTTTCAGCCACAAATGAAGATATTTAGAAAAATTTTAACCAGCAAATGAGTTAATGAGCAAATGAGTGAGCAAATTTTTGGGGTGAACTGTCTCTTTAACATGTATTAAACCCCGGAATGTGCATTTACAACAAGCCTAGGTTGATCCAATAGGGGGCAGCATTGCATCAGCACATTAGTCAAACCCCCTTTGGCTGCAATAGAGCTGCACACTCTCAAATTCATTTACACATAGTGCCCTATCCACCTACTCACAAACCCACACAGTCTTCATTGCTCTTCTCTCTCCCGCTGTCCCTCTCATCTCCCTCTCATTACTTTGTTTCATGGCGTGCAATAGCAGGCAAGCTAAGATCTCTTTAGCAGTTTGGAGCAACATTTTCCTCTCAATCACTTTCAGATACACCTGCTATTTCCTTTTAGCAAGATTTCTCAGTCGTTCTCATGTTGAGGAGTGCATACAATCACACACACATGCACACACTTACGGCGACAGATGGGGTGAGGGTATTGCCACGTCTGATTCTCATGACAGATATTATCACTATTTCCAATCAGCACAGATCTGTATGAGAAAGAAGATGAGGTTTGTCAATATAATAAGCATGATAAATCTAGATATTCTGTTTATATCAGTCACAGTTTCTCTTCAGTCTCACCCAGCTGCACATTTGTACTGGATGGTGGATCCCACGATAGCACTGCCCTGCACAGAGAGCAGATCATCATCATCATCAGGCAAAGCACAGGACACCTCAGGAACCAGAACCGGCTCTGCTGCAAGAACTTCTCCTGAGGAGGCTGGTGGAGAAATCAAAATAGCTTATTTATCTCTTGACTTGAGCATGCATTCAAATACTTGCAAGTGGACATATAGTATTCATGTTTCTTATTGTTTCATTTAAAAGTAGACTATAGTGAAAATCAGTAAAAGAGCATAAAGGAGTAATTTCCTGACACCTAGTGTACATATCTTAGTCATTTAAAAAGGATATTGCAATAGACTTGACCTTGACGCACGCACAGTCATGAGGGTCTATAGCGGTCCTTTTTATGATAGCTATAATTTCCTGTCTTATGTGTTTTTTTCCCTGCATGTTAGTCTTATCATGATTTGATTCAGCTGGCAAATGTTTAACAAAATTAAAAATGAACAATGGCAGTTTAGTAGCTTTGTAAAATAATAATAATTATAATATTTGTTTAGTAGTAGAATAGTACTTTTATAAGTAATAATGTTAGGAAATCATATTATTAAATCTATTAAGTAAGTATTTTTCTGTATTTATTTAATTTTCTATAGAAATTACAGGAGCCCCTATAGGACACATTGTTGGGAAAAATACTGTTACAATAAAATTGTAACATTTAAGAAATTTTTTTTTTTTTTTTTAAATCTTTTATGCTTCCCTGAGAATTTGGGTAATTTTTTTTGTAATTATCAAAAATGTAGGGATGGCAATAAAATCAGAATGATCAGTTATTTTCGACAAGATTGTTTTTGAAAAGCAATACTTAAAGGAAAAATGTTTCTTGGGGCAACGCCAAATATTTACAAGCAGACTTTTTTTGCCAGCAAGTTTTACAGTGCAAATGTTTTAATATAGAAGATCTCCTGCTGGATTTGTACATTTACAGTAAGTTGTTTTGCATTTTTTTTGAGTCAAATAAGTATTTGATTGATGTATCAGATTCCAAACTCTCCATCATGGCCAAGACCAAAGAGCTGTCCTAGGATGTCAGGGACAAGATTGTACACTTATAAAAGACTGGAATGGGTCACAAGACCATCGCTGAGCACCTTGGTGAGAAGGTGACAACAATTAGTGTGATTATTCACAATATAGCACAAAATAGCTCTCAATCTCCCTTGGTCTGGGGCTTCATGAAAGAATTCATCTTGTGGAGTTTGAGAACGCTGAGGAATCACCCCAGAACTGCAAGCGAGGATCTTCTCAGTGAGCTCAAGGCAGCTGGGACCATAGTCACAGAGAAAACAATTGGTAACACTATATCAAGGATCCTCAAATCTTGCCCTGGAGGTCCAACATACTACAGAGTTTAGTTCTAACCCTAATCAAACATACCTGAGCATGCGTCTTCAGGATCATTCGAAAATCACAGGTAGGTTAGTTTTATCAGGGTTGGAGCTAAACTCTGCAGTGCATTGGATCTCCGAGACAAGATTTAAGGAACCTTGCACTATACTATGAAGAACAATAATCCTGCAGCACCCGCAAGGACCCCTGATCAAGAAAGCCTATATGAAGAGTCCAGCTCTTTAAAAAGTTCTGAAGTTCAAGTCCTGTTTATACCAAGAATTATAAATTTAATGATAATGACAAATGTATTCAGAATTAATTATTCGAAAATATAAGGATGGTCACTGTTCACACAACAACTAGAACAATAATAACACAGAGAACCAATATTGTTGGAATCACTTTCAGAATGTGATGAATAATAAAACAGCCGGTCAGAATTCACTAGACTTTTAAGATCTTGAGCGTCAGAAGACAAAACCGCAGGAAGCTCTTAAAATCAACAGTGAAGACAAAAATATAGTAGTTTATAGTTCTTGGTGTGAACAGGCCTCAAGAGCAAAGATATTACAGCAAAAGCCTCCCGGGCGTCTGGTTCATGGTCGTGACAGGAATTCAAATAGATGACCCTGTGGATACTGGCCTGGAGCTTTTATCCACTACATTAGATGAGGTAGCGTGAGTACAAATGCATGACTGGGTGAATGGACAGATGGATATATTGGGCTGACAAATGGATTCACAGGTCAACGTGTGGCTGAGCGGGTACCCAGATGATGGGTGGACAGAATGTGCGGCTACATTTTGAGTTTTATCAGAATAAATCCATCTGGAACAAGCTGTTCTCACATTCCCTCTTGAGCAGTTGACTCATGCAGTTATGTATCAAATCTCTCCCCCTTTTGTGAGGATGACTGATTAATGAAGGGGGAGGAAATCACACAGTCAACATGCACACACACCAAACTTCCATTGTGCATCAATTCAGCTTTGAACGCGCTTGAACTTTGTGTGTGAATCCGGCGTATCTACATGCCTGTCTCTGCTTGTTAAATATTCCATGTCACTGATCTGCAGATAATAGAGTACTGCAGGACGGTTCTCACAGACCCCAAACGCCCACACCTCGGCTCTTTTGACAGCTCATTCCTAGAAATACATCTCATGTTACTCCAGGAAATGTGTGTGTGTGAATGTATGCATGTGTTACAGAGGGGGTGATACTGGGAATGCTGCAGCCTGGAGCTCTACCGATTCACGCCTCCTCTTCACAGAGCTGGAGACTAAAGACTAAAACTCCATAGCCCACAATCAAGCGGTGACCCAGGTCTACAAGCTCTAAGCTTTTATTACTCATGCAACCATAAAAACACATTATTATGCAGACACTGACACATATTTCATTTCTGGTCAGTTGCAATATCACCACCAGTAATATTGCTGCTTTGAAGGCGCTCCCCCTGAATTGCATAATATTGACATAAACTGGATGGTTTACTAACAAGATGAGGGCAATGCGACCCAACAGAACATGTCATGTTCTATTTTTAATGTGTAATATCAGATCTTTAAATGTTACAGACCCATCTACAGTATATGCATCACTTTTTTATAATTCCTAACAGTTTACCCAATTTAATGTTTCGTATCTGTTCTAGGACCGCCTGTCAGATCTTCTGCAGAACCTTGGCTGATAGTAGAACAGTTTTAGGTTTTATGGTTATTTAGAAAAACGTTCATTCAGGAGAGGGTTCTTTTCCTCTGCTATACCAGACGTTTGTCCTGATCTCCAAAGAAACACAAAGTAGTTCATATATATATATATATATACGCTTTATAACTAACCCTTTATATATCTGTAAACAACTGAGCAATTGAATTAGACATACAGACAGAAAGATTGATATTTTAAAGATGGATAAGTACGAAGTACTGAAAAAGTGCATAAGAGTTTAAAAATGTTTTCTCCTTCCTACCTGTACAAACAGGCTCATCTCCACTCCACTGCCGGTCACCTTGGCAACGGCGTATTATAGTGTCCACCACGTTATGCATGGTGAACCCAGGCTTACAACGAACCTCCAGCAGAGCGGAGAAAGAGGGTGAAGGGGAAAGGAGAGCTACATCAAAATTCTTTCCAGGTGGGAGAGGCCAAGGACACGTACGACCTGTTCATGCGGAAAAAATCACAAAAAAGCTGGGAGCACTGCTTTATAATAAATTTGCTTTTGAAATTGTATTATAATGTGTTGAGATGCATCATGGGGTTTTAACTCTGACCTGGGGCCACACAGCTGAGTCCACACTGGCCGTCACACAGACACTGACGTTTGTTGCCACAATCTTTATCTTGCTGACACTTTTTTGGACATGTTTGTCTTCTCTCGTTACCCAGCATCCTCTCTGGGCACTGTTCTGTTGCATCCACTTCAAGATAGGCATGCACAGAAACATAAAACATGTGAGGAAGTTAGACAACGTGCAGATCAGGTTCACTGACATACATAAAGTACACTACCTGTTAAAATCTAATAATAATGTATTTTTTTAATGAAAGCACAGCAAAGCCGTTAAAATACAGCATTATTTACTATAAAGCAACTTCTTTTAATTTATAACAATAATACACAATATCACTGTATTTTTTAAAAATCCAATCAAGGCAACTTTGGTGAATATACAGTAGCCTATCTTTTCGAAAACATTTAAAAAATCTGAATCATTCCACATTTTTGACCAGTAATGTACGTGCAAGAAATGCTTTAAATACCAAGTCATTTATCTGTTGCTATTTAATCTGTGCCATAAAATAGCAGGCTGTTAAATGTCTGGCTGTCTGCCCAAGACACTGTTCTCTGAACTGAACCAGGTGCTTAACACAATTTATCCACATAAACCAGACAGTGATAAATGTAGCCCACCCATGTACAGGATGTAACATTTAAATGTTACAAGCTCATAACAAAACAGAATGTTAGTAGTATTTAACAAAGCGATGCTTTTCTGATTATACAATGATTTTGAACTAAAACTACACGAGAGAGAGAGATCAATTGTGTGTATGCTACATTTCATGGAAAACTTGCTTCAAGAGATAGATTCTCAAGGCAATAGAGGAAGGGATTGCAGTAGTAAATCAGTTTACTCAAAAATAAATAATAATTAATCATTTACTCACCCTCGTGTTTTTCCAAAACTTATTCAAAACTACAGTTTTAACACAAAAATGTAAAAATAGATCAATTAAATAATTAATTTTAAAAAGCTCCTACAATGAAAGTCAATGGAGTCCAGAACTGTTTCAAAAACAACTGACCTTTACTGTATGAGCACAAAAAACTGAAAAAATACCTGCTTTTTTTTTACCAGAAAAAAGAAAGTCATGAAGGTTTGGAGCAACATGTAGATAGGTAAAAAAATATGACTTTTTGTTTTTTTTTGAGTAAACTTATTTCACAAGTTTAAAAGGGCAACCATAATGCACTTTAAATAAATATAACTGATTGTATTTACATAAAAAAAAAAAAAAAATCCTACACATTTTTTACTCATACAAATATCCTTCATATATGATCTCATTTACTGATTATTCATTATCACATAATAAAAAAAAAACATTTACTTGGAAAGCTACCCATAATCCTTTCATTTTTAAAACGCGCTCACCTGAGGCTGCAGACAGGCTGCTGAGGGCCCACATGCACAGAAGAGACACCAGCAGAGATCGCTCCATCTCTCCCTGATACTCGCTGCAGAGGTTTTGAAAGAGGTAGCGAGTCAGGAGAGGGGATATAAAGATGGGGGAGAGTCTGGAGGAGGGGGTTTTGTGATGGTGTGATGGCGAGGGAGGAGTGGAGATGCCGTACATGCAAGAACACACACATCTGGATCGTATTGAGTGTTTTGAATGCTCGCTAGAATTCCGCAGAAAAGAAGACCTTTCACCCAATTCCATTGATGCCAAATGAGCGCAAACACTCACCCCCACATCAAACGACAGGCCTCATGGATACACTCTTCTCCACATACAACCGTGCCAAGCTGAATACTGCAGCAAAGCGACCCGCCTGATACAGACTCTACCCAACACACCACAGTTAAACTCAGCATCCTTCGTAACAGTAAACACACACTTTGACAGATAAACGCGATGGTGTTTCCACACAGAGAGACCAGCTAAACCAACAAACAATCACATTCAAGCTAAGCACACTGATTTATTTCCAGATCTCACCCTTTTGGTGAATGTCACACTTAGTGAGAAAAAAACATACCTCTTTATCTCTCAGAATAAGTTAGCGTTTATTTTACTTTCTTTTTCTGTTCTCTGGTTAGGAAGGATGAACTCTTCCCATACTAAACGCAGAACCTTGAAGAGTTCTGTATTGACAGGAAGTGTCTTTATAAATGCACTGTATTGATTTCTCATTCATGTCCAGGGTGAGGACACTAAGACGATACAGGTCTACAGGTGCTTATTCCTGGACAATATACTACACTAAAAATGCAGGAAAATTTGGAGAAGGAAAAACCTTTAGAGAACCTTTTTAAAAAATGGTTTCATACAATAGCTCCTATGCTCTCTGTCTAAAGACTTCTTCATATAACTCATAACAGGAAAATGGTTTTGAGGCACTTGATATATTATTTGACCTTCGTTAATGAGATGGTAGATGATATTTCTGGTTCTTCAACTCACGGTCAAACTTTTTCATTAACAGAAACAAGGAGTGGTGGTTTATGTTAGTTTAATCGACTGTTTAAATATTAATATTACTGTAATACAACTTATCTAGAAAATAATTAGAAATAACGAAATGTATTAAATTCTTTAATTCTGGAAGTTGTCTACACATTTGATCACCAATGACTTCTGGTTAGAGAGTCTTTACAGTGGTAAGGCACCCTAGGTAAATATAAACAAAGGAAATATAACATTAAATCTGCATTGTTTATCCTGTTGATCCTTCATTTAAATAAATCACAGAATCGAATCTATCGTTGAAGTAAGCCAATTGAAAGAGGGAGGAAAATCTGATTGTGAAATAAATGCTCTCTTTAGTTTATGTTGGCCACAATTATTGGCACCCATCCTTTTCCCATGATAGCAGCCCTGATTTTCTCCTATAATGCTTGATCAGAGAACATACAGAAATCATCCAGAATCTCTCCAGATTCACAGCTTCATGGAGCTTTTTCTCTTTTTCTATAGGGTTCAGGTCAGTTGACTGGGGTGGCAAGGCAAAAGCTTCATTTTTATACTCAGTGACAGTTTTTGTGTAGAAGGATGCTCAATGCTTTAGCTCGTTTCTTACAGCCACTTTCTGTTTTGAGATGCTCAACAATCTCATTCTGCACATCAGAACTGTATTCTTTGGTTTTACTGCTTGTGATGGTTGATTACTCATATTTATAATCCTGTGGAACAGGAAGTCATAATTGAACAATTTCATGCTCCTGTTCACTCTGGTGTGCTAAAAAAATATAAGTATGAATGGGAACATAACATTTACTCATAAGAATTGTGCCAATATTAGTAGAGGCCACTGTAGAAATTACTTCCCAATTGACTGTAACCTAACTAAACATTTAGGTCACCCTTCATTTTAAGGTCCAGTTCTCATCATTAACAAACCATTAACTGACTTTTGCCTCAATAAACTCCTAATTTGCTGCTTATTAATCGTTAGTAAGTGGTAGTTGTTAGGTTTGGGTATTGGGTAAGATTAAGGAAGTAGAAAATATTGCAGAAAACATGCAGAACATTAGCTCTATGATTACTAATACAACCAATATGTTACGTAATAATAGGCATGCTATATGCAACTTCTGAGCATAAGTGCTACCCAAATCTATAGCCATTATAAATGTCCTAAATATAAATTCTCAATAAAATTCCTTCATATGAATTTTATGAATATTTCAAGACCTGAGAAATCTGGTTCTTAAATAAATTCAGAAACAAATTTATAATAAGAAATGTAATAACACACTTAAAAATCTTATTTAGTCTTATTTTAAGTCATTTGAAGCCATCTTGCAGCCCTCTAGCATCTCCTGATCGGGAATCACTGGGTTCTGCTTCTGCGGAAATGGAAGGAATCAAATAGTGCCTTGAGCATCTTTTCATTTTTATAGTGCAAGTAAAGCTTCAAACGTCCTGTAAAAAAATATTAGACCATTATATTGCAATATTGCTTTTCCAGCTAGATGCATTCTGTCTGCAACATATGTGATGATACTCATTTTATTTTTTTCGAAATATATGATACATCCCTTTTCACTTATTGTATCTTATCTTCATTTAATATTAGGCATTTATGAATATTTATATTAAAGAGCATAGCCTTTTAAAAAACTTCAGCCCACGACAGCATGCGAGCTGGATAGGATTTCTACAGGCACATCTGTGGGCTTTGTTCATTTTGGTCGCCATTTAATAAATGAAAAAGAAAGGAAGTTGAAGATACTACATGTGGTAGCACAGAGAACAGGCACACATGACATGCAAAATAATCAACCTTAGTGTTTAGTGAGTAAGAACAATAGTTTATTTGTGGTCTTGGAGAAAAAGACTACATTCCCCTGCATTACTTTGGCTAGGTGCAGTGTGGGTAACACTGATGCATTAGGGCATTTGTACATCAAAAAACAAGAGTCACAACACAAAATGTTCATAGTCATCCACATGTGGAAGTGCAGAAACGTAAAGGACTACATTACCCAAAATCCATCTGCAAAAGTATATGGTTAAAGAGGAGGCAAATTACTGGGCAAAAAAGGCATTAGCTTTAAACACCTACATGCAAAAAATAGAAAGACAGCGCAAAATTGTATGATGGTTCTTTATAATGTGAGTGTACAGGAAATAAGAGAAAAAAAATCTATTTATTTAAGGGAAGCAGAGTGTGCGATCACCAAGGGCACCGGTTCCTGCATCATAAATTGACCTGGCTGTCACAGCAACACTTCTACAGCTGGTGTTGACGATGAATGCTTTAACAAACAGGAAGTGACAAAATCTCCAAAGCAGGGAGGAGACTTGCATTAAATTGACAATATCAAGTAAACAAAACAACAAAAATAATTCATTTGTAGTATTAACAACAATAGTAATAATGATCAGATCAATAATAAGTCATAATAAGTGAAGTTACTTTAATGGTCGTTAAGGAAAGAAACGAACATGACTGGAGAAATAACAAGGAACCACGAAACGAATAGATTTCGAAACATTTGTACCGACACCGGTAACCAGGTTTGTAAAAATTCAGTATCGTTCCAATAAAAGTAAGTGCATATACAGGCTGCGTCTACAGGTCAACCTGTTCTGAAATGCTATTTCCAATGCAAGAAATCTTTCTATACAATCAGATGAAAGTCATGTCCCATGTATTCAATCCATAGAGGTCCAAATTGTGTTTTTGCACAGCAAGAACAGCCTCCGCAAGTTCACTTAAGATCTGCACACTGTGGATGTATGCTGCTTTTTTGTTTGCAACCGAGTCAGATTCCTATAAAAAGATGAGTACAATGTAGACAAGAGATAGCAACTTTAAGAAGAAAAGGATCCTACTGAGTTCACCATTAATGAAATAAACAAAAAATGCAGATAAAATGTGATAATTAATGCATGTCTTTCTTTACCGTCTTTTTACCATCACAACATGTTCAGTTATCCTTTGCGAATGACAAATAAATATCAGCAGTAGACTGATAAACAAGGTTCGTCCCTAAAGAGTTGAGATGCACCTGTCATTCCTCTCATCCGTGGTTTATCACAACTTAAGTGCTTGAATAAATCTATATTAACATTTCTATACAAATTTAAATGTGTATTTTACAGTTTCATTTCTCTAGAAAGTTATTTTCGATTTTTTTTTTTCTCTCTAAGGTTCTATGTGTAATTCCACCCCTCTTTTTTTCCTTCAGGAGATCAAAAGTTTGTTCAAAAATACCATATGAACCTGAATTTTTATATTACAGTGATACCTCAACCGGTTCCCTCTGCCACGACTTTACAGCCCTCCAAAAGATATAGAAAATATACAAAAATTATTTTCAAAATTCCTTTCCCCATTAAGCATATTTCTATCATATAAAAATATACAATTCTCTCCATAATTAAAATCTTGCCATAGTACCTACTGAAGAAAAAAATAATAATAATAATAAGAGAGGTGACATGCTCTCTCACTCCAGTTTAAAACTCGAGCCGTCTTCATACATCATTCCATACATTTGATGCACTTTTGTCAGTCTTTCAGCTATCATAAGAACATTCATCTCATTCTCCATCCTAACACTTTTTCCTCAATGATTCCTCCTTATTGATCCACGTGATGGCTCTCGTATTTGTTCAGGATGTTCCGGCACCGGCCGAGCTCTTTGCGCATGTCGGCTACTTCCTGTCTGAGTGCAGCGTTCTCACGCTCAAGGAAGGCGGCGCGCACCGAGATCTGGTTCTCCTTCAGTCGACGAGCATCACGAGAGCGCTTCGCGGCTTCATTGTTCTTGCAACGACGACTCCAATACTTCTCATCCTAAAAAAAAAAAACAAGAAGAAACAAAAGCACATATTAGAAGACGCTAGGCGTAGCTGGGAAGCTTTCTGCCAGATGTGTGACAGGGCTTTGTGTGTGTCCGTATGTAATTGTTTGAGAAGACTGTTTTTTTAGCATCTCTGAGTGACATTCCAGTGAGAAATGTCTCAGATTTGACTGCACACAAAGTGCTGCTGTGGTTGAGTGGCTTTCCTCAAAGTGACGGACACAGGGTTGTGGTTCCCGCCACTCTGTCAGTAGTAGTGAGCAACAGTAAATTAAAATGTCATGAGAAAACCAGTTACAAATCATGTGTTAAAAACACTAAATACATGTTCATAAATCTGACTGGGAGTTCCCATGATATCATTTCTCAGTTCTTTTCCTTCATTGATTCATTTATTTAAAGCTTAGTGTTTTTCAAAATAGCATGTTCACTATATGTACTATTATTAAGTGCATTTACTTTTTATAATCCTCCATTATTTAAAAAGACAGTTCACCCAAAAAGGAAAATTCGGCAACACTTTACTTAAAGCCTGTTTTATGCATTATAAAGAGTTATTAAAGGGTATAATGAATAATAACAATTCTTAAGTTGAGTAAAAATATAACTATAACCAAATTAAAAATGCATACAATGACTTATTAACTGTGGTTATTCATGAGATTGTATGATGGATTATATAAGGTCCATTACAAGACATACTTAATGCATTAAAGCTAATTTTCATAAAGTTTGCTAAAACCATGATGTAATAGTGTGGCTAAAGTCTGCCTCTGCAGAAGATCAACGCCTGCTTCTACATCGCTGCCTGTTTAGCCCCGCCCACCCATTTGTGCATGTAGAGAGGAGCAATTGTAGGTCTACTCTGAAACCAAAAGTTTGTCCGAAGACAACTAGATGCTTTCTGATCTTTCTGCTGTTATGCAGATAGTTTGATATGTATTTATTAAAAAAATTAAAAATGTAATAAATCAGAAATTTTAATACTTATATACAAAATATAACAAGAGCATAACAAATATACTGTAACTCTAAACTAACTAGAAATGAAAGCTGAAAATATACAAATAAAATCCAATTCAAACTATGGACAAAAAAACTTCTTTTGTGTTCCACAGCTCCAATTCCCTCTGTTTGAAATGACATCAGGGTGAGTAAATGACTGGGTGAACTATCCCTATCATTAAAAATGTTGCTTCCTTTTCAAGTATTCAAAACATCCATTTGTTCCCAGAGGAGAGGTCACTGTGATCACAAAGGAATTCCCACTTTTGACCGTTGTGCCCTTTATAACAAAAAAGCTGACATATCTGAGAACCTCGGTTTCCAAGGCATCTGCCTTAGTCTTGAGATTTGATCACATACGCAGCCACCCATTCCGCAATGAACTCAATGTGACATGCTTTTCAAATCACTGTCTGTTCCTCCAAAATATTAAAACTATGCTAGTAACAGGGTTTTTGTAACCAATTATGACTTATATATATATATCATCATTTTAAAACCTGCTGTAATCAATACATGGGAATGCCAGTGTCACTGTCTGTACTGATGGAAACACACCTGGTCCTGCATTACTACATTTGCATAGAAGCATTAAGAATGTCCTTCCTGTTGAACAAAATGAGGGAGGAATTTTCCAGCCAATTTGTATAATGTGCAGGATAAAATAAATAATCCAAATAATCCATGAGAACAAGTTAAACTGATTATTAAAGATTGCTACACTGACTATTGAAGCTCACATAGTTATCAGCACATTATTATAGGGGTGGGCGGTATGGAAAAAAAATAACAGTGCGATTTTTTTATCATGATTTTATCATGATTCTCTGTCATTGATTTTACTATTATGCAAGTTGTCTGAGCAGTACAGGCAAACTAATTAGCCTTTTTTATAAAAACAAAGCCTTTCAAGGTAACAAAATATAAAATAAAGAAGGGCAGATATTTAGGCCAAAATGAGCAAAGATAAAAATCATTGTCAGAAATCGTTTTATCTTTGTTATTCGAATAGATACACATTACAAATAAACATAATACGAATAAAACAAACAGTGCTTTTATTTTTCAGGAAGAGTAGATGTATTTAGCAGTATTGAATTAACAAACATGAAAGGTGAAACACTATATACTTCTACACTACATCCATCATTTACTCACTCTCAGCTCATTTTAAACCTTTAATCTTGAATGAATTATTTTTTTTCTGTTGATCATTGTATTAAATAAAGGACCAGCTGCTGTATGGTTACTCAAAATATTGTATTTTGTGTTCAGCACAACAAAGAAATTAATACAGCATGTGAGTAAATAATGACACAATTATAATTTTTGAGTGAACTGTCCCTTTAATGACAAGCCGCAGCATGTTTAGTTCTGTCGCTTTAAGAACTGCACGCATCTAATATACTGGCACGTTTTTCACTGTAGACACAAGCAACTGTACTGAATTATGAAGTTTTGTGATTGTGAATAACTGAGTTTACACTGATGTGAATGTATGTCATGTTGTAGAACATATTGAGACGGAGATGATAAAATAGCACGATACTACTTAAAAAAGCAGATCATGGAGAAATATTTATAGTCCACGATCAAAAATCATATTATCGCCCACCCCTACATTAATATTAAGTTTTACCTATTAGGTCTACAAACAAAATGCACTGATTTTAAAATCCACGTTCATATAATGAAGGCACATGCTATACTTAAAATCTCCTTTCACCATGCCAAGTGTTTATAATAAATGATATACGTTCATAGCATGCAGCATTGAGCTTCTCACCTTCAGATCATTAGGGACAAGCATCTTGCGAGCCTTTTTAATCATGGGCTGAGGTTTGAGCTCTTCCTCACTGAATCGGTGTCTGCGGGGGTCAAACGCCTCCTGTCCAGGCACACTCGACAGGGCAACATCTGCAGGATCAGGGTCGAAGGGCGCCAACATGTTGTTGCAGTTAGCGATGGGTGGAGTAGGGAGTGGTGGACATGTGGTGGAAGAAGGTGAGGGTGTTGGCTCCAAGCTGCTTGGCGGAGTGCCTGATGGTATAAACACAAAGAGGATGCTTTGAGTAAGTCACGCTGCTGTGTGCATGCATTCAGAATGATGCGACTCTGAAAACATTACTTAGAAGTCACACAAGGGGGCAGTAGCAGGCAGGAGACAACAACTCAATCCATTAATCCTTCTTGTTTTCCATTTTCCAATATTTCTACCCTATTTGTACCTCTGTATTTCTGTGTTTTTTAAACTTGTGGTTTTACTAATCTGATCATTTGATAGTAAATTGTTATTGTAAGCAACCAAACTAATTATTTTATTTTTTCATTTATGTATGCATTTTTTTTAACTTATATTTTAGTTGTTTTTCCCCAAAACGGAAAATTCATAATGGGTTTTTCCTGCCTGGAAGACAGCTTGAACATCCAGACACAAATGGCTATGTCTACTTCCACAATGGTGAAAAGCAAAAAAACAAAAAAATAAAAATTACTACTTATAAATAATAATAATAATAATAATAATAATAATAATATAAAATAATAATAATACATTTTATTGTTACTATTAACATTTAATAAATAAATGTTTAATTTTTTATATTTTTATATATATTTATTAACTGTACAATTAAAAAAAAAAAAAAAATTATATATATATATACACACACACATATATATATACACACACATATACATATATATACACACACATGTACATTGACTCTCCACTTGTTACCTATTTTAAAGCTCACTCAAAAATATTTTAATAAATATTTCAATCATAATTTGTGATTAAACAAGAAAAATAAATAATGTGTGTATATTTGTGTATGTACACACACATTATACTTTGATACCCAAACATACACACTATTTGCAGATGGGATGAGAAAAAAAATTAATTCATTTTTAAAAAATGCATATAAAACATATATAAAATGCATCAGTCTGTTTTTCACCATTTCTTCACATGATTAAAGTGAAGCCTGTCATAGTATCACAACAAAACTGCTGTTGCGATGCTTTGGAAAAAAAACAAAAACACATAGAGCCATAAATCTAATCTAAGTCTGAGAAGTGCCCTTAAGAGCAACTTTGACCCCATTTAACAATGATCCTCTCTTTACTATCCACTGAGGCACATGTACTGACACTGGCAGTTTATTTTTTTTCTAGACGGCCTGATAAAATCTGTGCAAATATGTGATGCGATGTCTTCTGCATGTGCTTTTTAATCACTCAGAACATTCCAAACATTTACCAGTAGCACCTTTAATCTCTCTCTCTCTTTCTCAGTCACTCCAGAAAATGTAAAAAACATCTCGTCGGAAGTACAGTATCTACTCGCACGAGTCATTCCATCTCAATCTTTCAATCTCTCCCTGTCTGTTACTCACATACACACTCCCACACATACCTCCTCTCCTCTGCTCCTCCCCCGTCCTCGCTCTAACTCTGCCTGCCTCGGCACGTGATTGAGCGAGCGCACATGGACCAAGCGTGTGAGAGGAGGAAGAGATTTAAAAACACGCGAGCACAATCGCACACATGCCGTCTCTGCCTTTCATTCTTTGCTCCTGGCTCACCTGTGTGTCTCCCACTGTTTACTTACCGGCCTTTCAATCGCCGTCTTGTTCTCGGCTCTATATCAAAATCTTTTCCTCTCTTTTCACTCGCTGTCATCACGATTTATCTTTTGTATTATCTTTTGTCAGTGCCCCAAGACAGACTCCAGTTTTCTTTTTTGTGCATTTCTAACTGGCCCAGTTGTTTTCCCCAAGTAACACGCATGCAAACTTCCCAAACACCTTTTAAACAGCCTGTAAAAATGTCTGATGACACAAAAAATATGCATAATGTTAACACGTACCTATAAACGCAACTCACGTCTTCGCAAAAGCACAAACAGCAGCACACCCTGCAACACTCACTCCCAAAAAACGCCCAAACCTTCACATTGAAGCCTACCGTGAGCATCCACACACACACTTATAAACAACACACACACACACCCAAACCATTAATACTGTGAAACTACACACCCAAAAGACAGTCTGGTACTTTTCACAACTCGCAAGCAGAACGAAATCCAGGGGAATTTCTTGCGAGTAAAATGGGGGAAGTGTTTTGAACTGTGCAGACCTCATTTTCGACCCACAGAGCTTCCTTTCTTCATCTTGCCTGCAGATCTGGCGGGTTTCTAACATCCTCTCTAGCTTTTCTCTCACTGCTAGTTAAATCTCTGAACTCACCGTGCAAGCAGTCTGCGGCTCCCATCATGCTTTGCGGCGTGTGCATGTCCAGCCCGAGCAGAGAGGGCGAGGACGAGGTGGTGACGGACGTCGGTGAGGAGGACGAGGAGCAGTGTGGGGGCGAGGTGGGGAGGCACTGGGAGCCCTGGTTGGGGACGGCGGATTGAGAACTTTGAGAGGGTATCTGAGCCGAGGTGGAGTTGGAGGTACTGTGCATGCTGCTCATCCCGTTCTCCGTCAGAAACTCCTCGAGGTCCATGTACTGCAACTGGAACAGTCCGCCATCGCATGGCAATGTTCGTTCCCATAGCAACGGGCCCAGGAAGGAACTGTTGTTGCTGTTAGAAAAGCTGCCCGTGCCTGCGCCGTTGCTGTCAGCGACTAGTCCATTGCTGCAGCCATTGCGCAGAGGACAGCGACTGAGAGAGTCTTCATCGATGTCCAACCTGTCCTTACCTATGAAGAGAAAATGAAATCCAACTCAGTCTGCGCATATGGATTTTAGTATAGCATTACAATACTATGCATATTTTTACTTTTGTATTTAAAGAAGAAACCAATCTGATGTATATTAGATGGCACTAATTGACACCCAATCCTGATTCGAAGTGCAAGATGAAAATAAACAGACGATATTGTCAGCTGGTCTGGACGCCAATATCGTTATCTTTATACTAATCATTCTTGGTGTGAATAGGGTTTAACACTCTACCCATTCTTACTATTCCTAAAAACACATATATTGACTTTCGTAGATTTTAAGAGAGCAGTATTTCTGATGGCACTCGGATCACGTAGCTAGAATAACACTTCCCAGCAACTTTCACATCCCTCTGGGAGAACTACCTCTGCAATGTCAACACAAGTTACAAAGCTCTCAGTGCATCAATGCAAAATGAAGAGCCTTTGAAATACTTTCCTTTAAACTCGCGAAAGATTAATGCATTTTGACATTCCTGACAAAACCATGGTAAAGCGATTACAATGTTACACCGCAGTGACACTGCTTAACTCTGTGGTTCAGCAACAATACAGTCGAACAATTAAGCGTTACAGAACTACAGTATTATAGCTGAACCAAAGCCATGACGCAAAAGGCAACAGGTGTAACACAAAGCCAGACGTGTATTGTTTAATACGTTATTACAGTAGTGTAAGATAGCAATACCACAATGGCGCTCTGGTTTAGTGTAGTGTAAGTGGTTACTGGTTATTTTTAGTTGGTATAAAACCACTTCTAATCTACAAGAGCGTTGCAATGTGAAAACGGACATGGCGCCTGAAGGCCTTAAATCTGAAGGTTTCCATCTTAATGTATTTAGGTGGGGTCTGAGACACTCTAGGGTGGGGTTTAAAATCTTAACAACACTAGTTAGGCTAAATTAGGCGTTTTACAATACACTGGTGAGGAAAACGAAACCAGAAAAGAGTTTGAAGACAGACATTTCTGGTTTAACTATATTATAAAAAAACAAACCATAAAAAATGGAATCTTTTAAATATGAATTATTTTCTAAACAAAAACAAACAAAAAAAACAGTAGATTACCATTACAGAAAAATCCTCAAGCCTAAAAACAATTAAACACACCAAAAGTACAATAACTCTTCTTGAATTATTTACATGCCATTTGAAAAATATCATTGTTCAAAAGTAACTGCCTATTTAGGGTCGGTTTATATCATCGTTAACCAGATAATCAGTACAAAACAACACCCCTGACAGCAATCCATAAAGAAGCTTTTCCAATATTCACAGCTAATGGAAAACTTCAGTCAGTGTGGTTATGCTGTGCATTGCATAGACCTGTAAACAAAATGGCTTAGCCAACAGCTGACCTCAAAGTACCTGGGTAGGGAGCTAAGTGGCTGAATGGCCTGGCCTTGTTTATCTCTTTAACTAAGTCCCATGTGATGTTCTGTCTTGAGGCTCACCAAGATGTATCCACATCATTTCACATTTTCCACCACAAATTTAATAAGTTATACTAATCAGGAAACTAACTGTCCTTGTGACTATTAACACAATATTTACACATTCTAAAGGGGAACAAAGAAAAGGTTGAGAGGGAGCTCGTTATAATAAACACTGAGTGTCGGGGAAGCAGGTGCGTTTCCTCACCCTTCATTTCACTACAGTCTTTGATGCGCTGGTCGCCCTTCACTGGGAGCTGCAGGAGCGACTTTAAGTTTGCACTGGAGTTTAAGTGTCCTCCGTTAAGTGAGCCTCCTGCCTGGATACTGTTGCCAAACTGTGGACTGGCTCCAGCAGAGGGAAGGTCCGGGGGAAGGAGCTGTGAAAGCGGCCTGGCCATCATCCAACGTCAGCCGGACTGAGCTCCCTTGACCGCTAGATGTTTGACTGATTCAATACTATTGTGCAGCCGCGAAATCAATCACAAGACGATACATGGTGGAAACAAAACAACAACAAAAATATTAGCATTCATTTGTTGCCAAACAGCACATATACTGACATACGTATATGCATGTACAGGTTCGTATCATTAGAGTAGCGTTAAAGTAAACAAAGTTGTTTGGTACTGCAACACGAGACCGCGCTCACTTTAGAGACAGGAGGAGGAACGACCTGCTCAGCTCACGTGCACCGGAGCATCTGATATCAAACAATCATTTCAATTTACCTTTATTAGAAAATAAGGGTTTAAACAAAAAGAGCCATTCTGCTTGCATCTGATTGTAGATTGGCCGAGTGGAAAAAAATACACATTCCCAGTAATTCCCAGAAAATGTTGACAGCTTATCTTCTGCTTGAACTTTGATAAACACAGGCGAATGTCAAAAATAGCGATGTTGCGTCCAAGTCCGACGTAGGGAAAAAAACGCAACAAATTAACCGGGTAAAACGGTTTCAGTAGAAAACAGCGCTGAATGGAAAAATGTCGGAGAATAAGAAATCCAATAGTGCAAACGATAACGTGAATGTGCGCTCAACTCTTGAATGCCCGAAACTTGCGTCGTCTCCGAAATAACAAATGAAAACAAAACGAAGAAAGTGTTGCTGAGTCAATTTCTGCTGCGTAGTGCGATTGGTGGGATGTTGACGTTTTTTTCCATTCAGTCGCTCAATCGCTTTTTCCCCTTGTGGTCACCCCTTCTGTTCTGTTCTCTCTGCATGTGTGTTACCGCACACTTTGAGCTGAGCCCTCCGAGCTTTTCGCTCAGCTGGAACGAACACGGGCCGCTCGCGTGACGTCACGCCTCCCAGAGTGAAAGCGCAGCTATGTTTAATATTAATGAGGCACGCCCCCTCGTGACAGGCACGCTCCTCGGGGGTTGGTAGCACTGATTAAAAACAAATTGGTCGATAATTTCTGTCCCAGCTGTTCTATGTTTGGCACCCGAGAAAACGCATAAACATGCTGCTTCATACTAAGTTGTAAAGTGGACAGTTGTAAAGTGCATTAAAATAATAATTTGTTGTTTATTTAATAGCCTGTCAAGTGTTTTTACTGTGTTATCAGAGCGCTGCCTTTTGCCAAAAACCAAAAGGAAAAAAAAACTATCAAGCGAATGGACACACTTTTTCACTTCACTAGTAATCCGCGAGAAACGTGAGCATCATGCGAGAGGAGATGGCAACTACACGTTGCGTCTCAGAAACACAGACGCGCTCTCCTGTGCACATGGTGTCCGCACGCGGAGAAGCGGCTGAGCCTGAATGTCCTTTTTACTGCCATTGGCTGGGGGAAAAGAGGCTCCTCCCTGCGCGAACGACTACTGGCTACCATGGAGAACTCCGCTCCGCCCACTTCTCCCACCCATGCTACAGCCGCGTGAGAATACAGAAACTGTGCGAATCCAGGGGAAGAGTGGCGCACACCCACAAAGGATTCGGAAATAAAGGAAATAGATTTGCTGGGGTTGAACCTAACGAACCCAACCTCACGAGACTATCATAGTATTGTGAAGCTCAATGCAGGTCTTACGATTTCACAACTTAAACGATTACATGTGCTTTCAAATATTTAATAAACTTAGAATGCAAAGACATGCAAAAGACGGAACATAAGGACTTTTTCTTTCGCATTCTCTTCGTCCTTGCTTTTTTCTATACACACAAAAGAGTCTCTCTCTTAGACACACATTCATTTGAAGTCTACCTCGTGAGCACACACACTCGAGGGCTCAGGGTACTTGTTTTCCGCCCACTATCGGCGTTTAAATCCATGTGACAGTTGTGCTCCCAGCTTCATATCATAGGTTGTAGGATCCTTGCTGCCACCAACTGATCAACATGGAAAATAGCACCCTCAAATGTTCTAAAACCTTTTGTTTAGTGTTTCACAGCCTCAACACCTATCATTCTACTATAATTATATAAAATATATATCTATAAATAAAATATAAAATATATATATATATATATGGTTCATACAAAAAGCTTAGTTAAATGTTGGGCGCTCAATACATGATTTAGTTAGAATTCTATGGAAAAAATTCGAATTGAACTACATTGATTTTCTACATTAGCAATACTACATGACATTTGCCAATTAAAAAGCCACTTTCTGTACGGTACCAGCAAAGGTAAAATCCTTACATATACAAATATATATATATATATATACACACACACACACACTTATATATAAAAATATACTCAGATATAACTATTTCTTTAAGATATGAAATAAAATTTTTTAAAACAGGTCACACCGCATAAAATCTAGCAATAGAATAATGTACTGATAAATATTGAAACATTGTGATAAAGATTTAACATGAAGCAATAAATACATCTTAAATAATAATAAAACAACTTCAGGAATTGATTAACCATAAAATACAGTTGTATGCAAAATTCATATTTGGCATATTTTAATACAAATAAATATGAAATACTGGGGTAACAATAAAAGTTTACATGGAATTAATGAGGATATAACATTTTCAAATTTTATTAAATGCTTAGGTATCATCAACAACCAGCTTATCATGTGTAAATAAAGTGATAAAAACATACTTATTACTTTTCTTCTTTTAAAGAAAAAGAGGCTATAAGTAGTATGGGATCTCTACATGACAGGTGAGAAAAGTACATGGGATACGTTCATAGTTGGCAGGTGGACAGACTGTGTCGCACATTAATACACTTAATCAAGACCTGATCTAAAGTGATAACTCTTACAATCACTCTTCCAACTACCTGAAGTGTAGCTATGATAAAAAGATTGACTTTTGCTTAAAAAACATAATAAAATATTGACACAATTTACATTACAGTACACATATTTCTTTCCATTCCTCCCGTAGGCTCTATACATAGACGCTACATCGTATTACCCATAAAATGTATTGTTTTTACGGTCACAAATTGGTAAGGCTTTTGCCTTTAGGGCAATAATCTGTGGGTATTCATTTTTTTTGTCCTTTATGGTTATGTGAAAAATCATATTTTTCCTTTTTAAGTGCTGGCATTACCATCTTAATGGTAGTTTTCTTTACATAAGTACATAAATCAAAACAGGGCTCACAATTGATTTTAAGAATTGTTAATCAGCATCTATTATTATGCATTAATTTCTTATGGTTCCTCTTTAAACAGTTAATATACATTTTCAATTGGATTTGTCATGTAACCATCAGAGTCCAAAGTCTCATCACTCACGTTGACCTTTCAACACATGGACAGTAAAGTCCAACATGCAGTAATTTAAATACTCCTTTAAATAAAATACTCGTCTTCCTAGCAGGACCCTTTTTCTCCTTATACTGAAATGCACTTTTTACATTAACAAAATCACATCTCCACACTTGCTCTAAGTGAACACCAACAACACAATATATATCAGAGACAGAATAATTCTACAGAGCATCTGTTGAGGTGAGCGATAACCTACTGTTAGGGCACAATACAATATTCGCCAAATCACTGAAACTTCATCTATTGCCAGCCAAGGATAATTTCAATATGAACAAGAGTTCCCTCTTAGAAGACCGGTGTGGTATTGAATAGATGGGTAGTCTAAGCATTTCATTAAGAGACAAATGTCTTCGATAAATTTGCAAGTTTGTTGAAGGTGTTCATTTTCAGGGGTCCAAGTTACAAGAGGAAATTTAATAGGAATGAGAGTGAAAAGAAAAGGCTCTCATAACACACAAGGCAATGCCTACAGGAGCATAGGATGCATTCAGTCAAGATATCTCAGTTTTTCTCATGAAAATCCCAACACTTCTCTTCTAAAAGGGCATATGAAAATATTAGTTTAATGGCAAAACCTAGTGACTATATTCCATATGCAAGGATGAAGAGCTCCCTTTACACTCAAACCTCCTGTATGTTGATCCCATGACTAATTTAACACAAAGAGCCCTATCTCGTTGAAACTTAGCCAATGTCCCACGACACACCTTCTTATGCCGTGTGAGGAGCATTGCATTCCAGAAACGACAGGGACAGTGTTTACAAGAAAATGCTCTGTTGGCTAAATGGGAGCTTCTGTGAATGAGAGCTGAGAGGAACTTGCGAGACTGCTTTCCACAAACTGGACATTTTAACCGATGCTGAAGGCCTCTCACTTTGGGACAATGTCTAGCTGCTATGTGAACTTTCAGGGCTACCTGTTGAGAGAAGGTAGCCCCAAGGCAAAGGGGACAGGACTTTCGTTTCAGAGGAACTTTGAGAGAACGAAGCCTGTTAAGCTTCAGTCCACCTGGAAGGCCCAGTTCATACACAGCACTTCCTCCACTTCCACGCCTGATTCTCACAAGCACAGCCATGCGCTTCTTCATTTTATGTTGCATCCTGTGAATTACTCTCCCTTTTCTTTTAACAAGTTTTCTTCTCTCATTTCTCTGTTTTTCCCCAAGGGAGGCTTCCACCTGTTCTCTCTCTACTTTTGCAGCCGGGGTCCATTTGTAGCCTATCTCCTCTCTCTCTTGCCGTCTTTTTTTTTTTTTCTTCCGTCTCCTTAGCTCCTCTTGGCTTTGAAAAGTGTGGTGTTGTGGAGATTGAAATTCAGCTGAATGGTGCTGGGAATTGTGGTGTTGCTGATGTGGCTCTGATGGAGGCAACATAAGGGAATGGACAGGTATGTTTGAAGTAAGAGTATGCACATGACTAGAGTGATAAATGGGTTCACCCTTTATCCCAGTGTGGTGTTGTTGATGGTTACAAAGAAGAGGCACTGAGGAAGTCGACGGCAGAGAATGAGAATAAGAGGAGGCATTAGACGAAGAAGGGTGTGCAACATTGGCATCTGGTAAATAGAACAGAGGGGAGTAGCCAGCTTGTGTTTGGGGAGGAGCCTGCTGGCTGTGAAGAACTCCATGTTGTTCAGCATGTGTGCCACTATGTGGCGCAAGCTGAAGCAATGCATTTGTAGCAGCTTCGCTTTCTGATATCGTAACACCAACACTGTTATCTTCCCCTGTGCTCCTTTGTGCAACTGGCTGGCCAGTCCGTGTTAAGCCATGCTGAGAAAGCCTGTGTCGTGTGAGGCTGTTGGAGTATGCAAATGCCTTACCACATACTTCACAAGAAAACAGCTTTTCTCCACCACCCTCATGAACAGTTTGGTGATGTGCCGTCAAGTGAAAGTGGTGGCGGAACGACTTCCAGCATATAGCACATGTGTACAGTCTTGGAGGGGGCTGAGTGGATGATGTCTGTGGTTTGACATCTTGAGTATATGAATAGAAAGAAGAGCCGCTTTGACCCCCTTGAACTAAGCTGCCACCAGAGGATGGATAGCTGTTAAGGTTTTCCCCACCTGGCGTGGTTGGCACTTCTTCCATTTCTCCTTTCTGGTGTAGCTTGCCATGTCTTTTAAGGCTCTGAGCATATCCAAAGTCCTTTCCACACAGAATACACTTGTAGTTCTTCTCTCCAGAATGCACTGTGTGGTGCTTGCTAAGATGAAATGCCTCTCTGAAGTACTTGCCACACACAGTGCAATGGTGAGGCTTTTCTCCAGTGTGTATTCTGTCATGCCTCCGCAAGGTCTCTCTTCTTGCAAATCCTCGACCACAGACGCTGCACAAATAAGGTCTAACATCACCACCGGGCCCTGCTGGTCTGTGAGAGGACTGCCTTCTTTTAGGGGGCTCGACCCCAACCACACCAGGTTCCTTTTTTTTGCGGGGCTTACGAGGGCGCTTGGGCTTTCCACCAGGTGTCTGCTGATTTGGTTGCTGGTTAAGGGCCAATGCACTTGGGTTAATAGTTCCTCTAAAGGACTTTTCCATGACAGATGTTGATAGTGGACCAGTAGGTGAGGAAAGAGGTCCTAGACCCAGACCTCCAAGCAATCCACCAATGATATCCCTTCGATCATCCCCTCTAACTCCACTATGGGCAAGATCGCCACTCACACAATTTGCAGCTGCAGCAGTGATAGCAGAAATGGCACTGTTGACAGAACTAGTGACATCATCTTCAGAATCCTCTAACAGGGATGAAAGTGGAAGATGTGGCTGTTGATGATGATGCTGGCTTTGGTTTTGTGGGTGTGGATGTGGATGCAGAATAGGAGCTAATGGTGTCTTCCTAAGTGCAGCCCCTGTCATGCTGCTGCCACCACATGGGGTTGTTCCAGAATACAAGTTACTTTGAGAGCGCTGGTCCTTGTAGTCATCATTGAAATCATCACTCCGGTAAGAACCTGCACAACAGACTAAACAGTAATAATGCTATGCACACAAATTTCACAGTGCCTATGAAAAATTGTTTGACTTCAGTGGGTTTACTAAAAATATGCACTACACTTGACGTTACTCACCCGCTGCATTAGTTGCTATTCCATCTTGGGAGCCCCCAGCTTTATTGCTCTTGCTTTCTATATTACTTTCATGCTTAGGTCTTGGTGTACGGCCTGACTTGCCACAGGTGCCTGAGGCTGCGTGGTTCAAAAGGGATGTACTTTCCCGAAAACAACGACCACAGGCTGGACAGCGAAAAGGTTTCTCTTCATGTATTTTTTCATGGCGGGTGAGTGACTCACGACGATTGAAAGCACGACTACAAGTACTGCAGGCATAGGGTCTTGCGCCAGAGTGGATGACACCATGTTGAAGTAGGTGACCCTTTTTCTTGAAACCTTTTCCACACTCAGAACAATGAAAAGTCTTGTCAGGACTGCCACACGAAGATGAGGCTGCACTCTCTTGAGTAGTTGGGGGAATACTTGGATCGGAAGGATGCAGAACTGGGTTTATAATGCTACTTCTCGTGCCGCTTGTGCCAGCTGTAGTTAATTCATGGCTACGTAGGTGTCTGCGCAGACTAGATAGATGTGTGAAAGTTTTTCCACACTCCCCACAATGATAAAGGGGTTCTTGTTCAGGCTGAGACTGAGGTGGCATGGAACCATGGCAGTCTGTTTTAGAGCCATTTGTCACCAAAACTGACGCTGATGTGGATGAGGCTGCAGAAGATGATGAGACAACAGAAGTAGAGGATGATGAGGTTAGGTGGGAAGAAGGGTCTCCACCAATACCTGACAAACCTCCACCACCATCTAAGCCTTGTGTGTTCTCCTGGCTGAGTCCCCCTGAAGTGCTACTGTTGGGGTTTGTAGAACTGTGACCACTGTTGCTGTTGTTGTTGCTGGTTTCAGACTTTCTCTGTGGCAGGTACCCAGCCATGGCTTTCTTTCTCCTACCACCTCCTCCACCAGCACTATCTCCTTTTTCATCCTCTTTTGATAAAGAAAGATGTAGAGGAAGTGGAAGTGGCAAACCAGCTTCCTGTTGCATCAGAGATGCTAGCTGGTTGGAGGAGAGTACTGGGATTCCTTGAAAGTCAAAACCTCCAAGTGAAGAAGGTTGCGATGAAGAGTGCAGTGGGTGGTGTGGATGTGAGTGAGGGTGAGACAAAGTGTGAGGTGGTAGTTGCTGCTGCTGTGATGGTGACTGCTGAGGCTGGGATAAAGTAGTTAAGTGACCATGAGTGTGTGAAGAATGAAGAGCAGGGGGTGGTGCAAGGGCTGAACCTGTTTCCCCTGCAGCTTGGCCCAGACCAAGACCAAGATGGTTATGACTGCCTTGCTGAACTAAAAACTGCTCTAGACTGGAATTAGCTGGTACTCCAGAAAGAAAATACTGGTTTGCGGCTAACATGCAGCTAAACTGTTGATGTAGGCTTCGGGCATCAGACTGAGATCCTGCCAACTGATGACTAAAGGTAGTTACTGCACTACTGTTGGGAGGGTTAATGGAAGTTGAACTTGAAGGAGATGGGGAGGAGGACGATGGACCTGGGGAGGCCTGAGGTACTGACAGACCAGGATGCAGTGGGGGTGGTGGTGGCGGTGGAACAGATGAAACCAATCCTCCAATTGCCCCGGCAGTCCCTCCACTTCCACTACTGCTGGCAAAATGATCAAATCGCCCCACTCCTGAATGTAATTGCTCTTGTGCAAGGGCTGACTCAGCTGGGTGGAATGAGCGCAAAAACTGGGGGTATCCACTCACATGACTTCCGCCACTGCTACTGCTTCCAGACATTTTGCTGGATTTCCTCAAACTTTGAGATGACGAAGAGAGGGATTGTTGTTGCAGAGGTGGAGGAGGCGCACTCATCTTTGAAAAAATTGATGCAGAATCTGTAAAGGCACTGCCTCTAGATGCTTGTAGTGGGCCTAAGCCAAGTCCAGACAAAATTGACCCAGATGTCTCACCTTGCTGCTGTTGCTGCTGCTGTAACTGGTGTTGGTGAAGCTGCACTTGCTGTTGGTGTTGAAGTTGTCGCTCTAATCCAAGACCTTTGAATTGATGGGATTGGTGTCCACTCAGCATCTCTATGATGTCCACATTATATTTTCCAAACTGGAACATCTCCCAGTTACCTAAACATGGTGCGCAGCGGCAATGCCTTCTGCTCTTTGAGCAGCAACAATATTTCTATGATGCTTTTCTACTTCTTGTAGTCAGAAAAGCAATTTCAAAAATAGTGCTACCTCACATTTTCCTCATGCTACTGGTGTCATTTCATTTAAAGTGGGCAGCCACAAACTCACTCTTCAGGCAAGTAGACAAGGACATTTTGTATTGATTGTAACATGGATTTGTAGTCTCTGCAAAAAGCTGTTTTTCAATGGGATTTGTCAATTATGAGATGACCAACATTTACTTCCTTTTGGCTTCACATTGGATTCCATATAATCACAGTTATTTTGGATAGTTCAACTTTGATATCAGTATTTCGGCTTGAAATGTTCCATTAGAGTGAAATGACATATGGACTGGTAAAATGCCACAACTGCATAAGATGCAATTGTTTTCACATTTTGGGAAGTGCACTATAAGTGCTTAATGTAGTATGAGTTCATTGAAAAATTTCCACTTCCTTGGTTACATTGTTCAGTTCATGACCATCCCACAATAGGATGGTTCCCTCCAAATCCCATTGGTTGGTTTCACTACATTCGATATCTATTAATTCTTAATCCACTCTGACAAAAGGGGTTTACATCTCCGTTTCCATGTTTCAATTCATTTATTTTTCTTTTTTCCATAGCTGGAAGAAAAATCCTCTAATATCATTCTTGGGGGCTGTGATGTTGTTTTTGCCACTCTTCTTACTGTGAGAGAAAACAAGGAGTAACATGTTAAATGACTGAATTCATACAAAAACTCTGATACAATTCTTTAAAAAAAGACAAGAAAAACATGAACCATCAAAAACAACAAAAGACAACACAAGAAAGAAAGAAAAAGAAAAACAATAGACACTGTTTATTACAGCAGAAATTTTAATGTTTGTTTATTTTAATACATAGAAAATGTAACTTCTGTGTGTTAATAATTATGAGTGTATGGACATATCGCCAAAAAAAGTTCCAAGTGCTTCAATTGAACATCTTAAAGGCATTACTGAACATTTCATGGCATTTCAAAAATTTCATCTTTGCTCAGTTGTATCCTTAAATAGCTAAATGAAATAACTCACAATAACAAAAACAATAAAAAACGGAGTATCTGTTATTTCTAGTGGCCAATATATCGAAACACAAATTATTACAATAACATTCATAATTCACTACAATACTACATCGCATTCAACAAATGTATAACATTAGTTTATCTTATCTATCAGTATCATCTACATTAGAGAAATTTACAGACACATTCAACTGATACGTCGCTGATGAATTTAACGAATGTCATTTAACAATCACAACCCGATCCTAAACAAAAGTAGTATAAAATACGGTCTCAGACGATAAGCGGAATGAAAACAGTCAGATAATACGCATATTCGAATATTTACGCCGTTTTCTTAGATTTAAACGTCGCGAGTGTTTTCTATCACTTAGTCTTACATTCTGGGCAGTTGGCACTGTGCTGAAAAGATGCTGAGTGCGGTGTGAATCGTCGGGGCTAGAGGTGAATTTCATGTAATTATTCCATCTTCCGATTGCATCGCGTATCGCAAAAAAAAAAAAAGTAAACGTCCATTTCGACAGACTCCGGGGAGTAATGGGAAAAATAGTCTACGATGGGAAAATGCACTTCGATTTTCACTAGTGCTTTACAAATGCTCTTCAAAGTATTAATGGTCGCGAAATCTTTTAGCGTTGGGGCTATGTGTAACATGTTAGCATGCAAAACAGCTGGCTAATACTACACACTCAGCAAAGGGACAGCTTAGCTTGCCGTCATGATGCGCGACCTAACAACAGTAAGCTAACGTTAGATAATGCAGGAGCAACACTGTCTTATTGTGCTAGTAAATGAATCATAATGAAATCACAGTCGAGACAATAAAATAGGCCTTTTTACCTACGCATCCATCTTTTAGCCTGGTCAAGAGGAACAGGGCCTGCTATACTCTCTCCCACCCTGCCCCCCTCGTTCATGTACCCCAGCTGCTCTGCGCTGTTTTCCAGTGGTTAGCCTTCTAGCTACAGCTAGTTAGCAGACTCTGTTTCCACTGCAACCGTGCTGCGCTAGCATGAGACCGAGCGGCTCTTACACTGTAGAACAGATGCACTTATCCTACTTATATCCTGTGAAAAATGCATCAACCGGTATTACGACCGATGACTTTTTATTTTGCGTTTGCTTTGTTTTTTCTCTCGGCTAAAATACTTTGGACGGTCTATGTTGGTGTTTTGGAAGGAACGAGTGACGTGTGAGATTTTAACATTGGTCGTTTCCGGACCTTGGAACACTTCCGGCTACCCCGTTATCTTTTTTATTTATTATTATTACTATAATTTGTGGCCGAGACAGTGTTCTTGTGAATCTGGTGTACTGCGAATACTTCTAATTACTTATAACGACAGGATTTGTTTGCGTAATAGCTGTATTGTACATGCGGTTAGCTTCCAAGTGTTTTCGGTGTTGTTGTTATTATGGTTGGGCAGTCAAAGATGACATGTTAGCGAGCTCGCAATAGGTAATTCCGAGGTAAATCCGAAATACAACCCGGCGACTATGATTCTGATGTAATATACTAGATGTGTTATTCATTTATTGTAGGATTCCGTGCGCTTTATGTGTGTATCTTAGAAGGTCTTATAGTGGCCATTTTATTACATAGTGACAGCTCAAATTCAAAGGCTGGTCTTATCAAAATGGCTGCCTTGCAATTGCTAGTCTTATATCTAGTCTGATGCTTCATGGAAGATAATATTATAAACATGCTATATGAAATAAATAATTAATTTTCTGTCTCTCCTCCTATGTGTGTCACCAGACATTAAGGCAACAGTTTCATCAATTGACTTTATTTTACAAAGGTGAAGTTTAACCTGTATGGAAGGATGCTATATATATATATATATATATATATATATATATGGTTTGAGGGCATTTATTATGATAGTAAAAATATATGTAAACATCATTGGGGTAATGCTTGATTTAAAGTGATGTACCCAAACATTCATTCTGCTTCTGTGCTTAAATATTTCAAGCTCATTGCTGTATTCCCAGGGTTTTACTCTTCATTGTCCTGCTTTGCTTGCGTGCAACAAATGCACATCCCACTGTAGGCTACCAATCTTTTAAAATGCTCCAGGGCTTTATTTGCACATCCAATGTTCGTTATTTTCTGCAGTAATATGCCTTGTTAATAAATTCCATAAACATTTTCATAATTATGGCTTGTGGATACAAAACAGACATTGCTACAGACTCTTTATGACAAAGAAAATACTAAATAGATTCATCTGCTCTAATAGTCCCTGAAAGAAACATTAAAAAGTTGAAATTTCACTTAATAACAAAAAGAAGACATTCGGTTACATACATACAACATACATCCTATGACATCATTTATAAACCCATTGTGATGTCTCTGCAACAAGTAATGGCATTTGCAGGCTTAGAACAATTACTATGTGACATCACACTGAGAGATTTTCGAAGGCACTCCCCATCATTAGGAATGCATGAAGGATTGACAAACAATGAGTGGCTTTAAAGTTTGTGCTTCTATTTTCTACTCATAATTTCAAAAGAATTTCATGAGAAAGATATCTAAAACAAGTTAACACTAAAACCACAGAGGAAAAAAATCACCATCATAATCATAATATAACCATAACAACAAGAAGAAGTTTCACCAATAACCATAATATTAACTGTCATAGTAATGACAATAACAAACACCAATGTATTACAGAGCTGTTAGGAAGATTGTCTTTAAGTTGTATTCATAATTCATTAAGATACACACTAGTTCCAGTGAAAAGTTAAATGAATGTGTTCCCACCAATCCTCCAGATGCTGATGTGATATAAACTACTCCTTAACACTTTTACTGGGAGGCATAAATATCTAAATAGTCCGTAACTCATAACGTTCAATTTCATTACACTGAAAATTAACCAAGAGGTATAAAGTCTATGACAAAAAAAAAGACCAGTTGGTGGTTTTACAATGTAAATAAATTCATTATTATCGTTTTCATTGGTGAAATGAGTTCCTGACACCTGCGCTATTTCTCAGAGATCAGAACCATACAGTAAATGATATCTGGCCTTTTTGCGAACAATCTCAAATTTACACTTTTCATTGTAATATTTTACTACATTGATATAATTTTGTAAATAATGAGATTATCATCACTAAATAATGAGTAAGCTGTGGGTAGCATCTGTACCACTAACGCATGTGTGTTGTATAGCCCTTAATATTGATAAGCGTTATTGGTTATGAAGATATCAGGTATGACTTGTGTTCATATATCTCGATAACAGCAGGTTTAAAATACAGGTTAGCCGTTTTGGCATGCCCGTAGTCCTCGGACTGTTCGCAGAGTCTCCGTTTTAACAGCATATACACATGGCTTCAACATGGAGAATCAAAAAGCAGTCCAGGAGGTTCGTCTTGATGCAAAGGTCAACCCACACCTGAGCGAAATTATGATACTGCCATGTTACACACTAATTTTATGCCAGAATATCATAACATGTACATACATTGATGAGTGCCCTTACTCTTCGTCTCAGATCCATATTTAATAGCTTAAGGTGAACCGTTTGTCTACACAGTATACCTAAGAGGAACATTAACGGGTAAACACCCAGCGTTACAGATATCGAATGTATTATTCTTGTGCTTTTGGTAGTTCAGCGTCCCTTATGGTGAATCTCCCTTTTACAAATCCCAGCACTTGGACATTGTAGAAAGTGGTGGCTCAGAATCCAAACAAAGTGCCATTGATCATTAATGAGTCTTTTTAAATGGAGAAGAAAGATGATTGTCAGAAATTTCTCTTGGTTTTCGTCTGGGCTTTTCTGCCCGATTGTGTCCCAGAATGGCTTTCATCGATAGTTCAAAGCGGTCTCCAGCTATGTAATGAAGGGCAGGCTTGAGAATTTAAAAACGTGTGTACTATTTTCAGGATTCCCAAAATAAAATAAATTAATCAAACCAACTGAACAGAAACTCACTTGGTACATCCAGGTTAAATTCACACTGAATAAGATGCAGGCGCAAACATGGAAAGGTATGGTAAGGCTTGCTTTCTCGTTCTTGCAGTATTCGAAACGAGTTCATCAGATTCTTAAGAGTTTATGGATTTGCTCCTCCGATTGTTCCGCTTTCATTCACTTTGACATGCGACCCTGCTGCACTTCCTCATTATGCTGAAGTGGATTAGGGTTTAAAAAGAGATAAGATCCAGATTATGTTTGTCCAGCTGTAAGTCGCTTTAACTGGTTCCTCTCATGCAGATGTTAATTATTATATTAGTCTCCCAGTAGTTCCATCCTAGTAACAAGATGAAAGCCGTTCTCTGAAATATATGGCTCCATAGCAGCTATATCTGTAATGTGTAAGAATGCAAAATATCTGAGGATAAAAACATGACATAAAGATATGAAAAATGTCTTTGTCACATCATGTGGATTTTATATTACACTCTACTGATATTCTATGCGGTAGGTTTATAGGCAAACTGTACGCAAATAAATAGTTGTATATGGCAGCTTCGATCATAATTATAGCGGCAAATTCATGAACATAAAAAGCACGACAACTTTGTAGCTCTATCAAACCTGGCTTATAACTGTTATCTAATCTTATCTTGTGAATTTGCCTCTATATACAATATATATGTGTAAAAATATGGTGCCACTCTTTGCTCTCTGTCAAGTTTCTCCCACTTCGTGGCCCCCTACTTCAAAATCTTTTCTCTTATTCCTTTACCATCCTCCTACTCCTTTTCTCTCTTCTCTCGTTATTTCTCTCCCTCTTCCGCCCACTCTCTCTCTCTCTCCCACAGTCTCTCTACCATCCTCCAGCTCTTCACAGTCTATCCCTCACCCATCTTCTCCATTCCCTCCTTACCCTCTCCAGCCTCTTGTTCACACAGTAACCTCATTCTTGCTTCCTGTTCTAACCCCTTGGTTGGATGCAACTCCTCCTCCACTTCCCCCTCCACCGGGGATGAAGTGAAGTTGTTCAATGGTATTTTGCCTTTTAGCTGCAAATGCAAGCCTCCTGGCACTGTGTCCACCAAGAGTCCCTGTTCCCATGACAACTCCGGTTCCTGGCATGTCGCCCCATCCCACTCCTCCAGCCCCACCTCCTCCTAGGTGACCAGACATCACCGCCGAATTGCGCTCCTGCTCTCGCCCCGAGGTCGGGTGCGAGTTCATCTTGATCATGTGGTGACGGTCGAGCGACGGCGTGGCGCAGACATTCTGCTGTGACTGAGCTTTCTGGTGGCTGACGCGGGGCAAGGTGGGCACCATTCCGCCTCCCCCTCCAGATGGGTAGTCGCCCATTCCCATACCCATTCTGGATCCGTCGTACTCCATCCCGGCTACCTCCTCCTCCAGGTGGTCTGGGGACATCAGCAGCCTCTCCTTGGACTTCTTCAGGGTATTTGTATTGGAGTTCTTTGATGAAGTGGCCATGGCTTTGTAGTACTGGTGCTGTTGGTTCTTCGACATCCTTGACAAGGTGTTGCCGTCAGCAAGGGCGAGGAGCTGGTCCGTGGATTTGACGCGGCGTGGCGGTTTGGAAAGCGTATCGTAGTTCGGGTTTTGCTTCGACTCCGGTGGATCCAGAGGGTAAGGATTCGGGGTGTGGCTTGGAGCAGACTGTGGATGAGGTATTCGAGGTCGAGTGCCGCGGTTGGGAAGCGTGCCTCTTCCCCCCAGCGTGTAGTCGCCACCCCAGGGAAGGTGATGCTGGGAGGAATGAAAGGTGGGAGGGGCGTTGTTGGGCCTCCGTTTGGTGGTACAGTAACCTGAATATTCCTCCAATCCTCCTTTCTCTGTAGATGGAGGGAAAACATGTTTAAAAAGATCAGAAACTTGGGTGATAAAGGAATAAACCAATTAGGGACGCACACAGATCTGCCCACTCTTAAAATGTATATTTTTTGTTTTGTTTTATTAGAAAAATGCAATACATTTTTTTTAAAGATAATACAATTTTAAATGGTGTGGTGGTTGCCAACAAATGTCCAAATCCAAATTATGTTCAATACCAAGATGACGTTATTTATTTGTTTCTTGGTTTTCTTCTTTTTCTATCTGTTTCTGGACAATTAATAAACATTAATGGCTGATATTACACATCTATACCATTTGAACTAAATAAAACACTAAAACCAAAAAAACTAATAAAATAAAAAAGTGAATTTAGACATCACAACATTAAAAGGTGCAATATGAAAATGACTTCATTTACACTTTTTTATTCACTTAAGATTACATGTAACGATGCTATTAACTTATTTGATTTAAAATATATCTTTAGGTGAGCATTAGATGATAGCAGACTTTTGATATACTGTCTGCATGTTTTGCTCCCCTGTATAATGTTTTATGTGTGATATATGTGTTATTCATGTCTATGTGTATATGCAGCATACACTAAACCCCCCAAAAATGTTCCCTATGGTAAACTGTATTGTATCCCATCACGCTTTGCACTACAAGCTATAAAATCAATTAAACTTTCATCACAATTCACTAAACTCTTAATATAAATTCTTTAGTGATGGGCAGAAATGACGCTACTAGTTTACCTACATTTCTCAGTAGCGTGTTGGTAGCGTCGCTGCTTTCCGAATCAAATAGCTTTTCAGTAGCAAAGCTATTTTACTGATCAAGTGTGGTAGCGTTCACAGAAGCTAACATTACATTTTCCCAAGCATTTCTGACGCTTAAGCACAAATCGGAAATAAATATGCTACAGATCACTGATCGTAGATCAGTATATGACGCCACCACCATACACAGGCCAATACAGCCGCAATAACTTCTTCTTACCGCGGTTGGCAATGAGCCATCTTCTGCAAGGGACACGTGACATGCTTGGGCGAACACTTTTTGGAAAGATGGCAGAAGTCGGAGAGGAACTGTTTGGAGTAGTTTATAATTCTATTAACGTGGTTTGTCCTGTGGTTTACACATTTGCATGCATTGCATAACAATACATACACACCTGACACCTTTTGTTATTTTTTATTTTTATGTTTGTTTTTGTTGCCAAATTGGTTTTGAACAATTGTTGAATAAATAATTGCACAATTATGCGTGCCTATCTGTTTGATTGACATTTTTTAATCACTAAGGTAGCATTGATTTAAAGTTGGTTCAATAAAAAAGAAATAGCTTAGATGTAGTTAAACTACTTTTATCATGTTGCTTTAGCTTAGCTTGCTACATATCTCAGGGTAGTAGCTTTAGTGTAGTTAAGTGTAGTTAAATCAATGTAGTATAACTGGTAGCTTAGCTCACTACATTTTCTAAGTAGCTTGCCCAATACTGAAACTCTTGACAACATTTTTTAATGCCTAAATGATTTCATTAATGCATAGAACTTGATTTCATTAATATATCAATATTAATACAAGCCTCAACCCTAAACCATTTAATCTTTTAGCTGATTAAGTCTGAGTCATTGTATCAGCCTATATAACCTTCGCCTGTGCAGAACTTTCTTGTCCTCCAACTGTAACTCACACTTCCCAGGAGGTTTGATGTCTAGCTGAGAGAGAGGCCTTAAGGCTGTATATGTCTGTACAAGATTGCTGGCACTTTGCAATGGTTTGCCCTCATTAAAATGACCTTCACAAACATTTATATCTCTCGAGCGTTTCAGTGAAACACTAACACTGTTTTAAATAAAAACCTGAGCGTACAGATATTTTTACGCAACGCTCTTAGCTCCGCATGAGACTCATGTCCTCATCATCAAGCAGGAAATTTCTCCTTCAAAAAACAACAGTACTAGATGTCACACTGTTTTTGATGTTCGTCCATCTATTTCTCCTTATTGCTTATAAATTTGCTTTAGGCCTTAGAAATGATCTGGGCTATAATAAGAAAGCAATCATGTCAACCTTTTATGTAATTCTTACAAAACATCATTTCCTTAAGATTGAAGTCTTCCTCTGTACTGGTAATAAAGCACTCACCCAGACGCTTGAGAGATGAGTATCTGTTGATCTCAGGCTTCATGGCAGCTTCATACGAGGGCGGCAGCTGAGCCAGGTTATGTAGAGAGTGATGGAAGGACGGCTGGGGCTTCATGGCGTTAGTATGTTTACTGGGCTTTAGCGTGCCACCGGTCGTCATCTGCATGTTGTTCATACGTGGTGCTCGCTCTTTAAACACACAATGATGGATGTTGAGGTCAATTCAAACTCAGAACAAACAACTGTAGAGCTGTGGGCTTTACCTACCAATGGTGGCTGTGTGCTTGGGACTGGAGCCTGTGGTGTGGATGAAGTTATGCTGTAGATTTCCCACTGTGAAGCAGAACAAAGACATGCACTTTAGAGATTTCCGCCTTCATGTCTTTGCGACAAATTACATTTAGTGTGAATTCACAAAGTACATTTATCCATCTACTGTAAATGTTGCCCTATTAAGCTCTTGCTAGCTCCACAATGTGTTGAAAATTTTACACCGTCTGTTCATTCTAATGCCATCATATACAGCTCTGTGCTAAATTATTCACAAATGCCCTTTCATCATTTGGCTATTGCTTTTTCCCTGTGTTCCTTCCTTGTCCTGAATTTATACATTTGGCCATTCACATGGCTCAAGCTGAGATGGGAGCATGAAAGGAAAGGAACTCTGTATGACATATAACGCAATAATACCAACCAACTGCAACCTGGTCCACGAGGATAACATTAGTTCACATTTTTCACATTCAAAAGATCATTTATTAAAAATAATGGACTTTAAATTGTTTTCATGACCATAGATGTCAATATAGATCTCAGTACTTTTAGTGGATGGTTATACTCTCATTAATACTGACTTTTCATCTACACATTAACATTTGTTTATTCAAGGTTTATTAAATTTTCTGAATTTAATTATTAAGCTTTCTATGTCCTTTTGTTAATGGGAGATTTGTATGATTACAAATATTAATATATTGATTTTTAACTTAAAGTGAGATTCCCCCCTCAGAAATGTGGCAGAAGGTCCCCAATGGCATGTTGCACTTTGCAATAATTCTTTTTTTATTGAATTGTAATTGTTATATTAATAACATCATCATTTAATAATGTAGTATTTTATGTACAAATATTATCATACTCATCATTATTCATCATAACATATAGGTTAATTAAACTAAATTATTCTGATTGATTTTACAGATTATTGCTATCTTAGCATTTTTCCATTTAATTTAGTTTATTTTTGATTTATAGAAATTTAGTGTAATTCAGATCTATCTCTTCAGCAGGGATCCTGTTATCTGATATGTATGTAATTATTAACTACTATGAATGCATAAATGTGCATAGAATATTTAATTTAGTATTTTTACCTTTTCAACAACAAATAAATGAAAACTTAAAGAAGGGAGGAATTCATTTTACCTCATGAGTGCAAGATTGTCAATTTCATGCTATCAACTATTAATTTCTCTTAATAATATATCATAATAATTTGTTTTGTTGATGATATCTTAAACATGCTTAATGAAATGCACACTGTTATTAAGGGGGACATCTCCCCTGCGAGCGAATATTGAGTTTTCCACTCACATCGGTTATCTTTACTCTGTAGCGTTGGATAGTGATTTTTCGGGGGTCGTCCAAGAGTTCCCTCTCCTCCTCCAGTGCCCAAGGCTACACTATTGTTTCTCTCTCCCTCTTGAACTGGACTCGACTGGTGACGCAACATCTCCACCAGAGCTCTGAAAGGGAAGTACATACAAATCATTAGTCAATAGAACACAATTAAATGTAGATCCTTTTCAATGGAGACTCTTGAACCCTCACCTGGGCATGTTGAGCTCTCTGTTCCTGGGCTGCCGCGATGCCTTGTGGAAGGCCACTTTTATAGCCACCGCCACTGCCACTGTAAACGAGATGACTCCGCCGATGACGTAGACCGTGTTGTTGCTTTGTTCGATGCGGCTGAGGTCCGGGTGTGAAGGTGCCGAGGGTCTGGTCGCAGGGGGCGCCGTATTGGCCCACACAGGTGAACGGTAGTTGTGGCAGATGTCCTGGTCCAGCCTTCGAGAGCGGTCCGGACAACAAAAGCGATAGTGGCAAGTGCCGCAGCAGTAGATGAAGTCATCCTTAGAGCAGTTAAAGGTAAGGTCAAGCTGCCCCATGACATCATAATAACCCCGACACACGTCCACTTCCACCAGTTTGCGTGGAGGCGGAGCTACCTGCGCTGCTCCGAAAGGGGCCTTCAGTGCATCAGTAGTTACATTCTTTGGCAGCATTATCTGAGGCAGCGGCCTGAGGGGCATTTCTGCTGCTCCAGCTGGCTGCTTTGGCCGACGGTTCATGGACTTCCCTCGCATACCCCCACCGTTTTTAGAAAGGGGGTACAGAAAGCCCCTGCCCTGAGATCTGGGGTTGGGCGTCGGGGTAATGGTGATCGGCCCATTTGGAGTGTTTCTGGTGGGGCCCGGGATGCTCGCTGAGGAAGCGTTAAGTGGGACAGCGATTAGCAGGAAGAGAATGATGACACGCATTCGAGCTTCCAAGGTGGGCATCATCTTTACATGACTAACGCTGCTATTTTCTCTCGCTGACTCAACCCACCGCACAATGCCGAATTTTGTAAAAACAGCCTGATTGCGCTGTATGCAAAATATTCTTGTAGCAGCCAGTTTTGAATGTATTAACAAGGCAAATATTCCCTTTTGTGGCTTTCTTCACATTTCCGCAGACAAACAAAATGGCTTCTCGTTGCTGTCCTATTACTTCAGTAGCTAGTGTTTTCTTGACACATGAAGGCAATTATGTAGTAGTACAACTGTTTACAATAAAAGTATTTAGGTTTAATTCCCCGTTTTGGCACTTATCAGAATTAAATATTCATTTAAGAGAAAGGGGCAACTGTAAACATCTTTGAAATGTAAACTAATGTGACTTCTCGTCACAATTTGTATTTTTTTCTTTAAATTTGGGCACTCCTCACATTCAGCAATGGCACTTAGTCTATAAGCAGATTTCCCTGACCTGTAATGCTCCCTGAATGTTTACTAATATTAACTAGTATAAACAATTTCCATACACTTGGTGAAAAAACAATAATTACAACGACCTCAGAAATGAATCTTGTTCTACTGCATTTGTTTACGTGTTGACAGGACTGCTCCGTATGTTGGACTCCTTTGAGGGTTTGAGGGCAGTATGGTGAGGAATCATTCTGATTTTGGTCAGTATTTCATTCATGGCCTATCTCTACTGAACTAAAATGAATATCTGTTTCCTCATTCAGCATGTGAAATATTATCAAATGTAAATTTAAAGTAGTTGAGAGATCAGAAATGAATCGAGTCAAACGTCATGTTGGATATAAAATGTATGCCCTATCCCTATGTATAATAAACTGTTAACACAGACACACACGCACACACAAAAACCGATGATGGTGGCAGAAAAGATGTAAAACGTTTTCAAGGCTGATTGTCTTCACTCTAGAAATTCCAAGGAGAGTGACTATATGTGTGTAAACCTTGCCGCAGCTTTCCAGTTTCTTAAGGTTCACGCAGCAGATTTGCTTCTAAGATAAGCCCAGTTTTCATTGAGGCCGAGAAAATGGTTGAAATGCTAAAGCTCTTGGTGAAATGGTTTTAAATCCCATGGTGTTGACATGGCTGTTTCCTCACTATTTTTGCAGGGTTGATCTTGGAATCCACTGGCGCTTATGAAGTGTTCAGTTATCAAGCGATGTGCCTCTGAAAAGAAATCAACACATTGATGTTACATCCTACATGCACGCGCACACACACTCAGACATCTGTGAAAGTTTTTGAAAGATCATAGTTAGCTTGTCATCTGTGTGGCAGCCTATTATTTTCATTGTGACACGTATGGCATGTGACAGGCAAATAAGGTATGCAGCAACTAATGCGATCAATATAGAATCTGCAGAATTCAACACAAAAGAGGTTTTTATGGGGCTGGACTGTATGTCCGCATGCATTATATACAATAAAACAATTGTTTGTTCAAGGAGACCATGCATTAACTAGCCAGCGCTTGTTCAAAGGACATAGAAGTGAATAAAGACATTAATTGTACATATCTGCAAATAAGCAAACATTAATTTCTTTAAAGAAATTGCTGCACACAACCAAAATATTACATTTTCAATATCAATCGAAGTTACTGAGAAGCGTGTGAAACATATGTAAACGACTGCAAAATATGAGACCTGAAAAGTGAGCGTGATTTCACCAAGTACAAGATGTTCCTGGATTAACTTCCTTGTTGATCATGTAACAACATTCAAAACAACCAATCAGAATAGAGGAATCATTTTTTTGGAAATATCTGTTTTAGGCTTATAATCATGGTTACGTGCTTCTACACACTTGTTAATCAGCTATTATTTCTCACTGATTTTAGGCATTTATTTTGGGTTTGGGTAAGTTTAAGGGTAAGGATTGGGATAAGTTTATATTTTTGGAAAGTAATGATGACACAAAAGATGTTGATCCAGGATCATGTCTTACTTGGTAAAATCACGGTGACCGACAAGGAAACTCTTGCAACTCTTGAACATCAACATGAACTCTTAAACAATTTGCCCATTAACTGATTATTGGATCAAAAAAGGATTGTTCAGTCGTCAGGGACAGATTACGGACCGGGCCAATGGGGACGCTGCCCAGGGCCCACACATTTTATAAACGTTGTGCCAAGGTTTGGTGTAAGTGCTCACACTAACGCTGTGCGAACATTTTCTGAGGGTTTTTCCCAGGGGCAGACACAAACGTTGTCTCAAGGTTTTTCCCAGGGGCCCACGCAAACGCTTTGCCCAGGGGCCCACACAACCCATAATCCGTCCCTGCCAGTCGTGCATATTGTAATAAACAATAAGCAAAATTCATAATTGCAATAGCTAACTTACTTTTGCCCTGTAAAAATACAACATGCATGCTCTGATAATTACTGTAAAAATATTTATTATATTAAATATTTTATATTCTAGTGAATTCTTTGTGAAGTCTTCTTTCTTCTTTTACCTGTTTTTCTAGATTTTTGCTTCTTAGTGGTAACTTATTTTGTGTCATTATGTTTCTGCAAAAATGACTAGAACCATTGTAACTGGACCAGTCCAGGTTCATGAATGAATCTTTCCTTGCGACTTGTGAATCAGTATAAGTATTCCTCTAAAGAGGAAATACAACATTGCCTCAGAAGAATGATTCATAACGAATCGGACCTCATTACCATGTTTCAGAGCACAATCGATTTCTTGAACTACATCACTGAAATGATGATCATCAGTGTGTGTAATATGTAATATATGCTGCCTGCTGATACTCGAAAAACAGTCAATTTAACATTTACATATTGCTTTAATATTTACATTTAGATTTAAGCAAGATGAATTCCATTCAATATCTATCCTTTAAATCTGTCCTTAAACCTAAATGTGACGTGTGTGCTAAGTACGTGCAGTACAGCTGCAGATTCCAGCTCATGACGCTGACAAGAAGGGGTGATGTGATGACCGTTTGTCTAATGTGTTACAACAAGTCACTATGAATCAGAAGCATTGAGAGAAGTGAATAGTAGCAATGATCTGAACAAATAGTGATCAGTCCTTTTCAAAGAGCATAGCATGATGCATGACACGAAGGAGGGGGTAAAGCAACAGAGAGTGAGATGCTGCTTTCCTGACACTGTAGGTCTATGTGTCAGAATGTTTGTGAGGAAGTGATGTGCTAAAGGTATTCTGTAATCAGTACCTATATGCTTTATTTCTCACAATTGTAGGGGCCCTGTGGAAAACTGTCGAGCAGATAAAAGAAGGTTGGGTAAAGCACGAAAGAAAAGCGAGATAAATGCAGGGTAGAGATTTAAATATGAGCACAGCATAGCAGAAGTGCACAGAGCCAGAGGTATGACAGAGGAGAGGTGCTTTGTGTATTTGTGTGTGTGTGTGTGTGTGTGTGTGTGTGTATGTGGGAGTGCAGTGTGTGGGTGGAAGAGAATGGAGAGCGTTCAGTGACACCATTTACTAACACACAGTGTGCACAATACACAACACCGGGAACATACAGTGCTAACAGAAAACCTGCAACGCATGCAGACAGTATGCCGGCTCACAAAATGCACTTTTTTTTTACAGGTATTAAAAAATGCGTATGGTCCTCCGAAAGAAGGGTGTATAAAATCCGTTGTTGCAGAGCAACAAGTTAATAGCATAAGGGACAACAAAACAGCATGCGTTTGATGTAATGAAGCACAGATACCACTAAGGAAAACTGCACAGAGAGAAGCCACACAGAAAATACAGCATTGGACAGTGTGTGTTTGCTGCAGGCTGCGCTCTCATCTGAGGTATACCGGCTGTGTCTACTGTGGCGTCGTGGCATCAAGCTGCTTGTGTACAGCAGCAGAAGTTGTGAATACGGAATATTGACTAATTTTACAAAATTATATATATTATATATATATATTTATATATATACAAACTAAGGCATAGAAATACAATAAAAATATAGAAATTCCACAAGCTCAAATTCACAAAACTAAATATATATTAAAAATAATTTAAATGCTAAGCAAAATATGGGCTAATTATTTGTTGAAATATCTGAAAAATCATGAACATAATATAAAAAACAAACAAAATTTGATGAACAAGTAGTGTTAAGAATATATATATATATATATTAAAAAGCTGTAAATAAAGCAATATGTTTAAAGATATGAAAATACTAGGGGGAAAAAATGCAGGTACCATTTCAAAATATATTATAT
>JAUCNO010000236.1:14278321-14296819 GCA_032353835.1 Enteromius viviparus | reverse complement strand
ATATTAAAATACTAGGGGGAAAAATGCAGGTAACATTTCAAAATATATTATATATATAGGCAAAACAGAACATACTGGTAGGCTCAAATTTACAATTATTATATTAGTTATTATACAATTATAAAAAAAATATTATTTAATCTTAAAAATAAAAACAAAGTTCTCTATTTTTCTTTATTTAATATTTTTCAAGTAAAGTAATGCACATACTATTAACACCACAATTATTATTATTTCAGCCAATTATTATTTTTTCTACTTTAACATTTTACATTTAATTCAATATGTCTCTTGCCATTTCTTCCTAACTGTTTATTATTATATTATATACACTATAAAAAGATTTTATATATTGAATCATAATGTATACAAAATTATTATTATTAATTGTTTATTAAATGTGTAGGCAGTTTTTCAGTCTATTATTATTATTATACTATATTTATTAAGATGCTATAAAGATACGTTTAAAATGGCCATGACTGAATCTGATTACATATTTCACAATAAAAGTATTTCGGTATTTTACAAAATAATTATTGGAATGGTCAGGAATTTGTTATTTATGTAATGCTGCAAAATGATTTCAACACTGCTGCTAATAATGCTTTTTTATAATTAGCAGAACACAACCTGCTTGTGGTTTTACCCCCATTTTGTATCTGCAAAATAATTAATATGGAAGCATTAAATAGCCAAAGTGCTTTTAGAAAGGACTTTGCATTGGCAGATGCAATTACGGATGTTGCACATATACAGGGCAGCAAGCGACCTACGTGGGAAGAATGTTTTCCCTTTTTTCGCCATTGTATTTTGCGCACACCCGTGAGAAGTTCGGCTGCAAGCACTAAGCAGCGAGCGAAGACATTTTAGTCACGGAGTGTCGATGTGAACAGGTGTGGCGTTGACAGATTCATGAGGGCCATCTACAGTTTTCACAGGAGCGAACCTAAGAACAGCCCATAACATTAAAAACAGTAACCTCTCATTTGCATGTCTATAATAAAGCGTAGGCCATTTCGACACCTTCTCGTCTATGTGAAACAGTTCGCGTCTCTACAAACTGGATTAGCGTTTCCTGAACACGGCACCCAATCAGCAAGGCACTGTGGGCGACTTCTAAGAGATGTGACACTGAAGATGTGGCGCATTCACAAACAGTTTCTCGAACGTGAGTTCACAGAGGAATCACGGCCGATTCATCCGCTTTTAATCTGATTTTAGGAAATCGTGCTATTCTCCTTCTATTTCATTGTATTTTGTTGCAAAACATGTCTGTTTTGAATGTTCTCTCGACTTCTCTTTATCTCCCTCCCTCCATTTCTCTCTCTCTCTCTCTTTCTTTCTCTCTGTGATATTCAGTGCGTGGGTTGAGGCAGCTCACTCTCTCTCAGAATAGCACTGCAGTAGTTCAGACTTGTATAGAAGGAGAGAAGGAGAAAGAGAATGATAGATAGGATGAATAGACCTTCTTCTCCCCTCTAAAACTGCTGTTTTCGTATAAGACAAATAGTTTGCCCTTTTCCTTCATACCCCCCCTCCCCGAGACACTTCAGACTATTTGTAGACTTGACTACAGCAGTCCATCACGTCCTAAAGCATGTGCATCTATAACATACACTCATATTAATAAATGCATTGCATTCTTCTGGAAAGAGCCTGTCTTGTAAAACGAATGCAATGAGAAGTGAAAGACGGTCATTAGATCTAAAGGAATGAGATGAGTAATTTTCACATAGGACAGAATGAGACAGACTAAGGCTTCTGTCATATGTGCAGTCCCAAAAAAAATCAGTACAATGTGTTGCAAAGCAGCAAAATGTGCCATTTGGCAAGCACAGGTTCTGCTTGGTGCCTCTTGACAGGCAATGTAACTTGCAAACAAGAAAACCAGCTTTATTCATGAGCTGGGATAATGAAACCAGATCAAATGAGTCATTTAAACTATCAACATTTGGACTACTTTACTTTTTGAGCTTCACCTGATTTCTGAACTGTATTTGGCAGGGCCTTGGCCTTTTTTGTTTTCTTTGAAACTAAACAAACTAGAATGTGTTGTTAAGCCTAGCTTATTTCATAAGCATAAACCTTAGATTTGTCATAACACCCCACAGTGATGCCATCTTTGTTTTTCACCTGCAGTTATAAAGTACAAAACAAAATCACGCACTTATAATTTAGAAGTTGGTGCCAAAGTGTAGGACCCCCTCCAAAAAAGCACCCAGGGTGTTAATTCTGTCAACTTAGCATAACATAGGCTAACATGAAAAAAGCCCCGCGCGTCATACCTGTAGAGAGAAACAACGCGTGAAAAGTCCTCTGCGCAACCCACCTAACCAATTTGACTTTTGTTTCTCTCGCTAAAGTCCTATTCCCCAATAATAACATTGTTTGGTACATTTCTGATAGCTGAAGGTGAAACTATCGTATATCGACGTGTCTCTTGCGGATCGTGGACGCACGCGGGTGAGTAGGTGGACATGACAAGCAGCGCGAGAGCAATGAATGGCCGTCTGCGTAGGCGTGAATGCATGTTTGCACGAAGGGTGATGTAGAGCCACCTTACACTTACATATGTGTGAACATCTTCCTCTGGTCGCTTGCATTTGATTAAACACATAAAATGTGACACGAGCATGTCGAACTACTCAAACATTCGCAAATCACGAAACTTAAAAAAAAACCCGAACATCATATATAGGCGTCTGATCAGTCAATTAGATGACTTGCAGAAATATAGTTGAACTCGAGCGACTTACCTGTGCTGATTTCTGCCGCTCCTCAAGACAGCGCCAGTCTCACATCTTATTCAACCCTGAGCGACGACGATGGCTGAGATAATTCGGTTATTTCCACAAACTGTTGCAGCACTTCCCTACTGCTGGCAGGCTCGTCTTTTGGTAACAAAACAACAGTTATAGTCGCTAATGTCTTTGCAGGATTTTCTCTCACCTGCCCCAGTTGTTTCCATGTTCGTACTACAAATAAAGCATCGATTTTTAGCGACGGGCAACGAATCGTGCACAACTTATTTGCGTGTTAACGTTATGTACTGTGAAAGTATTCCAGGTGAGATAACCTTTTCCTAAGACCCTCCTATATTTTTAATAACGCTCAGAATAACGGACGGCGCCGATGCCATGCGTTTTTTCTCTTGTGTTGCTCCTTAACGTTGCCGTTAATCGACGCCGCCTGCAAAGTGTGCACACAAGAACATTCCGACCCTGTCACGAAACACCGGTGGAATGAGGCGGGTGTTCTCACAGAGGTCCGCTGCGCTGAATAGTGCGTTTATTGGTTTCGCGATACGGTGTTGATGAGGGTTTGATACGTTGATTCCCGACCGCTTCAAGTGTTTCGTTTCTCAAACTACTTCTCATCCTTGCCACGATTATGGCTGGCTAAGCAATATGGTGAGTGTGTGTGTGTGTACTGAAGGGGGACACACTGATCGGTTGCCATGGCAACGATGTCATTTTGTTTGTGACTCTAATAATCTTGATTCCTTACCCTTAAATAACACAAGAATGGGTTGCAGAAAAACAGTAAGGCATCGAAATAAAGACGTATAGCAGTTGCTAAATGTGGCAGCGAGGGGTTTAGCACACAAAATGCGAATAAAAGAATGCTTTGAAAAAGGAAGGAAAAAAACAACCCTGCATGATGACACAGCCATTGCCTGTTATTTCGCACAGCCTATCCACATAAGTAGGCTACTTACATGAGAAATAATCACGTGTAAAAAAATTACGTACTGCACGATAAACATTTACATGGAAATTTTAATTCATTCATACTACTAATCTGCATATAATACTCCTAATACAACTTGCATTACAAGAACTCGAGATGAATCATCTGGGCAATTGCATGGTTGATTAAATCGGCGATAAATATTCTGTTTAATTAATCTGCACCTAATCAAATTTGACACAAATGAGCTCGGGTTTGTAATCACATGTCCTCTGCGGCGACACAGACACCCGCAGCCCAACGCAGAGCCTGTACCGGCGCCTCTGGCTGATCGACAGCCGTCACTCGGCATTTCAGCACCACGGAGAGCGACGCAATCAGCGCATCATCCGCCGAGGGCATGGGATATTAACCTCTCTGTGCTACTGGAGCTGTTCATTGATGTTATTATTATTTTTGATACTGCGATTCTCACAGGTGAAAAGGGCGAGCCGTTTTCCAGGCTAGTTTAGGCCTATTGTGCAACCCACTGAAATTTGAAACATCATTGATTTAAATAAACGCTTGGAATATTTTTTTATTATATATGTACTTCAGGCTCATATCTTCCCCCTCATTGGCTTTCCTTCCTGCAGACAGCAATTTAGCCGGTGTGCATTTAACTATTCCTATACAGGTGGGTGGGCCGCTGTTTTGGCCGCTCAGGAAACCTGCGACAACCGATCATCCGTTCATAACCCGCACAAATGACTGCCCGCAATGCGCTCTCTGGATATGGGGGGAACCGAATATGGCATAACATGTTATAAGGGGCGAAATACACTGAACAGCTTGTTTTCAACCAGCATGAACGGACAGATACAGACTTGGAGAACACTTACTGCAATAGCTTACCCATACGTGAAAATGTCAGATTTGGAGAAAGGCTCAACAACTGATCATCTGCAGTGAACGGGTGCCACCATAATTCAAGCCAAGTCAAAACGTAATAAAGGCATCAAAATAATCCAAACAACGTTGGTCTATTATTTAAAATGTTGTGAAGTAATGAAACAAATCTATAACTGCTGCTATGATCACTTCTGACCGTAGCCCATGATAACACTTCCCCCAGTGAAAAAGTCTCATGGTTATTCATTCCCACAATAAACCATCAGCATAATTGCTGATAATAATATAATAATTTCTTCTGATTCAGACAACTATTTTAACTGGAGAAAGCAGAATTATAGATAAAATGCATATTTTAGCAAAAAAAACAAACAAACATTTTTTAAAAACACGCACACAAAAAGACAGCTTTTCACTTTTTTTTTTTTTTTATTAGCCATTTAGAACGTCCTTCTGATGGCACCCATTCACTCCACTGGAATCACTGGTGAAGATGTTCTAACAATACTCAAAATGTGTTCTAAAGAAATCTGTTCGAAGGGATAAAATCATCTGTATCTTGGACTGAGGTGGCATTTCAGTGCAAACTACTCCCTTAACCCAACACACAATAGGTCAATGATAAATTTCCTCCCCCAGTTTCATTTGCTCAACAAACAGAGACAAGATCAGGACAAATATAGACTAATACAGTTCTTCTTTAATAAATAAAAGGAAGAATCAAATTGCTCCCTAAAATTCCTTTATTTCTTATTAATTTAAATAACTTAAATAATGGCCACAAAACGTCCTATTGTTTATCCACAAACTTTTAAATATGGGCAAACTGTTTCTGCAAACACATTTTGTCCAAAGTTCATATACCTTTGTTAGAGAGGATCTTTGGGAACTGAAGGCCCCAGACAATGTAACAACGGGCAACAGCAGACCACAAGAGAAGATTCCTTAACAGCCTTTTGATTGAGAGACCAGTAGAGCCGGAGAAAATTACAGCTGTGGTCATATAAAAAGGGATCAGTGTTCTTATTGAGAAGTATAACCAAACTACTCCTTTTCAAAGATGAGATTTAACACCACTTCATATTTCATGATTAACTATTAGCCCCGTTGCTCTTCCCTGACTGGCCTAAAGGCTTTAAGGACTCCATCTCAAGCGTTGGTGTTAGGGAAATATAGCTGTTCACTTAAAAATGGAAAAAGGCCTTTTGAAAAGTGAACTACAAAATAGAAAAAAAAAGAAAAAAAAAGATAAATTTAGTAAAAACTGGAAACAAATAAAATACCACACATATATAAAAAAAAATTAACAAACGTAATTTTCATGAGACTAATATTCAGATCAGATTTGAACAGTTATTCCTGATCCTGCATCTCTTTCACCACAGACACACAACGGTCATATTCTGTGCAATGTACTATTCTTCATTAAACCCATGGGGGGGGGGGGGGAATTATGGGTTCAGTCCAACTACAACAGGACAGCATTACAGTAACTGTCCCATCATCACACCAGCAATCTAAATATATTATAAATTCTGTGCTGACAGAACACACCAAAATCCTGCTTATGGTCATGATAACTCTAGGAGACCACAAATGAGCTGTCAAAACTTTTACTACTGTTTTCATGTTCTAAACAATTGTAAAACTTCTGAGACACAGATGAAACCCCCTTTTGTGAATGAATGAAACAAAGAAAGAATTGTCACAAAGACAGTTCCAAGTCCTGAGAGCAAGTCGAAAGAGACAAGGGAACAAAAACAAGGAGTGATCTGGTAGAAGAATGACAAAATGAATGTGTTATTCTAAAAACGGTAAGACAGATTGAGGAGGAGAAAAGGTGGTCTGCACACTTCAATATTTATATGTACACAAATAGCACAGACTCATTCTCTCTTATAGCCGCCGCAGAGCTCGCTTTTTATCCGTTTTCTTCTTTGCAACTATATTAGTATTGCTACTGCTCGTGCTGCTGTTGCTTAAATTGTTGGTGGCAACACCATTTGTTACCAAACCAGCCCCGGCTACACGTTTGTTTGGGTCTCCTGCATGCTTTTTGGGTTGGGGTCCATCAGGCTCTTGAGGGGCCCCTGACGTGCCTCCCATAGCATGGATCTCTGTTAAAAGGTGAGCACGGGATGCATACTCTTTATAGTCCTCCAAAAGTAACCTCCCAGCCTCTTCGTTCAGGGCCGACTCCGGGTTAGGATGGATCAGAAGGCACTTGATAGTCTGTCAAGAAAGAATTAGAAGGGGATGATAAATATGAGTTACATAATACAGTAGAGAATTATTATTATTTTTTTTTTAATTTTATTTTTATTTCATTTTAATGGTTGCTAATATTGCTTTATGGGTCTCTTAAAACAGGTTTACATGTATGCATGTTTCTACAAATGTATACAAATTCTACAAAAATGTATTTAGTTTTACCCTATTTCTAAATGAGTCGTAAATGACTCGTGTGAAGCAGTTTGAAGAATCAGTCTGTGCAAATGTTACTTAGTGACGTGTAGCTGTAACAGAAAAAGATTTGAATTGCTGACGACTCATTTAGGCGAACGTGAGCAGACGCTTTATTTTGATAGACAATAACTTTATCGTGCGCTGTCGGCATCACAACTTTGCAGATAGTTTAGGTTCGCATACAGCTACATGACACACTGCACGAAAGATCATGTTTGAAAAGGCATAATTGGGGCACTTTAAATAAAACATCTGAGAAATATCCAACTCAAGGAATTCTCATTTCCATTATTGTTGTATAATACTGCTGCACTTGAAACATAGCTACATTTTTTTTTAGATTTGGTAAGTAAAAACAAAGTTTTATTTGAAGAAAAAAAATAAAATACAAAATTTTATATATATACACATGGTTACATGCTCCATCAGAACTGGCACAAGCACCCAATTTTATTTTTAGTCCTGTAGCATATTGTTACTAGTATTTATTCTTATCTAAATCTTCATTGTAATTCATGGTGTTTTTATTGTTCAGTAATTTCATCAATTAAATGCAAAGTTCAGATATTTTTACCTGCTTATAAAGCCTATAGACGAAGAGTGAAATCAGTGTTACCATTAACAAAAAAACTAAAAATATGGGCAATAAAATGTAATATGACAAGCAGATGTGTATACACAGAAAAAGTTTGTCTTTCAGATGATTATCTTTTACCAGGATTATGGTTTGCCATGGTTATTAATTTACTCAACAAAACGGTTTTAAACAAAATAGGCAACGTAGTGTTTTACATTACAGAACTAAAAAAAGAAAAAGAAAAGAGTAAATACACACACACACACACAATTATATTATTAATTATTATTGAATTATTTCTTATCACCTGGGGCCTATTTCACAAAGGAGGTTAAGTGAAAACTCTGAGTTAGTTAACCCTGAGATAAGCCAAACTCTGGGTTTTCCGTTTCAAAAAGGGAGGTTTGTCAAACCCGAGAAAGCAGGGTAACTCAAGCCTGTTTCTGAAAGAGAGGTAACTATTACTCAGAGTCAGTTACCAGGTTCGAAACTAACCTGGTCGGGAGTAGGTTTTATTCTCTAAAAACTGAGTTTCTGTCGGCCTCCTCCACCTTTTTTAAAGACGAAGCGGTATTTCTTGCTGTAGCTTTAGTTATTTAATGCACACATTTCGGACATAAACAGACAAGTAAGTAACGAGAATGGCTTGTCCTTTTTCTGAGGATCCCATAGATGAGGAGGCTGTATTAATTCGAAGAGAATTACATTTACGTCGGCCAAGGATTTTAAGACCCAGAATGGATCTTTATGTCCTTTCCCTTGTAATGTGGTATTGTGTTGTTGCGATATCCTGGATAATTGTCAAAAACAAATTGTGACAAGTAGATACTTGCCTGGCACCCGAACATTAATAACCAATTTTTTTTCGGGCTTTAGTTTCTTAATCTTTAAGACAGGTAAAGTTTGGGCATTAATTTATGCAGTGAATCGTGGTCTAGTGGTTTGATTGTATCTTCAGCGTAAGGGCAACCTGAGTTCACTTCCCGTGTTCATCAGTGTTTTTTTTTTTTTTTTTTGGGCTTAGATAACTAGTAAAATATCTTTTTTGGGCAACCACTGTTACACCCCATAACGTTACATTTTTGTTTAAGGGGTTACAGTTTTTCTTTGCTCTCAATTAAGTTATGTATATCCATAATCTAATCCGTTCTTACATCCCTAACATGGCCAGTCGTGGCCGTGCTCTTACAGCTCTTTGCTAATAGAAGCTTTCTGTATCAGGGATGCAGAGTAAGTAAGGCCACTGTATGTATTAAAAAAAAAAAAAAACCTTGACATGCTCAAACCTTACCTGATTGAATTATATTTTTACATTTCATTTTCAGCTGCTGCCATGTTCTTTTAATACCTGCAGGACCTACATGACAATTACAATTACATTCAATAACATAGTTTTAAGTTTTACCTTTGATATTACTGCAAAAAATAATATTAGCTCAAATAATATTAGCTTCAAATAATTAGCTTACTGACAATAGGGACATGTACTGTAACTAGATTGTGGAAAAAGTCAATAAACGTCACACTTTACATTACTTATTTTTTATTATACTTAAATATGTGCTCATATTTGCTGTAACTTTTCATGAGCACATCAAGTTCAGCTGGAGAAAAAAATGCCAACCTCTTTTTTCAGATGTTGCCATGGTGACTCGTAATTTCTGCGCTCCATTGATAATGGCTTTTTAGAGTCACAGTGTACACGCTTAACTCTGAGTTAGTCTACTCAGAGTTGATTGACCTTACTCAGATCAGCTGTTCTGAAACCAAAAACTCTTGAGTTTTTAATCTCTGGGTTGATCAACTCAGAGTTCAGCAGCTCTGAGTTGTTTGAACCTCCTTTCTGAAACAGGCCCCAGTACAATTACAACACTAGTAGGGTTGTTGTTGCTTTGTTTTTAAATTACAAGGCTTTTATTTTGGCCGAAAACTGCAGGCAAACTTTCTGTTTCATTAAGTATTTAAACAATTACAATGCACTCATTTGATAATCATGCCAAATCATGTTGCATTCTCAGGCATTGTTACACTTAATAAACTATAGAATAACACTGTTTCATATGGTCACCAATATTGATTTTTTTTTTTTACATTTGATGCTTGGTGAGTTTTAACTTCTTCTTTTTTTTTTTTTTAATTAATGTTTGGAGCTTGACTTTAATAAGGTATCTACTCTAAAAGCAGAATTTAGGAATCAGCTGTAAAATCAATCTGTAATAGATGCCTGTCACTTACCACTTACCACTCTCCGGTATTAAGAAAGAGCGCAAGGAGAATGGCCCTTTTGAACAAGTGCTTTCCTCCCTTATCATCAGAGTAAGAGAGAGGGAGAGAAAGCACTCCATGCAGGTTAGAAACAAGACCTCTGACTTGAAAAGCCTGGCTATTCCCGCTGAGTGTCTCACAGTCCAGAATAAACACGGACCAAAACGTGTACACAGTCAGATGTACAGAGCATTCACAGAAGCAAACAGAATCAGATATGGGTTCTCTCAAACTGTGGTCTACGGAGAGTCTGAGAGGCCCAGCTGGTATTGGCGAGATCAGCGTGAGGTAAAGATGTCCAGAGAAGACACTATGGAGGAGGGGAGGCAATCTGCTGTGGGAAAATAACAAGCACTGACCGTTTACCACCAGCAGGGGTCAGGAATTTTCATCTGAGACTTAATAGTCATAGATAGATAGATAGATAGATAGATAGATAGATAGATAGATAGATAGATAGATAGATAGATATAGGCAGGCATAATAATACACAGAAAGAACAACAATGCATATAGACAGAACAACTGACTGAACAATAGATTGAACGATAGATAGAAGAAGTTTGCCATCTTTTTTTCCTTCCTTTAACCTGCGCACACACTGCTCTGGTCTCCAGTGACTTATTGACATGCTGCTGACCCGTCTTTTTGGGGCACAGTTGTGAGGATGGATCCTCCCTAGAGAACTCATTCATTGGGCCATAAATCCCTCTTACACTGAAAGGCGGCTCTATCGCTTTCCAAGTTAAGAAAGTCTATTTGTCTCTTCTATCCATCCCTCTGGCCCCTCCCTTTCTCTCTCATTCCATCTTTCGCCTTCTCTCAACACTGATTTTCATTTAGATGCTGTTGACTCAGTTGGTCATACCCTCTTGCTGAATTCTCTTTGATTTAGCTCTGACACTCTCTCTGACACATCCGACGGCCCTCTAAATCTTCCACTGTATGACTCTGAGGCTTTTTACAGTATCACTTTTATTATCCTACTGTGCCAAACAACTCATCTATAGAAAATTCGTTAGATCTTACTTGGGAGAGAAAAAAAAAATTGCAAGCTCCATGTGGAAGAAAGCAATTGGATTTGTAAGGCTGCGTCCTCTAAGGCTTTGATGGGCTGCAGCATGTACTATTCCATTTGGTTTCCAGGTTTACTCCAAAGATGACCTTACTGCCTTCTTTTTGCTGATTTCAAAGAATAATAATGGTGCTACATCGCATGGTTTAATGCCAAATAAATGCATAATTAATTGTGACTCATAATTAATGCAGATTTTTAAAATGCTAATGCCCTGCGCTGTCCTAGCACACCATGTGTGCATGACAATGTTTAGGCCTTGAGATGGATGGTACATCTAAGTGCAAACAGCAGACAACTTAATAGAATCTAATTATACTTAACGTCTTTGTTGCAGTGTTCAAACAATGATATATTAACATTCATAAAGAGGTTAAAAGACATCATACAAAAAAAATAGATGTGTGCCGTTACGATTGGATAAATGAACCCTATATCTGAAAGGGGAGAGGCTATTACTTAATCTTTCAAAAAGCTGCAACAAGCTAGACTTTTATTCATGAGGTGCCTTTGAGAATCATTTCATAAACAGGAAGACAGTTTCGCAATCTAATGACCATTGTTCCCTTTTGTGAACGTTTCTGCGTGCATTGCTTTGGTTTCGTTATTTCTCCGCGGAGCTGGTAAATTGTTCTTTTGTGATCATCGACTAAAGCTGCTGTAATACTCTGAGCAATGTGCTTTAATATCAGAGCCATTCCGTGTGCCTTAAAGAATCCATTTATTCAATGTTCAAAGAGACATAATTATCTATTTATCATAGCTGGAATGTGTTTTTAGTGTTTATATGGTTCAAGGTCGCTTCACAAGCTATATGACTGTATCATATGACTATATCCCATCATTACTCTACTCATGACTAACGTTTTATGAAAACATGGCATTTTGATAGCTGTATGTGTGTCTGGTTCCTGACGGATGTCAGTTGAAATTTGCATTCTTTTGAAAGCAGACTTGTTGGGTCTTAAACAGCACCAAAGCACCTTGTTTAAACAGTCAGTGGCTGGAGTTAATACACAAACAAACAAACAAACAGTTAGTAGTAATGGTAATGGTAAATTGCTCATGAAGCTCTTTAAAGTAAAGAACTCTTAAAAGTAGCTAAGTTAAAACTAAGTTTGTGGCTTAGTATTCAGACACACTAGTCTAAATTACACTTTGATTTAAGTGTACTGATCTACTTTTAATTTGGCACATTCCGTAACATTCCAAGTTATATCGTCCATATTTTCCGCAACGCAAAAATTGTAGAGCCTACAGGTTTATTATTATGCTTTGGAACAATGTCTGTCAAATGAAATAAAACTTGAAAGCACAATATGGCTTAATCTTTCATTGCAAAGCAAAGTGCACTTTTACGTTCAGGCAATCAGCTCATGATCTGGTGTTTTTCATGCCTCAGAACGGCTCAGTTCACAGTGAATGAATGCAGTGAACTCATTTATTGCACGTGCTGTAAGTATAGCGCATGTTCGGGAATGCGACAGCCACCGGTTAGGCTTTATTTTCTTGACAGATGATTACAGCATTTACTAGACTTGTAGTGAGACGTGTATTTGTATGGATGTTTTCACTGTGAGAGTTTTCCTCCAAAAAATAAAAGCTCTACTGCCATTTCCATCCGAATATAATCTTAAAAGTGCAGAATGGATTTCTGACTGCTATGAAATGCAGTACAAATCTCTTTAAGGCATAAAGTATTATGTTTACATTCATTTCCCCACTGTAGTGAAAATAAAAATAACATAACCTAATATATTATATATATATATATATATATTTATATATATAAATAACCTATGAACTGTTCATTTTCATTTATTATTACAGTCTATTCTAATATGTCTGGCTTTTTAAAACACAGGTGTGAATGTAATTTAGACTGAGATCAGCATATCAGTATTTCAATTTACCTTATTTACCTTACTTATGCGCTTTTAGTACATTTTAATTTATTTCCAATTATTCATTTGTCTTTTTTAGAATGGCTATAAAAATTATATATTGAACTTCATATCACAATATTATTGCATTGTAATATTGCTACATCCCTACATACATACAAGAATGAATGTATGTGGTTTAGGATCCAGACAGTCCACCTGGAAACAAAGCCATATGTACCTGGTTACTGGAATTGTTCAATATCTGTGGTATCAAATCTCTGAAAAAAGCTAAAGGCTTTGTTTGAGGCACTTATTCGCAAGTAAACTATGGGTAGAACTGAAAGTTCTGCTTTATTTACTTCCTCTGAAGTCATCTGCACTTTCAGAAAATTTCTAATTACAGTTTCTTCACGCATTTGTTGCTAATTTATTTGTTGTTTTCTGTACAGTGTGTTCTGCTGTTCAGTTCTTTGAATGAGTTTCTAATTATTTCAACATCAGCCATATTTCATAAACAGACACCCCAACGGCACAAAACAATGTGGTTGATTGCTTTAGCATCAAGCAGACAGTTTCTTGTTGTCCAAGTAGGCCTTTCTTTATCCAAATAAGATCCGAAGCGAATTAGACTTGAATGTATAGCTATGTGAGACTAAATTGCAAATAGTTTAATCTGTGGTTCTCATACACAGCGGTAACACGCCTGGTGACTAAACTGTTATCATACAAAGAAAATAATAATATACTTAAAATAAAACACTGAATGCAATAAGGGGAAAGTTCGCAAAAAAATAAAAAAACTAATAAAAATCTGCCTTCCGTTACTCATGAAATCAAATCATGGCTGGGCAATGCATCAAATATTCATATTTGTATGTAATAGCTTTACTGATGACAAAAAATCAGGGAATATCATATCACGATAATTTTAATAAATTAACTCAACCACAGGAAGCCAATTTCACAAAGAACAATATTCAGTTTCAGCACAAAAAAACACAAATTTAGATGCTGTCAAAATAGATAAGTCTTGGGGTGAAAGCACAAACAAACAGGCCTGCCATGCGCTCTATATAACGCGTTTCTTTGAACTTCAAAAATCTTGCTTTATTGTTGCAACAAAACTCAACTTTTGGTACGAAGATTACACCTTTTGTATAACTTCCATATTTTTTATATTTTATTTGGTACCTTTAAGTACATTTTTAAATGTTGTATTAATTTTGTAAAAAGCTGCTGTAAAAAGTCACTTTGTCTTATAATGCTAGTGCTGATTTTGCCATTCTTTTCAGGTGAAGTCTTCATGGGGAAAAAATTATAATTGTTTTGGATGGAAAAATAAATTCTTTAAAATATCACATTTTGTGAGTAGAACGTAAGTCATTCAGCATCAAAAGGATATAGGACAAAAGGGTATGGGACAATAAGTAAACTAATAAATAAACATGTAAGCAGTCCTGGCTTAGCAGTCTGTGCTTTTGAATGAATGAAATGTGTACTACTTGGGGTCACACTTAAATACCCGGACTACCATTCAATATGCATGTATTTCACAGTAGGATTTTACATTATGTTGTTATAAAGACATGTTGAAAAAAACAAAACCCTGACCCCTGGTCCGGGCTATAGAATGAATGAATGTCTTATATTTTGAGCCTCTTTAAGACTGACCCTGACTACCATTCATTATGCCATATGCATTCCATAGTACGCCTCTTTGTTTCTTTGTATATACTGGCTTTGTAATGAGGTGTTGTTGTTGTTAAAAAGGTAGGAATTAGATTAAAAAGCAGTGAAATTCAGAACAGCTGCACACTTAAATAGAAATATGTTGTATTATGTGATTAAAAGGCAGAAACTATCCAAGCTGGACAAGTTAATGACTGCCACATCAGCCTGCATACACATCAGACGTATAAGCAATACTTTAATCATTTAAAAGGAACTGAGATGAAATTAGCTCAAGCTTCTTTGGTTTACCTTTAACTATTAAAACAAACCTTAAATGTCTTCTTTTTGTTTAACAGACTGTCAGACTGGTTTATAATGCCAAACACTGCATATAACCTTTCAAGCTGTAATCAACAGAAGGAGATCAAAAACTATTTAAAAAGTGTCTCTTCGACATTATCTATGCCATATTCTGCAGAAATTCTGATGTCGTCATGTTCTCTGCAATCTATCAAACCACTGTCTGTTAAAGTCAATGGAGTTTTGACCAAAATCAGGTCTTTCAGGTCATGATCTGTCCTGTGAAAGGCTATGACCAGATTTTGACAAAAATTAAATGTGAAAAATTGTCTAAATCATTTAAAAGTCAAATGTTGTAGTTGCAGTGCAGTGTTGGCCTACTTGCCGTGAAATAACTAAACTGACAAAAATTACTGGGGAGGAATTCTATTTGGGTAAAAGGAGTAACAACATTTTTTATGCATCTGACTTCCAGAAGGCTGAATGTTCTGCAGGCAAAGTCATATTATAAAACCAAGCATCAAAGAAAACCTAAGACTATATAAAAGTGTGAGTGCTTGTTTTATTTTTTACATTTTAAAGGAAACATTACAAATTCTCAACTGTAAGCACTGCAATAACAGAAAGCAGGAGCTGTCAAAAAGCGTTCCGTGAGTTGCAACTTAGTCCACTGCGTTTCCCTGCAGTGTCACTGTTCTCAAGCCTCTATTGAATAAAGTCTACTCCCGGTTCGACCTCTACTCTGTCAACAACCATTTATTGTTCTTTGCCTCACACTTCACTACACTTGCCACATGCTGATCTATACAATGAGGTTCATCCACTTACGCTCTACTCTGTGCTTCTCATTAAGGAACTTTTCTTTTGATAATGGCCATAAATTATGTGATCCTTATTAGAAGTGGGCAATTGTGAATTAATACTAAGTTTAGTGTCATAGAATGTAACATGTAAAAGGCAAACTCATATTTATATTTAATATATTTAGAACAGAAACCAAAGCAAAAGTACAGCTACATGGGTGGAAAAATAAATGTGTGCTACTAAGAGAAGAGAAACCAAATTCTGATAGATTGTGAGATAATGCAACAGATTTAAACATCAACTATAAAATCAACAGATGTTGTGTTTACAAAGACTGTAAATTGTTGTAAAAACTGTAAAAACACACACATTTTTGGACATACTAGTGCTGGGTATAAATACACATTTTCATTTATAACTATTCAAATGCGTTTTACTAGCCTAGAAAAAACTTGTTTCCAGCCAAGACAAGAAAAAATTACTGTCTTGTTTTCAGAAAAAAAAATCTGCTTGAAAATACCACACTGGCAAATTATTTAGCCTGTTCTAAGCAAAAATTCCCTTCATTTTTCTACCTATTGAAAAATAAAAAGTATTCTTGATTAAAGATATTTTGTCTAGAAACAACATAAAAAAGCATTTTTTTTTTCAACTTAGAAAGACAATCTAAGTTGTAAAATATACAAAAAACCCTCTCAACTGGCACAATATTGTAATATTAAAATGTAAAATACTAAAGTAATTAAAATAAGTCCAAACTAAGTCAAAACAATTAGATTCAGTTGCTATTTGTTTTAGATATAGTCTTCAATAAATACCACACAAACATACAAATTTTATTATATACTGTAAACTACAAAAAGTAATTATGATCATTACAAATGTACGCTACACAACATTTATCACTAACAGTTCAAAATATGATAAATATATAATAAATAGATCTGAACTTTTAATGTTTTTTGTTTTTTTTAATCTTATTTATTTACTCATTTATTTATTGTTTCATATCTGAAGTTTCATGCATGCATTAACAGAGAAAAGCATATATTAAAACATCAATCTTGGGATTTAAGAATCAATACTGTTTCACTAAAATTTTTAAAAACATGAAATCAATATTTTTAACCTAGCCCTAGGATACAAAATAAATTTTAAATAAATAAATAAAAACATTTTCATGATGGATTTTCATAGTTTTAATAACAAAAAAAAAACTAAAAAGCGATTTTTAAAGGGGTCATCCGGTGCCACATGCACTTTTACAAGCTGTTTGGACTGAAACATGTGTTGGAAGTGTGTACACAACCACCCTACAATTATAAAGATCCAGTAGTTTTCTTTAATAAAAATAAGTTGCCCCTTCTGAAATCAAGCAATTCTCAAATGCATGTCGGTGTGGCGTCACACAGACAGAGGCCCCTTCCACAATAGTTGATTGACAGCAGCGTGTCACACAGACTTAACTGGTATCTTACATCAGACCCGCCCTGAGTGATACGTTATCAGACCGAGACGCAGAGACAAACAAGACTCCTCAAGGATTGAGGTGTTTTGTTGTTGACTGTATTAATGAACATAGCAGTAGTCATTTTCCCCCGACATCTGAGTGACTGTAGACACGGAAGATTAATGTTACGTTTGGTTCCGAAGAAATGCACCCTTTATCAACCGAAATGTGTTTATGTTTGCGTGAATCATTCATGATCCAGCCTCACCTACAGAAGCAGTGAGTATGTCTTTTAAAGAATCTTTGCAAATCACCTTTTCTCATAATGCGCTAATTAGCAGGTTTGACTATGAATACGACTAAAAAAGAAACAAACTATAAAGAATCATATAAGCTAGTGGAAAATTGGCTTTGTATGACTCCTTTAACATCAAAATATTTGTAAAAATTTGTTAAGTTTAATTATCTAAGATCCATTTAAACAAAAAAGCTGAAGTTGAAGAATGACCACCAAATAGTAATTTATTTTTCAACTGGAAATCGAAGTGCTAAATCAAAGAACGAAAACTCAGAACAGACTTGCAATCCACCAGCTGTGCCGAATGATGGACTACAGGTGAGGATGCTCTGTGCCTTGATTCATTTACACTGGCACAAACATGCAGGAAAAAAGCCTTGCAAAGAACATTAGATATACTTTCAAACCCATGAGACAGAGTACACAGACCCAAAGGAGTATAAGAGAACACACCAGTCCCATATGCAGTACTCGTCTCTTTTGTCTTCCTCTCTCCATCTCTTTCTCCGTCTCACTGACTGAGCATGCTGGCGTTATTAGATTAGAAAGTGATTCAAAGTGGCATTTCACACATGCACGTCCCTGCAGGCCCACAACACAGCCACAGGAGTGTGCCTTCCTAGTGTGTGTCACACCTCTACACACACATCAGCAGCTCCATTACACATAGAGGCACACAAACATATGTCACACATCTTAAATCCTTAATTTTAACAGGATAACCACTGTCCCTGTGCATCTGTGACCCATGCTGCTACAATCTCCACTAGATGAGAGAGAGAGAGAGTTTCACACAAGCATCACTAAAAAAGGATTCGATTTTTTGGCATACTTTGTTTAGAGCTGTAGCCGATAAAAACTACAGAGGCATTTGCAAGAATGATACCACAGCCTTGAGAGGCTGCCACTCTTGCATGAGAGAGGTACAATTTATATCACAGCAAGACAGATGTGTTAAATAATACACTATCCAGTGATGAAGAACTGTATAAATGAATAAAATTCAATGCTGAGTGCTCAGAGTGGTGTCTGCGAAACCTGTCACCTGTAATGAGGCGCTGAAGTAGAGTGGTTCTAAACTGCGTCCAGCAGCTCTTTGGAACTCTCAGTGTTGGGTTTTTTA
>JAUCNO010000236.1:14258284-14278221 GCA_032353835.1 Enteromius viviparus | reverse complement strand
GAAGATCTGAGATGTTTGTCTGGAGCAGCTGAGGACTGTTGATGAGCGTCACATATCTATCCTTCAGTCTTACTCCGACTCTCTCCACAACATCTGGAGGAGCTTCTTTGTCAAACGCTGCTCGGCCCAATATGAAGTTTCCCGCTTGGCTGTTTTCTGACACACTTTTCCCCAGCAGAACAATAATCATCTCATCACTCACTGAAATATACACAAATGTGACATATAAATGTTATGACATCAAGATCTTGATACATGTTAGTAAAAGGCTTACAATTAGGACGATTGCCTATGCTCGATCTTCTTCTGTGAAGAGGTCTTTTGGCAGCAGTTTCTGTATGACCTTGGCCTTCTTTCCCGGACATGTTGATATTGTGTCTTCTCTGTCTCTTTAGTCGTCTTTTTCTTAGTTGATTATCTTCTCTGTCTTCTCAGTCCTGACGTCTGTCTCTTTTTTCATCGTCATACTCATTTCTCCAAACTGTGTCACATGAGCAGTACATAAGTTTTCTTAAAGCTACTTTGGATTAAAGCATGGTGATTAAAAAGTGAAACTGCTGCTCATTTACTTCATTTATACATTCAATATTCATAATTACACTAAACTCATTATTTAATGTTGAATTTCATTATCTTTTTTTATATTATGTACTTAAAGACAGTATATTTAAAACAATACCTGTATATTGACGTTTCATCGTGTTTAGATGTTCCTTGTATGAGAGCAGAAAGACATTTAGGGTGGAGTTGGACGAGGTGGAGGGTGGAGTCAAGAACCTGTTTCGTTCTCGTCTGACAGCATTGTGTAACATGAATTGACAAAAACAACAGCTGCAGCATACAGACAAAAACAAAAAGGCAGATGTGTACAGAAATAAGAGAAATAGTTTATTTTCTTCTGGTATTTTTTTAGTGAGATCCTGTTCACTGATTGATTAAATCACATTCCTTCACAGTGTATATATAAATACAGTATATAATTAAGTATATAAGGTAGTACATATTTTAAAATATATATTTTTATCAAATTTTAAGTATAAATTTTAAGTTTTCTTTGCATAATGTATTTGTATATACTTTGTATACTTATTAAGTTAAAATTAGTGCTGTCAAACGATTAATCACATCCAAAATATTTATTTTTCTTTAGATAATGTGTGCATTTATGCCGTGTTTGTTATATTTATATTAAAACACACACGTACAGTGTAAATTTTGAAAATATTTATATGTAAATGCATTATATATTTATTACCTTATATTTGATATTAATATTTTATATTATATTTAAATATATTTAATATATAAACATCACATATTTGAATTAAATATATACATGCATGTGTTTGTATTTATATACACTTGTAATATACACAGTACATACATACATATTATGTAAAGAAAAACTTTTATTTTTATTAAATATTATAGTATAGAAAAGTTTAATATATATAAACTAAACACAATTTAACATTTGACAGCACTAATATTGTAATGGGGTGAGCGGAGGCATGCGGATCTATTTGCAGCCTTTTTATTGGGAATGGTCGTACAGGCAGAGTTGGTAACAGCAAACAGAGTAATAGAGGAAAATCAGAATCGTAGTCAAAAGGCAAGCAGCACGATTCACAGTTCAGCAAGTGTAGCAGAGATCGGGGCAGGCGGCAGAACAATAAGAGAAAGATAAACAATCCAGGGTCTGCAACAGAGTAAATAAACACAGATGGAACGATCAGATGATGATGACCTAGACAAATCAAGACTTAGCAAAAGGCATTTGTGAAGATCTGGCTTATATACTGTGTGTAATGAGGGTGTGGATATTTGTGAGCAGGTGTGTGATTGCTAATCAGGTGTGAGTGCGTGTTGCTTGATGGGAAATGCAGTCCAGAGGTGATGGGGTGACTATTAGTGGCTGAGGATAAGAGTTGACAGACCAAATCATAACTAATATAAATAAAAACACATGCATGTATATATTTAATGAAAATATGTGATGTTGATAAACAAATTTCGTGAGGAACATGCACAATCATTAGCCACTGCTTGCTCCACATTTCTTCAATCAGCCTATTCCGTTTCCATCCAATCAGTAAATAAGCCAGCCTTCGTTCCAGACCTGGGGGACTCACCATCTGGGGCCTATTTCACAAAGGAGGTTAAATGAAAACTCGGAGTTAGTTAACCCTGAGATAAGGGAAACTCTGGGTTTTCCTTTGCAAAAAGACAGGTTAGTCAAACCCGAGAAAGCAGGGTAACTCAAACCTGTTTCTGATAGAGAGGTAACTATTACTCAGAGTCAGTTACCGTGGTAACTTACTCTCTGAAACTAGCGTGGTCGGGAGCAGGTTTCAATCTCTAAACTCGAAGCTTCTGTCGGTCTCCTCCCCTTTTTTTAAAGACAAAGTGGTATTTCTTGCCGTAGCTTTAGTTATTTAATGCACACATTTCGGACACAAAAAAGACAAGAAAGTAACGAGAATGGCTTGTCCTTTTTTTGGAGGATCCCATAGATGAGGAGGCTGCATTAATTCGAAGAGAATTACATTTACGTCGGCCAAAGATTTTGAGACCCAGAATGGATCTTTATGTCCTTTCCCTTGTAACGTGGTATTGTGTGGTTGCGATATCCTGGAAAATTGTCAAAAACAAATTGGGACAAGTAGATACTTTCCTGGCGCACGAACATTAATAACCAATTGTGAATTTTTTTTTTTCGGGCTTAAGTTTCTAAGTTTCTTAATCTTTAATACAGGCAAAGTTTGGGCACTAATTTATGCAGTGAATCATGGTCTAGTGGTTTGATTGTATCGTCAACGCACCAGCGACCCGAGTTCGCTTCCCGTGTTCATCAGTGTTTTTCTTTTTTTTTGTGCATAGATAATTAGTAAAATAACTGTTTTGGGTAACCACCGTTACACCCCATAATGTTACATATTTGTTTGAGGGTTACAGTTTTTCTTTGCTATCAATTAAGTTAAGTATATCCATAATCTAATTCGTACCTACATGGCAATTACAATTACATTCAATAACATAGTTTTCAGTTTTACCTTTGATTTTACTGCAAAAAATAATATTAGCTTATAATAATATTAATAAATAATATTAATATTAGCTTAAAATCATCTCACTGACCTTCAACAGGGACATGTACTGTATCTAGATTGTGAAAAAGTCAATAAACGTCACACATTACATGAATTATGTTTTATTATAATTAAATATATCCTCATATTTTTTGTAACTTTGCATGAGCACATCAAGTTCAGCTGGAGAAAAAAATGACAACCTCTTTTTTAACTCTGAGTAAGTCTACTCCAAGTTGATTGATCTTACTCAGATCACCTGTTCTGAAACCCAAATCTCTGAGTTTCTAATCTCTGGGTTGGGCAACTCAGAGTTCAAGTTTAAACTCCGAGTTGTTTGAACCGCCTTTCTGAAATAGGCCCCAGGATTCCCACTCCCCACGTCCCGATCCCAACGCTAAACATTTTTATTAAACCGATAATCAGTTTCCATCATATAAAAAAAATAAATAAATAAATAAAATGCTACTTACTAGCAATACATGTCTCAGGCCAAGCTCTGCCTTCCAGTCTCTTTTCAGCACATTGACACAGATCTCACCCTTGTGCCCAACATTAGGATGAAATATCTTTGTTAGGAAATAACCTCTGGGAGGTGCTGCAGGAAAATCCTTCCCAAGGACCAAACGCATCCGAAATACCCCTCCCGCATATGGAGTTCCTTCTGTAGTAAAACGGGTGGATGTAGATTAAGTGAAGCTCTGGCCCGAAAGAAAAAAACAAAACACAAACAAATAAAAATGCACTACTTACCTGGACCCTCAATGGCAGTGTGCAGCTCGGTGATATCCTCTTCACTGGGGTAGATTTTGATCCCCTCTGGAGGGTCTGCTGCCAAGGCAGAAACCTCTTTATAGACGAGTCTCAACACTTGAGGCGGCAAGTTCTCCACGTTTGAATTCTACAAAAAAAAAATTTATTTAATATTAAGCATTAATAGCTATAAAGTGACATTTGCTGGTAAACCAGCCCAAGTTCACGACCAAGAAGAGGAAGAAAAAACAACACTAAAGTCTGTATATCTGTCAAGTTTCATGCTGTGTGTAGGAAAGAAACAATCATGAAGATACACTTATTTTCAGCAACTAACTTTATCCAATAAGCACTTCATCGAAAGGCACTTGAATGCTTGTTCAGCATCACAAGTAATCTGTTCGGTTCACTCGAGACAGTGAAAAGAAGCAAATTAAGTTAAAACAGGACGAAAAATAAAACCAACTATGTGAATGATAAAGTTATGTTCGTTAATTAATAATTTACAGCTTAACGTTTCAAATATATTCGATCTAAAAGTAAAAGTAAAGAGAAAAAAAAATAGAAAACCTTTTTTCCTATGTTAACTCAACAGTTTGAAGCACCATTTCAGTATTTTAAAAAGTAAACGCACCATTTCCAGCGGTGTATGGTTTGATAATAGCCAGCAGATTTGTCTCAAACGAGAAAACTTGGCTAACTGCTGCCCAACCGGCCGACGAGACTGATCCAGTGATCCACAACGAGACCGACGGAAACCACCGATAACGAATCTAGGAGCTGCAATCAACCAAGACTGCAAAATACACCGAGACGTTCTAAGAATTTACAAGGTAACAAAACCAATTCTTCACTGTAATGTCGGTCGGCTTGCTGCTGTTGCTATCAAACCAGGCTAAGCTAACGATGGGCTGGCTGAGTAATGACGGTATCTAACTATTCTCCAGAGCTCTTCGGCGTGAAACTGTTATCCGATGTCGTCCTCAGGTGAAATGTGCCGTCTAAAAGTTTTAAAGTCCAATGTGTTGTCAGTTTCGCCTGATAAAGTTGGTTTGCTCGATAGCTAACTGCCACAGACGGCTACCCTAGCCTGTTTTCAGCTAGCAGCCTTTTTGACACAGGAACAAAAATACAATTCGTCTAAGAAGCAGTTCGAAAGAGGTTTAACCAATCGGAGTCTGATAAGGCTTGCACGTGCTCAACAATTAAATCCCTCTAGCCAATCGGAAGCTTGTGTTGCGCTGACGTCGCAGACCGTGGTAACCTCACGGACCAGAGAAAGTTGCGAATGCGAAAAATGCTCTTTGGTAATAGGTGCGTTTGAATAACTCATGCCCTCCCAAAGGCAGGGACAAATGTTGTTTCAATTCATGATCCAATGAAAGGCTTAGAAATAACACCAACAAGGGGTTTAATCTTTTGTGGAGGCATTTAGTGCAGTGTTCTTTATACTAAGTAATAGGCTATTTTTTTGTTTACGTTAAACTAAATCATTTCAAGCCTGTTACGGTGAACTATTTTGTATATACTGTTCAAAATAACTGGAAACGCGGTCAAAATCTTACTCACAGCAACTATTACCTGTGAATTAAAATATGTGATAGGCACGCCCAAGTATTAGTCACATAGGCTCTTTTGTTGTTGTTGTTGTTTTCTATAAAGACCCCCCATGCCAGAGTTTTGAGACTTTATCACGGTCCCTGGTTGTAATAATAATAATCATTATTATAGCGTTATTATTATTAAATTGCTGTTTCAATTTCCCTTTTATGGCAATTAGTTTTACATTTATATTGCCAAAGCATTTGCAGTGTTGCTGTGTAGAAAACGAATGAAAATAGTACACGCAACATATTTTGTATTATCAGTACAATATTTGCATTTTACTATTAACGATAATAATTATTAAATTATTTATAAGAACATACAAATGTATTATATAAAATTAAAAATTAGATATAATAAATAATACATATAAATTATTAGATATAATAGGTCTGTAATTATATATATATAATTTTTTTAGTAAACGTATTATGCATTGATTTGATCTGAGTTGATTTGTCCAGTAACCCGAAATTAGGCCGTCGTTATAACTGATTTAATTAAGGCAAGCCCGCTTAATGAAAAAAGTCGATGAAAATGAATTATCTTCTGATAACGATCTTCTGATGATAATCAGTGTTTGTTGTGCTACTTAACGACCACTAGAGGGCACTCCAACCCTGAAGCCACGCTTCGTTTCGTGTTTTACTTATCTTTGCAGTATAATTTCAGGTTTTACATTCTTAGTAGTAATGTTAAATTAATTTAATTAATAATTTATTTATTTATAATAATAATAATAAAACATGTTATATAATATTTTTATAAATACATTTATACTACACCACAGTTTTACAGCCAGGAATAAAATTTCTATAGTCTATAAAGCTTCCCCAAAATGATAACATTTTATATAGTATATTAATTTCCTCGTCCTTACTGAAAGGCTACTGAAATAAAAAAAAAAAAAATGTTTTAAGTTGAAACAATATAAAATGTAAGTTTTCCACAGAGGGTTTTGCTGATTAGCGCCCCCTGTGGAGCTCACGCGTGTGCTGCTAGATGACCGCGAGGGGCGTTACCTCGACGCAACAACAACACAACTTCCGGCCGATCCTCACAGACGAGAAACACATAGCGTTCACAGATCCTTGTAGCTTTAGTTATTAACGGTGTGGTGGAACAATAGAGACTAGTGTCACAGTACGTCCAAGCAGCGGTTGTTTTCTGACCGTGGGTCAATCGTTGCACCGCAGACTCTGTCTTCCAGAAGGTATGATGATGATTTTGATGATGTATCGGTCATGTGCTGTCAGCTCGCGTGAACGCGGGTACATTAACGTTACGTGTTCTTGGGCGTAACGTTACTTAAAAATGACGAGCTGAATGTGCTTGTGATGGCAGGGTGAGTATGAGCGAGGGCGAGGTGTTTCATGAGAAACAGAGACTGGAGCTGTGCGCTATCCATGCCTTGAACAACGTGCTTCAGGAGAGAGTTTTTACCAAGGAGACAGCAGATGACATCTGCAAGCGGTGCGTCACACACACACACACACACACACACACACACACACACAGGTCATAATGTAACCCTCTTTTGTCTTATTCTATATCCTCAAATCCAAAGTTGTCTGTTGTGTTTCTTTGCAGACTCGCCCCACAGTGTGTGATGAATCCACACCGCTCTGTGTTGGGCACGGGAAACTATGATGTCAATGTGATCATGGCAGCTCTGCAGAGTCGGGGGCTTGCAGCTGTTTGGTGGGACAAACGCAGGTGAGTTTGACAGCAGCTGAGTGTCACTTTATAAATCATGTGATGATCATAAAAACGTGATCATCCCCCTCCCCCACATCTCTTGTACTCTCTAGGTCAGTACAGAATTTGTGCCTAGACAAAATTCAGGGCTTCATTCTGAACGTCCCATCAAGGGTGTCACTGGGAATCGTGTCTCTCCCGCTGAGACGCAGACACTGGCTGGCGGTACGGGACGTCAGTGGACAGTTTTATAACCTAGACTCGAAATTAAAAGGGCCTGCCTGTATTGGCGGAGAAACAGAACTCAGGTGAGACTTACTTTATATTATTATACATGTACAAGCTTAAACCTTGAAAACATCGGTGCAAATGTTTTAAAATTTCCAGGTGTGTACACAGTAAATTAAATTTGACCCACATGTATCCAAATGTCACTGATAGTCAGTGAAATGTTGCCCAGACACAGTTATAATGACGCAGAACAGGTAATTCAATCAGAACAAGATAACAGATGGTTGGTAATATAACAGAAACCAACAGACTTGCCGTCAAAATGAACCGTGATCTCCTGGACCCATTTGTATTTTTATGTATTGCTTGATTATATAATATAAGACAGGGCCTATCAGTACACATCTCCCGATTCAATACTGATTTAATTAATTTACACACTTTGTTTTTAGTATGTGAGAAAGATGATGCACAGAGAACATTTTAAGCTTCAATAAAACCCACAAAAAAGCAGTATAGTGACCTTTTATTGTTGTTATTCTCAACTTCACTTAAAACTGAAATAAAGATTAAATATCAATCTTCTGTAGTCTAAATGTAGTAAATTAATAAATCAGTTTAAGCAACTCAATTACTGACTGAAATAAAAATGAAATTGGAATAAAGAGGGTTACATCTTAAAATAAAATTGAATAAATGGTTAAAAATGTTAAAAGCACATAAAATGAATAGAAAAACTGAAAATATAAAAATAAAAGCAAAGTCAAAACATGAATGAAAACTATAAAACGATTAATTGCATCCAAAATAAAAGTTTATACTGTGTTTATTTATTATGTATATATTAAGACACACATACAGTATATATATTTCTAAAGTAATTACATTTATATATTTATTTTCTTATATTTGATATTTTATATACATATATTTAATACATAAACAAATTGTTTTATTTATATATATATATATATATATATATATATACACACATCATAAATATACACAGTATACACAGATATATTATGTAAAGAAACACTTTATATTGGATGTGATTAATTGTTTGACAGCACTAAACTATATAATAATTCTACAATAACATTAGTGTAAAACAGATTAAATGACTACTTATGAGTTTGCCTTGTTTAATGGTTCATATCATTTTGTTAAAAGCTGACTCATTGGTCAGCATAGGTGGCGCTGTATGATTCCGATTCCCTAAAAGAATCATTTGTTCACGAATCAGACTATACTAGGCTCACTTAAAAAACTGGTTTGTTCTGAACTTGCTTCACTAATGATTTTAATGTAAGAAAGTCAATAACTAGTTTTGAGAGTGCCCGACGAAACCCAATAAATCCTGATCTTTGTTTTCATCGATTCTTCCTCCTCCCAGGTCATTTCTCACTGAGCAGCTTTCTCAGGATGTTGCAGAAATGCTCCTAGTCGTCCAAAAGGAAGTAGACGAAGACGGGACGTGGCTAAAAGCGGACGACAGCAGGAAGTGATGAAACCGAACATTCTCTCTCTCTTTCTCTCTCAATGTGGAGTAATGGCGGAGAAAGACTGGAGCGCCGAGAAGCTTTATTGAGAGCAGCACTACAGGAAGATGCTCGCAGTCATCCACACGAAGGGAAGACGAGAGAATGATCTAGTGCTGCTTCTTATGAAGGAGCCGTTTCTCTGAAGTCACACTGGCTGAGCTTGTGGGAGACACTACTATATCTGTGCCAGCCGCGTCACTCTCCTCTTTTCTCTCTTTCTCTCCTCTCAGGAACTACCATCTCTCACTATATCTCTATCTATGCACCCCACTGCTGAAGTAGATCAAAGATTTGTGTTACGACTATGCACAGAAATGGTACTTTAGAGTTCACGTATGTATTTTAGACGTCAGTGTACATCTTACTATGCATAAACGAAGGAGGTAAGAGATTGTAGCTCTATCTCATGCTCACGTACTTTACTCTTTCAAGCTCTCTAGAAAACTGCCTCATTTACATCGACTCCACCACATGGAGGGAAACTGAATAAATTTGATTTGTTATTTATTTTGAATTTCTACTTGGGACTGTTTTTGCTCACGCAGTGCTTGTGAAGGAGCCGTTTGAAATTGTTTTTGTCTAGTTACTAATGTTTTTTTTTAATTAATGTTCTGTTGTCAAAGCTGGATTTTAATATCATATAAATGATATTTAATCAAGTCGTTGAATCAGTCATTTAACATGATCCTTTCCAGAGCTGGGTCTAAAATTAACCTGCACTTACGTATGCCACAAAAAGTGCCCAAAATGGATAAATATGTGTGTGTGTGTGTGTGTATATGATTTTAGGACAACTTTGATGAAAGGTTTTGATCCACTTCGAATGTTGACCACTGTATATTAAACATACATACATATATATATATATTTGAATGTTTAATCTGAAAAAGGGGCTAGATTGCAGTTGTTTTATTATTTATATTAGTATTTATTAATTTTTGAGCTTGTTTTATTTTTATATTCAGATTTCAGTTTATGTTTTGGTCATTATTTTAATAATATTTAAAATTTCTATTTAGCTTCATTTTTAGTTTCTTTTCTTTCAGTTTTAATCATTTGATTTTTTTATTTCGATTGCTAAGTCAATATATCACAATATTTATTTTGGTCAGATTTATGTCAATTAATAAAGGTTTAAGTTAACAATAACAATTTTTTTCTAAAGGAGTAAAAGCTGTAATTTAATTGATTGATTAATCAATTTTTGATTTCGATTAATTAATTGATTAAATATTGGGCATGAGTAGAATAACGTGACAAATAGTTTAAATAATATTTAATGTATAATTTAAACAATATTAATTAATAAGTAACAAAAACAACATATTATAGGGGGTAATCTTTCTCACCTATTGCAGGTAATAACCAGGTATAGGTTTGTTTCGTAGCATGCCTGTGGTGTTTGCGTCAGCAGCTGTAAAGACATTTTCAGACATTCCGCTTTTGTTACTGTATTTTATTTCATTTATATTAGACTCTGTAGTGAAAAAGGATGCCATTCAAAAGGAGCATTAAACCATAGAAACAATTTTTTAAGGATTAACAACAGGTTGATAGCCAAGAGAAGGGACCGATGCAATTTTAAATATATATATATATATATACATATATATATATCTCTATATACGCTATATACTGAACATGTCATGAGAACCTCTGACACACACAGACACAGATGGTGTTTGCAAGATGTCCTGATGATTATTGCTGCTTACATTGAGGCCATTGTATTGCAAATGGCAAACCGCAGTTGTATTGCTCAGAGCCAGCAGAGGAAGCGGACATTATCCCTCAACAATGTTTTACACTTTTTTTTTTCTCTTTGATCATCAAAATGCATTAACAATCAAACGTTTATACAGTGAATATATATATTCATATATTTATATAAATAAATAATCATATAGTATCAGGGGGTATACAAGGTAATACAGAATTGCCACTTATAAAATAGGGTCCTGTCAAATATTTAAAAAAGAAAAGAAAGAAAGGTGAAGAAAAAACTGCATAATCATACAAAGAAATTGTGCCATCGCCACTATATGTATCTGTGACTACATGTAACAATATAAAAACTCCAAAATAAAGTGGTTATACATTTAAAAATAGACCACTACTGTAACGTCAATACCATCTTGTTTCCACCAGCTATGTACAGCATGACACTAGAGGGACAGGAAGTGATAGGACCGGTCGACTAAATGAAGCACGCGGCTTTTTCTGTCTCTTACACTCAAATGGTACTGACGTTACACACAGATATTTAACATCTAGAGTTTTAAATTAGTCTCTCCAGTCATAAAGTGTCCATCCATATGAAAACTAAACCCTGCTCTATATCTTTTCTTTTCTACTATACAGAAAAATAATCAGTGTGAGTACAGGTTTCTTGAATGGGACGGGTTGGGGTGTGATTGACTGCCCCCGTAGCCAGTCAGCATGCTGGGAGAGTACTGTACTTTCAGAAAACCGCACGGAAGAGGAGTCAGAAGAGGAGCCGGAGCCGCGAGTGGAGGAGAGAACAAAGAAAAAAAGAAAGTAGATATTCATTCAAAAAAAATCTAAATCATGAGTGCATACATTGAAAACTAATTCTTATGTATCCTACTGTTGTTTTCCCACTATATATATATATAGAGAGAGAGAGAGATTTATACCTTTACTAAGCTCCGCCCCCTTAGTTACTGTCACTAACCAAGGTTAAAGAGTTTTTCAGAATGTCCCACTGGGGATTTTTTTTTTCAGGTAAAAAGTTCAAAATTCAAATTAAATGAAAATTGTTTCTACATGCAATGCTATTTTTTGCATATATATTTATGTATATATATAAAGTAGCCTATATATAAAAATATAATACTGGTAAAGTTTAGGGTCAATAAGTTTTTTTATATGTATTATGATTTTGACACAAATATAAAGTAGCAGCACATCTGTTATCCACATTGTTAATAATAATAAATGTTTCTTGAGCAGCAAATCATATTAGAATGATTTCTGAAAGATCACGTGACACTAAAGACTGAAATAATGATGCTGAAAATTCAGCTTTGCATCAAAGGAATAAATGACAAGTTCATTAATTAATTTTAATTTAAACTAGTGCTGTTACACGATGTATTGCGATTAATCGAATCCAAAATAATATATTTATATAATTTTTATATATATATACATATATTTAAAATCTAAAATGACATATTTTCCCTAAATATATACAAGCCAGTGTTTGTATTCATATATACGTAATAAATATACACAGTAAACACAAAAACTTTTATTTTGATCGTGATTAATCGCAATTTATGGTTTGACATGAAAACTGAATGAAACTGATCATTGTAATATTATTTCAACACATTACGGTTTTACCGTATTTCTGATCAGATAAATGCAGCCTTACTGAGCACAAGAGACTTCATATATTAGTTAATTGCACCAACCCTAATTTTTGCTCAGTAGTGAACACGTTCTACTCAACATCAACTAAACAAACACAACTTCTATAGGATATAGCAAAAGTTAGTCTGATTACACGGTGGATTGCGGTTTGTCAGTTATGTTTCAAGGCGGGGCTTAGTGAATGTTCATTTAGTCGGATCAGTCTGTCTGAATCTTAACACAATGAATCATGAGAATGCCACAGATCGCAGTGATGTGACAAAGACAAGGGAACTCACAGAGGGGGGTGGGGACTGCCTGTCACTCAAAGGCAGGTTCTCATAACCAGGGTTGCCATTGGAGGAAACGTTTGGAGTCCTGCATAGAGAAAGAGAGAGGCGCAGAGAGGAACCCGGAGAAGGGGATGATGGGATAGAGAAGGAAGAATGACATGCCACAACAAAGGGACACAGGGAAGGATGAGAGGCAGGATCCAAGGCGGAAACAGGAAGAGAAAAGGTGGAAGAGAGTTAGAGAGATGTGACATTTTCACTTTTTAGAATCTTTAGATCTTTTCCCAAAAGGACACAAAAATGTTTCAATTGAAGAATGAATTCCAGGAATGTATAAATTTAGAATATAGAATTTCTATTTATTTTTAAAGACATTCATATGAAAGCACATGGAAATGTGAATGAGGTGAAAAGAAGTATGGGTCTAGTTTTATGAAAACAGCAAATATGGTCTTTCAGAACAGAATAATTCAAAGAGAGAGAAACAGGGAAAGTTAAAAAGCAGGGAGAAAGACTGCAATAGATTTGAAAGAGTTCGGACAGCATGATTTTTGACAGCGGACAGAAATATCGGAGGGGGCGGGACTTTACCTATATTGTGCATCGTCTCTGATTGGAGGATCTATGTCTGTCTTGCAATGACGGACAGACCGATAGACGGACACACAGACAGACAGACCTCTGGACTCATGTCTGTTTTTTTAGCTAGACTGTGCTTGACATGTAGACCTGTCTGTGTGTCTGTCTGTGTGTGCATGTGTTTGTGTTCGTCTGTCTGTCTGTGCGCTCCATCTAACACCTGCCTGTCTGCCTGTCTGTGTGTGACTGGAGCTTGATGTGTCTGCGTATGGATGACACTTGTTTCTGCATTTTTATGTATATGAGCCTATGAATGTGTTTTATACTGCAAAGGTCATTCAGAGTGCAACCCTGATGCACAGCTGCTCAAGAATACAACAAGAATCAGTGTATTTCTAAAACCTTAACTTAGAAGACTAGAAGTGCCACTTAAAAACAGAAATCATCGATTTATGAATTATACAACAATACTGACAAATATACATATTTTATACTATTTTATAATAAATTGCATATTATTTAATGTTTAAAAAATTTACACTACCGTCTTAACAATACATGCTGCATTTTGTTGACCAAACATACAGTAAAATATTATACAATATTATGAATTATTACACGTTTTTATTTTAAAATATTTTTAAAAATGTTATTTATTACAAGGCTAAATATTCAGCATCATTACACCAATCTTCAGATATATATATTCAAATATTAATTTCAATATTCTGATCAAGAAACATTTCTTATTATTATCAGTTTTGCTGCTTCATCTTTTTGTGGAAACCATAATACCTTTTTGGGGGGTTAATAGGAGAAAACAAAAGAAAACTATTTATTTGGAACAGAAATCTTTTGTAACATTGTAAATGTCTTTGCTTTTACTTTTCATAACTTCATATTAGTGCTGGGCAAAGAGTTAATAAAACAAATAGTATTGTAAATAAATAATAAATTCTGTAAATAATAATGTGTGTACTGTTATTTAATATTTTTTATTTAATATTTAACATGTTTATATAAATACACCCAGAAGGAATATGCTATGTTTATACATTAAATATATAATAGCAGTTATGCATATCAATATATAGATGTAAATACATGTAAATATCTTCAAAATATATACTGTATGTGTGTATCTTTATATGTACATAATAAATAAACACAGCACACACACATATATTATATAAACATTTATTTTGGATGCGATTTATCGCAAATAATTGTTGCCCAGCACTACTTTAAATCCTTTAAATAAATTTAAAACATGCTTTTTTATTGTATTATTTTATTGTTACATACAGTTAAGAATGTGTATTTATTTGTAAGTTTAAAAAAAAAACTTTTTAATTATTAATAATAATAATAAAAACAGATAAATGATGTCTTTGTTTTATTTTTAAGTGGCACTCCTAGTAATTCAGGCAGTTAGGAAATAATTCAAAAGGAAAGAATAATTGAGGCAGTGCTGTTGATCTCTGTGTGGGTGATCTACACAAGCTGATGGTGGTGTATGGGTAGGGTCGTTCTGTCTGTCTGTCTGTGTGTCTGTGTATGTGTTACTCACGGTAACGGAGGCGCGCTAGAAAAGGGGGGAGTCCAGCCGGCCCCCTGGTAACTATAGAAGGGGGGCAAGGCCCCTCGCTGGGAGCCCGTGGCCGTCTGTCTACGTGCCTGATGAGAAGTGAAGGGGTCCTCGCTTTCGCTGTCGGAGTCCTCGTAGTCCTCTGAATCACTGTGCCATCCAATGAGAATTATACAACAAACAAAGTGAAGAATACGTCATGAAATGCATTTACGTTTTAACTGCTATATGTTATGTGCAAAACAAAGGCTTTAAAAACATTTATTGAAAAATCTCTCTTAACTACATACATGTAGATATTGTCATGAAATCAAATAATCCCAGTCTAGAAGTAATCCTTTAATCTGTCTCGCTCCTCTTTGCCATTTCAATAATCTATGCATCTGCCATCTAAATGGAGTTTGGGCTCTGAACACAATTTTACTGCAATTAAACACCGCAGCCACCTCTGATACTTGGAAAAAAATGGATTTGCCAACATCAGGCTATTGGAGGAAGAGTAGCTAGTCGGACTGAATCAATGGTAAGTGACTGAGCTTTCTGAACTAATGGTTATAGTGACATTAATACCATATCCAGATAAAAGGAGTGAAGTGCATTTATAAGCACTAATGCCCTTAAGATCACATTTCTCACATCTGTGCATTGCTGATGAGTGCGGCTCTCAGTGTTTACTCTGTTACCACAGGCCCATTTCTGACAAACTATAGTGGAGTTGAGTCGACCCAGACCGAGCGGCCCACCTCCATTAACATCTGGCTGCTTCTGTTCGTGAGGATGGAAATATGTAACTTCTCTTGCATTAGAAATCTGACATTTTTCAGGTTTCTAGTGAGTATCTTATTATTCATGTTACAGATACATCCTGTATAGCAATTTGACATATGTTAAGATGATATTCTCTTGTCTTGAGTATTTTCCTGTGTTTAAAAAACAAGAATTTAAAGCAATATGCACATTCAGAAACACAGTGGAGTGCAAAAGTCTGAGCCACATTAGAAATTATTATCCAATTTTTATTCAATCTAATCTAATTAAAACAAAACAAAACTTGAAAAAATATAAAACAAAGAAATGTAAAAATAAGTTTGCGGGGGAACTGTTCATAAGCTGTAGTCAATTATTATCTAAATCATAAAAATACAAAATTAAGTAATATACAGTATATATATAGAAAAGATTATTATTATTATTATTATTATTATTATTATTAACTAAATCATAAATCTGTAAATTTAAAAGAAATAATACAAATCATGAAAAAAGATATATATATATTATGAACCTATTTGTATTGTATTTTAAATTTAACAAATTTTATACAAATATATTATGTTTTGTTTTTTTTCCTTCCTACCTTGTGACCAATAACTTACATTAGAGAACTGTGAAAACAAATGTGTGTACCATAAAAATTTAAAATCTCATCCCAAGTAATCCCTGCAAAGTTGGAAATACTGAGAAATTATTATTATTATTTTTTTGTTACTGAAAAAGAATGTTTACAGAATTGTAAATAATAAAAATGTTGTTTTATTATTTTTTCTTAATAATATAATATAATATAATATAATATAATAATAAATAAATATCACATTATATATAAATTAAATAATACAACATAATACTATTTAAATCAAAAGCAACACTACTTTTTATGCCTCTCATCCATTAACTAATCAGAGTAACTAACACCATGCTAATATTACGCCGTGAACAGCAGCAGATGGGACGTCGGACGGGGTGGAGAGATGAAGTTCACCTCACCTGTGAAAACTCCTCCAGGCTCCAGGGAGGGAGCAAAGAATAGCCGTGAACGCCAAAGCTGAGAGAAACGAGTACAGCGAAAGATAGAGCAACCCCTCCATCCCATCATAGCACAGGCCTTTCAGAGAGTCCACATAATCCTGAGAGAGTGACGTAAAACAGTAGTGGATTGAGGCAGTTTGCTCATCAATCTCGCAGTCAGGCTGAGCTGGAGAACAGGTTGCTATGGTTACCTTGTTCAGCCCTCGACAGTTGAGAAGTGCGACCAGCTGGTGGAAGTTGCCCTCGGTGGTGTTGAGGATCTGCTGCACCTCCCTCAGAGACTTCTAAAAGGGAAAATAACACAGCAGCTAAGCAGCATGTTGCATCCACTTTACTGTATGACTGCTATTGATCTTCTCTGTCAGTGATGGACACAGTGTGGTATTGAGGGTTAACATACCTCTGCCTTTGGAAAGCGTGGGAGGGCGTCTCTCTCCAGACTGGAAAGGTGAGAGTGGATGCTGGAAAGCGCTCTCTGGGACTGGGTCAGAATCTTATACCAGTTCAACAAAGAGAATTTTGCTGATTTAACAGAATTTCACAGGCTAAAAACTTTTTCACACCAAGGGTATCATAGTTTACTAAAACCATAAAGACTGCGTTTACTAATGTTAACTAATTTACTAAATGTTAATAAGCAAATGTTCATATTTATACATATAATTATATATAACTATATATTTACAGTGGGTACGGAAAGTATTCAGACCCCCTTAAATTTTTCAGTTTTTGTTAAGCCCTCCACCAGTCAGGGCTTTATGGCAGAGTGGCCCGAAGGAAGCCTCTCCTCAGTGCAAGAAAAAATAAAAGCCTGCACGGAGTTTGCTAAAAAAACACCCGAAGGACTCCAAGATGGTGAGAAATAAGATTCTCTGGTCTGATGAGACCAAAATATAACTTTTTGGCCTTAATTCGAAGCGGTATGTGTGGAGAAAACCAGGCACCAATCATCACCTGTCCAATACAGTCCCAACAGTGAAGCTGTTCATTGTCCATACTGACACTGGGCTGGCGTAATCATCTCTTAACAGGCTCCACGGTGGAGTATCTGAGAGACGAATCGCGCCCCATTGGTTGACTGTCTTAAAGGACATTTATTTAGTCCAATGAAATCTCAGGCCCTCCTGGCCAGCCCTCATCTCCCCTTCATCATCTGCTATGTAGAGTTCGACCAGAGTTTGAGATGAGTCCGTTTATAACAATGGATAAACCAGAAAAGAGCAAGGGGGCTGCAGAGAATCTGCGGGAAAAAGATGCAAAAGCCTACAAGTGGAAGCAGCAAAATGTAAGGAGCTTAATAACAGAAGCTCGCATGAAGAGGAAACGGAGGAATCTTACTGTTTTAATGCCTATGTGCCACAACTGTAGACTACATGAACACTTTTTAAAACAGCAAAAAAGTCAAATGTGTTCATAAGATTTTGTGAATGTGAATGAATCTAGTTTAAATATGACCTGACATTTTATTTTTATCCAACTATATGGGTTGTTATTGCACCAACTTTTATTTTGTGAGTTTGTATTATACTCAAATAGCCTACCTAACTTTCAATATTAAAGAAACCAGTACTGTATTAGTGTTTGCATTCTTTATGGAGGTATTTGCTGTCCATAGTGTGAGGATTACTGGCAGAATTTAAAATTATAGTAGTCTATATGTACATATGTGCTCTGGAAAAAAAGAGGCCACTGTAATTTACTCCTAAATCAGTATCTCTCTGAGTATGACCATACATAATATATGAAACATATAAAACACTAAACATGCTAAAAACAGTGAAAAGAAAGTTTTTAAATCAAGAAAACAAGGCCTCAATCCTAGCTTTACTGGCACAAGGATTCAGTGAGCATCAAGTTGCTTTTATGCCTAATATTTTAAAGACTGCAAAAAATAAAACAAATGTTCATTGTTTTGTATTGGTGAGATTAAAAGTTTGAAGGATAAAATTCAAAAGATTTTTTTGCAGTGATCTCTTATTTTTTTCCAGAGCTGTATATGGTAGGGCCGGCTGGACCATAAAATGCCAGGGCCGATATTTACTCCCAGTCCAGCTCTGTTCAGAAGAGTTAATGTTTGACGACGAGCAGTTAAGCAAGTGAATACATTTAATCAGGTGTATAAGACGAGTGAAGAAAATTTGCATTATCAAAGAACATCATAACTGACTTCAGTCTAGTGTGAGTTTTTTTATATGCTTTTTAAAAAACACTCCTGTTATAATCAGTAAAGTACGACTCTGATAGACGGAGTTTTAGGGCCATCAAAAAAAAAATCTGAAACTACGAGAATAAAATCGAAATATTACGAGATTAAAGTCGAAACTATTAGAATAAAGTCGTAATATTACGAGAATGAAGTCGAAACTACGAGAATAAAGTCTTAATATTAAGAGAATAAAAGTCGAAATACTACGAGAATGAAGTCGAAATAAAATTTTTAGTATAGTGCACCTGTAAATGACCCGGATTGAAAGAAGGCCACCAGAAATAGGCATATTTGAATATTGTCCCAGCGGCCTCTTGATAAAGAACTCGCTGAAAGCACTTTAATATCAAGAATATGATATGTATTAAAGCGTGTATTAAATGTATTAAACTTTTGATCTAATAATAATAGTTGTAATTATAATATAATAATATAATATATAATTATAATATATACAAATTATAATAATAATACTTTAATCTCGTAATATTACGACTTTAATTAGTTTTAGATTTTTTTTTTTTTTTTGATGGCACTAAAACTCAGTGGATGAACAGGGCTGGAATAGGAGTAAAAATTGGCCCTGGCATTTTATGGTCCAGCCGGCCCACCATCACATATAGGCCTACCACATACAGCTCTGGAAAAAAATAAGAGATCACTGCAGAAAAATTTATTTTGGGTTTTATTCTTAAAACTGTTAATCTCACCAATACAAAACAATGCAAGTTTGTTTCATTTTTTGTGAACTGCCGTCTTTGAAAAACTTGATGCTCATTGAATCCTTGTGCCAGTAATGCTAGGATTGAGACCTTTTTTTGTTTTGGCTTAAAAACTTTCTTTTCACTGTTTTTAGCATTACAGCAGTGCTTTTTATACATTTCCCATTAAATACATTTGGATTCAGGTGCTCACCAAATAAGTATCTCAATAAACAGAATGAAATATGTTTGTGTAGAAATTTAACAAAGACTGGCATGATATGCTTGTCATACTCAGAGAGATTCTGATTTAGGAGTAAATTACGGTGGCCTCTAATTTTTTTCCAGAGCTGTATATATATATATATATCCCCATATAAAATAATTTTCAATTAATAAAAATAAGTAGGCAACTGTGTACATACAGACTACTATAATTTTAAATTCTGCCAGTAATCTTCAC
>JAUCNO010000236.1:14199822-14232583 GCA_032353835.1 Enteromius viviparus | reverse complement strand
ATATATATACTAGTTAACAGTTTGTATGAATAATAATCACTGCCTTACTTTTGTTTAACATTTAATGCCTGTTCTGGTTTATTAACCATTTCTTAAACTTACCCTCATTCTTGAGATTCTTGAAATGCATAATAATAATAATTGCTTATTATCATACGACCTTTAATTCCCTCCAGATGAATGCTTTAGTTGCCCTTTGCCACTTTTGTGAACTCCATGGCCCGCGCACACTATTCTGCACAGAGGCCGTCCACCCTCCATCCCCATCCCCTCCACAGCCTGGTCCAGCCATTCCTGGGGACAGGGACAGAGAGGCGGACAGAGAGGGCGAAGGGCTCACCATGAGAGCCAACAGCTCTGCCACACAGAGAGCTGACATGTGTGAAGTAAGTGAGAAATAACCTTGCCATATGAATTTATTTGTAAACCAAAAACAGTGATTTACTATAATGTCTAATATCTATTATTTCCCCTCTAGGGTTGTCGCTCCCTACCTGCGTCTCATCCAGGCTTTGTGAGTGTGGACAGTGAGACGGCAATCCGCTATCTGAGCCACCAACACCCACGCCAGCCACAGCTCTTCAGTATCGTGCGACAAGCATGTGTGCGCAGCCTGAGCTGTGAGGTATGTATACATTTATGTTTACTTCTAAACTTAGATAGATAAGACCCAGTCCCATAACCAAAGAGGTATTCTTTATAAAAGTTATAAATTGTCCACACTCCTCTAAAACAGCTTGTTTAAACACGCCCCTAGTTTTTTTTACGTCACAGAGTGGGTTTAGTGTCACAACACTGCCCAAATGTTCACACAAAGAACGAAGGAGGAAGCTACTTTCCTCGTTCTTCCAAAAGAGGACACAACTAGAAATCAGTGGTTAAGTAGTATTTACAACCAAATATTAGAGTAAATACTAGATGCAACAAGTGTCTAGTTTGTAATGGCTTTTATTGTTTTTGTATCATAAGCTTGATTTCGTGTTTTGGCGCTATGATAAAACATTTCTGTCAGTCGTTTGCGGTATTCGGCCAACCACAGTGCACTGGATAGCTGGCCAATCAGAGCACAGCTTGCTTTTTTTAGAGGAGAACAATGATGTGTTTTTTGCACCTTAAATCGCATAATCACATTGCATTACACTAAATACACAAAATAATGTTCTAAACACCCCTTTTAAAAAGCATGCACCTGTGTAAAAAGTATATATTGTCTTGCAGGTCTGTCCTGGTCGAGAGGGGCCCATCTTCTTTGGAGATGAACAGCACGGATTCGTTTTCTCTCATACTTTTTTCATTAAAGACAGCCTGGCACGGGGCTTCCAGCGCTGGTACAGCATTGTGGTGGTAGCCATGGACAGGATCTACCTCATCAACTCCTGGCCATTCCTGTTGCGCCACCTGCGACTGACCATTCAGAGTCTACAGAACACAGCACTCAAGGTACAGCTGGGCTGCAGCACCACTTTAGTACCTTATGGAGTGATATGCTCCTCATAGTGCTGAAGATACAACGGTTTGTTTCCTTGCAGGTGTTTGACGGTGAGCAGTGTGTTTGTCCTCAGAGGGCTGTGCGTATGAACAGCGCCTTCTCTCCGGCAGTTTTCCCTCAGCGCAGCGGAAATGCAGCCCGCTCTCTCACATCCCTAACCCAGCACCCCAACCTGTGGGCTAGTCTGCACTCCTCATTCAGCTGGTATGAAAAACACAGCAAAAAGAGGCATTGATAATTTTTGACTCGTATTGTGACTTATAGCACAACAGCAACTTTATGTCCAACAATGGAGACTTTTAATTGCAACTTTATTTCTCACAATACTGTTTTGACCCTTGTGCAGTGTTGTAACCTCGAGACCGTTGTGATTGTTTCTCATGAACGCAGCTTTGTGTCACATTAATGGAATAGTTCACTCAAAAATGAAAATTATCCCATAATTTACTCTCCCCAAAGCCATTCTTGGTGTTTATTTAATTTAGTTTAGACAAATAATGTATCCTGGCTCAGCCAGGCTTTGTAATGCTGGTGAATACTTGTCCTTGTTTCTCCATAAATCATATATATCTAACTTACACTCCTCCGGGGGGTTAACGCATGCCTTCTGAAACTGATCGATGGGTTTGTGTAACTCAAATCACTGACAGCTGCATGTGCGTTTGTGAGAGAATCGAGATTTGGTTTCTTGACTTCTGACTTGACGTATGACGTAATATGGGGTCATTTTCATTTTTGGGTGAACTATTCCTTTAATATAACTTCATAACTCATATTACGACTTACAACTTACATTTCACAGCTGCGACTTTATTTATCAAATTCTGACTATTTCTTATAATTGAGATTCATATCTTAAAATTATAAACTGTTTATCTCACAAATGCAAAAGTTTTATTTATTTCTGTTAAAAGATTAATAATTGCGATTGACCGCATCCAAAACAATTTGTTTCTATAATGTATACTGGCGTACTGTGCATATTTATTATTTATATATAAATATATACACACGCACATATTTAAGAGAAATGTTTATGGTATGATTGTATGTTAAATCTATTTATATAGAATACAAATGACATAAAAATAAATATACACATGTAAATATTTGGAAAATATATGCTGCCTAATAAATATACACAACACACATATATTATGTAAACAATAGCTTTATTTTGGATGTGATTAATTGTTTGACAACATAATTGTGACTCACTGGAGCAAAAGACACACATACAGTATAGGTCTATGCTTTTTTAAACATCATTAAACTTCCTATTACTGTGTTTATTATCTTTATTTTAGGTTGCTGAAAGCTTGTGGCAGTCGGTTGACAGAGAAGCTTTTAGAAGGGGCACCCACAGAAGACACACTCGTTCTCATTGAAAGACAAACTGGTAAAATGAATGCACTGAGCATACAGTTTAAAAATATTAACATTTTGCTGTGTTAAAAAAATTGTTTTAAAACAATAAATTGCAGAAAATAGATACCCGGCATCTATTTTCTACAACAAAATAAGCTGATTTCTGTTTGCCATGAGACACTATTGATTCCATAGCAACATTTTAATTAGTGTCTGCTAACAAATTGATTTTCCAAATGTTAAACCAGTTATCCGACCCACATTTTCCTTTCCCATATTTCTGACACTCACAAACAATTCAGTGACTTTTCAACTTTGTTCGTCTATTAATCATATTGTCACGTTATACTGTAGATTTCAGCATTACATTTTTTTTCTCAGCAACATTGTGTATAATTCTTTCACAGAGCAAGAGGAAGAAATGAGTGGCTGGGATGGTGCTGAAGGGGGCGGGACTAACCCACAGCCCAGCCAATCAGAGAGTGTGCAGGCTAAAGATTTTCAATTTGATGACGGAAGACAAGAGGACCTTCTTGGGCCAAAGTTCAAATCACTGAGACATTTAAGACAGGTAAATAAATGTCTACTCAGTTACAGAAATCAGATTTTGTTCAAATACATATATTTGACTGTGCGATATCTGATTAATATCAGGTCCTGGGTGCCAGTGATTTCCGACAGCTGGCATGGCATGTTCTTATGGGAAATCAAGTCATTTGGAGAGGTGCAGACCCATGTCTTATCCAGTCAGCTTTCAATGTGCTGAAGGTCAGCCAAATACCTTTGCCCACTCATGTAATGCAGGTCTGCACCATAAAAGAACATGTATGTTAGAAACTGCCAGTCAAACGTTTAGACTACATTAGTTTCTAGTTCCTTTACTTAAATGCATTGGCTAAACAATTAATGTTTTGTGGACAAAGTATTAAATAAAAAGTATTTTTATTTACATAATTCCTTTCAAATGTAAAAAATATATATTTCAGATATATATTTAATCATTAGTTTGTGCTATTAATGTATTAAAAATAATTTTAAACAAAATGCAAACACATGCATTTTTAATAATATGAAATATTATAATATTACATTATAGCTGTTTAATGGATGCGCTGAAATAGGATCCATCTCAAGTGCAGAGCTGCATTTTTGAAGTATGTTTCAAGTAGGTGCTGAAAGCTTGCTCTTTCAGTTCTGACCCTCATTTCTGTCTGTTTCTCAGGCTTTGCTTCCTGTTGGCTGTGTCCGAGCAGTTCAGTACAGTCCTCACTATGAAGAAGCATATCGATGCAACTTCCTTGGCCTCAGCCCAGATGTACCAATCCCAGCCCATGTTAGCTCTTCAGGTATCTTTTATTTCACCGCAAATCCACTTTTCTGTATTTTGGCCTCACAGAGCTTTCAGAAAACATGTCTCCACCACATTAAAAACGAATTCCTAAGATCCAAGCCCCGTGGGTTTTGAACCAATTAACCTAGTGCATCCTGTTCTCCTCCTTGTGGCGCTGCTGAAGCTGAGATTGCTTCGGGTCAGACATATACAAACATTAACACTCAATCAGTCACACTTAGAAATGACAGCAGTGCTCTCATGATCCTTATTCAGCAAGTCAAGTGAACATATTGTTTTTCTAACATGATGAAACAGACACACAGATTGGCGTGTTCTTTGCCAGAATATGAGTTACATCTTATTTCACAACTTCTGTGTGACTGTTTTCTTTCTAAACAGTGAAGTTGTTTCATAACTTAGTGTCTGGTTCAGCTCAAGGTTCAACACTCATTGTGTATGTACATAGTCTAACTCCTTTCCCTATTTGTCTCTCTTTCTCAATCTGTCTTCCAGAGTTTTCCGTGCTGGTGGATGTACTTAATGTTGAGCGTGGTTGTATAAATCCTGTTTCGGATGATAACGTTCTCTCACTATATCAGTTCAACATTAGCAGTGCAAACACACAACCAACAGACAAAGGTAACGCACGAAAACAAACCTCAGTAGCGCAGACACACTATTTATTGAATTTTGCATTTGTACACAGTGTTTTTCCTCATGGTTTGTCTTTCTCTCAGGTCCATCTCTGCTGAATAAGATTGAAGTGGCTCTTTCGAATGAGAATTTGTCGGTGGAGGTGGTCTCTCTCTGCTTGCTCTGCCTGAAAGAAGAGTGGATGAAGTAAATTCACATTTTTTCTTTAGACTAGAAAATCTTAAATCTCTTTTGTGGCATTATGCATGTCTTTACTGTCACTTTTCATCAATTTACTGCATCCTTGCTAAATAAAAGTACATATTAATTTAGATTCATATCATTTGTTTTGTTAAATATTTTCGAATGATAATGAAATGAAAACTAAGTACTTTTTACATTGTTTCTATAGGGCACTTTTTACAAATAGGACCCAGGAGTCTTTTTTATTTAAAAGTCATTTAAAAGTTATTCTAATGTTTTTTTATATAGTATTATGAACAGTTTTATTATCTATTCCTATTTAAGGTACATGAGGTTAGCCAACAGTTACAAATGTGTGACACAGGGAACCCTGAAAAATAATGATATGTTTAATTATTTAAATATAGTTTGTATTAGAAATAATAGAATATAAATGTAAAGGTTTGTGTCAAAAAAGCGTAATTTGAATAGATATCCAAGGATGCACAGAATGTGCCATTATTTGTCTTTCAGACACTTTCTAAGTCGTGTAGCAGACATAAAGTTAAATATTTTTCCAGTTTCCTGTAATTCTTCCTTTTCCTCTTCCTTTCAATCACTTACTCACTTCCCCCCAATTAACAAGCCCTGTTTTCCTCTTGTCTGTTTATTGTTTCTGTGCTTCCTCTCGTAACATGGTCTTCTTTTTCCTTTTTTTACAGCAAAGTAAAAGTGTTGTTTAAGTTCTCCAAGGTGGACGGCAGAGGTAAAGAGGACACTCAAAAGGTTTTAGCCCTGCTGGGTGCCACAGGGCCGGGGGAAGAGGACAATGTGCGTCTTCTTAAGTTTTGGATGACAGGACTAAGCAAGCTCTATAAGAGCCATCTAATGACAGCAGTCAGAGGTGGAGAGAGAACTCTGAGCCAGTGAGCGAGAGAGAGAGAGAGAGAGAGAGAGAGAGAAAGGGGACAATGGACTCATTGCTAGAGTTAGATGAAAGGAATGTGTGGGTGCGCTTGTGTGTGTCTGTGTGTCAATTACGGGAACAGGGGGCCAGGCCTGAGAATCTGTTTTTCTGCATGGTACAGAGAGAAAGTAAAAGCTATCATTGTGATTGGAGCCTCAAAAACTTTTTACTTACACATGTGCATTTAAATGGAATGTTGTTTTACCGTCATGCATAGACATGTCCATTTTCTATCTTTTTTTCGCTGTGTCTAATAGAGCACATGGTCCACTGACTTCATGGGAACTAGGCAGAGAATCAGTTAACATGATACTGTTTGAGGCTTGCCTATTGTAATTCATCATCAATTTATTGTATTTCACGAGCAATTTTATCGTTATTTGATAACTTATTGTAAATAAACGGCTTTTAATTTAATCTTACACATGCTTAATAAAGACTGTGATGCTTGTAAACCAAAGAGTAACAATTTTTTTTTATTATTAAGTACTATTATTTACTACAGCAATGTGGTTATACCAGCTACTGTCCTCTATTAGCATCATACGGCAGGGTAGAAATAGTGCTATACATTTAATTATTGTCATAAGAGAGATTCTGGGTTATGTAGAAATCCCCTTAAACCCATTATAAATTTTTTTAGCTTGTTTCAATGTACTACAAGATTTAGTGTCATGCAATAAACACTGTGCAAATATTCCACTCTAAGCAGCTCTTACGTAAGGAAGGTCTTGTGTTTCAAGGTGGTATGGGAGTTACTGAAAGGATCAGGTTATACTAGGGTAATCCCTTCTATCACGAGACCTAATCATTTTTGGACTATTATCATGCTTATCAACTCTTCTTTTTTTGCATTTAAAATTTGTACAAATTTTGTCAAATGTTGTGAGTGGGTGTAAATGTGTGCAGAGGAATCAATGTTACCCTGAGGGCTGCAGGATATTCCTTCCTATCTACACAGGCTGATTCATGGCAACTTTTATTTATATAGGTAATCCTTTATTCCCGATGGCAGCTTTGTGTTGGCATAGACGTTCTCTATTTTGCATTTGTGCTGAAGCATGTGCTTGCTTGTTACACTTTACCATTTTTTAAATTAGTCATATTACTACTCCAAATCATTTTTCAATGCAATGCATTTTAATGCATTGTGCCCTAAGAACAATGTATCTTTGATGCAGTCTCTCATGTGCTCTCAACTGCTTTAATGACAGCATGGTTGAATCCTCCCCAGTTTATAGGCATCACATGCTTGACAATGACTAATCTGGAATAGTGTGAATTATATAAACTTGTCTCTGATGAAATATAACTTCCTTTTACTACAGTCATGAAAGCTCAGATGCTTAGTCATCATTCAGCTGACAAACTGTGGGATTGAGGGAGCAACAGACTGAAGTGAGGAGGAGGGAAAATTAAAAACAGACGGCCAGAGTGCATGACTAAGCCCGGGAAAGGCCGTGCATTGAGTACTGATAAAGAGAGGAGAAGAGGGGGAGTGCATGCTGTAATGAGGTAAAGGGGTGGGGAGCTTTAAAGAGCGGGGAGAGAGATTGAACCGCCACGACTTTCACTTTCAGTGAGCAAGCTGCCTCCACACTGTTTGCTCCTTCAGAGGAAGCCTACAATAGATCAAATGTCATGCTCACTTGCACGCATGCTGGAAGTTAAAGCTTAGAAACCAACTCACTGAAAAGGAAGAAGGAAAGAGAGAGCAAAAGCAACAGGACACTAAAATCCCACAGGAAATAGGGGAATATCTTGTTGTCCATCAGAGGTTTTCCATTTGAATATTGGGATTTTCCAAGTGCCTGACTGGGATTGAGCCAGAGAGAGTCAGAATGGAGAGCAGCTGTGGGATCCAGGAGAAAGTGCAGCAGTGAGAGGAAGAAGAGACCTGGGTTAGTAGCTTCTGAAAGAGGCAGCTGGAGATTCTTCCACAACCTTTCTGCAGCAAGCTATCGTGCAAAACGACTTGGTTAAGAAGAACATGGGGAATATGGCCCACATTGGCCGGTAGAAGCATGTCACCAACAGGTAACGTGACGAAGGTCGGTCCTTTGATGTGCGTTTTAAACGCTTGTGTCAGACAGTGAGTTTGCGACATAAGAGAACAAAAACGCGTGGGTGTTTTTGAACATTTTACAGCTCTTAATGCTCTGAACCCACATTGTTTACCTTTGCCTTTCAGTGCTGTTACTTCTATCAATATTGACTGTTCAAGGAAGTGGGTGCGATGATTTTATGAAGACGACGATCAGAAATCTTCAAGACACTATACACATGGAAAAAGCGTCCGGATTCGTGAGTTTCGATGTTTAAGACCTCTGTTTTATTAACGTTAGACAGCTCGCGTTCGCATTGATCTGTCCCGCGTCACTTTTATACTGACCTGATTATTGTTGATTTGCGGATTTGTCGAGAAGCCCGTGCATATTAAATAAATAGCTCGTCTTTATTAAATGCTTAAAATTTGACATTGTAAAATATATTTATTGCAGCCAAAGGTGTTTCCAAAGAACTACGTCGTGTCTCACTATTTCAACGAGAGCGCGCTGTGCAATGAGACGGTAAGACTGACGCTTCAGTGATGTGATGCTCTTTTTAGGATTCAGTTTTAAGTTATTCAAAAATACATTGTGCATGCAGTAATAAAATTAATGAGCGTGTTTTGGGTAGATTAATCAGGAGCTTGATGTATACTATCAAATGATGTATATTGCGAGATTGCAAATGAATGAGTCAGTAAATAAATAAATACAATTATTGAAAATAGTAATTTTCATTAAATAAAAAACAAAAAACTGCAAGCTATATTGTTTTGAATTGTTGTAATATTATCTGCAGAATAAAAGTCTGTAACCTACGTACAGTAATGCTGGACCCTTTTAAATCTCTTTTTAATCATTTTTATTTTTTAAATAAAACACCTTGAACTGTAAGAAGGCTTGATACCTATAACTCTAATGTTTGACAAAATGTGAAAATAGTGATTTGATTATAAACACTCTTTGAATTCATGGAGCAAAGAAAGAATTGAACTATTCTATGGCTGGAATCTTTGGTTACACCCAAGAACGTGAATATGGTGCAGGCCTAAACTAAATGTAAGCAAGAGGAATAAGTAGATTAGGTTTGTAATTAACATGTAATTAACCTAGATTTTCTTCTGTTTTATTATCTCGGCCATATTTATTTGTCACTGACGCCAAATGAAAAATGTTTAGTAAGCTAGTTTTGCTCCTAGTAGCCGAACTAAAAACTACACCTGTCTCTCTCTGTGTGTGAGTTTAGTGTTGTGTGTTCAGTGCTGCTGCGTTCCTGTCCAATTCGTGGTCTCAGCTACTCCGGCATCTCAGTAGAGTTCACCTCAAACACAAATTCATCAGCGAGCTGATTTTCACACTGGAAAAAATAGCAGAAGAGGTACACTATCATACACTCTCAGATATACACACGCATTCATGCCATACGTCTTGCCACTGTACCTTTTTTTTGTCCAGATGTTTTATCAACACGCCTTTCGTTCTTGATTGTAGGTTTGATAGATCTCTTGTGGTTAGTGTTTTTCTATCTTTTCGTAAACAGAAAATTCCAGATCATCCAGATATCTCTGCTTTCCCATCTGTTCAATCATCGCCTGAAGATCTTCTCTCGTTCACTTCATCCCTCTTCACACGTTGGCTCAGTCTGAACTGTGATTTTAAAACGCATCACTGCATCTTTCCCACACCTAGTGAAGAGAATCACGAAACTACACCGTCAGAGGAGGAAGAGCATGTGGAGAACCATGAACCTGTGGATGAGCAGCAGCATGTGATAGAAGGGCAGAAAGGTAAAAGGCAGTTCGGCCAGGGTCCGACTAACGGCTATAGGGAGACACTTTTCCAAGGTTTCTCTCACTGGACATTTTATTTTCTATGGATAATATCAAGTCTGATCTGGTAAATTCACTGTTTTATACTGATTTATATGAGATTTCAGAGAAGTTGCTCTCTAGATACGGCTCATAATTTCTAGATGCATGTTGGAGAAAGGGGATGTTCTGGAAACAGACACACAGCCAATATGATGCCGTCCTTCATGCACGTGTATGATGTTTTTTTTTTCTGCATCATGTCTTTGCACTGACTGTTTCTATCACTTATCCAGTTTTCTGTAATCTTATGCAGTGAATTATGTGTGATAATTCAGGTTAAACCTGTCGACTGAATGTTTTAACATTGAATGTAGTGAAAAGGTAAAGAATACATGAAGCCAAAAGTCTCCGCTTATCGCTCGGTGTTCAAGAGGAAAAAAACTACACTCGTGTACTACAGTAAATCCAAACCATATTAAATAATACTGTGGCATAGGAACCAGCTTAAGCAAGCTACTCTCTGAAAAAGATATTTACAAAGGGGTTACATAAGTCATGTTTACAAGTATTGTTGTTTTGCCTTAGAGAAGGTTACTACAAGCAATGTTTTACTCAAATGAATTTAACAATCTGTCTGTTTTTGGTATACATGTGATGTCTGTTCTTAAGTGTAGATTTTTATATATAAATACAATTTTGAAATCAGTTCAGTGTTTGCATGAATTGACTATACTTCTTTTGTTTGTCGGAGCGTGTGCATAAGGACTTTCTGTAGTATCAGTTGAGTGGAGAGACAAACAACAGGCCACCACAGAGACCTTTTGTTCACGGTTTTGCTGCTCTACCACAATAAAGCCTATACAGCTGGTGACTGGTACATCTTGAAAACACACATAAAACAAAATTTCCAAGTCAACATGCAATAAATGACATTTTAGCCTCATGTTGTTGATGGATATTGTTCATAACGATGCAGGATTTTACTATTTTACTTAAATGTGTTTAAATGGGTTTGCTTGGATTAGCACAACTGGGCCAAACCACAGGCCAACTCTGCTGGGGGAAAATAAAATCAGCTTGAACCAGCCTAAACTGGTTTGCTGGTCTATTTGCCTTGTTTCTTAGGGGACTTTAACAGTTTTTGGTTGGTCATACTGGTAAGCTAAACCAGCTACAAACCTTGGCCTGAGGCCGCGGTTGAAGACTAGTCTTAAAAGTTAGTCGGCTACATTTTTCTTTAAGACTGCTCACAGTTTATTTAAAATTTAGTTACATGATAAATGTATATTAGTATAAGGTAAATACAAAAAATAAATCAGATTACTTTTAGCTAACAGCTAGCTGGTCAGACTAGCTCTTGAGACACTAACACGAAGGCTAAGTTTATGCAACTGGCCCCTGGTTGTAAAACCTTCATAAAATGGTATTAAAGTAGTACATTACAGTAAGTTCCTGCTGTTGCATTAACAAACATTAATGAGCAATTCTGTTACAATGTTCATTTATTAAAGTTAGTTCGTTTATTTAATAAAGTTAAGCTTTGAATATTAATAAATGCTGCAACTTAACGTTAACTAAGCTTCCTTTAGAAGTATTGTTATTTCATTTTAACTAATAACTTAACTATGGATCCACCAAGTTAAGACCGTCAGGCTGGTGATTATATCTCAGCCAAAAAAAAAAACGTTCCCAAAATGTTTAGAGTCTGAAAATATTTAAAAGGTGAGAAAGATTTCTGGAAAATATCTGTTCGGGACAGCAATTCCCGTTAGCCCGGTGACTTGAGTCCTGTCTAACTCTTGCAGGGCTCGGCATGCGCTTTAAATCACGTGGACTGAAGCGGAAGTCCTCCACTCTCTCAAAATGTCCGCGGCCAACGAAGACACGTTGCCTCAAGAGGACGATGAGTTTGAGGACATGGAGGCGAGTGGAAGCGACGAGGATAATATGGAGGGAGAAGGACAGAACGGGGATGGAGAGGGGAAAGTCTATGTCCCCGGTCTGGAGCCACTCAAGCCGGGAGAAGAGCTGGAAATGGACCGCTCCGCTTACCGCTTGTATCACGAGTGCCAGACCGGTCAGTGCTCAACACCATGCCCAGCCACTAAACATAAACATGCATGGTCGATGTACGGCTAGCTGTGGCTTATATTATTATATAATTATATTTTCAAAGGGTAACGTAAGTCGACAAACCAAATAAAGTACCATGTGTACCAGTACCAGTGACATGTATTTGGATAAGCGTAATATTACTGTAATAATCATTGTGTTTGGAGTAATGCATGCACGAGCATGCAACATATCAAAATAACATTACGTGTTTCATACTTCTTAGTTTAAAAAAGTGGGGTTATCCCACCTAAAATGTATTTAATGTGTGTATCATTACTGAAAATTAAAATGTCAGAAAAGGGTACAGTTTATTGAGAAATGGTAAATATTTATTTGCCTGGAAAGTAATGTCACGATCACTTAGGGATCCTCAATGTAGGCTGCATATTTGCAATGCAATAATAATAATAAATGACAATAATAAAGTATTTATTATTATAATCTATTTACAGTTAACAGTTTGACATTTTACTTTGGATTATTTCCATTGCTGTAATATGAATGTGAAGTAATATAATAACAGTAATGCTAAACAATGAATATAAAAAGCAGTAAAACAAACAGTATTCTCACAAATAGTGTTTTTCTTTCCGTTTCATACATGCATATTAAAAAATATTACAACTGAGATGAAGTTTTTCATTCAACATATTATTGTTTGCACATAATTTTCTTTTTTTATTTAGTTTTTATTCCAGTGTGTATTTCTAACAAAAAAAATCTTTAATTTTTATCAAAACGTATACGCCATTTATCATTAATTTCCAATGCCTGCTATATTCCCAAATTCATTTATTATAAGCAGACTTGTCATTGCCCCGCAGGTGCCCCATGCCTGAGTTTTGATGTGGTGCGTGATGGTGAAGGAGAAGGGCGGGAGCAGTTTCCTCTCTCTATGATTCTGTGTGCTGGTACTCAGTCGGACACCGCTTTAAGCAACAGGTACACTGACATGAATGCTGTCAGAGCTTGCTACTTTTATTGTTCTGCAACAAACTTCTGCTGTTATTATCCTTGGCTTGCATAGATGTTGACATTTTCGTCTCTATCCAGGCTTATTGTCATGCGCATGCACAATCTTCATGAAACTGAAAAAGATAAAGATGAAAATGAAAGCAGTGATGAAGAAAGTGATGAAGATGAGGAGGACGAGGAGAAGAAACCACAGTTGGAGCTGGCCATGATGCCACATTATGGTGGGATCAACAGAGTCCGAGTAAGTCTAGTTACTGTCCTATTTACTCGTATTAATGTTTTCACAATTTTGGAGAAGTTTTATAGCCATATCTATTTCTCCCTCATTATCTAAAGATATGATCTTTTTACTTAAATAGGTCTCCCAGCGAGGGCAACAGACATTGGCTGCGCTCTGGTCAGAGAAAGGGCAGGTGGAGATTTTTGACCTCCGACCTCAGCTTGAGGCGGTACACAGTTCGGCAGCGATGTCGTCCTTCATCAAGCAGCAGAAGGAAGCCACGCCTCTCTTCAGTTTTTCTGGTCACATGTCAGAAGGATTTGCCATTGATTGGTCACCCAAAGTACCAGGTGTGTAATTTGGATTGTAATATTATCCACCTTATTTCCCAAGGCTTAGCTATTTTCGGTGAATGCGTGAAATTTCTTCATCATTTGCCAGAACAGTAGAAAAATAAATATTTGCGTTCCAACCAAATCTGTTCATGACTGACAAATGAAAATGTGTGCATATACTGGCTAAGACTCAAGACATTTCATGTTTGCTTACCTCAGGACGCCTGGTAAGTGGTGACTGCAAGAAGAACATTCACGTCTGGGAGCCACAGGAGGGCGGGACTTGGAAGGTTGACCAACGGCCTTTCAGCTCACACAACAAGTCTGTTGAGGACCTGCAGTGGTCCCCTACTGAAGCCACAGTATGTCGGTCTATAGAAAATGATTATGTTAAAATATTGTATAATAAAATTGGATGCAATGGTTAAATTAGTGCTTCTCTCGCATCTTCAGGTTTTTGCATCATGCTCGGTGGATCAGTCCGTTCGCATTTGGGACATAAGAGCACCACCTAATTCTATGCTCTCAGCCAACGAAGCCCATTCTTCAGACATCAATGTTATCAGCTGGAACCGAACTGAACCTTTCATTTTGTCTGGAGGAGATGATGGCCTCCTGAAGGTCTGGGATTTAAGGCAGTTCCAGGTAGGCATGAGCAAGAGGAAACCAAAAAAAAAGAAAAATGAGCTTTTTTCAGCTAAAGCCTTACCAAATTATTATTATTATTTTCAAAAATTATTATTGAGTAGTTTTATTTGTGAATTAATATACATGATCGTTCAAGTTTGGATTTTTTTAAATCTAGGGTTCAACAAGACTGCATTTATTGGATCAGTAATACAGTAAAAGTAAAAAAAAAATGATATTTGACATTAGTGCAGATAACTGTGTGTTACACATTTTTCGGTTCATTAACCTCTTATTAACTTTATTAACTGATCATTCTTGTTTCTTTTTTCAGTCGGGACGTTCAGTGGCCAGTTTTAAGCAGCACAGTGCTCCTGTGACATCAGTGGAGTGGAATCCTATTGACTCAAGTGTGTTTGCCGCCTCTGGAGCCGATGATGTTGTCAGCCAATGGGATCTGTCAGTGGAGTCATGTGACATGGGAGAACAGGCAGAGGGCTTAAAACAACTACCACCACAGCTACTGTTCCTTCACCAGGGCCAGAAGGAAGTGAAGGAGATCCACTGGCACCCACAGATTCCTGGAGTTCTCATTTCCACCGCACTGTCGGGATTCAACATCTTCAGAACTATTTCTGTTTAACTGTGTTTGAGTGTGTGTGTGTGTGTGTGTGTGTGAGTGAGTGAGTGAGGAGAGAGACGGTGAAAGAGAGTGTGGACAGTTTCAGGCAGAAAGAATTTGCATGTGTATAATTTGAAATGTCCATAGATGGATGAATGGAACATCTAGGTATGCATGACTCATGCATTTCTGTCATTTTTCTACCCCTTCTGGAACCATTTTCTTCGACTCCTTGAGGCAGAAATAATGTAATTGTGTGATGAATTACTAATTTGTACTTGTTAAAACTCCGTTCTGAATCATCCACAAATCTGTTGTTTGTGTATTAACTTTATTTATTAGTCATAACACCAGTATATCTAACTGAATATTTACTTTTCGTTGAGTAGCCATTCATTTAAAAACGCTTCTTTTCTCTTAACTAAATGGACAAAACAGACAGCTATTTTAGTCTTTCAGTTTAAAACTGCCGAAGGCAGACTCTTGGTTTTACTCAAGGCGGATTGCTGATGTTAAGGGGCAAAAACATAGTAGCCTTCACATTATAATAAGCATAAAACTGTTTTGTTAGTCCTTATTTCTTCATGAAAAATGACTGGCAGCTCAATTCCTTCAACAATTTTACTCTACATTTTGCCTCAGTTAACCACTTAAAAGTGTACTTAAGTAAATTACATATAAAAAATAAGGCCTAGATAATATGCGGAGTACATAAAATCAGGTTACATTCAAAAAAGAAAATTGGGTTTGTAATCACCCCATGAGTGCTCTGCATTTTCCTTTAAGACTGAGATGAGTTCCATTGAGACCCATGCTGGAAAGAGGAAATGGTTTTAATATGTTAGGATGCCCTCCAGTGTAAGTATGATGAAAGAGCTTGTTTATATATATATCCCCCCCCACACACACACACATTTTTGTAAATATTCGACTCCACTTCCAGTAATTGTTACTTTTTAACTTTGATCATTAGCCGTTTCTGTAAAACAAATAACTCTGGACTTGTGCTCATGTATGTTGCATTTGTAAATAGTCAACATGCACAGCAATTCCATAATTTAGAATGATTACATTTAGATTCATTTCATAGGGTCTTGAACTGAACTATCATACTTTGATATATTATTCTCATTCCATCCATATATCTATCAATCCATCCAACCTTCCTGAAGATATCTTAAGATGATCCCACACTGATGCAATTAAAATAGGGAGTTAAAGATAGTATTTTTTTTATTTACTTGACTTTAAAATAAAATAAAAAACAATAAAAATAGCATGCTTACAGAAATGCCTCCCTTCAGCACATTCAGATTTTAATTGCCACAAAAAGTTGAATAAAACTTGAATTACACATTTTGGTCCAGCCCAATCTACAATATTTCAATTGGCAGAGTGGTTTTGAGTGTATAATAATTATTGATTGTCTGTTATATATTCTTTGGCATTCAAATCAACTGTGAAAGTAAGACATTTTAAATGAATCTAGTCGAGAGCTACAGTCAAATAATCAACCAGAATGTTTTCATTCACAGTTTAAAATCTATGCCGTTTGCAGCTGTTTAACTTTAAGACTTTGGTGTAGTGTAACTATTACGTCTATTTCACTTTTACATTTGAGACATCTCCAAAAACAGTACACAGTCTGATTACTTATTGCATCTTAAGATACGTATGCATATGTAGTAATGAAAACTCCCATGAGAAAATTCCAGCATGTGTGAATGCGTCCAGCAACCTTGCATCTTCCCACAAAAAGAAAAGCTTCATTGTTGGCTTTTCAGTGAAACTAAGCAAGACCAAGATGGAAAACATTGTCATATAAGGCACTATAGATAACCATATTATAAACAATAATTTATAGCTTTGTGTGTAGTATTTGGCTTTAAAAGATCAGCTGTCATTATGGGCATCACATTTTTGTTCCATTCAGTTTGAACTGCAGGTGTTAGCTCTAATGCTGTTTCCATTTAACCGAAAAAGGTAAAGTGCCCTATAACAGAGTTATGGAGCTGGACAAACTGAACATTTACTGCACAATATTATATGTCTGAGACCATGGGAAATGTATTAATAGGTTTGTTCATAGGCTATTCTTTGTAAGACATCACGCTGTCCAAGGGAGACTTTCAATATAAAATCCAATAAAAAAAAAACATTGTCTTACTTTAATAAAATAGTTCCAAAAATGAGCAAACACCATTGTAAACCTAAAAGGAAAGTTCCAAAATGTCCAGTTATTGCCTCAAGAAGATATTTTCATTAATTCTCCCTGTATGGATGTTTCTTTTAAGAATAATTCTGTTCATATGTCATGATTCATATGCCAATGGCTTATTTTTGGTCCTCAAATCGCTCGCTATGTCCTCTTATAGGCCAATCTCATCATCGAATTCGTCCTCAAAAGTGTATCCTTGTTGTCCGTTGGCACCTTCCTCCTCTGAATCTGTTTCTGAAAGATGCTGGTCTTCTCTCCTCCGGTCCAGTGGTGACATCCCCTCATATTCTGAGCTGACTGAGGAAGAGAGGCTTGGAGAGTTGTCCTCCCTCCGATTAACCACCTCTGCTTGTCTTGGGTCTTTGTCGTAAGCCGTTCTCCCACTAATCTCTTGCATCTGTTTATTTGGGCTCAAGCCCATTTCTTCTTCAACTTCCACATCTAGCCCTTCGATTACTTGATGCCGACCGATGATCTCATCACGTTTGTCGCTGAATCGCACTTTGGGCCTGAGCCCTTTTGATTTGATGCCATTCACCTCATTTAGCTGCTCATCTCGATGGCTCACCTCTTTGGTCATACTTTCCATCCTCATCCTCTCGCTCTGCTCATTGGCAGCATTCCTTGGTGACATCATCATATCTATCGTGCTCCTGTTGGGACTAAAAACGTCTTCGTTGTGTTTGTCAGAACCCATCGTCAGTCCGTCCATCACTCCCAGGACATCTCCTAAAATCGAAGGCCCTAAATCCAAGTCGAGGTCAAAAGAAGAAACTGAATCGGAGTGCCGGAGCTCACTGGGACCGGTATCTTCTGCGTATTCATTTTCATGGTTATGGTTCATCTTATTGTCTGTGGTCTCTACGTTGGCCGCCATGGCTGGTTGTTGCACAGACGTGGGAGCAGGACTGGAGGGGCCATGGCTGGACAGGAAGGAGGTGTCACCAAAAGCATCTCCACCTCGACCAATGTGCATGGTGTGACGGAAATCACCCAGTGGAGCGGAGATCATGGTGGGGTCCAGACGTGGGGCTCGAGAAGATGATTTGTGGAGAGGCATGGTAGCAACTGAGAAACAGAACTACAAGTCAGAGGAAGAAAACTGTCATTTAAAGCGCAATAAAATGGTTTATAATTAACCACTATATCATATTATAATGTGTTAATTATTGATTAACATTGTTAAAAGTTTTTAAATTCATTATACAAATAAAATGTGATTGACTCTTAGTTACATTACTGAATATCCTATATTCTACATTAATAATATAATATAGTATAGTATAATAGAGTACAGTAGAGTATAATATAATATCCTCATATTTTATAAGACCTATTTTCAATGTTTGCTATTGTTCACGTTTTTATTCAGAGGGACTCTGCATTTTAAGGAAGCTATGAGATATAAGACACGTGATTATAATACTTATATTTTATCCACAGTCAGGTATGAAATCATTACGTCGCAGAAAAAGAGGTATGATTGCGTAAAGGCTGTGAAAAGAGGAGCTGACAGACGCCGAAAGCCAAGCTCGGACTTGTATGTGAAGCGCGTGTTAAAATGCATTCTTCCCTCGAGCTTTCTCGCGAGGTCCAAATACAAAGTCTCAGAGAAACATTACGAACGTGCCCACGGTTACATCTTTTCCACACGTAATCCGATCAAACAGTCACTAGTTAGATTTATGAGCAGACAGAAATTGTACTGTTTTCTGATGCCCAGGGAATTATTTTAAAGCTCAGTTTCTAATACTTCCATATATTTAATTGCTTCGACAAAACATTTAATAAATAGTGCGTTTCCTTGTTTGTTGTTGTTAAAAACCAATTGCAGGATCATTTGGGAATCGTGTTTAATCCAAGAAATGCGTAATATCGCCATTTATGAGACCCGGACTATCCATAAACAACTGCAACAGCTGGAAAGTGAATTGGTTCTAGACGCCTTTAACAGATCTATTGATTACGTGCATGAAACCAGACTCTTAGAGGCTAGTTCAGCTGGTAAACACTATGAAACAACTTTCACGTACAATTAATGCACATTAGATGATAATGAAATAGATGAATTGCTGCCAAGTAACTCTTAACAGTGATCATTTTAAGCAGAATACCTGCCTTTTGTCCAGGAATGCGTCCTCCTGTCCAATGAAGCTGTAATAAAGCGAAAATAAAAATCAGTTCGATATCAAACAGTCTTGTTTAATGCAGTGAAGGTCTCCAGAAGTGGGAGTAACTGCAAAAGTTACGTTACGCGCCCAACTGAGTTATCGACTCGCTTTCCCTCAAAACGACGGATTTTAACTTACTTTGATCGCCGTGTGCTTATCAGCGAGGCTGTGCCTATTTCTTCTTCCTATTACCAAATGCTTCTTTGAATACCTTTCGCTTTCCCTGTTTTACTGACTTTTCTGGCGTCGCTCTTCTCTCCGATATTTCTTTTTTTTCCTTTAGGGATGGGCAAGGAAGTGACGTGAGTTTTTGTATGGGAGCGCTCTGGATACAGATGTAATAGTGAATGAAAGCACTGACTGACCCTGATATGCCTTTCTTTCTGTCAGAACAAAATTATTTCGCAAATTATTTTCGCGGTTATTAATGTGTGGATATGGTCTAACCTGTAGAGTAGTGTAGAATCGGGAGTAATTTCAGGGATGATCCGGGTTGAAGGTGAACAAAGCATATAGAGCTTTATATATAGTACTAGCTATTTGTAGATTGTGTGTTTAGTTCATTGCCATGGATGAAACACAACGAAACACGTTTCGGAATCCCGTCTGTCAACATTTCAAGCAGAGCTTGTTAAAGCAGAACCTGTTCTAAAGCTCTGTTTGTACTTTGTGTATCTCTCTTTGTAAAGCCTATCACTTTCACCATCAATATTATAATAGAAGAGCACAAGGCAAGATTTATTTAAGCTAAAAGTTTATCTATGCACACAAACACACTGCTATACTAAAACATAAACTATAAATCAGAAAACATGTAGAAGATTGTGTACTTTATAATAGATTTTTCAGCAAAACTTATTTATAGTCCTTAAAATTTCATGTAGGCTATCAAATATGATGCGGTTTTCATATAGTTAATTATAGACTAAAGGCTGACAGTCTTTCTCCTTTGGTGGCCAAGGTTTCCTGCCTGGGAAGAGAATTCAAGGATGCTGCAGCTGAGCCATGAATCACATCACATCACTTCCTCTTTCTTAGCACAGCTTACGTCACTCTAAAATACACTATCACTAGGGTTACTAATACAATGATGAATAGCTGGAAGTACAGCCAGTGTGAGATCACACATAATACCCAGCATTACTGAAGGAGTGGTTTACTGGATTAGAAAACCCATTTACACGAATGAACACTAACATAATCTATTTTCCTTTACAATTCCAAATCTGCTGTCCTGTAAATTCCCCGGATTCCAAAAGGAATACTTAGAGGGGTTCAAATGTTTAGGGATAAAACACTTTGGATCCAAGAACTGTTTTAAACTAAACAGTGTAACACAGTACATCCCTTTAATACTAGAACACATAAATATCTATTAAACACTTGTCAGACAGACACACAGCAAGTTTTCCAGAACAAGTTTTTGTTATATAACCATTGTGATGGAAATGTTGCCACCCAGTGGTTTCCTTAAAATCGTTAGGGCCTAAATAAAACCTTTTTCTTTTTTCTTTTCGTGGTATGCTAACAAAATAGAATTTACAATTTTTCTCAGTTGCTTTGGTGCATTTCTTACAACACTATTTAAATTTGCTCAACAGTTAATGCATTTCTCAAAACTATTAGTGCAAACTGCAAAAGTTGATTACCTGCAAAAGTGTGTCACTTGCTCAAAATGGATAGCTCATTCCTCAAAAGCAAGTATTTATGTAAATGAAAGTGTCAGTGACATCAAGATGAAAAGTCCTAACACCATTGATTATAAACAAGACAGTCATGGCTTTGTCATGTTTTCATTATGACATATTTAGTGCGACACTTCCTGAAAATGCTCAAGATGCAATTCTAATTTACTGTATTCAAAGCATTTTGCAAACGAGTCATTTTAAATAATAATGTTATAAAACAGCAGAGAACCTTTTGCAATTTGTTGGAAGGAATGAGAAACTTCTACTATGATGTGCACAAATGACCAGTTGTTTTGAGAAATGCATTAACTGTTGTGGAAATGTAAGTACTGTTGTGAGAAATGCACCAAAGCGACTGAGAAAAACTTGTAAGTCAGAGACTTTTAATTTGAAGAATCAAGCTAACTTAATTGTGAAAAATAATAATATACTTTTATAAAAAATAAATAAATAAAAATAATAATAATAAGAGAACATTACACAAATCTATAATATATCTTTATATCTCTTTATTTGTATGGTAACCTGTTAAAAAACAAAATAACGCAATATAACAGCGACTTTTAATTTGAAAAGTCAGCTCAGTGTGAGTACGCCTCTTCGATAGACAAAATATCAGTGTTATTCAGTGTAAATGAGTATAATTAAGTAATTTTTATTTATATGTGTGTGTATATATATATAATTTGTATTTATTTATTTTTCTCTATCTTCGTCTTCCTCATTTCTCTCCCCTCATCCTTACTAAAGTAAGTAGATGAGCACTTTTAATCCAAACATCAAGTGCTCCACCCTCCTTTCCAGTAGGTGGCGGGAATGCACCCGTGGTGAAGCACGCCTCTTCTCTGTCTAGTGTAGCTGCCTGTTGTATGTCGGAGGATGTCTGATAACGCAGAGTCTCCTACAGAAAATCAAAAAGATGACCCTTCGATACAACACGCTGCCACTGAACACACGGGAGCGTCGGATGAGAAGAAAAAGAGTATGGTTTCAGAGTTATATGCATGCCGAGAGAAACTGTTTTTCATTAATTCTAGACGCTGCTGCTGTGTTTATTTCGCGCAGTTCACTTGCAAGCTACTTCCGCGATTTCTCGGAGATTGACTGCTCTGTCAGCCAATGAAGTGGCTGGTTGTTTATAGGCAGCCAATGGCTGGCCAAGCAGGCACGTGCTCTTTCACTTTGACAGGGATTGTAAGAGTTGTTGTTTTTATATCTCTAAAGTAAGTTAGTGCTAAAGGATAATTAACTTTATAGTCTAAACTATTCTTATTGTGGGACTATTCTTTTAGGTGATATGTTATCACCTTTACAACGATAGTTAATTAGACATTGCCGAGTAATATTTCACATTTATTTGCGTTGCTATCATAGAGGTTGGCATGAACATTTTTTCCCCTCCTCTTTCTCTCTTTCATTTATACACCTGTACACATACAGTATCAAAAGCATCACTTACACATCGTGGTTGTTTAAAAAAAATTAATTGTCGGTATCCAAGCATAAGAAGGTAGACCGTGATTTGTAAAGAATGGAAAAAACACTCATACAGGTTTGTAAAAAAAAAGTAAATGATGACATAATTTTTATATTTGGATGAACTGTCCCTTTAATTAATATGGTCCACACATTATCCAAACATGTTGAACATGGTTTTATTCTCATTTTATATTTCAGTTGATGTCCTGTTGAAAGCAGTAGGTGATACGCCTATCATGAAGACCAAAAAATGGTCGGTGGAAAGAGGGAGGACGGTACAGTCACTAGCTCAGTTTATCTCACGCTTTCTCAAACTGGAGCCCAGTGAACAACTGGTATGTGATTTACCTCCACCATGACACCTCTTTACATCAAGAGCAGTGTATATAAATATGGTTAAAAGATGAGACATCCATTTTTGTGTCTGCATCAAATTAAATGCATATAAAGTTTATACTTTGAGGTTTCAACTAACGTGTGTCATTCAGCGCAACACAGGCCTATAGTGCGGTACAAATTAAATGAGATTCTTCATTTTAAAATATTTAATTATATTTAACATTCTTTATATTATATTTACATTCTACAATTTAAAATATTTGAATTTATTAATAAGTTCTTGCTGACAATTGGGTAAAACCTAGTGGTCTGAATGATTTAGATCTAAAACTAGATTTTGAGAGCTGCATTGTCATTAAAAGAGTCTTTTTATGTCATCTAATGATACTCGATCTGAATATGCCCGACTATATTTTTTGGTATGAATGACATTTTAGTGGGTGTCTCCTAAAAAAATCATGGTAAAAATAATATGTATGCATCACATTGACAGGACACATTGTAATAATTGAAAAATGTTCACCGTTTTTGTGTCTGATATTTTGATATTTTTTAAATAATTGTAAAAATGTTAATAATTACAAAATAAATGTTTTCAGAAGTATGTGTATTTATGAACCCAATCAAGGTGAAATTCTTATTTTTTCTTCTTATTGCTTCTGTACTGAATGCTTGATCTCTCTGCTCTCCCACCAGTTCATTTATGTCAATCAGTCATTTGCTCCTTCACCAGACCAAGAAGTGGGAGTCCTTTTTGAGGTATGAATTATTTATTAATTATTATTATTTTTTTATTATTAAATGCTACTCTGTCCCATCTGACATAGTAAGAAAATTATATGTAGACTAAAATTATTTTAGACTGCCATTTTTATAGTAGTGCTGCCACTGCTGACAAATACAGCTTGGCAAGTGTTAGTACCATTTAAGTGTCCTTAATGTCTATAAAGAAACTTGTTGTTCTGCTCTGTTTTGCAGTGTTTTGGAAGTGATGGAAAACTAGTTCTCCATTACTGCAAGTCCCAGGCCTGGGGATGATCGTGCAACTTTTTTTCCTCCCCCTTTCTCTCTTTCATTTATACACCTGTACACATACAGTATCAAAAACATCACTTACAAATCATGATTGTTTTTATAACTTATTGATATGTTGTGTTATTTTTTTGTAAATAATAAAATGTATATAATATTGTAAAACAATGCAATATCTCATGAGACTTTTTAAGGTGGAAATCATAAGAACATCAAATACATTTAGCAACAAATTTAGATGCATGTTTTTCATATCTAAGCTCATGTTGAAGTGATTTAAAAGGACAAGGACAATATGCGATTCTCAGTAGTACAGAGTGATTACTTTTCATAGGCGGGGTGGGTACTGTCCCAGGGCAGAACAGGTCACATGTAAGGGGTGGTAGAGACGTGCAGGGGTGTGAAGAATAGGTGGGACAGAGGGATGTTTAAAAAGGCATGGTGGAGCAATGTAAAAGAAGACAGGATAGAAAGATGGAGACGGCGCTAACAGATGGACTGAAGAGGGATTATGGATGCTCTTGGTAGAGTGTGACACCAATTTCCAAGGAAAGGCAGGAAAAGGAGGAGATTTGGGCAGGATTGTACCAAAAAAGGGGAAAAGCAGAAATAATCGCAAAAGGATAAGGAGGGAAACTGCATGCTAAACCAAAGAGACGAGAACCTTCTGTGTTTAACAGCTGCACAGAAGGTGGAAAAAGATACAAATGAATGGATCGAAATAGGAAATTATTATTACCATGGACATGATGTAAGAAGATTAGAGTGCACAGGTAAAAATCAGCTTTTTTATGAGGAATGGTTATTGATTTTTTTGTTAATTCACTAAATGGAATTTTAACTTCTGCATGTGTAATAATGTAAAGCATAAAAGGTATTGCATTCAGATCATGATGCAATTTAAAGGAAAACCCTTTGGTTGTCCTCTTAACAAATAAATTCTCGAATCAAGCATTTGATACGATTAGCAGACATTTTGTCTTTCATTTAGCTTACAAACACCTCCAAATTATTTTCAATTTAGGCTCTGTATTCCAATGACCTGTAAAAAGTGGAAATGTGCTGGTGTTGCTTTAAAAAGCTATTTCCAGTTGATCTGACCCTTGAAAAGGAATTTTGTTGATGTAGCCTACAGTAATGTATTTAGGTTATTTACATAATAAACTAAATTTTTTGACAGTTTTTTTAATTAAATATGTATAAAACTCCATATTTTATGTAAAAATATATAAAAGGTATCCTTAAAAGAGTAAAAAAAAGAAACATGCACACCTACAAAGCCCAAACAGATTAAAACAGATTATTAGAGGATTACAAGTAAAGTTAGACTTAATGCAAGAGCTTAACTAATAATTTCATCACGTAACTTCAAACGTAATCCTTCAAATTCCCTCTTTTTCCTTTTCTCATTTTTAATCCCATTCAGGGCTGTACTGAAAATAAGTAATAGTTTCACATTATTTATTTACCATTACGTAAACATGTTTTTATCTCTGGGTTATACAGTTTTGCTCGAAAGTTTATACACCCCTTGCAGAATATGCAAGATATTAAGAAATAAAAGGATCATAAAAAGGGCATGTTATTTATTTATTAATCTTAATTTTAGTACTATTGTGAATAAGTAGTTTAACATTTTTTTGTCCTGAGAAGTTCAGAATTCTCCAGGTCCTGTACATTCTTTTGGTTTTTTTTAGATGTAGAACTTTTTAGATATATGTAAATGTGGTTATTAACTATTTAAATTGGATTATTGGGGCTGAGCTTATGTTGTATTCTTGGAAACATCAAAATTTTATGTAGCTTTTAAAGGAGCCGTACCAAATATAATAATAATAAGATCTTTAAACAAAACAAGAAAAACTTGCACATCTTTAGCTCTCATTGCATTGTATTTCCTTTTACAACATCTGTGATAGTTCTCACCTTTTATAGTTGTATATATTTTTAACTACCCTCCGTATAAAGATATGGATATCAATATCATCCAGTAATTATTTGAAATTGTTATAATATGCAGAAGAGGGTAGGAGATGCAAAAAATGTGCAGGACCTAAAGTATTTTTCTGAAGAACTGCAGACAGCTGAACTGCTCCAGACAAACAAGAGACTCATTAGCAACTTTCTAATAACAGGTAACAAAATCATTAAGATAAATACAGTGGGGCAAAAATGGATTTAGTCAGCCACCAATTGTTCAAGTTCTCCACTTAAAAAGATGAAAGAGGCCTGTACACCTCAACTATGAGAGACAAAATGAGAAAAAAAATCTTTTTGTAATGAATTAATTGGTAAATCTCTCAGTAAAATAAGTATTTGGTTACCTATAAACAAGCAAGATTTCTGGCTTACAGACCTGCAACTTCTTTAAGAGGCTCCTCTGTCCTCCACTCGTTACCTGTATTAATGGCATCTGTTTAAACTCGTTATCATAAAAAAAAGACTCCTGTTTACAACCTCAAAAGGTCACACTCCAAACTCCACTATGGCCGAGACCAAAGAACTCTCAAAGGACAACAGAAACAAAACTATAGAGCTGAACCAGGCTGGAAAGACTGAATCTGCAATAGATACGCAGCTTGGTGAAGAAATCAAGTGTGGGAGCAATTATTAGAAAATAGAAAACGTACAAGTCCTGATAATCTCCCTCAAACTGAAAAAAATTCCAGAACCACACGGGGGGACCTAGTGAATGATCTGCAGAGAGCTGGGACCAAAGTGAAAACGTCATGCTTTTGGTTTTTCTGCAAAGGGACCAGGACGACTGATCTGTGTAAACGAAAGAATGAATGGGGCAGTGTACTGTGATATTTTAAGTGAAAACCTCCTTCTATCAGTAAGGGCATTGAAGATGAAACGTGGCTCGTCCTTTTAGCATGACAAAGATCCCAAACACACTGCCCGGGCAACGAAGGAGTGGCTTCGTAAGAAGCATTTCAAGGTCCTGGAGTTGCCTAGCCAGTCTCCAGATCTCACCCCTATAGAAAATTCTAGAGATTGCTCTAGAGGAGATCTGCATTGAGGAATGGGCCAAAATACCAGCAACAGTGTGAAAAAATTTACAGAAAATGTTTGACCTCTGTCATTGTCAACAAAGGGTATATAACAAAGTATTAAGATATTTTTGTTAGTGACCAAATACTTATTTTCCACCATAATTTGCAAATAAAATAAAAAATCCTACAATATTATATATACACTGTGATTTTGCAGGTCCTCTAACTTAGAAATCATGGAGAGGTCTACAATTTTCAGCATAGGTGCATTTCCACTGTGAGACTGTGATTCAGTAATCCAGAAATTACTGTGTCAAATATTTATTTGATCTTGACTTGCTTATCAGCTAGATTTCTGACCCTCAAAGACCTGTTATTTTGCTTTTAGATAGTCCATCTACACTCTGCTCATGATACTAAACTAGTAGCACCTGTTTGAGGTCGTTCGCTATCATAAAGACACCTGTCCACCCCGCATTCAGCCAAAGTCTAAGTAGCAACATTGACAAAACCAAAGAGCTGTCAAAAGACACAAGAGACAAAATTGTAGACCTTCACAAAGCTGGAAAGGGCTACGGGGGAATTGCTAAGCAGTAGGGTTTAAAAAAAGAACTGTTGTAGCAATTGTCAGAAAATGGAAGAGGATAATGATGACTGTCAATGTAACTCGGACTGGGGCCCCATGGAAAATCTCTCCTCGTGGGGTATCCATGATGATAAGAATGGTGAAGAATCAGCCCAGAATGCCGTGAAGAGAGCTGGGACCATTGTTTCCACGGCTACTATCAGTAATACACTAAGACGTCATGGTTTTAAATCTTGCATCGCACGTAAGGTTCCCCTTTTAGGTCAGCCCATGTCCAGGCCCGCCTGAAGTTTGCCAGGGACCATCTGGATGATCCAGAGGAGTTATGGGAAAAAGTCCTGTGTAGAGTAAAGTAAAGTAGAACTTTTTGGTCTTAAATCTGTGTTTGGAAGAAGAAGAATGATGAGTATCATCCCAATAATACTATACCTACAGTGAAGCATGGGGCTGGAAGCATCATGCTCTGGGGGTGATTATCTGCACAGGAGACAGGACGACTGCACTGTATTAAGAAGAGAATAAATGGGGCCGTGTATTGTGACATATTGGGCAAAAACCTCCTTCCCTCGGTAAGAGCATTAAAGATCGTGGCTGGGTCTTTTAACATGACAATGACCCAAAGCACACAGCCAGGAATACCAAGCAGTGGCTCCGTAAGAAGCATATCAAGGTTCTGAAGAGGCCTAGCCAGTCTCCAGACATAAGTCCAATTGAAAATCTTTGGAGGGAGCTGAAACTCTGTGTTGCTCAGCGACACCCCCGTAACCTGACAGATCTAGAGAAGATCTGTATCCCTCCTGCAGTGTGTGCAAACCTGGTGAAGAACCGTTTGACCTCTGTAATTGTTAACAAAGGCTTCTGTACCAAATATTTCAATTGTTTGACTCAAGTGATCAAATACTTATTTGACACAGCAATTCCCAAATAAATTGTTAAAAAATCATACAATGTGATTTCTGGATTTTTCTTTTTAGATCCTGTCTCTCACAGTGGAAATGCACCTATGATAAAAATAGTAGACCCCTCCATGATTTATAAGCAAAGAGAACTTGCAAAATCAATTATTATTTATTCCTTCATGCCTCCATCCTGCATTTCTGAATTGTTGTGTAATATTCATGCAAAAACAAAACAAAACTGCATTGTAGTGTCAATGCCTGGATATTTAAGAAGCCGAATACCACTCCGTATTACATTTCAGAGAGACTTCAGAGATTACGAGTAAACTGATATATTTATAAAACGTAAAATGTAGTATGTACTGTTTTATAGTGTTTTGTTCTTTTTTGATCTTTACAGTCAAAACATGTGAGTAGCCGTAACAAAATCTTTTTTTGTGTTATGCACAAAGGCTGACATTAGCATATGTAAGAAATAGACCAAATGTTTGTTTTGTCAATGGCAAGTGGCCACTTGCCTCCCTTCAACAAATCAGTTCAGACTACTGCGTTATGTCACACAATTAATAGTCATGAATCCAGCCTAAGGTTTATAATGTGCCCTAATGACATTTAAGTTCATTCCTACACTCCTGCTTAAGTATAAATAACACATATACTCACCACAACTTTCAGTACTGTGGTGAAGGTCTTAGTGTCTTCAGTCACTCCACCAATGTAAAGAGCCCTTGTAAAGACCGGAGGATGATCATTCTCATCTTTCACATCGATATATACCTTCGCCGTGTTTGCTAGTTAGATTTAAACACACACACACACACACACACACACATACAAACAAACACAGCAGAAACAGACATTGGTTTATGTAAATATAAGCCCTATTTGTCACAGTTTGAATAAAAAAAGCCAGTGTTAATGTAAACACACACTAACGCTGCAACCCTCTCCACGCTGTGGCAGACATGAGAAATATGCTCTGTCAGAAAGCATTTGTCTTCTGCTGCACTAAACGACAATATATAAAGTCATCTGGTGTAGATCTAAGCACACACAGGGGAAAGCGCAGATGAAGAGCTGTATATCATAGCTCAATAAGAGAGAACAGAAAGAAATGAAGAAAGGAAAAACAGGTGGGGAAGTGTGTGAGAGAGAGTGAAGGTGTGCCAGTTCTGTTATGTACAACAAAATTTACATCAAAGTTAAAACAAGATGCATGGCAGGACAAATGCACACACACTCCCTCACTTTCTCATGTCTGTGATTTGTACAGTTTTCCTATCAAAGGCTTCTGATGTGCTCAATGAACTTTAAATTTTAGTATCGAATGGAGTTTGCAACCCATTTTTATTTATTATTTCTGAGTGAATATTCAACGAGAAACACATTGAACAACAAAAATGTGGGACAGGATTTTTGGATCCACTGGGATTTGATTGAATTGTAAATTATGGGCCTGATTGTAAGTTTGTAATTGGTTTTTGGAAAACTCATTTTAATCTTCTGAGTTTTTAGCAACCCTCTTTATTGACTCAACGGATCCCAGTGGACATTATAGCATTTCTCATTTTTATATAAATTTTAGATGGAAATGTGTAGATGGATAATGGCTAAATGTGTTAAAATGAGCCAATTTTGGTAACACTTTTTTGATAGTCCACTTTATACATTCTACTAATAGTAAGTACCTTTGCAACTACAGTACATGTCAACTAGCAGTCATTAGTAGATTATCTGCTTAACTTCTAACGCTTGATTTTGATGGGTCCACAACATACATCTACTGACTATCAGAAACTTTGCAAGTAGATATTAACTAATTCTACTAACCCCAAACCTACCCTGAGAGTCTATCCTAAGAGTTAGTAGACATGTTGTTGCAAATCAATGAGAATTAGCTGACATGTAATTACGTTACTTATAGTTAGTAGCATGTCTAAAGTGGATTATCTAAATAAAGTGTAACTCCCAATATATATAAACAATGTGTAATGTTTTTCATGTATGCCTCTTTCTCTCTGTTTTCTTTAGTCATGTAGCACATATAAAAAAAATAAGAAATTCTAGACAGACAACTTTTATTAAAACTCAGAACTTTTATTAAAACCCAAATCTTGCCAGCAGGGAATCACTCCTTCAAACAGGACAGAAAAGTCTACAATTTTATCGACAACTAACGGCACGATTAAACCAGGGTTTTAAATTAAAAATTGACATTGTCAATAATAAAAAGTTGTTTCAGAGGCAGAGCAAGTTATTAGATTTTGATAGAACTTTTTTTTTGAGCATGCACTGAAAAATCGTTCACAATAAGACCAAGGATTTGATATAAGCACATAGAGCCCCTTACAAAAATCCACTCGTCTAAAATGAATGCATTTCATGAACATTGCTTTGTAATTCAATGTATGCATGTGTGTTTCAGTGTTTATCTTCTGAGCTGTATTCTGCTCAGCATACGTCTATGAAGTTTTAATGTACATAGACGTTAGACAGGTGATATGATATTTCAATAATTAAAGGGAGTGTTTTATCCTATTGCTGTTTTATTATTGAAACAATAAATAACAATTACCAATTACAAAAAAATAACACGTTTTGCCAAATAGCAAGTGCAATTAAATTACCCTATTGCAAAAGTGTAGTAGGCTGGCAGGATGGAGTTCCATGCAGCCCCCTTAGAGGGCACTCCATCCCCATCTCACCATCATCTGAACTCACTCTTACACGGACTCAATTTCCCACAAAACACCACTCACTCACACCTGTCTGCAATCTACAATCACACTCACAGCTGCAGTTCATTATCCACTCCCTCACTCATCATCACCTCTTGTATTTAAACCACAGTCACAGAGAAATATTGTGAAGTCTTGATTTGCTCCAGCATCATTTCTGAGCGTTCTTTTCAGTATTTGTTTTTCAGGTGTTTTGATTTTGGACTGTTTGGATTTTTTCTGCCTGCCACGACCTTTGCTTGTCTACCCTGACCTTGATTCTGCACTGCCTCCATTGTTCTGTCTGTCAGTTTACTGACCCTGCCTGTATTTTCAATAAAAATGCGATAATAACCCATGCATATGGATCCGAACCTTTCTGACAGAAGCAGAGTATGTGAGCGGAGCGGAGTGGGAGCGGAGCGAGGAGTGGAGCGGCATGATTTTGCCTGGAGCTTGGAGCGGATTTTTTGAAAGTCGGAGCGTCGCGATTTTCTCTCACTCCGAGAGAGCTCCACTCCAGCCCATAATGCAACTGCATTAGATTTATGCTGTGCAAAGCACAGTTAAGCACCACCAGCAGAAAGAGAGAAGGTTAATAAAAAATACAAATGTATCTTAAATGACGACAAAGGAGAACGCGAGTGCGGGGAGATGATTACAAGAATAAGAAAAGGCAATAATACCCTACATCCATTTTTTTTCGTTTGGCCACTTGTTTAACTTATTTTAGTTTAGTTATTTTATTTAGTTTAATGTAATGTTTTTCTTCTGGTTATTTATTTGATCTAGCCACATCCAGCATTTGTATTTCATTTTGTTCAAAAGTGAGCTAAACGATACCCAATATATATTTTACTTGGGTTTATATAGTATTAGCTACTGTTCTACTAAAGCACGTTGATGTTTTTCCCAGAGTATTGTGTATTCGTTTTTCACTGAATTCACAGAGGTTCGATATAAATAATGAAAAATTACAGTGGAGCATTAATTAGAGACATTTTTTTCATGGAGCGAGGATAAAGTGAGGAGGGAGCGGGGAGGGAGCGAGGAGTGGGAAATGGTAAACCTGGAGCGGAGGAATCATGAAATGCTCTGAGCGCAGAGCGGAAAATCTCCGCTCACATACTCTGGCCGGTATGAACTTATGCACCCAGTGCTTCATGGGTATTTATTTAGAGATTACTCATTTTTGTGTCATTTAAGCACGACAGTTGGGTTTTTGTTATGTTATGTTCAATTAAGTTTGGGTGAGTTTGGTTCATTTGCAGCCATTTTATATAAAAAGTTTAAGGGTTACCATCACAGAGAGAGATGTGTAGAGGAATGACTTTAGGTTATTGCATTTTTTGATTCTGTTAAGTCGGTGGTTTCAAGTGATGTGCTTATGTAGTCCATATAAGTTGTTGAACGTTAAAGAGATCGTGTACAAAGAAACCAACAAATGATTGCTAGTTCTAGTTATTGCCCATATTTGTAACGTTGGACACTCACCCCTCTGAAGGTCTCTGCACGACCCTGTATAACACACTGGAACACATTTATTAATCAAATCCGTTAAAGGATTGTTAGGCTGCAGATCAGCCGGAACCGGGAACACTCCCCTTAACACATGATGTACTCGTTACATCATAAAAAGAATGGCTTCTACACTAATATTAGTCTGTCTCTCTTTTACTCAGTCTGTTACTTTTTCAGTCCATATCCAGATCATATGGTGTACCAGCACAAAGAGATGATCTTCATCAGAACACCGATGAGCTCCGTGGACAGATCACCGGATCCAGATGCACACACACACACACACACACACTATATGTCCTTACAGAATCTAACGTGTTTAAAATTGAACTGGAAATTAGGTGCTGGGCGTCCGGCCAGAGGAGAACTGGACCCAACTAAGCCTGGTT
>JAUCNO010000236.1:14111920-14125852 GCA_032353835.1 Enteromius viviparus | reverse complement strand
ATTCGAAAAGAACGAACCTGCAAATGTCTCAACTGACCAATCAGAATCAAGCATTCCAGAGAGCCGTGTAATAAGTTGTAATAACACCCAGGTGGATGTACATTATCCTACTTATTACACGACTAGTTCCCACAAAAGAAAATATTGGACACAAAATATTAATTTGAGTTGAAAGGAAACACAAAGCTTTTGTAAAAAACACAGTTGGTTGTTAGTGGCTTTTTGCCTAGAGAAATGAACATGAATTCAACATTACAGTCATGCCATTTATTACACAGCTTGTCACCGCATAACTAATAAACAAGATATATTGATTTGTAACTTTTAAAATCCTACCTGTGTTATTACAACTAATAACAATAACAGATACAAGATGACAGCAGCTGCATTTGAATGAAACAAAAGTGAAGCTGTGATATCCAGATCTAGAGAGATCCAGAGATAAAGAATTTAAATGAGCTTTGACGAGGGTTGTTATTGGGAAAAAACATACCTCTAAATGTAGTGACAGACCAATAAAAATCAAGTAATCCACAGAGCCTTGTAATTAAATGTAAAAATGTATTCGCAAAAAATAAAACAATACTGTATAATGGTGTTGCTTTTAAGGGATTATATTTAAAATCAAATATAAAATTACACTTATCAAATATGCATTATTTTTTATTATAATTTAATAAAAGCTAGAGTTTATTTATATGTAATGTTATTGATAAATATAAAAAAATAGTGTAAAATTCATATATTTATGTAATATCTCTTTGGTTTCCCCTTAAAAGATCATAAATAAAATTTTTCGAAAAAATATAGGGAATGTTTTGTTGCAGCACAGCACTAATATACACTGTTCACTACATTTTGGTGCATTGCAACTAATGCACAAAGAGGTTGTAATATAACATAGAAAATGTCTTGTTATTATTTACAAATTATTATATAATGTACCTTCTTTTTATTTAGGACCTTAATAACTATGTGACTGGCTGGACAGACTGGAACTTGGCCCTTAATCAGGATGGAGGGCCAAATTGGGTTAAAAACTTTGTAGATAGCCCTATTATAGTGGACTCAAGTAAAGACGTCTTCTACAAGCAGCCCACCTTCTACAGCATGGCCCACTTCAGGTAAAACTCGTTCAAGGCGCTGTTAACAGTGACAAGATTTAGCTCATTTATATATATTTAATCTTTCTGAAGATTAAATATAGCTTTCACTAACATAAGCGTTTACTTTTTAATTTTAAACATAAGCAAGTATACTCTTGAATTTTTTCCATCATACTTAAATTGTGTAAAACTACACATTATTTTATAAATATATTAGTTATATAATCCAAAACCCGCATTCTTTAATACAATAAGGAATTGTATCTTAAATGAACATCTTTTTGAAACTTTTTGTACCTGACAGCAAGTTCCTGTGGGAGGGGTCACAGAGAGTGGGCGTGTCCTTCAGTCAGCACACCGGCCTGGAAATTTCTGCCTATATCAGACCTGATGCCTCAGCCGTGCTGGTCATTCTCAACAGGTAGGAGAATGTGATCATTTACGCTCAACTGGTGTATTAGTTCAAGTGGTGGATTAAAACATGTAATGCAATTGCAGGTCTGAAGAAGAAGTGCAGTTTGAAGTTTGGGATCAAACGCTGGGCTTTCTGCCAGGAAGTGCTCCACCTCACGCCATCCTCACACTACTGTGGAGCAGACGCTGAACCAAACACAGTCAATCGGCCACATATGCACCTTAATAACTCAAATCATTTCAGTAAAGCTTTAAGCCAGTAACATTTCAAATGACTCCAGCGACCACGATTACAAAGAAATCATTTTGCAAGATTCAGTGGTGGTTTTTAATCTATCCATTTTGCTTGATAAGCTGTTTGGTTGCATGGCAGTCCAAAGATGATTTAAGGGACAATTATCAATTTTAAAAGCAATAAAGAAAAATAATACGCTCGAGGCATGTAATGCTAACATTCCTGGAAAAACTTGATGTATCAAATTCCTTGCACTGAACACACTAAGAATTAAAAAGATGCAATAAACGTCTCACAGCCATCTCTTCTGACAATGCATATTTATGTCAACAAAATTCAATTAGGAAGATCTAAATGCATCTGCTGTATCATAAGATCAACATGTTGCCTTGTTTTTATTCAGTTTTATTATTAATACATCATGGTCATACACATCATATAATATATATTTATATACTTTAATATTTAGCAATTCATCGTCATTTTCAATGTTTTTTTTGTCTTCCTTAAATGAGTTTTCCAACTAAAATTATTTACATTAGAAGAAACTGTAATAGAAATGAGAATGAAAATAACTAAATCAAATGAAACTGAATGACATGGATGGGTCTGTGATATATACACACCAGAGTTGGAATCAAAAAAGGAGAGCGAGGGACAAAACTTCATGATCTCCTGGACAAAAGCGATGCGAGAACAACAAAAGTAAAGCGACGTTCATAAACCGCAAAGACACGGCACCCCATCCCATTGAGAATTCACATTGAACGATAAGAGGTGGGAAGTACAGCTCGTCTCTGGGAAACCCAACACTGTACCATCTACATGTGGGTTGGGAGTTGTGCTGCTACAGCAACAATATGTGCCCAACCCTACCCTCATCCTGCACTGTTTGTTTGTTCACTCGGGGGAAGAAAAAGGAAAGGGCAAACTGGGCAAAATCTCTGGAGGAGATCAAAGACGATTGAAAGACGCTGAAACATTAGGATAGACACAACTGAGAGGGACGGTGTTAAGAGAACAGAAGTAAACAAACCATAGTAAAAATACACCAGCATGGTGGGATGAACACAAAAAGAAGCAAGGAGAGACAAATAAGCTTGGGTTAAGACAGAGCTCGGATGAGACGGGCGGACGTGAGTGTGCGTGTGTTTCAGAAGGACCATCTCTCCGGTGTGCGAGGATCAGTGTTTAGGGAGGAAGGCTCTGATGAGGACTGAGTGCCGCTTTCATCTCCATTGAGGCTCTTCCTGCACACAGGACACGTGTCGTGCTTCAGGGAGGAAGAAGAGAGAAAGGTATGTCAGTGACAATTCGTGACCTTGAAAATATAGTTCAAACTGAAACTTCGCAAATGACTAAGTCTGAGCCTGATTGGATCTGATAAGAGCACTTTTTCTTATTTAACTTAACTTATTTTTCAGATAATTTCGCCTGTTTTAACACTAACTGCATAACTTTTGGCACAGTCGTATGTTTTATTGGAACTTTGATATTCCACCCGCATTTCCTTTCTTAAATCTATTTTACATTAGATACCAAAAAGCAAAACACTCACCACCGGTTGGACAACAATGTCTCCATTAAAACCCAATAAAATGGCTATTTTTTTAATCACAGTTCCATTTAACTGTAAAATAATGAAATTTTTGTTAATATAATTTTTTTGTTGTTGTAAAGGATTTAAATTTAAATTTTAAACAATTTTTTACCAGATGGTGTCATTTTTCAGGTTTGGCCTGTAAAGCAAATGTCTGCTTTATTCCAGTTTTCTGCTTCGGTATATGATAGAGCCAACTAGATAAATAATGCAGCTACAATTGTGTGTGTGTGTGTGTGTGTGTGTGTTGGTATGGATGTCAGAGTGTGGTTTGTAAGTGTGTCATAAAAAAGTAGAGATGTACTCTAGAGATGTGTGTTCTTGTAATATTTGAGAGAGACAAACTCTACTGTAAATCACAAATCCAATCACTGTGTGCTCCAGTGGAGTTTTGGCATCTAATGGGGAAAATTGGTGTTTCTTTTTTGAGATATCATCCTCAAATTTGAACATAACGTCTTAAGATTTATGGCTTTGATTTTCTAGCAGGTTTAGAGTCAAGTTTAGACCTGGATGACTTTTTTTGGTTTCACTTTATAAACTTTTACTTTTTACGTCAGCAATAACCTGCCATGGGTCGTCTTAAAAATAAGATCAGCCTTAACTGAGTGCTCCCAAGCTTCAAATCATTATGACCATTTTTTTTAAAAATTGAACATTTTTGCCCACTATGGACCTGTGTGTAACACAAGGCTTAATACAAAAGTAATTTACTGATAATAATTACTTAATTTGCCTTGGGTTTGGAAAAATAATACATGAGCCAATTATTGACTGATTGCAATATAATTGAATTTAACAAACAATGCTGCTGTTTTGAAATATCACACTTGCACCACAGTTCAAAAAATTGATAATAAGAAATGGTATGCGTACAGAAAAGTCAGCTTTGCAATCACACAAAGTGCTTTTTTAGAATAATTGTTACACTATTTCAGATTATGTTTCACTGTATTTTTGTAAAACAAAATAATAAAATAAATACCAACCTCCAAATCTTTGTATTCAACAGTATTCAACCTGTGATTATATCTGTGATTATATTTGAAAAATACCTAGCTTTCTGTGAAGTGGATGATCCAAAAAAATGTAAGAAAAAACCTGGTCTAGCCAAACCATTTTTTTTTCTTGGTCACATTTTGTTACTTCCATCTGTGTTATTTAATAGTTTTTGATGTCTTTACTACAATGTGAATCACATGGATGCATTCTCTCCCTTCCTCCCTATTGTTTCTCTCACCAGTTCAAGCCAGGGCACGATGCAGTCACTATGGAAGATGTGGTTACAGGGCAGCTGCCTGACCGGCTCACCGACCGTGTAGTCTTCCTTACATACAGGGCACTCCATATTGCAGTCTAGGAAAACCGAGTAGAAAGACAGCATGCCGGGGGTGAGAATAATGAGATTTCAATATACAAGTGCTGCCTTAAACAGGCATTATAATTCATGGCCACACAAGACTCGTACTGGTAGGTCAATGACCCCCACCGAGTCTGAAAGCCTTAAATCAAAACTGAAATGGCACACTGTGCCTCTGACTGACCAGCAACAACAAGAGCTTCAAAGAAAAGGGAAGAGAGAGGAGAGACTAACCAGTGTGTTCCTGAGTGATGATAACAGTGGGGAGGGAGGATATTTTCTCTTTCTCAGCAGGAGGAGGACCCGTGTTCTCAAACTGACCCAATAACTGTGTGAGAGATAGACTCAGATGATCAGCTTGTTGGCACAGAGCCACAGATCAGGTAACGTTCACACACAACTACCTGTGTGATGACTGCATCCAGACCCCCCTGTCCCCAAGCGTAGTCCCCAGGGTTTGAGTGCAGCATGCCCGTCCTAACACACAAACACAAAGAGAACCATATTTAAACAGATTGGAAAAACAAAAACAAAACATGCACATGCCCTTTATAAAACTAATTCATCTAATTTGATCATTTTATAACCTTCCACATTTAATCTATGTTGTAATGCCATATAAGTAGCAATGGGGATATTCGTGGCAACATTAACAGTATCATTTCAATACACCATTTATATAGACTTTTCTTAAAGGGGTCATGAACTGAGAAACCAAAATTCTCTTGATCTTCTGACATATAAGAGGTATTATAATGTTTTATGTACTTATGTCATAGAAACTGATGTAATAGTGTGGATAAGCACCGCCTCCACGAAAGAAAATTGACATCACTGTAGGTTTAGCCCCACCCACTGATTCACGCACATGTTGTTTACAAAAGAGGCGAACGAGCAGGTCTATAAAGAAAAGGATAGAGACGGCTCTGAAGACACTGTGGTGAGAAAACACTGTTCATATCCTTCCTTCTGATTCCAATGTTAGGAATTCAATTAAGTTCCAGACCATGTAAAAAATGTTGGGATTGAAAAAATAAGAACATTAAAGGATTATTGTACTGGATCTGACCGCTGTTTTCATTACGTGATCTCTATTGCTTTATCTGTTAAATAAATCACTTGATATATACTTAATGAGTTTTAACTGAAATCACTCTGTGAAGGATGTAGACACAAGTGTTAGCCAATCATAGCAGTGGGTGTTCACATCCTAGTCTACAATCCACCACAATTATTCAAACAGAGCGTTCAGATGAGACAGAAAATTGCCTATTACTTCTAAATTATGTTTTATGATGTAAAATATTGAATGCAAGTCACTTAATTTAACACTCAATTAATAAAAATCTTGATAACATAAGTACAAATAAAGTCAGTTCATGATTCTTTTAAGAAGCAATCACCACACAAATAACAATAGTACTGATAAAAATCATTTAGAAGCTCTTAAATCACTTATAAAAAAATTATACATAAGTTATTATAAATAAAAAGAGTATAAATAAAAAGATATATAAAGTAGTAACATAGTAGTAAGAGTTTTTGTATGCTCTAATTCATAGAAGATTAACAACTCGATATAAATATATACATATATATGTCCATCAATATACAAAATACATATAAGTAAAATGTTTTGTTTACCATGACAGTGGAGGAGAGCCTGGTACTCCTGAATTGGCAAAAAGGCCTGCGAGAAACTGCTGTACAATTCTAGAAGGAGAGAGGAGACTTCAGTGAGGAACTGATATTGGTGTAGGGGGAATTCTGACAACTTCCTGAATTGTATTATTTTTTTACAGGCGGTTTTAATCAGTCATGTGACCCTTATGCAGAACATATAAATACTGCCAGTAACTTCAAGCATGCAGATTTTGTTCTCCACATGTTTTGTTTTAATGCATTGATTTTAAAGAAATGTAGAACTATAGACTATCATATGCTCTATTCACACCAAGTGAAATAAGCATACTTTATTTTTATTACATCATTTTATTACAATATCTTCTTTATATATATATATATATATATACATACAGTGGGTACGGAAAGCATTTTTGTTTTGTACACATAGCACCCCATATTGACAGAAAAACACAGAATTGTTGACTTTTTTGCAGATTTATTAAAAAGGAAAACCTGAAATATCACATGGTCCTAAGTATTCAGACCCTTTGCTGTGACACTCAAATATTTAACTGCTGTCTATCCTTGAGATGGTTCTACACCTTCATTTCAGTGCAGCTGTGTTTGATTAGACAGAGACAGAATTGTGGCAAGGCACAGATCTGGCCAAGGTAACTAAATAATTTCTGCTCCACTTAAGGTTCCTAAGAGCACAGTGTTCTCCATAATCCTTAAATGGAAGACATCTGGGACGACCAGAACCCTTCCTTGAGCTGGCTGTCCCGCCAAACTGAGCTATCAGGGGAGAAGAGCCTTGGTGAGAGAGGTAAAGAAAAACTCAAAGATCACTGTGGCTGAGCTCCAGAGATGCAGTCGGGAGATGGAAGAAAGTTGTAGAAAGTCAACCATCGCTGCAGCCCTCCACCAGTCGGGGCCCAACGTATATCCTGGGATATCCTTGACAAAAACCTTCTCAGGACCTCAGACTGGGCCAAAGGTTTACCTTCCAAAAAGACAATGACCCTAAGCACACAGCTAAAATAACGAAAGAGTGGCTTCAACAAAAACTCAGTGATGGTTCTTGAATGGCCCAGTCAGAGCCTTGACTTAAACCCAATTGAGCATCTCTGGAGAGACCTAAACCTGGCTGTCCACCAACGTTTACCATCCAACCTGACAGAACTGGAGAGGATCTACCAGGTGGAATGGCAGAGGATCCCTAAATCCAGGTGTGAAAAACTTCATCCTGCATCCCAAAAAGACTCACAGCTGTATTAGATAAATCTGCAAACATGTCAACAATTCTGTTTTTTTGTCAATATGGTGTGTACATTAATGAGGGGAAAAAATATCAACTTAAATGATTTTAGCAAATGGCTGCAACAAAAAGTAAAAAATTTAAGGGGGTCTAAATACTTTTCGTACCCACTGTATATAAAGTATATATACCAGACAGAGGTTGACTGATGAAACACTGTACTTTTCTGGCACACAAATTCTATATTTCTTAAGATGCATCACAACAGCTTGATTAATCTGCAAACTGTCACATTGCTGTGGCAATTTGATCTTTATCAATGCTGTTGCTGGTCTTCCATTTGGTGTAAATAGGCCTTTAGCAGGGATTCAGTTAAAATTCAAAAAAGATACAACTAGAGATGACAGGGCAACCTGAGAGAAAAGAGAATGAAAACAAACCCACTGATTTGGGATAAAGAGCATGACCGAATGAGAAGCTGAGATATTGAACTCACCCCTCTACGGCGGGAGAGCGATCCGGTCGACTGCTTCCTCTGGATCGGTACCTCCTCTGTGTGTGCAGGCGTGGAGGACGACCAGGACCCCAGTGCTCTCCTGCTCCTAGAGGGCCTCCCAGGGACCCACCAAGCCCACCTGGAACAGAACCGCCGAATGGCCCCGTTCCGAGACTCCCAGACCCACCGCCCCCTCCCGGGACCCGCTCAGAGTCAGGACTGTCTAGATCCAGACTGAACGGCCTCTCCACAAACAACAGCTGCCATAGCTACAGTGAAAGAGATGCTAGTTAGTAAGGAGTAGTGCAAACGTACCTCATTCAAACAGCTGCGCAATCTGTATCTCAGACAGGAAATATACAAGGGGGTCAACATACCTCGGCAAACTGTGAAGCTGTGTCATCAAGGCTATTTGAACTACTGTCCAGAAGACTAAGGACGAAACAATCACATTCATGTCAGATCTGGCCACATACTGCTGTTTCAAGGAACTTGGCAACACACACTGCAGTACAGCCGACTGTCAAAGCAAGGGAGTCATCGATTTAAACCAGGGCTTCTCAATCCAGAACTGAACAATTTGGATGTCTCAGTCATTTAAAGGCTAAGTCGGCTGCTTCACTGCCTTTGGTGCCCAGACAGTGACTTCATAGAAGCAATTTAGTGATGAGGCAGTCATTTGAGCTTTAGTCATAACCAAGCAAATATTTAATGACTGCAATGGTTATTGTTCTTTAGGAATTGTGACAGGCACTAAAAGAATTAAAAAATGTCAACATTTGTAGGATTTGTTTTTTTAATGTAGGCTATACCACATTCAACAGCTGAACTACACCAGCAGGATTGTGAGATAACATACTCATCTGTGCTGCACTTTCCTACTACAGAGTATGCAAAAGGGACTATATAAAATGTAAAATATAAGCGAACATTACATTAGCTGAGATTGCATTCAACCAGTGGACACTTGCTATCCTACAATGCCAAAGCAGCTGAGGAGTCACTAGATTTGAAAAGCTGAGAGAGCTGTGAGTTGAGCAACTCTATTCTAGTGTAAGTAGGTCAATGACAAATAAAAGTGTCCAAGATAAAGACATTCAAAAAATACCATTATTTTATGAATCTAGTTTTTATTGCCTGCAAAGCTGTTACGAGTGAGTTCACTCATGGTTTTAAAAAACATTGATACAATTTTCAAGAAACGTTTGAGTTTAATGACACTACAATGATTTGCATAGCAACTATTAAGAAAAAGGTAGCCATTACATTTTCTTTACACCTTTAAAATATGAAGTGGTCTCACCTTTAAGCAAACTTTATAAATTAATTTCAATAATGCATTTATGTAATTACATAAGGTTTTTGGAGGGTTGCTACTTAACTATTTTTAATGTTTTAATGTATAAATTCAATTATTTATGTATTTTTAAATAAATGAATATATCATTGACAAGTTATTTTAAATTACTACTTAAGTAACTTACTTTCAGGTTATTCAAAGTACATCTTAAGCAACAGAATAATATTTGTTACCAACCTATTCATGTTCATATGTGACCTTAAACCACAAACCCAGTCACTAAGCGTCAGTATTTTCAAATTAAGATTAATACATGATCTGAAAGCTGAATAAATCTGTCAGTTGATATATTGTTATATATATATATATATATATATATATATATGTGGACAGGACATTCTTCATGGAACAAGATCTTTACTCAACATGTTAATGATTTTTGGCATAAATCGATAATTTTGACCCTCACAATGTATTTTTGGCTATTGTGGTCCAGGGTCACATATTATTTATAAGTTACATGTTTAAAAAAAAAAAGGCCAGTTGTCTGGCTGAAATGTTGGTAATAAATAAACAGTGCTTTAAAGAGTGTGCAGTAATATTTTTCTTCATTTAGCCTGGTTATTTAACTTTAACTTGCATTTGTTGTAGTTTTGCTCATGTATTCACAGCATTCGAAAGTACTTCAATCAACAGATAAGAGATTCTTCAAGCACCTTCACAGTATGCACTAAATATAATGATTTCAGATGCAGCACAGGTCTACTTAAGACCTAATCTTATAAATGAAAAGGAAGACATCCACAATGTGCAGAATGCTGTACATCTAAGACCAGGATTGAGAACCACTGATCTAAACCCTTTCCCCAATAAATGTCAACATGACCCAAACTGAACTAAACTGGAACACATGTTCCTCCGGCAGAATGGTGGCACAGACCAAGAATGATCTTCAACTTAATGTTTCAATATTAAAAAATTAAATACTAGCTCTGTGTTAACGACTTTTACTACTAATGCCCGTTTGGTGGTGCTACAAATCCAGGTGACACAATTGACTTTACATACTCCCAAAGGTACTGAAAGAGCTGTCATGGTAATCTAGCAGTGCAGGAGTTGCAACATGCCACTGGAGGCAACGAATGAGGAAGTGCAGCCATTGAAAATCTCACCTGGAGTCTTCTGTAACCTCCTCGATGAAGCCTGAGTCGCATCTGGGACAGATATACTCCTGAACACAAGCAAAAATCACAATCACGCTGTTGACATCAAAAACATAAACAAACCAACAACCAAAAAAAAGCCGTGGTTTTGTGAGGACGCACACATTTGCATAGCACTACAATACACACTCATTTGAATTTGAAAACAGTCCCGTGTGAGGAGAGACACTCCCTGTAATGTTTGTCATGACAATTGCTGGCAATTGACAATTGATTCAAAAGGCTGCTTCCCTATTTTTTTTCTCTGATTCAAACAGGTCAAGACAGGTCATCCTGTGGGTCTCCATCAAAAGTAGGACAAGGGCTGCTTCTCTTGACACGCAGCACAAATCGGGACACTGTTCTGCCGTATTCACTCTATATACACTAAACATAGGCCAGTTATGATTCAACTTCTGTGTTAGTTTAATGGCTAGTAAACAAGGGATTACACACAACTCATCCTCACCAGGACAGCACAGCTCATGATGGATTGACTTACTGACACACTGACCAGCAAGTGCTTAAATGAAACAGTCATAGACAGATTTGCGATGCACGTCAAACGTCATGTTACAAATAACTAAAACAGAAACAAAAATACTTGGTATTCCGGTTTCGCTTTTGAGGGGAGTTCAGGACTGATCCCATTTAAATGCGTTTTTGAAAATCTCTGACCGACAACAGCTTGAACTGAATGCTTATTAAAGCCTAACGTGTCTTAAAAGGTGAAAAAGCCTTCATTTTTTACAGTAAGACAATACGAAAACATAACAAAAACACTAGATTTTGAGTGTAGCATTTGTGCTAAAGATGAAATACGTCTGTTTTCTCCGTTTTTACGTGTCACGAGTAACAGTCTTACTTTTAAAAATACGGTCATTGATAAATACCTTTGTTTTCAATGTGTAATGTTATATAGAAACAACAAGGCACACAGGCCTTTCGCCTACATTAGGTTGATACACTGCTACTATGCTAACTTTAGCACAACAGCGGGAGCTGCGAGAGCGACAGCGGCAGTACAGAAACCGACGACGATGAACCGGCTGTGCCTTACAAGCGACGCTGACTCACCGGCAGTTTGGGGCTCACTTCACCCTTACAACAGTGACAGAAGAAGCGATGCGGAGGGACCGCCGCAGCCTCCGCCATGTTTTCCGTGAGACTGTCTGTGTCCCGAACAGCAGCAGCGCTGGCCGTCGGTCCGCCCACTGCAGAGGGAGGCGCTCTGACATGAGCTTGGAGTTCCGGTTCAATGCCGCGAGTCGATTCACTCGGACGGATCTTTTTAAAGAACTGGTTCAGAGTCAAGTTCATTTGTTTCACAAACTCACAGCGACGGTGAAATGTGCTTTTTACAAGCCCGTAAAAAGTAAAGTTAAAATTGATTATTTTACAGCAATGAATACTTAAATCATAATTAAATAAATAATCCTAAATATACAAATATAATATAACGTTACTTGATGAAATACCAATATTAGTACTTTGTCCCTCAAAAGTTTTCCTGTCTCAATATATTTTTACAGCGAAATTAATATTTTGATGTAAACACTGATGCATATAAATTCTGTAAAAATATAGTTCATAGTCGAGTGATTCACATTCGGCTCTTCTGAATCATAAAAGAATCAGTTCATTCAACGATTCATTCGTTGATCAGGCATTACACTGGAACTCCACCAAGGAAGTGTGCTTTTAGTTAGACACAGACTGAACAACACACGTGAAACTGAAAATTATAGAGATTGTAAATAGAAACACGTACAGCTAGATACTTTTTTAAAGGTATGTTTCGGTATTTCGGTTCATGCGCATGATTTAGTGTTTTGTGCCGTGTTACGCTAAATGAAAGGTTTGATTTGTAGAAAGGCCAGAGAGCAGCTAATGCTGCTTTCATGTGCAAGTTTGTGTAATGAGTATCATTTAGCACCTACGTTTGTGTTTGTGTTCTGGTCAGAATGTTTCTGTATTTGTGATGATGGTTACAGGAATAACAGAAAATGCGTGCTAGAAGAAGTTGTGTTTTACAAATGATGCAATAAAATGAAAAAGGCTATTCAGATTTGGTACTCACAGACATAAATCATATTTCTAAAAAATATATTAAAGTTTATTTAGTTGCTTTTATTTACATTTGATTAAATATTACTATTTTTAGCTTATTTATTGTAAATTATTAAAATGCATACCAGTGTTTCCAGAGTAAAGGGATGCATCAATTATGTCATTCTTAATGCTTAATGGTAGTTTTTGTTTCTTTAGTAAGTTAGTGACTTCTGATTGGTGGATCGTTCTTCAGGGGGGAAGTGTAGTTATTCTAAGGGAACTCGTCAATAAGATGAGCTAAAAAAAATTTAAACTGCAATGACTCTGGGCTTCAAAGCTTATGCTGTCTTGGAAGCTTTATATGTTTTACTAAAAATCGTTTATAACCATATTATTTCATCAGGTGTTTTTGAAGTGATTGGTTGTTCCTCTCTTTTCTGCAGATGACCGCGCAGGAGGTGCGTCTGTGCGGGCTGCTTCTGCAGGAGCACTTTGGAGATGTGGTGGAGAAAGTGGGCACTCATCTGATCCGCAGTGGAGTTCTGACATTGCGAGCGCTTGCCCATGAGACCAAACTTCCTCTTGACCTGGTAATGTCATGCTTTCTTACTTAAGCTTCTCTTTCTCTTCTCCTCTGTCTTCCTTTTGCAGAGCCTGTAAATACATTGTGTTCTCGATCTTCTCCTGCTAGGTCAAGAAGTCCCTGTGTGTGCTGATGCAGCATGGGATGTGCTTGTTCGGTGCTGGGCGTCGTGGTCCAGCGGGACCCGTGGAATATCGCATCATCTGTGAGCGCATCCTACACATGCTCCGGTATCCACGCTACATCTACACCGCCAAGAGTCTTTATGGAGACACGGGCGAGCTCATTGTTGAGGAGATTCTGCAGAGAGGGCAGATGACTATGAGCAGCACAGTCAAGACTGTAGCAGACCGGCTGACACACAATATGCCAGGTGAGAAGAACAAGAATTCATTTAAACCAAACAGGACTTGAAAATACAGGGGTTTTCGTTTTTGTAAGGCTTTTGGCTTGCAGTATATATGACTGGTTGCTCCAAGCAAAGTTTACTGAGAATATCTTGGTATGGGTAAAGTTTGCTTATAAACCAAGTAGGGCTGTGCAATTAATCGAATTTCGACTTCGATTTCGGGTCTCAACGATCACAAAAATGGTGTAATCGAAAAAAACGATTATTCACTTTTTTTTGACCTGCGTTCTGACGCGCGCGCATCCGCACTTTCGCCCTTTCAGAAGCCCGAACTCTCTCACTCTATACTGT
>JAUCNO010000236.1:14098048-14111498 GCA_032353835.1 Enteromius viviparus | reverse complement strand
TCTCTCTCTCTCTCTCTCTCTCTCTCTCTCTCTCTCTCTCTATCTATCTATCTATGTATGTATCTGCTTTATATCAGCTATCAGTGACCCTTCTCTTTATGATACTGGTTACGGCTGTCAAAAAAACAATATCAGTTAGCCTCTAATAATGATTATTTTCAATATTAATATATTATATTAGTATTAAAGCACATGAAAAGCCGACTCGGAGTCTGTTTTAACATCAGTGTAAATGTAAACAGAACCAAGTTCTTCATCAAATTTTTGTGTTTGTTCATTTATGTGTGTGTGTGTGTTTTAAAGAGGACCAGACAAATGTGGTACAAAAGAAAGAACACTAAAATTACATCTGAAATATGTTCCATCCATTTCTTTCTTATGTCTTGGTTTTTATTTTTTTTAAAAAAGTACCAATTATAACTGTTTCTGCACCAGAGGGCCAGAGTATGGACTACAGTGAGGTTGTCTCCACGTTTTCCCGGTTGGTGGAGACTCATTTCCTGCAGCGTTGTCCTCCTACGGCCTCATCAGGACCATCAAACTCAGGAGCAGTCGATACTCCCCTTCCAGCTGCATCACAGCCCACAGAACCAGAGGAACACCCAGAATGCTACAAATTACCCTATATCAATCTCACCGGTCAGTTACTTCCATCAAAACACTCATCACATACTGTTAAACTCGCATAGCGTATACAGTACCAGTTAAAATTGACATACTAGTGTTCATTGGAAAATACAACAGGTTAAAGTTTTGATTATGCATCTTATCGTTCACCATATGAGTGTAGTTTCATGTGAATAGAAAGGAGGTGTCTGAATTGTGTTCACTCAGGTAAAGGAAAGCGCAGACGCTCGAGTGAGGATGGTGAAGCTGACCAGCGTGTGGCAAAGAAAGCCAAAACAGACAATAGTGAGGTACTACCATTGAGGTGATGACATCACCCATCCACATGTTCATTAGTTGAGTTTTTCCTGCATTGCGCATGTGTTTTCTCTCTCTCTCTCTCTTCAGTGTGGTGATGAAGGGATCTATTGGCAGGTGAATTTTCAACGCTTTCATCTGCACTTCAGGGATCAGGCCATTATTAGTGCTGTTTCCTGCAAACTTGATCAGGTGACAATAGCCGCTCCTCTATATATCAAATAATCTAAGATGTGCTGCGAGATATAATTAGGTTGTGGACTGAATATTCTTTCACGGCTGTATCAGAGACAGAATGTTCTGGATTCTCACATTTAGTCTTTCTCCTCCAGGGAAATAATAAGTCGGTAGAATGTAGGTCTTTAATTTCTCTCTGTTTCTCCCTTGTAGACTAGCAGCGAAATTGTTAGAACCATGTTGCGGATGAGTGAAGTTACAACGCCGGCTCACGCTGTTTTCACACAAGCCCTTTCAGCCAATGAGGTAATGCATGTTTTTGTTTGATAAGTCCCTTACTGAAAACATTTAAAGAGACAGGTCTAATTGGTTCATCTGAGTTTTAAATGATCATCTTAGAACGGATCGGTTTAGAAAACCATACCAGATTGGGATCAAAGCCTTATTGTTTTCCATCAGATTTTCAGATCTTTTCCATCCAATTACAACATCGCCAGACCCATTTTAGACCAATACCTCACTCTCCTTGTGGATGATCCGGTAAAGCAATGCATCCACAGATACACATTACTTTAGAGTTGCTATTTATACAAGATTGAATTCAAATGTTTATACAATATTTGAAATGACTTAAAAATGAATATATGTATTTTGTTTTACTAGATGGAATTTGTGGGGAAGACAGGGGACAGTGGAGGAGGAATGTATGTCGTCAGTATCCCTTCAAAACACCATTTAAAAGGAAAAGGAAATTTTACATGTCTGACTGTTTTTATTTATTAATTAAAAGTTTGTGGTTGGGCTGCTTTAAATAAATACTGTTCTTTCTTTTCTATTAAGAAATTAAAAAATTATTAGCGGCACAGTTGTTTTCAAAATTTAATATAAGAAATTTCTTAAGGAAATTTCTTAATCGCGATTAATCTCATTCAAAAGAAGTGTGTGTGTTCTTTGCATATTTATTACGTAAATGTGTGCATTTACACATGCATGTCTATATTTAATAAAATATATATAAATATATTTAATATATGAATAATATATATATAAATATGTTATATGAATATAAATGTATACATGTACATAAATATACATTTTTATATTTTTAAAATATATACTTTATATATACATAATAAATATACAAAGTACACACATGCATATTATATCATGATTAATCATTTGACAGCACAAATATGAAAATATATGAAATAGATTATTCTGTTAGCAAATGACTTTTATTTCTGATTTTGCTGTATTTTGGATTAATTAAATGCAGCATTGGTGAACAAAATGCTTTCAAAAGCATTTTAATTTTACGTTATGTATTTAATTTCTCTGCAATATAGTGTACAACTAATAATGAATTGTTGACCCTTGACCCTGTGGTCAGATTTACACCGTGCACTGGCTAACCTGGCCAGAGCTACCCTAGAGTCTGCGGTCCAAGAAAGGTAAGTAGAGCCATAAATATTTAGCCTCCTGAAATCTTTAGGTTTTGTTCTTAGTTTCATGATGCGGTCGTGCTTTATGTCAGGTTTGGTTCCCGCTCGGCTCGAATCTTCCGTCTGTTACTGCGAAAACGGCACCTGGAACAGAAGCAGGTGGAGGATTTTGCCATGGTTCCTGCCAAAGAGGCCAAAGACATGCTGTACACACTCCTGTCCGAGAACCTGGTCCAGCTACAGGTAACACTCTCACAGGTTCTGTTCATAGTAGATTCAACTCTAATAATCAAGCTTCACAGCACTCTTTGTCCTGCATTTCCAGGAAATCCCTAAAACGCCGGACTACGCCCCTTCTCGCACCTTTTACCTGTACACCGTCAACCAGCTGCCCACCGCCAGACTATTTCTGCAACACTGCTACAAGGTACACAGCTCTTATGAACCTCCCTGAAACCCTTGTTTAATGTTATTCATGATGTTCTGACGTATTTGTATGTGGACTCCATACAGACTGTTGGCAACCTGATCGAGAGGCGGCTGTATGAGACCAAAGAGAACAAGCAAGTCCCTTCGTTTTTCTCCATGAAACACTTAAGCTAAGTATTAGTCTTCAATTATGCCTGTTAATTGATTTTGACAGACGTCTTCTGGAAAAGTCTCAGCGAATTGAGGCCATCCTGGCATCCCTGCAGGCCACAGGAGCCGAGGCGACCCAGCTGACGGAGGTGGAGGAGATGATCACCGCTCCAGAACGACAGCAGCTCGAGTCTCTACGACACCACATTAACAAGTACTACACCAACCAGTCACATGAAACAGTCACATGATTCACGCTCCACCAATCGTTAATCTCTTCGTTTCTCTTGGTGCTTGTGGTGGCAGGTTGGATTCCAGTGAAAACCAGGTGGATGAGACCATATTTCTCCTGGAATCCTACATTAACTCTACACAGGCCTCCCGCTGATGTTTGTTTGAAAAGAAATAGGTGGTTTGAGAAGAGATGTTAATTTCCTTTGCGACACAGAGTGACTGATTTGTATTTAATAGTTGACTTTTTTTGTGCAGCCTTGAACTATTTTATTTTCCACAGGAAATAAATAAAGATGTAATTCTTTTATTTAATGGTTTACAATTTTTTTTTTAAGAATCTGAATGTAAAAAAAGCAATACAATTTACAAACCTATGCAATGAACATGAAGACCGAAACAGACATTGTTATTTCTGTTAAGAAAAAAATTAAATAAACACACAGCTTGTTATTATACCATATGTTTTCAACTTAAATACAAATTTCATTATTTTCTTTTTCACAAATAGTGCATTTGCTTGTTTTCCTGCTTGGTATTTCAATGCAATGCTCTCTGTGAAGCCAGAGAGTCTCTCAGGTGAATCTTCTTCGGAACAATTGGATTCATGTGCTTTTTGATGCCACAACTGAATCCAAATAAGATGTTAGATGTGAGACCCTTACCACCAAATAACACTCCACTGACCTGCAAGAACCGATACACCCTTCGTCACAAAGTTCTACACACCGCGCACTCCTTCCCATGTTCATTTATTACATATGGTGGTACATTTTTAGCACTCTCGGCTTCATGTGAAATATTTCATCACGTTTAAATCCATTCTGCAGAATTTGAAGAAACTGAAGAATAATTCTGTAGATTCCACCTGGACTTGATAATGGATCGTTTGTGGTCCTGGAGCAGGAGTGTCATGTCTCAAAAGGGAAGTAATGGCTACAAAAGGCATATTTCCTGGTTGGAAAGGAAACTCTGTTCAGTTGTCATCGTTCTCATCCTCATCCTTCCTCTGTTTCCGTGTGAAAAACCCCAACTGTGAAGAAACATCAACACTTGGCTGCTGAGTGCTAGTAGTTTTAGTACATGTATAGAGTTTTTGGGGTATTAAACTGTACACCTGTTTGTGTGTTATGTTCAGTACCTTCCAAAGGATGAATACTAAGAGTGCAAGAAGCAGCAGTCCTCCAATGATGCTGCCGATCAGAATCCAGAGAGAGATCGGTATTGAACGTCCCTTCAGCACTTCCAAAACCGTCTACACGTACAGAGACAGAAAGAGAGTTTATGGTAGCAAAGTTGATTTAAAGGGTTAGTTTACCTCAAAATAATAATTCTGTCATTAACTGCTCCCTCGTGTCTATTGAGGGTCAGCTGTCTTAAATTGCGTTCTTACAAGCGACATTCAAACGTTTCAAACCTCAGGCACAAACTGTAAATGTATGGATGAATGAATAAATAAACAGGTCACTAATCAAATAAGTACACCCCTGGTTTACAAGTTCATGACGTGTCAGTTTTCTCACCTCCCTCAGGATGGCAGCATTTCCCATCGTAATCAGACTGGACTCCTGTGCAGACAGCTGGTAAGAGCCCACTATTGTCACTGCTTTAAACTTGGCCTTACAGAGGCACACAGTGGTTAGAGGTTAGAGACTGAAGCACAAACACATCGCAGTAAATACATCTGACCTCTGTGGCGTCTGCTTGTGTCACCTGTCTGAAGAAGTTGTCGTGTATCCTCCTGGTGATGCGGATCAAGGCTGTCTGTCCTTTCAGTAGCTGTTGGATGTGACACACAACCTCCACACACCACGAGGAAGTGCAGTTCTAAAAATGAAAAGATTTACAGCCGTACTTTGGGTCAGGGCTTTTCAAACTAGTGTTTACAAGTGCTAGAGCGTCTGTGGGTAAATAAAATTCAACAATAAAAGTACTATTAAAATTAATATAATTAAAACTAAATTAAAATTAAATTAAAATTTAGTACATTTAGATCAAAATAAGTAAATAATTTAATAAATTAATACAAGTGAACTGTACATGAAATGTAAAAAAAAAATTTTTTTTTCATAAATTGTGTCTTTATACAAACAACTAAAAATAACTACATTTAAGTATTGGTATCCCTCTCTGCCTCCACCCAAATACTTAATAATTAATAGTTGTTAATAGCAAGTATGTTGCAAATAAATTAAATCAAAAATCAAAATTCAAATGCATTTACTTCCGCTGCAGAACGCAGTTGTCAAGTTCCCTTCAGTAAACATAAACTCTCACCAATAGTTCAGCTTTCTTCATGTCTTCTGGATGAAGTGGACGCACATCTCTCTGCCTGGACTTCAACTTTGAAAGATCACTGACTATACTGCAGTTCACACCTGAAGACTGCAAATAAACAGAAATAAAACATTAACAACTACATGAACACAAAGACGCATATGTATTAGAGGTAAGACTGCATACACACGATACTAACATTATGAGAGAAAGCTTCAACCACAGTCGCAAAAACTCTGTCTCCTGAAGCCACAGCGGGCAAATTCACAGTCAGCTCCAGATTACTGACGGCGTAACAGCCTAGATTCTGCACCTGATACCAAAAAACATACATGTACATATACTTCTAAGCACTCAGTTTTTTTTTAATATAAATCAATGAGCCTATCGTGTTTACTTTGACCCACCCTGAAATGTGTGTAGAACTCAGGTCCTGTCCCCTCAGACATGGTTCTGGTTGGGTGAACCTCATAGCGGTTTAAGTTTGAGTCACTGTAGTGAAAGAAACCAAAATAAGACAACCGCATATGAACTTGCACGCATTTTTAAGGTGGCAAAATAGAAAGGGATGATAGGAACTAACCTTGTGATGAAGAGATCTGGTTCATACTGTACAATGCTCTGTAACTGTACACTGTTGTCAGAAAGTGTGCCTGCGCTCTCCACACTGTCACTGCGGCAACACACACATACACACATTTAAGATTTTAGACATAGATCTTAACATAACATGTTTATTTATTTGTTGTGTTAGGTCAGGTGTATGCAGAATTGTACAGAAGTGTCATGCCACAATGTTAAACAGGGCTTTAAATAATAATTTAAAATAACTGGCCATGACATCCTTGAGCATTACCATTTGCTAATGTTTTAAGTTGTGTGAGTGCGTGTGTGTGTGTGTGTACCTTGAAGCAACAAGCTTCATCTGAAGCTTACTGATGAGAGACGTACAACTGAACTCAAATTCCAACATGAAGTTCACCTGAGAAAAATGAGGCAGTTGGGAGGATCACTGGTCAGTCAACCAAAACGGTTTCAATGAATCAAGATGACAAACCCTCGTCCTTTCAGAGGCTCACCTTTGACTGAGAGCGGAACACTGGGTAACTGACATTACAGGAGTGACTGTTTGAGCTGAGAGCCGTGCATTCAATCTTAAACTGAGCGTCTTCCTATAGACAGACAGAGAGAAAGAAAGACATAAATGAGGCAGAAAGAGAAGCAAGAAGTTGAAACGGTGGAATATACTGTACTATTGTATAAACTATTTGTATAAGTAAGAATAATTTTCTTTGAAGATAATTCATATTTTTGGATAAAACCATAATAATGTTGTTTCAAAATTCTTTGAGAAATAGAAGAGCATTTGTTAGAAAACTCTCAATGCTTTCAGAGGAGAGATTGTGCTGATACCCTTATACTCAGACTGCTGAAGTGCAGGTTTTTAGAGTAATGAAGCGCGAGGCTCGTGTTGTAGGCGTTTTCAAGCCGGTTTTGTAGCTGCACTTCTACTGCGAGTCGTCGCCGAGGGCTGCGTATAACATATGGTTGCTGCCTGCAAGAAAAAATAAGAGCAAGATTGACGTTACATTATCATAACACATGCTATTTCAATCACGGTTTCAGGTTTAGTAGTCATGAACTGGTTAAATCCTTAAAAAACGTTACTCTTAATATTTCTATTTGAACTATTACCATGACACTAAGGGGTTAAAGCTTGGGGTTAAAATTAAAGTTCTTCCAATGCACTAGCTGTGGATTATCAGGAGGAAGATTTCTCTGTTACCTTGTCCCAGAAATGTCCATATGGGCCTGTAAAACCAGATCAGTTACACAAACATCATCCTCCCCACAGTCTTTGAAGAATGGGATCTTAAAGCAATAAAAGAGATCAAAGTTCACGTTAGCCAGCAGTATGAAGGGAAAAAACATTTATTTATATTTATATTTTTCAAAGGAATAGGTTAATACTCACAGACTTCTTGAATGTTGTCGGCCAGCCCTCATCTAGTACCGGGCCGCTCTCTGTGTCATTGATTTTAAAGCGTAAAGTAAAGCTGATTGGTCGGATGTAATCAGCTGTATCCTAGACATATAAAAGAAGATGTTTTCTTGAAAACAATCAGTAAGTACTCATGTAATAAGAAGGATAATGTACAGTACGTCGGCCATTAGGCCAAAACAACCCCTTTTTGTGATATCGACCGGTTAAATGTACATTATCCTCTACTTCATTGATTTTTTAAGTTGTTTCGACTTACAAAAACGTGAAATGGTAGCGTGTAGCACATGGTCTGCCCTATACGAACAGTGACGCCCATTAGGGTCTGCCGCTGGGAGTTGTAGTCAAACAGAGCACGAGCCAAGATCTTTCTGTCATCCAACATGGCCCCTATCTGCATATCTATACAAATGAACAGATGCGGTGATAGTTTAGGAAGTGTATAGCAATGGAAGAAAATATTTTGGGTTGCATGACACTTTACCAAAATATGTGCCATAAGAGCCAGGAGAGCGGGACAGGGCCAGAAAGCAAACTGTGGTGTTAAGGCATGCAGAGTCCCGTCCAGCTCTGTGGCAGTTCTTCTGTATCACATTTATGGAGTGAGGCTGGAAGGACAGGCTGACGTTGATCTGCACTATACTGCGTGACCTGTAGAGAACAGAGAGAGAGTTCAGGACTCGAGAAAAGTTGTTACCATGGGTCATATAATAAGTGACTTTACTACTGACTGACACACAATTTAAAGTGAGGAATTGGTGGCTTTGATGGCAGATTATAAACGACGCATATAAAAACAAGAGTGTAATGAGGCATAGAGTACTTGAGTAGGACGGCAGTGCCCTGTGCTCCCACAGCAAGATCCAGTAACTCATCCCCATCCAGATCCAGCAGAGCGCTCAGGCTACGGCCAAAATACTGCAGCCCCGTAGAGAGAGAGGAGCCTGGGATACGCTACAGAGAGAAAAAGATAATTGTATTAGTTTGTGAAGTACACCTTACAGGTACAATAGGGTGTAAAAGTTAAAAAACAAGATTATAAAAAATATATATTTAAAAATTAACATATTTACTAAATAAAAAAATTATAATTAAACTTAATTTGGAGTACTATTTTGGTACAATTTCTTTATATTAAGATTAAAAAGATTTTAAGTCACTATTGATGAGGAATGTATGATATTTTGAATAATATCAGTCTGCAATGCTAAATATTTAAAGTGTACCTAAATTATACTTGCAATAGTCGCACTTTAGCACCATCCAATATACTTCAGTATATATTTAGCTGAACTGCAGAACTACTGTCACACAATTAAAGTGCATTGAGCACAAAATTAATTGTTCTATTTTAGCAGATTTTAAGTAAAGCGGTTTAGTATCCTAAAAGTACATTTGAGAGTTACTTTTTACATTAATATGTAAATGTATTTATAGTATACTTAGCATGAAGGTAATGCATTTCAATTGCATTTTTGAAATTTTTTCAGTTTCAGTTATTTTTGTAAAGAAATGAATCTTATTCAGCAAGAATGCAATAATTTGACTGGAAGATAGTGAATGTTAGTTAAAAAAAACAAACAAACAAAAAACATGTATACGATTTTGTTTTCAAATAAATTCAGCTTTCAAAAATAATAATTATATATATATATATACAGTATATATATATATATATATATATAAAAAAAATATAAAAAAAAAAATATATATATATATATACACACACTATATTTCTGATCAAATATATTCAACCTTGTTAAGCATAAGAGACTTTTTTTTTAAATGTAAGTGCAAAAAATAAATAAATAAATAAATCAACAATAGTTTACATTCTCAAAACTACAATTAAATTATAAATTTTTGGCATATTTTGTGATATAAACAATAGTTTAAAATGACTACTGCATTTTTGAGTGAATATTCCTTCATTTTCATCATAAAATATATTTTAATTAATTAATTAATTAATTAATTAATTACATAATTTTTGGTGATGTCTGCTGTCTGGTCTCAGTGGAATCACACTTGTGGTTGGGTTGCACACATGAACTAGTAATATATTTACTTGTTTATACTGAGGTATAATGTAGTATTCGTCGCCGTGGTAGATGTAAAGAGCTCCCTGATGGTCATCCTCTAGCGGAGCTCCCACTAGCAGGTCAGCGTATCCGTCATGGTTTAGGTCAGGAGCTACAGCCATAGCATAACCAAAGCGTGCATCCTGTGCTTTCTTCTGAGAATGTAGCGTACCATTAGGAGCAAAACCATCCTGGTAGAGAGACAGACAGATATGGAGAAAATACAATTTACTGATAAAATGTTCATACAATTACACATTTATTTACTGAAATGGCATCCATTTAAGTCTAGAGGAATATGTTGTTTGGAGTTGTAGAATGAATCTCTCTGTCTCTCACGTATACATCACACAAACCGTAGTGCCACTGTGGTTCTCACCCCATCCAGACAGTAGATATAGACTTTGCCTGCTTCTTTGTTCCCTGCTCCCAGGAACATGGGAGCAGCTATGAGCAGGATGTCTGTTATTCCGTCCTGATCCACATCCACCACGCACACCTCACTGCCAAAATATGAGCCAATCTGCAGAGAGAGAATAAAGATGTTAAGCAATCTGAAAGTTCCCATGCTTTTTAACTTCAAATGTAGACTACTATATACAGCATATATATATATGTGTGTGTGTGTGTGTGTGTGTACATATACACAGTATGAATCTACAACGAATCATTCAAACTGATATGTGAATGCATATAAATGATTCAGTGAAAAGATCTGACTCAAAAACAAATCTTTTGCAAAACGAAGCATGCAAGAAGGTTTAACTCTACAAAAGCTCTAAACAAAAGAAATACCTAGCTGACTACGTATTTTAAGGCAGATCACAACTATAAAAGTATATATTCACTATAGAATTGTTTGAGGTTGTATTAATTTCTGTGAAATGTCCAGGTCTGGAAAAGCAATAGAAAAATACCCTGCTTTATTCAGGTTTCCCATAACCGTGGGAACCCCAAACCTCTGTATTTTCTTCACTTTGATTTTAGGAGCGGTCTTTGAAAATGAAACCCGTTTGCTTTTGTTTAATAAGAAAATAAACTCATTAATTGTGAGAGAACAGGAATGTGGTATAATCGAAAGACTGAGAGAAAAAAAGTTTTTAAAAAATCAGCTGAGAAAAGGATACTAAAAACGCAAAGAATTGGACTTCACTCAAGGATTTGATGGAGATCTCATTTGTGGCCAAGAGACAGAGTGTGTGAAAGCGGAGGGTGTCAGTATAAATAAACATAAGAATGAAGGAGAAATCTCCACCTGCTCTCCATTTAGGGCTTGTGTGATTATGACATCTCCTTCAGGGGTGAGGTCAAACAGGATGACCTTTCCTTTGTGCTTGAATCTAGGTGCACCAGCAACATATAACCTCCTCCAGTCACCAACAATCACTGATGACACTGTGTAACCTGCAGAAGTTTGAATTAATAAATAACTGTAAATGTTATGTTAACATACAAACATGACCCTCGAAGAACTGTTTATTTAATGGTTGGTTTTACAAAGTAATATGTTACCTAGGTAGGCTGCGTGCTTCTTCAGCTCCAATGGGAACTCTTTCTCGAAGGCCTCTCTGGAGGGCTTGAGCTGCCCTTCTTTGCTCTCCTTCAGGATGCCTCCCTCCCAGTCGTATGCACCCACCATACCAAACAAGATGCCATCCTACAGTATGGTCCAAAGTAATATAGCTCATTATCGCATGATGTTTTATGCCAGCTATTATACATACTACAGTGCACTATATCTCAGGTTTATTACAAATATTTAAATAGGCATGTGGACATAAAGTACATTGAAACTCACATCTAAAATGTGTGTCGAAAAACCAATCTGAGACATCTCCATTAGAAAGGCACTTTCATTGTATCCCAGTGTCCCTGCAACATCAGAACACATTACCATTGCATTAATGAATACACATAGAAGTGCTGTAATCAAGTTACAATGCAAATATCCATCAATAAACTTTTTTTTCAGCAAGGACAAATTAAATTTCTTAAAAACAAGACATTTATAATGTTACAAAATATATAGATGCTGGTCTTTTGAACGTTTTTGAACTTTTGAAAAGTACAATTCATTATACTGTATCTTGGTTCACCAATGCACCTTTCTTACTTTACAACAACTAAATAAAACTATTACCATATGCTATATTTGATTGCCCATTAGGCTAAATGTGAATTCAAGTTAGTGCACAGCATTGGCTAATCAGATTTCTTTCTGTTTTTCTAACCTATGTATCTTGTGAAAGAACAGCTGTGCCCACTTTAATGTCACCCATCTCCACCCTTCCATCCTTCCTGCCTGGCTTTCCTCAGAATCGAGATGGCACAAGCATCATGTCCTGTTCTCATGAGAATGATTTTCCTGAAGTGATAATGTCCATGCATTTTTTGGTCTATGGTCATTAAGGATGAATGTCGGTCCTCTTACCCTCTAGACTAAAAATGCGATCCCCCAATGCATCTACAATGTCATTTAGAGCAGCCTCATCCGTCACATTGAAGAAGTATTTCTCATCGGGGTCACTGGCAATGTATTTAATCTCATTGATAAAGGTCTCTGGATCTTGCTGTCTGCGGATGTAGTGACCTAATACCTGTGAAAGAGAGAGAGCAAATTGTTTCAAGTATACACTGGTCGAAATTTAATTAGAAATGCTGATTCTTCAGGCTTTTGTTCGCTAGTCAGATAGTAGAAAAAGAAGAAAAACAACATAGATGTTCTCATCCAGAGAGCCAACACCTCCTCCATTCCATTAGAGTGAAAGCAGATGATCTGATATATCAATTAATGATGGGATAAAGGGCTCAGAGGAAACTTATCCTAGAAACACCTACGCAGAGGAAACAGAGAGAATTTTACTTAGTCACTGGCAACACACCACTAATGACAAGCCCTGAAAACTATCGGTGCCAGGTCATGAGTTCACTCTCCACTGACCTGCACCTATGTCCCTTTCCCAGACTTCAGCTGGTTGGACATAATGACTGGATAAACTACTTCCAGGCAACATAAGAAACATGGGTCAAAATGTTTGTCCATTCGTAGCTATTTGTCCTCATCTTTCAAATTTATGAAGATTCAATCTATTAAAGGAGTCATACAAAGCCAATTTTCCGCTAGCTTATATGATTCTTTAGGGTCTTAATGGAAAGTTTATAATATAGTTTGTTTTAAAATTTCTCAAAGATAGTGTAAAAAAAGCTCATTTTACCCTGTCAAAAACAGCTCTTTAGAATCACTCTGTTCTGTGTACTTCCCCTTTAAATCTTCATGAGCTCCGCTGACCCCGCCCCTCTTTTCCGAGGCACTTTCAGAGGATCTTTTTAGCCGTATTTATAGTGAAACTTGCTAATTAGCACATTATTAGAAAATGTCACAAGCCGCATCTCTGTGGCTCTCTCTGGCCAACAGCAGCGGGAACCTTCGCCCGAGTATTAGCGGTCTTACCCTGACACTTTTCACCATTGTACCTTGGCTGATGCAACCCCAGGTGTTGACTAATATCACTGCTATTTAAACGCTTTTTACAAGTCAGATGCACACTCTTGATTTGCCATGGCTGTCACTTCTGAGCGTTTTCCTGGTTTGATTTATTTGTGTTTGTTTGGACTGTTATTCTGACTGTGATTCTCGCTGCCTGCCCTGAACTCCCTGCCTGTATACTGACTACGATTTCTGCCTGATCCCTGCTATAACTGTCTGGTGTTGTATCGACCAGATCGGAAGAGCGTTG
>JAUCNO010000236.1:14045210-14067857 GCA_032353835.1 Enteromius viviparus | reverse complement strand
TGTAAATGATTAGTTCATCATTAACTAATCACTTATAAATGCCTTACAACTGAACGTTATTATAAAGTGTTACCAAATAAGGAAAACAATACTTCTCCTCCATGTCTCCCTGGTCTACTTTTGGAGAGTGCTTTGATTTGCTCTTGTGCTCTGAGGATGAACAGGGGTCTTATGAATTTGGAACATGATGGTGAGTAATTAATGACAGACATTTTTGTGTGAAATAACAGCCCAGTCGCACGTTTTTTTTTTCCGTGGCACGGACACGATTCTTACTTGACTTTCGTGAGTCCTGCACGAAAGGATGCATCCAATGGGATCGTAGTATTACATTCATGCTGGAGTCAAATAATGAAAATATTCATCTCCCTGACACTAATTAATAGATTTTAGGGTAATTTCGTGATATTGTCACGACCTGCCGTGCGACTGGGTTGGATATAACCCTTTAAACTTCAACTGCATTATTAAACATAATTATAGAAATAGGACATGCAGTTTGTCTAAATATAAATGCAAAATAAGCCCACACTTACACCACACATATTTGTTATATTTGCAAATGTTTGTTTGCTTTGATGTTGCCAACCTTCACAATCCTCATGCCACCCCCTTGCCACCCAAAAATAATTTTCTGTACCCACCCCTGGATAGATGTGAGCTCATAGTTGTGGTTTGGTTTGTTCTCTTTCAGCTTCACCATACTAACCATTGTAGAGAAGCAGCAGTTGTTCACTTTATGGTAACACAAATACATCATTTTAAGTACAGCTCATACCACTATTGCAATAAAGAGCCATCAAAATCCATTTCTCTCGTTCACTGAACACACATCTTTTCATGATAGCATATAAATCCTGTTTAGTTTACTGAATGGGTCATGACAACATTTCAGTAGAAAGTTTGCATGTTAGTCAATGTTAATCAGATTATCAAATAATCTGAGTGATCAACATGGTCCTAAAGATCTGACAGCAGGTTTCAGAAAGTCTTGTGCTCTGTGAGTATTTCAGTGGAATTGCTATTACATAACATAAATTATTAAGTGTTTTAGTGTTCCTAGATTTGTGTCTTTTCTTGCTGCTCTCAGAGTTTCAGATCCAGCTCTAGTCCATGATATATAAGTGAATGATGGGTTTGAGAGAGGAAGTGTGAAGTTAGGGCTGTGTGTTGTACATCAGTGTTTGTTCAGTCATTCGGTTTTGTGATGTGCAATGTGGAAGGATCTTAAAGATGGCAGCTTTAAACTGCACTGCTTGCATTATTAGCTGTAACTAAATTAAGTCAAATAATCGCATAGGCTTTCAGCACAAATCAATGCAATTAAACACATAAACTAACTCACCTTTAAGAAGAACAGTGATCTTCAACAGCAGCAGGTACTTGTGAATCTCCATTAGTCAGTTAGGTGAATGAGTTTCCTTTTCTCCTTTAGTTTGCAATTCTCAGCAGTGGCTGTCAATACAGCGCGCGCACGCGCGTGATCCCTCAGGTGGAGATGTGCTTCCTCCACTCACGCGCTCATAGTGTATTGTAGCGCACGCGTCGCTCTCACGTTCCCTGCGCATGAAAGACATTACTGTGAAGTCTTTTGGTCTGGACGCAACATTTTACGCGTTTTTGTTCTATTAAAAGTACTTAAACAGTTCGACAATGTTTCATATTACTAACTAATACTCGCTATACAACAACAACAACGACGTTCAATCTGAGTTGCTAATAATTACAAATTATTACAAAAAGCATATTTAAATTACATTTCATCCAAAAATCTTAATTAACTCATTCGCTATTCACATGTTATCCAAACCCTTGTTTTTCTTTCGTGTAAAATGGAGACGCTACAGGCTGTTATCTTTTCATTTAAAGAAGGTAAATGGTGACTGAAAATGTCTTGAGTACCCTCACATCTCATTTTGTGTGTCATTAAAGAAACGGGTGAGCAATTAGACAATTATTTTATCACTTTTACATTTTGTGACTACATTTCGCAGTTTAACAGTAGCAGTTAGGCAAAACTTGACACCGGTTTAAAAGAAAGGTTAACTTACCGTCTTGTTCCCCTCATAAACAAGTAAATTAAAAATCCACTTTTGCGTGGCTCCGACACCTGCTGTCGTTAAAAGAGCGCGCGCGTAAGTTTAGTCCAGCTTCTGCAAATGAGCGGTTCCCAAAATAAATACATTCGCAAAAAAACGGTTTTAAAATTATCTCCCGGAATTGTATGCCATAGATTTTGGAGAATAAATATTTATCCCTTGCATGTAAAATTTGGAAAATATCTTAAATATTAATAGCACAGCTCTCCTGAGGTAAAATTTATTTCATTACGTTCTTTCTTTCGGCCGCAACGTGTCTCCAAGTCTCCAAAATATGTGCAAGGAAATGAAAGAGCGCCTTGATTCTGCAGCAAGACCTTCGTCTCCCTCAGTCAACTGGACCCTCTTTCTGAGACTGGCGCACAGATCTCTCCCTCTTTCCCTCCCTCTCTCTCTCTCTCTCTCTCTCTCACTCTCTCTATGTATAAAAGACTATTTTACTCTCATCTTACGCGAATTTAGTATGCGGTTTTGTTGGAAATATTTGAGGGGAAAAGAAAATAGTATTACAATTTCCAACTGGAGTGATTACAAAAATATAAAGGATTTGGCTACTCCATGCAGATAAAGGATACCTATAAGTTTGCTTTTCTCATAAATAAACCTTTTATTTTTATGACAGAATCGTGTTGTCTTTGTTTTTGGCTCTTATCCAAAGCATCAATTTGTCATAAGTTATTATAAAGACCTAAGTCTTAGAGAAAATCATAAACATGAAATGCAGGGTGACCTTCTCTTTAAAAAAAGCAAGATTTGGTTGATTTTTTTCTCGCTACAATCATGCCACAGATATTATCAGCTCTGTTATGTTAAGATTTTGTAAAAACACTGTAGGGGCTTGGGTCATGTCTGGGTTCACCACAACCCAGAAAACTCATTTAGTTTTGCTGGAGCAGAGCTTTGAAAAACACAACAATTAGCCTATATCTTATTTCTGTTTCACTTATTAAATGGATATGAATTCATTTTCCGTTGCAAATTTCCGTCACACTGTCATTTCCCCACATCTCAAATTATTTATTATATTTTACAATATTTTATGAAGGAGATGGAAATTCTGCATATGTACAATTAACATTTATATGTATATATACTGTATATATATATATATACATATACATACAGGTTCATTTGCAAAAACAGATAACTCTGCTAACTCTCTAAAATCTTATATTTTCATTGGGCATTATTATTAGTCTCAATCAAACTGCAGTTGGGTTATTGTGACTAGGTAAAAAACAAACGAACAAACAAACTATATTAACATAATACATTTACAATATTACAAAACATAATGACATTATAAAAAACATGATTTTCTTCTTTTGCAAATAAATTCTTCAAATATGGGAAAAAACATAAAATAAAATGTAAAAAAAATAAACAAACAACACAGATAAATAAAAATACTTCAGAAGTCAACAGGACTTTCTACCAAAAATCGTCAAAATAGCAGCGAGTTAAATTATTTATTTATTATTATTTTTTAATGAAATACATCTTTAAATATTTTTTTTACTTTTTTGCAATCATGATAAAAGTAAAGCCATGAAAACAACAATCTGACCTTGATTATATTTTTTGAAAAACTTGAATTTCCTGTTTTCTTCACAAATCATGTAAGTATGCTCTTCACTGACAATGTTGGCACCTTGGTAAACTGAGTGTGGTTATTAAATAACAACTCTAATTAAATATATTTCATGCCAAAGGTTTTTAAACTCTGCCAACCATGATATCATTATGTGCAATTTTTGCCTTTGGTTGTTGACTAGAGATCTAGAGTAAATTTCAGTCATGCACCTACAATATTTATCCAACAGAGGGCGACAGAGTAAATCAATTTGAAACACGTAATTTCTTCTGCCATTTCAGCATGGATCCTCAAGGTGACGCAATTTCCCTATTCGTTTCCCATCCGGGCCCACCGACGCTATGTTACAAGTGATGACTTCCTTCTGAACCTATTACTTGATTATCAGCTTTGTTTGTTGAACTCTTACACTATGCGTTAACTGTAGTTGCACAACAAAACAAAATATCTGTAACCGCAAAAATTGTGTAATTCTCCTGCGGGGGTTGTGCACCTCGTCACTTTAAGAAATGTCACACAATAATGTGGGAGTGGAAACGAATTAAAAGTCTCCGTTATTAACGTCTCATACACACACACGCGCTCTCTCTGTTATACAGAATGATTATGCAAACGTTTATGCAAACTTGCAGACTTGTGCTAAATGCGAAATATGTTCTGTAAATAAAAAGATAATTGCAATAAAAGGTCATATTTGTTATACTGTGATATTTTTGGCAGAGGAATCTGGTCTTAAACACAAATGATGTCATCAAAGACACAAATACCCACAAACACCATAGTCATGTACTTGCAACAGCTACAATTCAAATCAAATGCTATTAACTGGAATAGCAGGATTTTCCTTCTGACTCACACTGTAATAATAATAAAAAAAAGCAGGGTGTTCACTTCATCTCCAAGTACACGCTCTTTTCCCATTAAAGAGTGAAAACATACTGTTACAAAGGGACAGATGTTGGGAAACTGTGCATTTTGACCGTTTCTTGTCTTCTGCCTCAATTCTCTGAACTAATGAAAACCCAGCGGTCACCTGACCCCAGCAGCTGCCTGCTGTTCATAGCAATATGGCTTCCCACAGATATGGTACAATGCAGCATTGCATTAAATCTGTAAATTGGTTCTCCTTTCAGTACAGTATGAGTGAGGGAGTGATAATGGGTGTAAGAGGGGAAAAAAAAGAGAAACAGAGAGAGAAGCTTTGTTTGCATAGCTGCAGTCCGTCCTGTATTTGAGTGCTTAATGTGATTAATTTTACATAAAGTTTGGTTATTTCTGAATTTGATAACGGCATTCTAAGGAATTCCCAGCCATGAAACAGTTTAAACACAACTAGGCTAATGTGTGGTTTTGCTAACTTGCTAACTAACTGTCATCTTATAGGGATAGCACCGCCCTGCTGAAAGTATTAGTTCACCCGCTGTCTATGCAGCGTCAGAAAGCTCTCATATTTCGTCAAAAACAACTTAATTTGTGTTCATACGATCAGCAAGGTTAAGGGTTTGAAACAACATGAGGTTGAGTAATTAATCACAGAATTGTCATTTGTGGGTAAACTATCCCTTTAAAGTTTTAAGCTGCTGCCATGCCATCACTTTTTGCAGTTTACGCATGGCCCAAATGGTATAAACGCAGCTGTCATTTGTCCACGGATACTGACGTCACCACCTTTTTTTACTTTGTTCATTCTTACTGTGGTTACAGATAGGATAGCACATAAACAAAAAAAAGAGGGCAGACTTCAAATACTCGTTCATCCAGCGACGACGCAATCGGCTGCTGTGTGTAAACTGTTGTGCAAGCAGGACAGTTTCTAAGAGACACAGCTATCAATCCCAAACGCTAACTGTGTGAACATATTAAATGTTGCTTTATTATTATGTCTACACTCTCCCCCTTCATGCACTGATTTCCGTGTAATGATATCTTACCCTATAAAAGCCACAGTGAGTCATCGGGGTTAACGCTGTGATCTTTTGGTAGTCTAATGTCTGCTGATCTCATCTACCCTTTCAGGCATCTGTAATTTTCCCTAACGTTATTTCTGCTGCAAATACTGCAAGGGATCTGATTCTAATTTCAGGAGGGACATGCTCTTATCAAAATGTGTCCAAAAAGTCACTCTGCCAAACTGATGCACATGTCCTCAGAGTCTCTTTATTATTCATATGAGGCCTACAGGATTCTCCCAGGTTCGGTCAAGTTTGACTCATCCCTTGTTTTCCGTAAAAATGCAAAACGGAGGTTAGGGTGCAATGGAAGTGAGTGAGGACTGCAGTCGATTGAACTAAACTTGTCCTGAACCCACAATATTCGTCTAAACTTGACAGTTGACCTAGAAGCCTGGCCATGCGATGCGACTGTTTCCGTGTGATTCTCTCCACACCTCGGTGCGGGACTCACTCTTTCCGCACGTCTGGAATCTTGGAATCCTCACCACCAGCTCACTTTGAGTCAGCACCACTGTGAGAAATGTTTTAGACTGTTTGTCTTTTTCTGAGGGAAGTAGATGCCCGGGTGCATATGCGCAGTATGAATCGCTTCTTTGGTGGTGTGCAAGCAAAACGTGTAGATTGATGGGTGTGAGAAACATATTTGTCGATCTTAGCCTTGTTTACTTTTGTTTGTGTGCGTAAGTATCTCACAGACAACCCTCAAGGTGAATGGATCAGGGCCAGCTGTAATCCACCAATCAGCTGTAAGGTGACAATGGTTTGTTTGACCCATAATGCTTTGCAACAAGCCCAGAGGGCCTTTAGGAGTGTTGTCTGTGGGATGTTTCTCACAGTTAACTGTTTGACACACACACACACACACACACACACACACGCTTGTACATGTCATGTTTGGAAAACTCTGTGCCCACACAGTTTCTGCACACACACCCTCCTCTTCAGTGTCCCTGACAAAGTGGTTTGCACACACACACACACACACACACACACACACACAGTCATATTAATCTTTCTGTGCAGTCTTTGCTGCAGGGCACAAAATATTATCATTACCAAACTGACTGTCCGTATATTTACAAGCGTAAATCTGATCCCAAATCACACCGTGCTGTCAGATTTAACATGGATATGATATATCTGTTATCTTTCAATAACGAAGATTAAGATCTGCCTTTGTACGACAGCCAGCTCATCCCATGAGTGATTTGTCTATGCCTTGCACAAAATTATTTACAGCTGCAAATCTTTCTTCCATAAAAATGTGAGATAAAAGATTAGAGTCAGATTTAAAGGGCTGTTACTAACAACATTAGTGTTGGTAAGAGAAACTGTACATTTGAAAAATTGTTTTAATTGTAATATGAGATCATAAACCATAATATGAGACTAATTTAACATTGCTAAAAACATTATTATTATTAATACAACTACATTATTGTGTGAGGTTAAAATAACACAGTTGTAAATGTAATATAGTACTAGTAATGTATATATATATATATATATATATATATATGGTTAATATTTAATTTACTTTTGCCAATAAAACCATGTGATAATTCATATTATTGTGAATTTTTCAGAGTGTAGGACTGAAAGTCTATGGATGATTTTGGAATTAATTACTTCACTACTGAGTTATGCTGCATGTAATTTTCATGTGTGTAGTTGCAACAGTGGTGTTGAGTGTGTGTATGCATATGTGTGTGTGTGTGTTTGCTGCATAAAAGCTTATCTGCTTGTCAAATTGCCTGCCAGCCAAATACAAAGCAAACAAAATAGATGTTGGGAAGAGATTGCAATTCCAGATTTACCTGTCCAGCACATAGCTGGGCAAAATCAGCATGTGTGTGTGTGTGTGTGTGTGTGTTGTTAGATTATCTGCTAGTGTTCCTTTGAAGTTAATGACCAAATATGCAAGTATTTCCGCCACATTAGGGCCCATTACTAGCTGTGGGCACTGGTGTGTGTGTGAGTGTGTGTATGCGTGTGGTTTTATGGTGTGTGCTCACAGTGGCCAAAGTGTTTGATGGTACATGTGAAGGTTCGAAAGAATGTGCATGTTTGGTTTCATATGTGTGCAAATGTGCGGGTGGTTTTCGAAAGGAGAGAGACAGCTGCCTTTTACTGCCCCAGGGGGTAATAAAGGAGGAAGGAGAGGCAGTTATTTGGGGTCTTTTATAGGGGCGGGAGGTAGAGAGGGGTTGGTTTTATTAGGGTCACGCAGTAACCAAGTACAGCTGCAGGCATCACCCCTAAACCTCTCCACATTCCACCATCACCTCCACTCTACCTTTGTTTTTCCTTTTAAGTGTGAATACACAAGATGATGCCTATTAATCTGTATTTATATGCTCTTAAATGTCCTGGGTGTGATGGCGTACTGTATGAGAGATATACAGTATATGAATATATGAATATGAGTGCACTGTATGTTGGTCCTCATTTCAATTTGACCCAGAGTTTTCATTCCCTGCTCCTTGTTAAGCACAGCTGCTGTCAATCATCTTCACCTTGTAATCCGACTGGCATTTCCTGGCTGGATTGGACAGTTGACTTGTTTGCCTGGATGTATTTTATTTAACAGCTTTATCCCATTGGCGAGTTTAGCATCTAATAAATTATCCACTGTGTTCATATCATATGCTGTCGGCATAGCAAACCGAAATGTTAACGTTTTGAGTGGAAGATCGGGTTACTGGAGAAATTTCTTTGATGACTTATGGGTGTTTTCCATCCGTTTTTGTGTTAGAATACATTTACATTCCATTCATTTCAGTGGCGATCAGTGCATTAAAGCATAGGGTTTTGAAAAACTATGAGCTGAAAGACAGGAACCAGAGACACACAGAATATGATAGTAATGAGAAAGAAAGACCGAGATGGAAAAATCAGGGAGAGACAGAGGGGTGGAGAGGGACAGACAAGTTATTCTAGTTACAGCCAGCTGGCAGAAATACTAAAATAAGACATGAACCTACCAGTGTGTCTGAGTGAGAAAAGAGAGAGAGAAGGAGCGTGGGTTTGTTAAAAAAGGTCAAGGGAGTTTCTTTAATTTTTTTCTTATTTTGAAATAAAATCGACTGACATTCGTTCCATTGACATCATGGAACTGCCAGTAAGCTTCTGTGTGGATAAATGCCACTGAATGACAGAAAAGCACACACACTCTTGGCAGTAACCTTTATTGTCCATGCACAGAAATAAGTAATGACTGCTGAAATTGTTTGTATAAAAACATATTGAAAAGAAACTTCAGATTCAGGTTTTATTAAAATATATACAAAAAAATTCAGATGAAAAGAGAAGGCTGGGATTGGAGCTTCATGGGGTTCTAATTACAACTGAATTTTTGCTTAGCTCCGTCCCCTTGGTACTGTTGCTACCCCAGTACAATACAGAGCCTCAAATTGGAATGAATTGGAGATCAGGAGGGAGGGTCAGAAAGCTAGGACAGGGGTCACCAAGTTCGGTTCGGGAGGGCCAGTGTCCTGCAGAGTTTAGCTCCAACTTTAATCAAACACACCAGAAGCTGCTAATTAAGGTCCAACTACTTGAAACTTCCAGGCAGGTGTATTGAGGCAAGTGAGAACTAATCTCTGCAAGACACTGGCCCTCCAGGATCAAGGTTGATGACCCCTGCACTAGGATTTAATAAAAAATAAATTAATTTTTGTTCCAAAGCTGTATGAAGGTCTTACATGGGGGTGATTAAATAATGGCAGATCTTTCCTATTTGAGCAAACCATCCCTTGAATGCAAAAACATTAGTGAACATTTTGCATGCAAAAAATGTCAATTGTCATTGGAGTAATGATGTATGAAGCACACCTCTTATACAGCAGTCCTTTTAACCCAATTTGAACCCAATTTGGAACTCTTTCACACTTAAACAAAATTCCCATTAATGGAGAAAACTATGGAAATGACTATATTTCACATGTGAACATTTACAATAGCAAATGTGACCGCACCTTTACTGATATTGGTTATTATGAACCGTCTCGCCAAAGTCTGGTTTCCAAGTTTCAGATTTCCAGGTCTTCATCTTTGTGAAGACCAACCCTTAAAAGTGCTTTTAAGCCCAAAATGATGTGTTTGTTAAATGACAAATCAGGACCCAATTTCTGGCTAAATCTGGAACATTACAAGAATTATTAGCATGGCTCTCTGATGTATTATTCAGATACATTGTCAACAAAAAATGAAAGAAGAGATGAGGGAGGGAGGAAATAGATGATCTAAAATCACAGTCATTGTCATTAACGAGGAAAGAGGGTGATCTAGATGGATATTCTTCCTGTTTCCTCATATTTTCACTCTCTGACATAAACTCTTGTGCATACCACTTCGTCTGCAGTCATGGTCTGCCAAAAAAAGCAGGAAAAAGGCTATTAGAAGAAAAAATATGATCAAAGACCCTTGAGTGTAGGAATCAGAAGGTTAACACATAATAGCAGGAATAAATCTTACCAGAATCAGTTCGCCGTCGTTGGTCATCTCCCTGGTCCATGAGGTTTTTGGACCCTCACCCTTCTGCAGAGTCTGTTCGCAACTAATCTTGCTGTCGGTTTCCCAGCGAGGAAAGCTCTGAGAGAAACAGAGACAGGCAAATATGTGAAGGCGGTGTTTTTCTTTGGAGATGGAAAGAGTGAGAAACAGATCAGTGCCCATGAGAATGTGAAATCCAGAGATGGAGGTTGAAGGAATGGGTGTGTGTCCAGTTTGATAGCTCCTCTGAGATGGAGGGTGTGATTGAGTCCACATCAGAGATCAGGATTGTACAAACACACACATTTCACAGGTTCTCGCTCTTTTGAATGTTTTGGAAAAGGAACTGTTGTCACAGGCAGACAAATGTAAAGTGTTTTTCTGTGGGTGCGTATGTACCGTGCAGGGACGCCCATCCACAGTGGCCTCATTAAACTCCTGTCCAACTGTGAAGGTGACATGGGTGGTCCTTACAGAGGTGGAGGTCTTGATTGACAGAGTTTCTCCGTCCTGTGTAATCTCCACCGATGGCTTTGACGCAGCTGCGACCGCAATCTTACGCAGCATCACGTTCACACCTGACAAAACACACACATTCACATCAGAACAATCTCCTGAAGATATACGAGAGCTCTGGCATCCACAGAGGTTATGGAGATTTGTTCATTTATTGAGGACAGAAAGACCCGATCGGAAAGTGATGTTATTAAGACTGGCTCTGCTCCACACATCTGTGCTCTCTGCTGACATCACCTAATGTAATAGAAGACAAGCTGGAGCGCCCAGAAAAAACAAAACACATGCTAGACATCAACTGATATTCTGAAATCACAACAAATATGGTACCTATATAATTAAGTGTTATATTAGCAGCCGATTCGGATGTTATCACGCGATTTGAATAGGCCGTTATCAGTCGTTATCAGCCCATTCATATGGGTCAGTAGGGGCCTGTTTACTAAATTCGAACCTATCATTAAATTAAAACAAACTGAAAATAGGGAGAAGTTGAAATAAATGTTTTTCTCAAATACTTGTTGAGCACAATTATTGGCACCCCTAGAATTTTTATGAGTAAAATATCTCTGAAGTATATTCCCATTCATATTCCTACTCCAGGGTGATTATGAACATGAAAATATCCAGCCCCTGGCTTCCTGTTTCACAGAAATATATATAGGAAGGAAAACAAAGCCCAAATTCCCTTAATCATCAACACAATGAGAAAGAAAAAATAATATATTTATGATGTGCAGCAAAAGATAATTGAGCTTCGCAAATTAGTGAAGTGGCTTTAAGAACAGAGCTAGAGCTGTGAACATTTCCACCATCATAGAAATAATTAAGAATTTCCAATCAACATAAATTGTTACGAATTGCCTGGAAGAGGACGTGTGTCTCTATCCTCCTAAGACACGACGAGGAAGTTTGAGTGGCTAAAGACTCTTCAAGGACCACAGCTGGAGAATTGCAGAAAATAGTTGAGTCTCAGGGTCAGAAAACCTGTTGTTTAGACACATGGCATCATGGATTCTATCAAATACCAACAGATAACAAATCTAAAACTGACTGACTCTGTTAGAAATCTTATAATGGGCAATGGTTGGGTCTTCCACTGGGACAATAATCCAAACACAAACATCAACATAATCACAAGAAATAGTCACTGAGCACAAAAGACGCTTTTGCCATGGCTGTCCCAGTCCTTTGACCTGAACCCTGAGTGAGGTGAACTAAAGAGGAGAACCAACATGGAGCTGGTATTCTGAAGGTCTGGAGTGATTCTGGATGAAGGAATGTTCTCTTTTCTCTTATCAGGTGTTCTCCAAACTCTTCAGGCATTACAAGAGAAAACTCAGAGCTATTATCTTGGGAAAAGGATGTAGCAATAATTGGGTGCCAATAATTGTGGCTAGCATGTACACAAAACACATTTTTCTTAAATATGTGCATGCATGTGTGTGTACACTCATATACATTATATATACTTAAACTAATGTGTGTGTGTGTGTGTGTGTGTGTGTATATATATATATATATTTTTTTTTTTTTTAACACCTAGAATTATATATTTATTTAGAAAAGATATTTAAATATTTCTATTTAAATATAATGCAAAAATTCCCCCCAAAATAAAAATATAATAAAATACTATATTAATACCGTTTTGTGCACAGCTACAATATGAGATACTATTGATTCTAGATTTATTCTGTCTTTTTCCATCTTGTTTGACAAGAGCCACATTAAAACCCGCTACAGTAGAACTGACAGCTTGCCGTTTACTTGTTTGCTTCCCTGGGGAGGAATATTACATGATTTCTCCCAGCATCAAACAACACTCAGAACTCATTTACTGTCAGCCGCTCACATTTCACAGCAGGTGAGAGAGAACTGACAGGTCGCTGAGTTAGCATTAGGACACCGGATGGGGTTTAGGGGCCGATACTGACTGTATTGATCAGTATCAGGCCTGGGGGCAAAGCATCTGCCTGGGTCAATATACTGACTAATACACAATTCAAAGTTAAAAAGAGCAACGGTTTGACTTCTGAACACACATATGACTGCATGCAATCAGTCCAATAAGCATGTAACTAATTTGAAGATCCACACAATCATGCCACACCCTCACAGGGGGCGGCAACTTCCCCCTGCCGTCTACCACTGATCTTTAATTAAACATACTGAAGAGTGGATTAAATTACCAGCAGGATGAGATGCAGACACTGAGACTTTATTACAGCAGACAGCCAACAAAGAGCTCAGCATTTCTGAACATAATCGACTGAGACACAACACCACAAAAAAAACACAGCCAGCTTACAGGCTAATGTCAGGAAACTCAAACACAGTTGTTCTTGTGCCACATTCATCTTTCGATATTACGCCAGCATTAGTGTGTTTGCAAACAGAATAGAGGATTATGGGATGAGTGCAAAGTAAATGTGTTTTGAACAAAGGGACATTTTAGCTTACCTTTCCGAAATCTCGAACATCGAACAAATCGAAAGCCTCAAACAGCTCGCTCTTCTTCATGCTGAATATCTCTGAGCAGGCGTGCAAAAATGTCCTGATGTTCTTCAAACAGAGAAACTAAACAGAAACAAAAGGCATATTTTATATTCAAGAATTATTTTTTTTTATTATATTATATTCATATTGGAAGTATCATTTGCTTTAATAAAACGTGATTTTAAATAATTTCAAATTAATCTAACAAAAATATTATTTGAATAAACGTTTTAAATAAGTATATACATACTTGCATGCTTATATAATATTGACATTGTAATTTAAACACTCATGAAAAATATTTTTTAAACAGAAAAAATTTTTTATTGCACCAAATTTGTTATGATAGAGTCATACAATAAATCCCATTTACATCATATTAATACAAAACATACATTGTAATGAAAACTGGATTCTTCCCCAAACATAATAATAATTACTTTAAATAGAATAAGGAATAGGAAGGGACCGTTTTGAGAAGTCACGTTTGCAAGTTCTATATTCTTTGTCTGAGAGAAAGAAATAAAACAAATTTCCTAAAAATCATCTTTCCAAAACAGAAGTCACTCATTAGTATAAAATACTGATTGTATGCAATATAATAATCTTGAGCCTATTATTTGAAAAGACTAAATTTCAAGTTTTTTTCTATTCAGTTTTCAATTCCTATTTCATGCGATACTTTCAGCGAATCATGACTAATGAGTTTACCAAAGAGCAAAAGACTGGCGAACATCCAAACGCATTCATTTATAGAGTGAAATGAGACGAGTCTCCAACACAAGCTGTCATATTAAACAGACACCTGTGTTGACTCATGACCGCAGCTCTGCTACAAAACAGATACTTTATCAGAACTCTAGATCCAGAATCTCCTCAGCAGAACATGCTGTTCAACCACAAAACTCCACAGCAACTGCAAGCTACCAAAAAAACATATTACACTGAATCATACTAAAGATTTGAATCCTTGTGGTCTTTTAAGTGAAAGTCAGTAGTAGTCAGCAGTGAAATTAAAGCAGTATTATTTTGCAGTATCGGTATTATATGTTTGCAATATGGCTGTCAGTATTGCTTAAAATATGGTCAAATTAATCAAAGCAAAATAAAAGATAAAACACATCTGCTAACTTGTCAATATTAAATGAAGAGTTAATTTGCAAAAACTCATGGTTTTTAACTGTGCATTCCAATTCATTTAGGTTAAAAATAACTAAAAATACAGCACATGACAATAAAATAATAAAACACAAAACATGATTTTTGTATATATATTTATTAGTGCTGCACGATTAATCATATCGCAATCGCGATGTCAGCCTGCGCGATTACATTACAGCAAATGTTGCGATTAAATTAAATAAATAAATGCATTCGCGGATGTAACAAGACATTCATTCTTGCGTTCACACCAGACGCGAATGAAGCATTAAGCGCAAGTGATTTACATGTTACTGTAAGTCAATGCAAAGATGCAATTAGAGATCCTGCAGCCAATTCACGCGAATCAAGCGACGCGCTTTAGTGTACGCATAAGCAGCGCGGAAGCGGCGCGTATGGAGAGCATGATCAGCACCCGCCAATTGTGCTTTCATACTTGCAGCTTGTACTGCAGCAGGCTATAGACAAGCATCTTTCTGTTGTATTTTCCAGCGGTCTCCGAACACTGTGAGCCATGTGCTTTGATTTATGTCATTTCTCTGCACCTGCTACGCGCTTCTGCTTCGCCCCTGTGTGCTCTCATCCATTAACATGGGCGCCAGAAAAAAAACGCACTGTGAAACTGGCGTAAACTAGACATGTTCAAGCGTCCAACTACACACGAATAGAGATATATATTCGCACAAGTCCCCTCAGGTGTGAACGCACTTTTAGCAAAGAGGGATTTGAGAAAATAATTAGCACACTGGACAAGAGATATGTATATATGTATATGTTACATCCTGCTAAAATGTATAAAAATGGGTCTTTGTTTTATTTATCTGTACATTTGACTTTTAAATTTTATTTTAATGTAATTTAATTCAGTAATGTGAAGATGTTACTTAAACCACTTACATATTGTATTGCAATCACTAATCGCAATTTTGACCTTAATAATTGCAATTTGACATTTTTCCCAAATCGTGCAGCCCTAATATATATATATATATATATATATATATATATATATATTTGTGTGTGTGTGTGTGTGTGCGTGTGTGTGTGTGCAAGATGCCAAAGTTACAACAGACACGGGACATTTACATATACAGTGGCTAAGGAAAGTATTGTGAATAGTCATTTAATATTTTTCTTTTTTCATGAAGACAAAAATGTCAACAAGTCTGTGTTTTTCTGTCAATATGGGGTGCTGTGTGTACATTAATAAGGAAAAAACATACATACAAAAACAACAAAAAGTATTTTAGCAAATGGTTGCAATATAACAGAGTGAAAAATTTAAGGGGGTCTGAATACTTTCCGTACCCACTGTACATATTTACATGTAACATTTATATGTTGTTGTTTTTTTGGAAAATCTAAAAATGCAGAAAGATTCCAGGTAGGACTAGGGTTAGGTGCAGGGTTTATACAGTATAAAAACCATTTTGCCTATGGAGCGTCCCAATAAACCACAAAAATGTGTTTATGTGTGTTTACATTATTCAGAGTGAGTTATTATTATTTTTTAGAATTATTTTTAATGATCAACTGCTGTTTGTATTTTTTGTTTTTATTATTAAAAATAACAATAAATTCAATAAAATAAACCTAAATGTTAATTTTGTTTGTAAAATGAATTATTTATAAATTCTGTACTAACAACATATCAACACAATAATTAGTATAATAGTTAGAAGCCAGCACTTAAATCACAGGAAATTAATCTTGGACATTTCCTTTTTTTTTATAAAAGAAAAAAAAGCCAGTTTTTTAAAGTTATGATCTGTAATTTCCTTTCCAGTGTGTCCAAAATGCCAAAGTGACAACAGACACAGGAAATTTACATCAACAGTGCAGCAACGTGTTCTTTAGCAACCCATAAAACAACGATTAGAATCTTAATAGATGTCCTGTTATGGTCCAGAGATCAGTGCCCTCTCGCCGGGCACGCTCACAAGAATGTGTCTGTTTCTACCAGTTATATTATCACCCTCCATCTGTTGGCGGCCTTACTTCGCCTGTCAAGCTCTTGAAAAAGACTTTTACATCTTGCTGCAACGCCATGTTTCTATCTTAAGCAACAAGAGGAAGTGAATTATATCAAGAGTCGCAGTGTTTTATGTGGCAGCTGCACCTGTGATTTCTTGAAACAGAAAGCGTTTGCGTTATAATGTGAAACTGTAACCTCTGTAAGAGCAAGGGCGCAGACCTCAGTCTGAAATCTGGCATATTGATGTGTAGAAATCAGCAAGGCAAATTCATAAGGCCAGCTTTTCCTCACAAACAAACTAATAAGTCTTATCTGTGAGAAGCCCGCAGATCAAAAGCATCACACGCACAGCCTCCCATTCCCTCTCTACAGATGACTCCAGCAGAGGCCTAGGGCCGCACTTATGCACAGATAAGACAAGCAAATGTTTAGCGAGCAACTGTTTTCAACACACTATCGGAAAGGCGCATCTCACACTTGCCTTTAGGAGCCCTGGAGGAAGCTAGACAGAAACCGAGAGGAAGACGAAGAGAGGCGATGGATGTTTGTAGAGTAGACATATAAAGTGCTGTTTTGTGCATTACAGTCGTTTCGGACCCGGTGGGTTTTATTGGAGAGAAGCCCTGCTCAACCAAACACGGCTTTGGAGAAAAACTGCTATTCCATCCACTACTGCGCTGCTGGATCTCTGTGGGAGTTTTGCAAATGTCTTTTCCTACTTCTCCTGAAGGGCCTACTGGGACTAAGAAGGAACATAGTAGTACTGGATATATAGAATTTCATTTATAATAAATAGCATACATATGTGAAACAGACTTGGGAGATACTGATTCAGGTTTAAAGAAGACTTGCCATAAACAAATTATGGATATTTCTTCTTGCTGTTTTGAGATATGAGAGTGTCATACTACTTAGATTACATTTGGGAATTGAGAACCGGTTCTTATTTTGCATTATTATACTGTATATCAGTTTTCAAGTTCATGTCATATTGTTTTCAGCAAAACTAACCCTCCTAATTAAACTCAAAATATTAGCAAAGATAAAGTGAGAAGTAAAAGACACAATATGAACACATTTCATATTTTGTTTATGCTATATAAAATAAATATGCTACATAAAATATTTTTTATATGAATATAAAATTATATATACTAGGGGTGGCACGGTTTACAAAACCCACGGTTCGGTTCGTATTGCGGTTTTAGGGTCATGGTTTTCGGTTCGGTATGGTTCTTGTTATTTTTTCTTTTAATCTTTAACACTCCAGAAATGTACTTCAGCATATGACATATAGCTTAATTATCCACAATTTAGGATACAGTATTAAAAAGTTATATCATGTAATCATTAATAAACGGAATTGGATACTTGTTGCACATTACTTGCACACAGTCGCAGTTCTATCTATTGTTTTATTTCCTCTGACATCAAAGGTAATAGAGCGCAGCCCGCGTCCGACAGAGCTGAAACAGATTTTTTTTAATACTAATGACACATGCCCTTTTTTGTGTGTGGAAAGCCTGCTTTTATTAAGCAACAGCAGAAAGGCGTTCGGAAATGTCAACGGATGAGAGCATCAGCGCACACGGGGGGAAAAGCACCATTATAACACATATGCACATTCACGCTGATGTGACCGAACCGAACAGAACCCGAGCATTCTTTCTAAATAAACTGTCAGGCTCGGGTCGGGTATCCATCCTTTAATAGGTAACATGGAATCCAAAATACACACCAGATTTTTACGATGCTGGCGCATCCTCCGGGCAGCCTTCCTTTTCTCTCCCACTTGCCATTTCTACACGGACAGTATTGTGACCTGCAGCACTCACTCCACACCGTAGACACCTCAATTCCTTCGTGCAAAATGGAAACACACTGACGTCACATACGGGGCACGAGGCTACATTGCGCATGTCCTGAACCGTCGAACCGAACGGTTCGTTTTTTTTTCATGAGAAACATGTGATAGTTATAAATCCGCTGTTATGTTTGTACTGGCTACTGTATACAGGCCACCAGGGCATCATACTCTAGCATTTGGTCCAATCGGGTACAAACTATTTGTTAGATTTAACAAGTTGTAACAATCTTTGGTGCCACTTTCAACCCAAGAGGTAACTCAAACTGTCTGTGTAATTAATCATGATAATAATTATTTATATCAATATCTATATTTCCCTTTTTGAGCTTAAAATATGTTACACTTGAATTTGATAATATGATCTGCAAGCGGTTAAATGTTACAATCATGCACAAAATGTGATATTATATTTTTTGTGGCTTACTTCAATGAACAAGGATTTACTTGTTAGACATTTATAAACTAAGGCATGATAAAACTGATATGACTATCTTCATTTATGTGACACATCTATATGTCTTCTTTTTCAGCTTTTTGTCTGTGTGTAAAGATGTCACGCCCCTGCACTGTGTTTGTTGTCATTTCCCCATGTGCTCTCTGTGACCTAGTTTCTGTCGATTGTTGATTATGTTCAGGTTTGTCTTGTTAATTAGCGTTACCATGGATGAGAATGACCAGACCATTAAAAAGAAAGTGAGCGGCGTGTTTTTCCCCAGTTTGTTTGTTTCAGTGTTTTGCCAGTTTTTATTTTTTTGTTTCCCCCTCTCCATGGATATCTTAACCAGCCCTAATTATCTCTTTCTCCTGCTGGAGCAGGGGGAGAAAACGATCAAGGGCCATACCAAACTATTTTTGGACATTGCTCATTTCACCAGCTACCCGGACACACTGCTGTCCGAAGATAGCCCTCGAGCAGGCTTTGCCGCCATCTCCTGAGCCCACCGCTGATGCCACTGCAGAGCCCGGCGCTAACAAGGAGCCATCGCAAACAGACGCGACAGTGCTGAGGTGCGCTACTGAGCCTGACAAGATGACAACAGACCAGGTGCGAGAGCCAGAGTCTGAGCTTGCCATGGGGGGGAGTGCCCAGAAGTGCCCACCGCACCATGGCTGAGGTTGAGCTGAGTGATCTGGGGTTGCTTAATAAAGTCAAGATATTCGGAAAGAAGCGAGTTCCCGCGCCTCGGACGTGCCCCCCAGTGCCAATGCCTTGCAGACTTCCGCCAGTTCCCGCTGGATTTCCCCTGCTCCGTATCCCTCCTGTGTCCTCCCTGGCTCTTCCCTCCATCTGCCTCACCATGGACCCTGTTCCCAGTCCTCCTTCGGCTGCCCGTCCACCTCCTCCTGACTCTTGCCTTATGTTTTGTTTACGCCATGAGGATGCGGCTTCTGGGAGGGGGGGTGATACGGCACTGTGTTTGTTTTCATTTCCCCATGTGCTCTCTGTGACCTAGTTTCTGTCGATTGTTGATTATGTTCAGGTGTGTCTTGTTAATTAGCATTATTGTCTGCCCTATTTAAGTTATGTTCCGTTTAGTTCATGTTGTTCAGTCATTGATGTTGTTACATGCTGTTCGTGTGGATTCCCTGCTTGTATCTATCTTCGTGCCATTGGATTATTAAAAGGATTTATATCTTAGTACTTTGTATCAACGTTCTTGCTACGCCACAGGCGAACCTTGACAATAGAAAAGAAAAGCCTAAACGGGTCAAATTTGAGTATAAGAAGAAAAAAGGAAAACTTTAAGTTGTTATTGGGAAGGGAAATATTACACATCCTCAGCTAGGGCTGGACAATAATTCGATATCAATATATATCGCAATAGAATTGTTTTCGATAATGTTGATATGATTTTTAAACACATTTCCAATATTTCGATATATCAGTCTAAATAAATAATAGTTTTATACATTAGCAGTTGTCACTGAATGACATTCAGTGCTCAGGCGTCAGAAAGAGCGGAACAGAATTGCGTGATGTCTGTTGTGGAATTTCTTTCAAAGAGACCAGGAGAAAGACTTTATTGTAAGAGATCTGTCCACACGCTGCAGCCATCAAAGTAGTCTGTAATTGTCAGACTTGTTTGTTGTCTTCAAAGTAGTCTGCAGTGGTACATTGCAATCACGGCCGGATCAATGCACAGGCTTTATATGGCTTCAGCCCCCCACCTCCCAGGGGGCCCCCAATTGGTCAAAAGAAAGAAGAAACTTAATATCCATTGGATTAAAATAAACATTTAAATAAGCGGATGCTGATTGGGTGAGGCAAATCTGCCTTCAGTATATACAGTAAACGTCAGACACACGTCCAGTGTTGACAACTTATCGACTTTGTCGCTAGATTTAGCGACTTTTCAGAGGTCTTGTTTTCACAGCGCCTGCACACCTCTCTCTGCGTCTGTTCTGTTTTGCGCGCGGCTGTGAGGAGCAGAGCTTTCAGTGAAAATAGATATTATGTTGCTGCTAACTCTATTTTACATGTAAATATAGCCCAAATCACAGCATAGCCATTGTCTATATCTTATGTGTATTTGATTTAATCAGAAAACGGCTTGATTATAAATCAGGATATTAATCCAGATTAACATCTTGTAAGGTAGAGCTAGTTTAACCTAATAATGGGGTGCATTTCAGTCACTATTTCATATTTATTCCGTTTTTCTGACAACAGAAACCATTAAATACATCAGTGAAAACAGTTATATTGAGAATTTGGGTACATTAAATTACATTATGTGACTACAGAGAAGCAAGATAATATGACGCCCTGACGTAATAAATATGCAAATTGACGTATGACGTCCTCTTGGTTGTGAGGGGGGCCTACAGCAACCTGTAGCCTAGGGGCCCTGGACATGTTAATCTGGCCCTGGTCGAGGTAATAAACACTGTTACCATTCGCCTGTCCGTGCTTGATGTGCATCTCGTGCAAAGCATTTTGCGGGCCCAAGGCAGTTGCCTACCTTTGCCTAATGGCTAAGTCCGCCCCTGCTCCTGAGTTCTTGTTTGCCAGACAATGAATGTTGATTGCAGATCCACTGCAGATTCCAGTCTGCTGGTAGCATGCCACGTGCTGGATCTATGACAAGGAGAGCCAATTCCAGGTCCTTTTTCCCAGCTAGGAGACCCAATCGTGATTCCAGTTCCTGATTTACGGCCTTTAAATTTCTTTGTTGTTACTTGCGGCGCAAGTACGCGCCTTTCCAGGAGGGGGAGGTACTACGACGACTACTGCGCTCTCCTTCACCTGGCACCAACATAACAAAAGCAATATCACAATATCATATTGTAATATTATTATCCCAAAATAAAATACAAAACATTTCATAATTTTTTAATTTTAAAAGGGTATACATAAAATAGAATTTCTTTCACAAAAATAAACAAATACCACTCTTTTCTTTTTTATGTGGGGAGGGTTGGGGAGGTTAGTCGATATAACTGTCTCTAATTAACCTATATGATGAAAATGACAAGAGTAGGAGGAAGACTCTAATGCGTTTCTGTTTTATGCCCACACATACATAAAGCTATATATACTTGCACACGACCCAAAGGGTAATGAAAGTTTTTTTTAAGTGTGTAACCCCTTTGCACTCCTGCTGAAAACAAAATAACTATCAATTTCCTTTGATGGTTAAGAGACTAAACACAGCGGCATATTTGTTAGAAGAAAAGGCCTTTTGATCAAAGTTTTTCCCTGAAGACACAAAAGAAGAAGAGGTGAAACAATAAGGAGTTTAACACGAGTGCTTTGTTGCTGTTGTGACTTCAAAGAGATCTCAATTCCTGGGCCTTTTAGTCCAAGCATCATACCTGTTCTGAAATCTTCTTGTTACATGAGAATAGACAGAGATTAAAACAGACTGCACAAAATGTAACATGTCACCATGATAACATCTGGATAAAGTGAAAGACTATAGAATACCCAAGATGTGTCACTTGTGTAGTTTTGAAAGGGGGAAAATGTAACACTTAAAGGGTCACAAAGCCCTAAAACATTTTTTTGAGTTGTTTACAGATTACAGTCACAAAGTGGAAATTGGTCATTTTTTTGCTTTTTGTGACCATTTCGTGCATCCTGTTTTAAAAGTTATGTTTGAGCCCGTGACATAGACACAGTTTTTTTTAGCACTCATTGGCTGCGTGGCTTGTACATACCTATCTACGTCATCGGCTTGACGGTCCTATTAATGCATTATTAATGAACAGTGAAACATTATACATGACAAAGGACTCGTCTAATCCAATCTCTGCACCGTGCTTTGCATGAGCTATCGCAGTATTTATGCATTGGAAATTAGCACTTGTGTCACATGTTTACGTTGGCTTGCTTGCTGTTTCTGAGACATGGTTCGTGTTTGTGCCTTTCTTCATTGTAACAAAACAAGACTTGTTTTCGTTTCCCCGCCATCAGCCGATTCGGATGTTATCACGCGATTTGAATGGGCCGTTATCAGCCCATTCATATGGGTCAGTAGGGGCCTGCT
>JAUCNO010000236.1:14025739-14040642 GCA_032353835.1 Enteromius viviparus | reverse complement strand
TTTTCTTTTTTTGGACAATCGGTCCGTTTTTGGCCTTATGCGGAATACAATATAATATAGTTATGGGGATGAACAGTCATCATTGCACCCTATTTAATTATTAATTATTAGGATGATGACAGCTATTTGACTTTCAATAGCCAATGCACAAACCGCAGCTAAACATCAGCTATATGCACCAGCTCCATTGGAGAACAGAGAAAACTGCTTATTGAAGTAACAAGACTGTCTCTATAATGTGCAGAAAACATAGTAAGTAACAGTAAGGAGAAATAGAAGCGCTGGGTAAAATCGTTTTGAACATACCCAGTGAGTGCAGAAAGCATTAACATTACTGAAATATAAATAATGACGATCTGCTGTGTGAGAACATATAAGGCACTCCCTCTGGCACGATAATTTTAATAACACCTTGTAGCATGTGATGCACCACGATTTTAAAATCTTGCAGTGTGTCCATGTGTAAGATTCGAGCCTAATCTGGGAAGATTCTCCTTTTGTACTGCACTTTTTAGTTAGGCCTATTTGCAAAAAAAAAAAAAATCTATATAGGTCTGAAAAAAGGTTCTAATAAACACACACAAACACACACACACACAGTATCTAAATACCTATATATGTATGTTTTAATAATTATCTTAAACATTTTTGCCTAGCTCATGGCATTTGTATCCTACTCTGCTTGTGTTTTAATGTTTTATATGTTGATTGATGAAATTTAGCAATTTCCTTTTCCATAATTCATAACCATTACTAAACCGTTTGTTTTTCTTGCAAGATCTGGCAACACCGAATCACTCACCCGTGCTTCACAATAGCCTACCTTCTGACTCACAGCCCCGACACACTTCAGTTTTACGATTATTAGTTTTAAACATCCCACACAAAGTTGTTCCATATTGTAGGACACTCTTGTCCCGTTTATAGAGAGGAATGTAGCCCCGTGGGGTCGCGGCCGCTCACTGCATGTTAACAAAGCGCGACGCTTGTATTACAAGCACTTGACAGAGATAGCGCGAGGCGATGCGTCACACATCACACACCTTGCCGCTTGTGTTCACACAATAGCTTCATGTCCACACATGTTCCTCTTCGTACAACAACAACAGACGATAGTCATTACACTCTCATATCAATGGAGCTATTTGTCTTCTTATCGCCGTCCTAATCTCTCCTTTACGGCGTCCTCTGCCTTTGTGGTTTTTGTCGACTTTTTCGCTTGCTAGCTGCCTGCAGGCCTGTAAGCAAGAGAGAAGAAGTTATCAACTCTATCTAAATATCCCACTTAGTGGGTTGTGCCCACCATCAAGAAATTCTGCTTAAAGCTAAAAAGCATTCTTGCATATGAAAACAGATGTTTGACCTCAGGAGAAACCAGCTGCGGAAACAGGTGAAATAGGAAATTAGCAAAGCAATTCAATTGTTGTTTCCTGGTAAACATTTACAATATCTTGCCTGTTCTGGGTGGCCCGTGACACCGAACACCCTTTCGCTCTTCTTTTCTGTTCTCATCCCCCCTCTTCGCCGTACCCATTTTCATTCCCACCCACTTGTCTTTTGTTCTTTTGTGCTTAGGTCATTTTTTATTACTTTGTTCAGGCCTGGTGAAAGGAGGAAAGAATAAGTGAGAGAAAGAGATCAAAGCCCAACGGGGAATGACAAAGATGGAGAAAAGGATGAGAGACAAAGAAGACAGAGAGAGAGAGAGATAGAGAGTAAGGAGAGGTGCTTGGCAATGAGGGCATAAATATTTCTGAGCACTTTGAAAGAGGAATCATTTTACATTTCTCTCACTTTCCCTCCCTGTCTTCCCCTTTCTCTCTCTCTGCTTCTTACTCTTCTTGCCAAAAACTCAGCAGGGTAAGTGATACTCCACTCCGGGGACTCACATAACCCCAAACACATGCCACAGCACACTGGTTTACACGCTTATGTCTGGAACACTACACACAATCGCACCTTCTCTCACCCGCGACACCACACACTCATATGTTGGTTGCGTTATGTTATAAAGGGTATGTAGACACAATGAATTTTTTTTTATGATGTTCCCAAAACTTTCTCAGAAATTGACCCCTAAACCTCACACAATCCCTTCAACTTTATTAGTTTGACAACTAAACAGCCTTTCACAAGTTGGTTCTTAAATGTGTTCTGGCTCTCACAAGTGTAGCCAAACTTGCACACACCCAACCACAAACTGATGTTGATGTTCATGCTAAATTATTCAAAAACACACTAATAAAATGAATACATAGCTTTTATGATTATGATTTCTGTAATAAAATGTATTTACTTTTGGATGAACATAAAGTAAATGCCAGGCTGAAACAATGGTCCTGATATCATGAGAAACAAAAATTAAAATAAAATGTAATTCTTGTAGGGGAAAACTTTTTTAGTTCGGTATTATACATAATAATAGATTATATAATAAATATATTGTAACAAAATGTTTTATATGTCACAGAAAAATGATATCATACAAGGCCTTTAATATTTTAGGTAAGTTTACCTTTTTATGACAAGACAATGCTATTTTGCATCACAAAATTATTTATGAATTAATAATAAACTTGAACAGATGTATTTTTTCCCACTTTTATTCATCAGCAACATATAAAAACCCATCTTGCTCAAAAACACTCACTCATGCATCTGATGAAGGGCTGATTTATAATGCAGCTAAATTAATTTGGGTAATCTAGATCATGCTTGACTGTTTGACTCGTTACCCATATCCATCATTACCAACTGAAACTTAACATGAACCACATGATTTCTTTAATCAAGCTGTTCCTTTTTCTTTCTCCTTCTATATACATCATGTTCCTCCTTTTTCTCCCCATGTGTTGTTCATTCTGTCTCATTCCACCCTTTGCTCATTATCAAACCGTTCCACTTTCCATCTCCCCCTTTCCTCCTCCTTTATTCACACACACACGCACACACATCTGCTCTCTCTCTAATCATTAATTCAGTCTTTATCCTCCTTTAGTCAAATCAGTCTCAGACCCGTGAGGCAGTACCCAAACATTCGTCTACCCATTACTGGCTGGCTTCTTATCTCTAAAATCACTTCCTACTGTCTTCTGTTCTCCATCCTGTTCCCATCTGAATAAAGCCTCAACGGAAACGCACACACATTGATTTTCATGTTAATGTGGTTCGTCTTTTTCTTGGTCACACTTCGGGCAAACCACAGCCGCTCCAGCACTAAACTTGACCTGACCTTTGACTTGGGTGTCCTATGACACCAATAACCATCAGGCTGTTTTCTTTTCTCCCCTTTGTTCTGAACAGGGGCATTTCAGAATCCAATATAACAGACTGAATGTTCTCAAGTTTTGTTTGTTGACCGTGATCCAAAATGCTGCATAAATGAACTCTTTTACCTCAACAAACCTCAATCATCTGGGGCGGCGGTTAAGTGTGTGCGTTAAAACTGGCACTTTTAAATGAAAAAGCTCGTTCCTAACCCACCAGGCATCTATGTTAACCACTTTCTGTGCCAAAGCAGGTTATTTTCCCCTGGTGGTTTTAGTCTGGAGGTTGAAAGTCAGATTGCAAGACGTTCAAGTTAGAACAATGCAGGAATATTGACCAGCTATGTTCTTTAACCTACAGTAAATGTATAAGGTATAGCCTAGGTAAAATATAAAGTCACTGATCAAATATTTCTGGTCACTACTGGCAAAATAAAACAGCAGCTGACCGAAGTTATTTTAAAAAGAAAGAAAACACAGAGTGTAGCTGAGGTAAATTTAATTACAATGTACGGCAGATCTCTTCCTCTCTGTTTTGCTTTTTCTCTAAGTGGGGGATTTCTGAGACTATTATTTTGTTAGCAGTCCTTGCGCCTTGATTTGGATCCAAAATGCTTTATACAGTAATGAACTCTTCCACCCACATCTTTCAGTCATCTAAGGGACTGTAAGGGTTTTTTGTATGGTTAATGAACAAACAACCGTTCTTTAGTGTTTCCTTAAAAAAAAGGATTACAAATCTTCCCGGTTCTGAATCAATCTGGCCATGAATTTGCTCACAGATTGGCTACAGAGTCAACACTGAATCATAAATCACCTTCTGAACTGCAAGTACCACCATGCCAGTGCATCATTGCTTTGCTACCAAGAATTAATCTCTTTTTCTGTATCCGTTCACGGCGAGTTATCCTCACTTTTATAGCTCACCTTAAGCCTTTTGATAACACGATGAAAGTGATAAGTAGGCATATGCAATATGACAATAAAATTATAACTTAAGGAGAGGAGAAAAAGAAAGAAATGTGGGAAGAAAAGAAAAAGTCTTTTCCCAGCATCTCACCTTAGTTTGTGTGCACACCTCTTATTTTTTGGCCATAAAGTTCAATTTGAGTGCAGGCCCGGTTTCTAACTCTCCACCCTTTTCTACCCTACCACCAACCCTCAGCACACCCCCTGCTTTTCACTCTTCACTCATTCTTTCAGTTCATTCTTTCCTGCTTTCTCCTCAGAACCAATTGTTACATTTACTGGCTCTGCCTGGTGTGTGCGTGTATTGAGTTGCCTAATGTCATATTTGTGTCATGACCTATTGACTGAAGTAAGTGCCAGCTTGCCAGAGCTTAAGACTTGATTGATAGTTGCTCAGTGGCGTTTCACAAAGAACAGACACGAAAATCTCTTAATGTCAATGATAATGTGCTTCCAGCTCATGTATCTCAGCATATAAATGTAGTTCCAATAACTCTTAAAAGCATTTTTGAAATGAATTATTAAAAACTGTATAAGCATGCCTAAGGCATAGGAAGAGTGTGGAAAATGGGATAAAATACAGAAATTCCGAGGGCAGAGTGAATGAGAGAAAGAAAAAGGGTGGAAATGTGGCGGAATTCTTGTAAAGAAAGGCCAGATTCCTGTAACACATTACATTAACTGCACATGGAGGGCCCAGGGAACTGGTGATTTAATGGGTGGAGAGGTGAAGGAGAGGTTAAAGGTGCTATACTTTTTTGATTTCCCAGAAAAAGCGTTAACACCGTGGCTTTGTGGCGCTATGAAAACATTGCTCTGTTTGTTTGACGAGCCTAACCACGCTAACCTATAGGAAAGTGTGTGTAATACCTGGTGGCTCCTCTGCTCCTGTGTGATTACAAATACTAAAACGTCCACGCTTCAGAATCATGACAAGTTAAAAACCTAGCAGAAGTCGTATGAATTGTTTGCTTGCAAATACTCTGTATTACACACTGTTCATGTGGTGATATGTGTTTTGCATGCTGTATAATAGGGAATGGACATATTTCGAATGCAAGCACAGAAATTACACATCCCACTTTAAAAAAGGGCTATAGAGGAGAGGAAAAAGAAGGAAAGAATTCTGAGTCAATTGAGATTGTAATTCGTAATAGGACGTTTTGTAGATAGAAGTCTCATTCTTAATAATCTGCTTAAGGAAATTGTACTGAGAGAAAAAGGGACTGCCAAAATGATCTGCCTAAATTTGAGCACTAGTGACATCTCGTGGAAAAAGTGAGGAAATCCGTCCTTATTGAGGGAATTCACAAATCAGTGCTTTCAAGACGGATAATATAGCATGTTAATATAAAGCGTAGTACTCAACAATTAATTTGACGGCGGGAAAGGACTTCGTTTTGTTCAGGTTTACTGAAATTGCTTATTCTGTTTAGTAAATTTAGTTAAATACGGAGAACAAGAGACCCCTGGCGGCTAACATGTGTATTTAAATAACGGTGCAGTTTCAGGACTGTTCACATTGCACCTGCAGCCAAGAATTTACTTGTTTAAAAGATATGGAAATCTGTTTAGATTTACGGTGTTACACATCTACTATCCCATGAAACAGAAATGACATGAACAAGGCTGTAAATATGTGTGTGCAGATTATATATATATATATATATATATATATATAACATTTAGATGTAAAAATATAGATATTTTTTTTATTTTTTACCAAAACTATATTTTACTCAGCACTTAAACTGCAGGTAAATCATATAACTTACATTATAATAAAATTTCAAGCAAAATCTGATGCATTTTTATACTGCTGATTTTAAACCATATGCCAATACAGCTTACTAAACACTGGCATTCACTTACATAGAACTGTGAACTTTTTTGGCAGCTGGAAGCCAAAGTTAGTGTGGGTAAAATGCTCCCAATGCAGTTTCTGTATCCACCAAGTCTACACTCTAGTGTAAAAAAACATTGATTTTTCACTATTGTGACTCTGATTGAGAAAATTCATACATACTCACAATCTCACAGACAAATTTACACAGGTTTTGTTGGCTTTACATAATCTTTACATTGTTATACTGGAGTTCAGTAAGCATAAATATCATTAAGGAAGTTTAGCCTAGTCTGATTTACACACCCACACACACGCACACAAACACACACTTCTGCATCAGACAGAAAGTGGATTGGAGATAAGGTCATTTGTAGAAAATATGACATTGCTTTGTATTGTTTTATTAGATTGTTTTATTAAAGTAGTAAAGTATATTAAGGGGGAAGATTGTAAAAAAGGTACTCCATTGTATTTGTCAACTTACTCACACATGAGTGTGATTTGCAGATGTTTGCATTTTGTATCCAGCTCAAATATTCAGTTAAAGATGTTGAAACAAAAAGTGTTACAGCAATGCCTGGCCTCCCTGTAGCAGTCCATATGTTACAATGCAGTTTGTTATTTGTAATGTTATTTTTTCTTATTTAGGTTACAATTATTTTGACAAATTACCCCAACTAGTGTTACAAAATATATGTTACAGTAGTCCTCAATCTCATAATAATGTCCTGTTATGAAAGATCATGACCTAATATTATTGTTCTGTTCCCCCACCACAAGCTATCACTTCTGCATTTAAATTGCTGTTTAGCTAATTTCACCCCGGTTGTCTCGGTTATGGTTTCTGTTCAATCATAACTTCCTAACATCGAACCACCTGTTCCACAGGAACCTTAAGACAAATTTGAGCCATGGAGCAAGTCTACACCAAACACTGGAAGCATAGGCTAGTGATTTTTTTTTAAAAGTGGATTTTGCTTATGAATAAAACATGGCCCATGGAATAAAGTATTAATGCATTAAATAATTGAGTTGTTGGGGTAAGAGCTTATTCCAATATTACATTGATTATTTATATGCACAGATATGAACACACCTTATATAATTGGTTTTATTGTAACAAATGTTAAAAACAATAAACACAACAAACAATTAACATGCTTTTTTTTTAGAAGTAGCATTACAAAAATAGCGTTGACTCTTACAGAAAGTAAACCATCACGACCGAAGTCAACAGGAAAGCAAACACGTTTATGACCGTAGATTTAGTCCCCGAGCTCCCTTTAGAGCCGCAGTCCCGCTGGTTATTGCTTGGCGCCGTGTTTAGGGGGTTTCCTTCGAAATGAACGGGTTGACAGGCATCTCCTATCTGTTCACAGGCGAGGATGACGTGTTTGGTCTCATTGCGGATGTTTTTGATCCCACACGCGTCTTCATTGATGTCGACCCGCACCGTCACAAAGGAGAATTTCTCTTTACTGATACACAGGCTACCGGACAGGGTCTTCCCCCCGGCTTTAGTGCACACGTTTTCCACTCGCTGCTTCTCGCCCGCACGGAAGAACGACTGCGTCGGTCTCCCACACGTTTTGATCTTCCTCAGGAAGGTTTCCCAAGCGTTGTTGTCCCACGTTTTTGGCACCTCCTCGGGAATATGGCGCTTGAGGAAAGTATTATGAGCGTTGTTGTACCTCGCTGGCATACAAGGCTCGGAGTTTGGATCCACTGAGTGAATCTGAAGCAAGGCAAAAGCCAAAAGTAGCAAAAAAGCGAACATTTTGAAGATCTGCAGGGAAGAGAGAGAAAAGGCAGATGTTCCTAAAATATTCCGCTTTGCAGATGCAGTTTTAAAGCTCAGGTCCTCTCTCAAAGTCATCTAAAAATAGCACATGGACTTAACCACAGCGCTGCTGCTGGAGTCTGTGGCATGCGCCTGGTTCTACTAAAGGCAAGCCACTCAATGTTAATAGGCAAGATTACATTGGGTGATACTTACCGAAATGCTGAGCTGCATACGTGTTGGTGTCTATGTTTGTGAAGTTCTTATTTTGGAACAGTACCTTTTTCACTTCCTTTAGCAAAACGAAATCGTGTTTTTTTCTCTCTGTCTGGTGTGTATTTCTCTCTCTGAGTTTCAGTCTTCAATTCTTTGACCAAAATGCTGTTATGACACGTGCTCCCTCAGTTTTGAAGGTGAGCCAATATTACAGCCATTAGATGATGACTCATGGTCCTTTTGGAAGACATTAGAGTAATTATCTAAAACCTTGAACCTATTGGGCCATTTTGATAGTTTAATTTTACAATGACATGTATTATGAAATTTTCTTTTTCTTTTATAGTAACAGGCTAAAATTTAAAGGAGTCATAAACTGCCTTTGTTTTTTTTAGGTCCAAACCATTATACATTTTTTCACATTTAATGCTGTTTAAATGGCAGATTGTTCTTACGCCCACTGTTACAATTGACTAATTATTGAATACAAGGCCGAGTCTGTATATCTGGGGGCCCTAAGCAAGATCATTTTGGGGCCCTGCCTTGCAGTGAATAGTGCAAACCAGCAATATGCATACAATTTTACACATTTTACAAATATGCCACATAAGCCTGACGTGTGAACCCAGGCAATTCACAATTCACAAAAAAAAATCTTTCATGTTAGCATACAATGTTTAATCTTTGATCAATTTTTAATGAAGGTAGCCTATGCAGCGTCTGTGTTCGTGTTGTTCATGTTGAAGCACCGTTTCCCAATTAAAAAGCACATAATTAAATTGACTTGTTACCTCTCAAACATATCATTTGATGTTCATTTAGTACGCTACATTGCAAGTTAAAAATGTATGCATTTTGTTTTGAAGATTGTGGATACTGGATCGATGAGTACAGTTTTAAATTAATTAGTTTTGCCTGTTATTCAATAGCTGTCTTATTTAAGCTATTCTCGTTTTGTTCTGAGTACTGTTCTACCGTTAAATTAAAGGATTTGTTCTAAAATGGGGAAATAAAATAGCACATTTTTTCAGTATGTTTGGCTGTATTTTATTATGAAAATGAACAAGCTACGTTGTCGTGTTATTCAGAAAAATTAAAATACGACTCCTTTTTATTATTATTGAATTATAACAAAGTAGGCCTACAAAAAAAAGAAATAAAAAAATACGGTTAAGAAATATAATTAAGTTCATTCAAATGGGTATGTAATTCATGCAGTATATAGCCTAGGTACAAATATGTATGGAAACAGCTCAAGGGCATTTATAGACTTTTTGAAAACAAAACAATGCAAAAACATGGCAACAGGGCGTTTTGCAACATAATGACTCTGACCACTAGTGGCAGCGGGGCCCGAAACAGTGTTTGACAGTGTACATTTCTTATAGATGGAGACTACTGTAATTTAGGAAAAAAAAACATAAGTCAATACATAAACTAAATGTAAGAAGAAACACTCTAAGAAATAATGGTAAAAACTGGGGCAGTACCTTTACAAAAGGTATATGTTTGTACCTAAAGGGTCAATTTTAGTACCTTAAAGTGTACATATGTGAATCTAATAGGTACCTATTGTATGCACCAATATAGTATATATATTCGTATAGTATATATGTACCAATCTTTCTGAAAATCCTGAGTTAAATTGTGCCTTGTTTGTACATGAATCTGTGGTAAAATTAAGTCCACAAAGACCAATTTATTACTGACACAGATATTAAATAATGTCCATTCACTCGTTACTAACATTGGATTCAGATGGAATGTCATGCAAACACTGTTTTTCCACAACTTGGCAATTCACTGCTCACTTGACACTCAGTCAGGAGAATGATAATAAGGTATGAAGATGTTTGAAAAAATGTTTTATCAATCAATCAATCATTTTTTTGTTTTATAGTTTTATAACTAGCTTTGATCATTTAACTCCTAACTTTTAACTAAAAATCTCTTATATGACACATAACCTATACAGGTCTATTTATTACATATTTTATATTAACAGTACATTTCCATTTTTTTGTACAGTCCCAGATGCAGACAGATCTTTACTTCTGTTAGATGTCATGATCACGTATATAGCTGGTGGTCTTGCATGAGACACCATATAATAAACCTGAAGCTGAGTCCGAGCACTGACAAACACCTCACTGGACACAAGGACTTCTTAAAATATGGCATTATATTTTATGGTATGGTAATAAATATAGTATATATTCAGCTGTTGGTTTCATTATTGTTATTATTACTGTCTGTAAATGGTGTAATAATGAGTCCACTGTTGTTGAATTGTCATCTAGTATTTATTAAATTAACCAATTTGAAGTTGTGCTCTATTTTGGGTACATGCATTTTTAAAGTTTTAAATGCTAGCAGTATCTGTCAAATCTGCATTATGAATTAATAATATTCACACAAATATCCTCAGATCCTAACAATGCTGTCACGCCTGATCATCATGACTGTGGTGCTCCACACTTGTCTGAGTGAGCAGGAGATGTGGCATCCGTCTCAACCCTGCACTGAAGCCAAGAACCCGAATGCATATGACACTTTCCTGAACCACCATCTACGTAAAGATGCACCAACTGATCCACACAAACTAAGAGAATGGCAGAAGTTCATCAACAAAATTCAAACCTGGGACAGGCCGATTCAGTCATTCTTTCACTTTAAAGAAGCAAAACGGGTGTTAGCTGTGTGTTCATCAGGAGGAAAGATGCATCAAGGGAACCTCTGCATCAGCAAGAAGTCTTTCACATTCTTCACTGTTACGATCAACAAGAAGAAGCAAGTCAAGAAGGTCAAGGTTCAGGAACAACATGTTATTCTTAGCTGTGATAAATTTAAAAATCAATGTCTACCTGTTCATTTTGAGGCAAATCTAAACGATGAGAAACCAGATAATAATAATAATCCTGACTGCAGTAAAGCAATGACAAATTCAAGCTTTATATCTTTTGAGGAGCTGTTTCATGTCTAGACACATGACCTCCAGGATTCAGGGGTCTGGAGTGTCTTCTTTTATTTCTGTGTGACTAGTGTTGAAACTACAGCAATGTGAGGATGTCTGATAAATAACTCATTCTGTTTGTACACACACAAACAAACACGCATGCTTCTGCATTTAATCAAAAACTGAAATGCATAATAAACAATAATAGGAACTTGCATATGCAGCTTGTTTTCTTGACCAACTTATATATCCACACACATACACACGCATATGTGACCCTGGATAACAAAACCAGTCGTAAGTGTTAATTTTCCAAAATTAAGATTTATACATGATCTGAAAGCTGAATAAATAATCTTCCCATTGATGTATGATTTAGAGTAATAACTATTATGCATTTTAAATTATTTAGTTAGTTTTATTCTTGGTTTTCTAAGTTCTTTAAAACGATCAAACTGATTTTGTTTTATATTACGTATGGAAGAAAGATTTTAAAGCCAGGGAAAACTGTTTATTTTCAACTACAATCTTTATTTTTGTCATTAAAATTGGCAGAATTAATAAGCCAAAAGCATATAAAAAGTATGAGAGTCATTCATGAATTTGAGCAAACATACTCATTTTAGAATAAGTTTGATAGGTTTGACAAAAAAAAAAAAATCATGAGATATTTAGAAAGCGTGTAATATAAAAATAATGTCACTTTCAGTTCGTAAAAATCTCTACCGTAAACTACAATGGAGATTTTAATAAAATGATGTTTTTTACACTAATAATTTACAGTATAACAATATTTATTTCACGTTTTATAAGGCAGCAGCCAGTGTCTTCACAGGGATCTTTTTTAATGTTAAGTTGCAACAGGTCTTCTTGAATTGTAGACCTTCAGTCCGTTTTGCACAGATGAACGTGCATGTTTGGTCAGGAGCGCTCCTGTGGTCTGCTTCTCTCCACAGAGATCTCTGTTCAACAAACAAAAAATTAGTTGGGAGTCCTTGTGTATGGTCTATATCAGTGAAACAAAAACGCAGATTCAAAGACTACCAATGTCAATATACTTACTGTATGTAAGGTTCAATGTCATCTTGTGCCCATTTTTCTCTCAGGCTGAAGAGGCTGTTGAATCGCTCCAGTGCGTCCTCAGGCAGATCCTCTACACGCAGCAGTGAGATAGTCTCTGGTTTAGAGCTTCGATCTAACAGAGCTAAACCCTGGATAACACAAAACCTGAACATAATGCCGCAGGCCAGGACTGTGAAACAGTGACAGAAATTCAGATTTTGTAACTGGGCTGATTAAAGCCATTCAGGTGACCCTTTAAGCTCTTAAAGACGTTGTATGAGGTGATTTCAAAGTTTCTTTCCATTTAGAGCTCTTGGTGCATAAAGAAGATTTAACTAAAGAATAAAGTCTCAAAACCATAAAGAGATACTCTTTATACAAGTTATGGCTTGTACATTAAAACACATCTCACTTTGCTAGATCACAGATTGCGGATGTGTTTTCATAACACTGCCCAAATGCTAGAAAAGAAAGGCAGAAGTATTATTCTTGTAAGTAAGTTATGCTTTCTTATTAAAAGAACCTACTACTTACTATATAAAATACTATATGCTATACTATATACTATACTATATGCTGCTTGTTTGTCGTTTCTCCAATCACAAATGCAAACATGGTGCTATGCGTATGAGGTGTGATGATAATAATAATTATGCCTCCGCTGGATTCAACAAATGCCTCATTTGTAATTTTAGTTTACTAAAGTAACTTTGTAACTACATTTCAACTAATTCTCATTAATTCACAACTATTGTCTACTGACTCTTAGATTAGACTGTTAAGGTAGGTTTAGGGTTAGTAGAATAAGTTGACATATACTTTCTAAATCTGATAGTATGTAGTGTGTTGGGAGTAACACGTTACAAAAGTAATATATTACAGTAATAAATCACTTTTTGCTATAACGCTGTAGTGTAAGGCATTACTAATCAAGTGTCAGTAATATTTTACTCTGTACATTTTCAATAATGCTTGCGTTACAACACACTCTTTTTAATTTTAATTGTTCAAAAATCAGCAAGACACCACATTAATGTATAAAAAATGCCGCAAGTCAGCTCTATTTTCAGTTGGTGGTCAGTTATTATCCATGTGTGGTGTACAGGTTTGTAAATGAATACTAAAGGACAGCTTCTAATATATACAGTATGTGTAGAGCGATTTATTTAATTGATCTCGCTCTCGCTGAGGTAACCTTGCATGTGTGACGCAGTCAAGTGAAGATGTATTTAGGGCAGGTTTTACAGAGGTGTCCCGAGGCTACTGGCCCAACAGTGGAAATGATTTTGGTCTCTGTTTTCCAGGTCCGAGGCTATTAGTGCCGCCGGGCACGCACTGGACAGTGGTTCTTCTACCAAAACAGCTCATACTGTTTCAGCTATTAAAATAGTTCAGATTTTTGTATAATGGCAAAATAATAATATTTAGTTTAGTTTTTTTTTTTATTAATTAAAAAACACAGAGCATTTTTGTTCATTAAATATAAGTTTTCGTTTTTTTAAAAGTAACGTTAATTAAAAAAAAAAATCAATTTAACCTTTTCAAATCATCACAACTTGCCTAAATTAAAATAAATCATTTCAAGCATATAAACGTTAAACCTGCGCTGTAATAACACGTGCGATGGTATGATGGTATTCACTTTGTGAGGAGAATCTAAAGCAGGCTCTTGCAGCACACGGAGGAACAAGTGCAACCACTTGCATTTTTTTCCAGTGGAAATAAAAAGGCAGATGGCATATTTTTTTCTTATAGGCTAAAGGTAAGAGTAATACCTCATTCAGAACTGTTAAGGGTCTACTTTTATTTGTGTCCAAGCAAAAATCACAAAACTCAGCGAAAAAACACATGAGTTAAAAAAGCTTTAAAATTACCACTTAACGAAATAAAAAAGAAAAAAACAAAAACAAAGAAAACAAAACCTCTTTCATTATTATTTTAATCCATAAACATGACGTAAGGTGCATCAGAGGATGGTCAGGATATTTATCTTTGTGATACGGACTCAGAAAAAAACGGAATTATTTAAAATATCTTCCTACTATTTTCCTCTGACTTATTCCTGGTAATTAGCCTTCTTTTGCTGATGCTGTGACGAGCTTTAGTCTATTGCGTGTATTTGAATGCAGAACCATGCTTTCTGTAGTTATTTTGTTGAAAGTAACTCAAAAGTAATACAAGAATCAAGTAACGCATTCAAACTTTGGATCAGTAATATTGTAATGTAAGGCATTACTTTTAAATTGTAAGTAACAAGTAATATTTAATATATTACAGTTTGGTAGTAACTTGCACAACACTGTATATATATACTGTGTGTATACATTATATATTTATACAAAGTATAGAGTAGTCAACAATTAAAGTGGATCAAAAAAGTTCAAAGTTGTCCAAAACAAGTACTGTGCAAAAGTCTTTGGCCACTAGTATTTTCAGCAACAAAAAATGGTTTTAATTGGGTTATTTCTATGGTTTGCGGTAGTGTGTCAGTTGGAAATATTAGATTACATTTCCAAACATTATTTTTATCATTAATTGTAATAATACAAGTGAGATAATAATAGTCTGCACAAGGAGTCTGACAACTGCCAGTGCTCCACACAGATCGGTTACACATTATTCAGATAGTCAGTTAAGACATTCTACTAACTATAAGTAACTTTGTAACTACCTGTCAACTATATGTCAACCAATTCTTGTTATTTCATAACTACATGTCTACTAACTCTTGCAGTAGATCGTTAGGGTAGGTTTAGGGTTGGTAGAATAAGTTGACATATACTTGCATAGTTTCTGATAGAATATCAG
>JAUCNO010000236.1:14006759-14017127 GCA_032353835.1 Enteromius viviparus | reverse complement strand
GTCTTTATTGAATAAACTGGTAATGTATTGAATAAACAGAAAATATACATAACGGATCAACAAACTAGACATTTTTTTTATTATATTAACAATATTACAATTTCTATTAATAATAATTGGCGCCCCCCCTGCAATACCTTGCTAAGCTCTAAGCTACAGCTTAGAGATTGGCTGAAAGGATTCAAAAACATTAAAACTCAACTGGGCAGTTGAAAAATAAGCCTATTTTCTTTTTCTTACTTACTATTTTCAAAAAAAGTGGTGTGGGTCTTGGTCTTAGTCAGTGTTGTGAAGTCTGCGATTTTCCCGTGGAATTAGGCTACTTTAACACTGTTGTCGTGGGTTGTTTTTTCATGTACGCGGGTTGAAGCGCCCCTTATAACTTATTTAGCACCTGGGATATAACTTTTACTGGAGAAACCCTTCTGAAAAATGTGTAGTTTAACCCAAGAATGTGATTTTTATCGGGGAACCACACTCGAAATTAAATTGAGCTAGTTTTGGGTGAGTTTTGTTGTAAAAAACTGGCAACCCTGGTCCTATGGATCATTTTTCAGATTCTGCGTTGTCATGATTGGATTGTGAAATGGTTTTTCATAAAACTGATATTTAAAAAAAAAAGCTATTACATTTCAAAATTACACTTTTTAGGCATGTAAAATAACTTCTGTTTAACCACTATTGAAGGTTTCTTTGAAAGATGATTACAATATCAATTCATGTTAGGTCTTAACTAAGCTTTGCAATGGATCCAGCACAAGGCGAGTGCTTTTGGTTGCATCATGTAGTGAAATATTAAAGTAGTGAACTGTTGAAGCAAGGTTAATCTGAGCCATGAATGGTTTACCCATCTTGCAATAGCAGCCTGTGTTTGCTCTGCGAGTATGACCAGGATGAGGTCGAGGTAGCAGCATGCGGTCTCTCTGTCCTGCTGCACTATAGACGCTCCTCAACGGGCCGTCCTGCTCTTGCATAACAGGAAGATGAAGTCCAGCGGGAGACATCTGTCACACAAACCACCAGTGTGCTTTTATGTAATCACCATGGACACATTTGTGCTCGCGGTCAGTATTTGCAGACTTTGCTCTTGGGGAAGCTTGTTAGGTTCACTGAAGAGCTCAGTCAGCTGATGGAGCAGAAATAGACAATGTGTTTTCGGAGTGTCTGTCTGATTATGGGTCAAGAACCACATAGGAAAATGGCCAGGAAGGTTTTGCGATCTGTTTCTAAGCAACCGTGATTGGCCTTTGTCAACTACCTTGGTATTTTTTGTGCCTTCCTGATTTAAAAGGATTGTTTGCATCCATACTGTGGGCTTGGGTTACTAAAGCAAAATAGTAAAAAAGAGGCGTATGGCCCCTTAAATAGCTTCAAGAACTTCCTGCTTCGATGTTTATTCAGATTGTTCCCTTTTGTCCTAATGGAGTTCTTCCAGTATGGTGTAATAGATGTTGAAAACATCTATTAGCATCTGGATCCCTTTACTCCTAGACGTCCACCTAGGATTCCACTAGTGTAGAAATGCATGCTGGAAGAATTAAAAACAAATAATGACTTTATTTACTTTTTTTATAGGGTTAAAAGTGCTTAAGGGAACTCCTGAACAGCACATCCACTTTTAAACTTTTAGATTTTTTTCATTTCCACTTCCACTTTAACATCAGTTCTGATTTAATGTTTCTTTCAGCAACAAACTTTGATGAAAAAAATAATAATGCATATATATATATATATATTTATATAGGATTTATTAAGATTAAGTATTATAAATTAATGATTATATTATGTTTTAACATTATATATCTTATAAAATATTTGTAGAAAAAATATATTTAGTGTGTTTTATATATATATATTTTTTTATTTTTTATTTTTTTTTTATTTTACTGTTGTAAAAATCTCAGCAACAGCTGCATAAATATTGTATATATTAACAGTATTATTTATAATTTGGTACAATAAACTTACTTTGTGTGTGTACTGTATATAGATGTTTTTTACATTGTACATTGTAAAAAATACCTGCATGTACCCAATACCTGCATGTACCCTGCATGTCTCTTAACCTTTCCCGTATCCCACCTCAAAAGCCGAGAAGGTGTATTGCAATACAATATAAACATACTATGTACATTGTATGTATTTTTGTACTGTAAGTACATATTAAAGTTAAGGCCACTTAATATAAAGTGTGACCACAAATCTTACACATTTCTGAATGATAGTGTACATCAACAGAATTAGCAAAAGCTCTCTTACCCTGGGTCCAGGCCATCAGCCCACCCTTATTTTTGAGCTCTGATATTGTTTCTCACGACTTGACGAGACTGCTGCGCTAAGCGATATTACATAGAGTAACTTTGCATCACATCACATCACAAGTGTACTATGCAACCAGATCTGTGGGTTTCAGTGTTAGTGGAGCGTTCAGGATATGGTTAAAATGATGACCTGAACAGAAACGCTATATAAAAGAATGATGATCAAAAACGGTTAGGGGCTTGAAACTAGGTCATTGTCATATTTCTTTGCTTGCAAAAGTCAGTCCTTAATATATGGTTGTGCAACTGCAAGCAGTTAGAAATCGCAGTTTGCCTGGAAAGGCCCAATAATACACTGTATGCACATGGCAAACATTTAATACGGAGGCTCGTATTGCTGGCACAGCATGTTGACCGATAGTGAGTCATTTGCGCCCTTGTTTGGCCCATCGGGATGTTTGCTCAAGCTGTTCCACACTCTTTTTCTTGAAGATATTGACCCATGGCCTGCAAGTCTAATATCTACTATGCATATCTTTCTATTATAAATGATGGATGAGCCAGCGAGAGTTTTACATTTCTGTTTTTTTTTTAACTCTCAAGGCATGTATCTCTCAAGGCAATCTTTATTTAGCTATGGTAGTTTGCTGACAGCTCGCCTTTGTGAAAGGGTTTGGTTTTGACCCGTCAGCGCCTGCCTTTGAATGGTGGAGAATGTTGTATTTCTTGAAAGTTCTGTTGCACTTCTTTTCTTGTCGAACTTTGACCTTGTTTTGTTGAAATGTGAAAACCTCTTCAGAAGTCGTGCTGTTTTGTGGTGAATGATCTCTTAATGATATACGCAATGAGTTTGAGGTGTTAAGAAGTATGCGGTCTGTCTCCGCAGGTTGATGAACACTGAAAACACCCTCCTGGAGACGCGTGAAGAGGAGGGAGTTACGTATGAGCGGACGCTGGTGGCCTCAGAGTTTATAGACTGGCTCCTGCAGGAAGGTGAGATGCCCACCAGAGAGGAAGCGGAGCGCTTGGGACGTAGACTGCTAGAGCATGGCATCATTCAGCATGGTGAGCAAAGCACATGAGTAGAAGGAGTCATGTGAGTCTTTTATTTAGGATGCAATTAACCAAAATTAATAATATTGATAACCAAACAGTTTCTGCTCCCAGTGACCAACAACTGTTTGGATATCCACATTCTTCAAAATATCTTCTGTGTTCATCGAAAGAAAATATGTCATACAGGTTTAGAATGACATAAGAGTGAGTAAATGATAATGAAAATATTCACTTTTGGTTAACTATACCTTTAATACCGCTTATTTGATCATTAATTTGTAGTCTAATTTGTGACATGCATCATCCTTTAAAATGTACATGCATTTAAGTAAATGTGCAGTATTACATCATTTGTGTTATTAAATATCACAAGGGGTGGAGTCACGCCTCAGCAAGGAGAAAGGCTCTTTGATGGTCAGCAACAGATGGACATACCTCTGACCGGGCACCAGCCAAACACAGCGTGACATACAAAGGATTTACATGCATAATACACCATCGTATAAACACACCCAAAACAGACTGCTCGCACACACACACACACACACACACAAATAGTGGCTACCACAGAACAAAGCTATACCCTTCAGTTTAGTCACACACACCCATCAGTCACATGCACAGCAGCACAAAGTTGAGTCTGATACAGTGTCTTTGTTTGACAGCACCTTTCCTGTCTGATTTCTGCTGACTTTAAGAAATCTCCCGAAGACATCACAGGCCACCTCCTCAGACCTCTCCCACTGCACAGACAAAAAAAACACACGTTAATTAAAATGCGACAAACTTTCAAACTAAGCCTTTAAAAAACTCAGCTTACCTTAAATGTAAATAGTTAAGACTTCTAGGTTTTTCATGTTTTTAATTATACATAATGCATGTAATGTATAATAGCATTGCAACCTTTTTACTTATTTAGTATTTATTTATTTTTTTTGGCAACAGCTGAATATCTACAGGTGCACAACAAGAAAGAAATGCACATTTTTAATTGTATGTATTTCATACGTCTTCATTTTACATTTTATTATACATTTATTACCGATTTAGGGAAGGGAAAGGGAATAGGAATGGGATTTTTCCCTATTGGTGGTAAATGTACTATAAAATGTAAAAAGAAGACTTTTTACTAAGTGCGGATCATGGTTTCATACACTAAGTAGTAGTAATAGATTTAATAAAACAATTCTGAGATCGAAGATGGAAGAACCCGGTGCAAATGACTTTTTATAATGTTTATTTATTGCATAATATAAAATCATTGTTCACTAATTTATATGTTTAGATGCAGCAAGAAAAAGACCAAAGCCTGTCAAATTAGGAAAAAATCTCCTAAGCAACCTGCTTATTTCTCATCTTAAATAAAAGCACACTTGCCATGATTCAGCAGTTCTATATTCATGTTTCTGTACTACATCCTAACCTAGAATCAGTGTATCTCTTTAATTTGTGTTCACATGCATACAGACGTTACAAAAACCACAGCATAATTGTACAAAGGTTTGTGCCCTGACTTGAATTTAGCTGACACATTTAGATATAGAAGACACAAAGTAGCTCATAATAAGGCATCCTGGGAAATCTGCTGTTTTAAACCAACAAAAAAAAAAAACATTTTGTGCCCAGGGCAGTAGGGCAAAGGATACGGTAAAGATGAAAGAAGGAACATAAAGCAGGCTTTCAGCCTTCACTTCTGGCCCCCTCTCAGCCTCTAGCTGTCAGCGGAGAGAGAGGCCCCCTGACATAACGTTGCATAACTGCCTGGATGTTTTGAGCTGGATTGGGAATTGCACTGCACTGTGTGCAGAAGCGTGTTTAAATCTGTTGTCAGTGTTTCACAGCCAGTGAAAGTTGCACTGCACAGTTGTACAATGAGTAAGCATGAAAAATGACACAAATGAACTCATTCCCCCTCTGTTAGGGTGGAGACGGCAGAGATCTCCACAACCAGAACGCGTTAACATTCTTTGCTTTTCCTGCTTTTGCTCGTGGACTGGATGTGGATGCTCAGCTGTACTGTATGTGTAGGAGTTTTGTTCAGGAGGACACAGTGAGTGGAGAGTTTAGTTTAGTGAAAATTGCATTTTAGCATGATTCGGGCTAAAAAAGCTCAAATAAAAACTACATTTCACATTATTGCTGCTTTTTACTGTGTTTTAATCAAATAAATGCAGCCTTGAGGACTTAAAAATCATTAAAAAGCTTTGAAAGAGTGATCTTAAACTCTTGAATGGTAGTGTATATGTCCTTTTTGTTTTGCCTTTTGATATTTATCGGTCAATTTAAGTGCAATTTATATGTAAAGCCTTTTTTTAGTTGAATATTTTGCTGTATATCATTGTATCTGTATAAAATAGCAAACTGTGGCCATGTTACATGAGTAAACAGAAAGATGGACTAGACTTTTTGCACACGGGCAAAACACTTGTTCAGCCATTAAGTGATAGTCAGACAATGAGTTAGTGTTTAGCTCATTTAGCTCAGCTCTCTCCCACACACATTTATCTGCGTTCCTCTGCACCACAAATCAAATGCATCCACTATGCTTCACCGCCCATAACATATAGCTTGTTTTAAAGGAATAGTTCATCCAAAAATTAAAAAAAAACTAATATGCAAACCTGTATAAGTTTCTTTCTTATGCTAAACACAAAAGAAAATATTTTGCGGGATTTTAAAGAATCGAACAGTTGTTGGTCCCCATTGACTTCCATAATGGTTAAATAAATACAATAGAAGTCAAACATTTGATTGCCAGCACTTTTCAAAATACCTTTTTATGTTTAACGTTTGGAACGACATGAGAGTGAGTAAATGTTAATAAAATGATTCTCCTTTCTTTCCTGTTTTTTTTTTTTAATCTCAATGTTTTATTGAGTTTTGATAGCATAATTGATTAATATTTTAAATTGGTAAAAGCCAGAATGTCATATAATTTTCCCCCCGCTGTATGTCTTTGAGATATTGACATGGTAACACAGTGCTAAAAATGATAATAAAAATGGAAAGTTTAAACTGGTGTGTAAAATTAAAAACTGTGTTTAAAACGTGATGACTCATGGGATATTATGCAACAAGGGAGTTTGGGATTGCTCTATTACTCCTGCATAGGATTATGGGATTCTAAGATGGCATGTGCACCTCTTACACAAACACACTCATTCTTGCATACTGTATCTAGACTCGGTCAAACTGGTTTTCCTGCTTCTAGCACGAAATACCACCCATAAATAAAATAAGTAAATAATTAAGTAAATACCAAATAATAATAATAACCTTGTTTTATTGAATTATATATTATATTAATGAAATGGACAAAAAAATAAAAGAACAATTCTCAATTTTAAAAAAAGTTGAGCTTATCTTTTTCTTTCACTTCTAGATTTCAGACTACTGTGGCTTGCCAGGTCACGTCTTTAATCCCAGTAAACTGACTTATGACCTCCTCTCTGTGCATTTCTCATTTTCTCCCTAGTTTCTAATAAGCACCATTTTGTGGATGGCGGACTGCTTTACCAATTCAGGATGAATTTTCGGAGACGACGGAGGCTGATGGAGCTTTTGAACGAGCGTTGTCGAAGCATACCGGAGAACCACGACAGCCCTTTCTGTCTGCGCAAGCAGGGCTCTGAAGGGGGAAACACCAGCTTCCTCTCAGGTTAGTCCACGATCATAAAGGAAATCTGCAGAATGCATGCACAACTCTGTTCAATAAAAACCCAGTGGTTTGGCATATGGATTTTTTGATTTAGCAGACACAGCTGTGGTCATTTACAGAGGCAGGTAGACAATGAACTTCTGGATGTGGTCTCATGCATTTTAATGTGCTGCTGATGCAGTGCATGGTTAGATAATAAAGATAGGACAAGCTAAATCAATTTTAGGGTAGTTGAGCACACATGGTGTGAAATATTGGAAAAAATTGGATTCAGACATAATATTTAATCATTTTTAAATGAATTTTTACATTTAAAGCAAATCACAATGAATTGCATTTATCAGTTTCCTGACAAAAGCCTAGTACTGAATACATTACTAAATGCTTTACTAACTAGCATTTAATTGACACTTTAGATGTTGTTCTCACATCCTGTGTATGCTTGCTTGTGCTTTCTTGAGCCTTCGGGCGAGAGTTTACAGAGTTTGTATACTAAAAGTACTAAATCCTTGGGGAAGGTTGTATTTTCTGATTGCCACAGATTTTTTCCAGATCGTGTTGGGAGAGTTAGTGCACTGGATCTGACGTATCTTTATGAGTAATTATGTGAAAGGTAAACATGTAAGGACAAGCAAGCGCAACATGCCCCTTTTGCCCAATTTGCCTCAGTTTGATCTGGTTGTATTATGTCAGTATATTATTTAGTATCATATGTAACCTCAGTTATTCAAATGGTTTATGCTCTCTTTTGTTTAGATTTAAACAGTTTAAAGTATTACATTAGATAAAGCTAGAATGTAGCTATAATAATGTTAAGTCCAGTAAATGTAGTAATGTAAAGAGCTTTTTTTTTTACAGCTTGGCTTGTAGATTCAGTATCACGATGTTGTGACTCAGTAGAGGAAGTTAGCTCAGTGTGTCTTGGGACTGGGCCTCTCTGGTTCCTCTTCTGATGGCTACATAAAATATGAACTCTATATGCCTGCAGTGTGTCTGCTATATGCACGGTGTGTCTTTGTTTAAATATATGCAAGTTTTATAACTGCCAGTCACGTTGATGAGCACACAACACTTTTTCTTTTTTTTTATTGCATGTTTTGATGTCATTTTTTTTTCTTCTAAAAACAGTGAAATTTGTTTATTAATTGTTTGCTATTATTTACAATTTCATAATAAATACAGTAATAAAAAAACAATAATAATGAATAATAAAAGTATAATGTTATTTTATTTATTTGTTTAATCAATTAATTAATTAATTAGATATATTGAAATAAATATGTAACATAATTGAATATAATTTTTTTAATTGTCCAGTGATTAGCCATTTATTTAATTGATGCTTAAAAACTGAAGTTGATGATTTACTTTGTATTGATGTTTTACATTTATATATATACACATATATTATTGTTTTTATCTATATATTTTATAAACATTTTAAATGTGTGTGTGTGTATATATATAATTAGCTCTATACACTCTCAGACAAAAAGGTACCAAATTTGTCACATTTGTACACTTTAGTTACTAATATGACATTCGAAACACCAGTAAAGACCACTCAGGTCTCTCAGTGAAAACTTTTGAACCTTTTTTCTGAGCATGTATAAAGCTACAAGTGTAATTAATGTCTATTTTAATAGCTAGCCAAATGTGTGTGTCCTTTATATGATCATATACAAATTATTTATGTTAAAAGGAAAACACTTGTTACAGATGTTAGGCCACTGAACTGTTATTTCAGTTAGTAAATACAGGTGTTGACATACCATAACACTATCACCACTGCACAAGCACTACTGGAATGATATTTTCAGCTTCAGAAGTGTTGTGTGTATTTTAACTGATCTCTATTCTCCCTCTCACTTCCTCTTATCCAGTCTCTATCTAACAGTATTTGTGTATTTCTCAATCTCCTTCCCCTCAGTAAGCCCCACTAAAGAGATAAAGGTGGTGTCTGCAGTACGGCGGAGCAGTATGAGCAGTAGTTGCGGCAGCAGCGGTTATTATAGCAGCAGCCCCACACTCAGCAGCAGCCCCCCTGTGCTCTGCAACCCAAAATCTGGTAAGAAAAGTCCCCTTCTGTGCTCAGACATCCCACAAAGATCAACCAATTTGGGCATTTTAGCATGAACAATAACACAAATTATCTTTAAGTAAGCAAATCAGGTCAGTTTTGATGTCTGTTGTCTTTACGCTTCTCAACCTTCATGTTTACATTAGCAAAGCAGTTAGCATTAGCACTTATTTTTATACCATCTCTGCTTTTTTCATAGTTGAATAAAATGGCCAGACTTTTTAAAGCACCAAAACACTATGCATGTCTCATGCTGCAGACGACTTACTGAGATTCTGAAAACCGTAGCTGCTCTTTGTGGGCTTTTTGAATTGCTAAGGATGAATTGCAACAGCTTTCTCTTAGTTTTTGAGGTGTGTTACTGTTCAAAACATGCTGTGAAGAGGGTGTCATGTATCTGCAGCAGATACGGTCAATGTTTACTGTGTTTCTAAAGAGCTCTATGGGTGGGTCAGAGGGTTGTGTGTTTGTGTGCTTTCGGGCCATAAAGCCACATCATCTTGTTCTCCCTCTGTTCCTTTTGGCCTTCCTCCACTGTAATTGTGCTTGTTGACAGTAACTCTAAGAGGCGTCGGCTGTGTAGTTCCCATGAACTTTTTCACCCCTCTGACAGGGATTCTCCTTGTTAACTTCTACCAGCAGAATGAATTAACAAGATTCTGCTTAATGTAGTAGTTCTACACAGTAGATCAATAGTTCAGAATAGTGTGGTCACACTTACCATTACTCTGTGAAATTTTGTGTTTCAGTAGAAATCTCCAGGAGTTTTATGTGAATGCAAAAAGTGTTCCCTACACAGATTTTGCTTATTGGCAATGCGTGTTCAACACTTTGATCGACAGAAAGCTGGTTTGTTTTACAATCTGAATTCTGGAAATTTTGGGAAGTTTTTTAAATTTGAATGCAATCAAAGTTAAAAGAATGTCAGATCACAAGAGCCAATATTGTATTCACAATAAAGCATAGATAACATAAACAATGTTTAAACTGAGATATTTTACAATCTCTACGTTACAACGATACTGAGCAAGCAATAAATATAGAGGATAAAAATGACAAAGCGCATGCTCTCTTTCTCCCACTGTTTTTTATGCTCATGTACAGAACAGACACACAATCAAACAGAAACATGCTGCCTTGCCAGTGCTGCTCAGACAATTTTATCATTAAAAAAGATGTGAATGTAAAAGCTATAGAATATTTCTCACTAGTGAGCAAATGCAACACTTATGAAACTAGGGCTGGGCAATTAATCGAAAAGTAATCGTAATCGACATTCAGAACCTATAATCGATCAAATTTTTCCAGGACGA
>JAUCNO010000236.1:13974114-14004330 GCA_032353835.1 Enteromius viviparus | reverse complement strand
GGCTCGCTATAGGCGTGGCTTCGCCTATTGGTTAACACAAGACACCCATAGCGGCCAATGGCCGAGCAGTTTTAGTAGATAATAAAACTGCGTTTTATATAAGGCTTCAGTTAGGGGGGAAAAAGGAGTTTTCCCCATAGCGTCTAGCAAGACGCAGTACGAGTGAAATGTCGAAAGGGAACTGTTTTACAGGTCAAATTTGTATGGCAAGATAAAAGTTCTTCAAAACAGGAGAAAATAGCAGCATACCGCATTTTTTTAAAAGAACTATTCGTTATAGAGACTACCTTTTTTGTTATTTGCAGTGTCCATGTTATTGCTCTTTAAATTGGGCTCTGATCAGCCAATTAGGATCCAGTCAATAGCTGTGCAGTTGGATCCTGGATTGTGACCAAGTGGTTCAGGGTTTGGCTCCCTCACTACGTTACCGATGAAGAGATCAGACTGATTAGAACCTCATGTGCTAAATTAGACTATCATTATCAACCTCATTATTTCATTAAACACAAACCTTCAGTGCTCCATCACAGCTTAATTACTCTCTCTCTGTGCGAGTGTCTCATGTTTTTTTTTTGTTTTTTTTTGGATGTCTTGTATCCACTTATTATATGAGGGATCATGGACTGCAGTAGTACTGTATGTAACGTGAGGAGTAATGTAATGAACCAGTAGTGAAACAAACTCAGTGTTGTTGCAGTGAATAGATGAACATGATTCTTTTATTACCATGCATTAAATAGTCACATGATTTACTGTGTAGAGTTCATGACAGAGGAACATTGTGTGTATATTATTTACAGTGCTGAAGAGACAAGTGAGCCCAGAGGAACTTCAGACTCCTGGTGGACATTACATAAAGAAGACATTCACAGTAAGACACACACACACACACACACACACACACTCCTGCCAAACGTGCTCAGTCTTCAAGCTCTAATTGCATAATTTACTATGTTTAGTTCTGAGAATCCATTTGTAGGGAGGGAAATAGTTCACAACTAAAAATAGCGAGAGGAAGTTTTTCCTCCGATACATGTGAAGATGATTCTAATCCTCAACTGGATCAACAGGAAAATCCAAGCCTTTGAAATTTGATCATCAGCTGCCATGTACTTTAACGTGTAATGTCATGCACTATATGTTTTCTTTCATGCATTTTGAATAAACTGCATCCACTGATAATGGAGTTTATTATCCATGTGGAAAGCAGTATATACTGTATACACACACACACACACACACACAATATACAAGTATATGGCACAGTAAAAAGATACAATTCAGCTGAAACAAATCAATATATTTGACAGTATGCAAGTATATGTAATGTATTACGTGTGTGTTTGCAGATTGTGGGAGATGCAGTGGGCTGGGGATTCGTGGTGAGGGGAAGTAAACCCTGCCACATCCAGGCAGTAGACCCCGGTGGACCTGCTGCAGCGGCGGGAATGAAGGTACAGTAGTCAACACTACGTCTCATTCCACAGGGATGCACTAATATTGAAATACTGACCAAACCAATAAGCCAATATTTATTTTTTTACATCTGGCCAATAACCAATAAATGGATTCAACCCACAATTATGTCTCTTAAAGGGATGCATAAAATCAAGATGTAGTTAACTTTTTTTTTTAGTAAATCACAAATGATAATATGCAAGCCAATGGGTGCCGTTGCTTTGAGTCGAGAACACAAAATGAACATCTGCGACTTCTGATATTGCGGTACATATGCCAGTATACAGCTCTTTTCACTGTTTTTGGCTTGCTTAGTGTTTATTTTTACATTTCTAATTACTTCTAACATTTTATACCATCCAACTGGTCACACTGCAAGAGGAAAGTGTTTACAGCAGTGCTTTTTACACATTTCCTGTTAAATACAATTGGATTCAGGTGCTCACCAAATAAGCACCTCAATAAACAGAATTAAGAAATTTAACAAAAACTGGCATTAAATGCTTAGAGAGCTTATAATACTCAAATAGATACTGATTTAGGAGTAAATTGCAGTGTTTTTTTTCCAGAGTTTTTTCCAAGCAAAAATCAGGCCATTTCAATTGCAATACATGTGATTTTAGTATGAAAGTATAGGTATAGTATAGCTCATGCAAATGCGTCATGTTGGCCACCAGAAAGCTGCTTGGTTTTGAATTTGACTTCTGTTTGAGCTGTTTATCATAGATTGCTGCACTATTGACCATAAACAGTGGACTTTCTTCACCAAAATTTCAGTAATGTGACCACACCTTCAGAGAGAAAGTGCTCCTTTCAAAATAATGCTCATAAATCGTAAGGTTTTGCTATATTACATCGCAATCCTTTTAAGTTAATGCAAGATTATGATCTGAGAGATAGATAGAGATGATAGAGATTACAAAATACCCAACTACACCAACCCACCCACAATCTTTTGACCTTAAGCAAAGTACTCTGTGTGGAGCAATCATAATGTACTTTGGTTGCAGATCTGATTGCATTTCCCTCAAGAGCACTATAGTCTGTATTCCAGATACGTCTAAAACACCTAATATCTACTCTGTGTGTGTAATTTACAGCAGTGACAGATGGAATAATACAGGCCCTTTCTCAGTTTTAAACAATGACCCTAATTTACAACAATAATGAACCATTACAGTTATGTAAAAAACACTACTCCAACACTACACTAAGTGCTCATTACACAAGGTCATGCTTGCATACTGAGTGAATACGCATAGTCTCTTTTAAGGTAAAGGCACTGTGCTATTTAAAGACAACCTTTAGAGCAGAGGTTGTTAATGCTGCACCTGCCCTGCTTCCAGTTACATCTTTTTGTTTTTACAACTTTGTGTGTTTAGGTTACATAAAGGTATAGACTACCCTGCATGTTGTTCTATGAGCAATCACTTAATGCCATTGGCAAGTAATATCTTGTTCTATAAAGTAAATCAATTGCTATATAGCATGTGCTATACGAGGGGCACCACTATAGGAACAATTTAATTCAGATTCATCCGCTTAAAAAAATTGTGGTTGTCATAACTCAGAAAGACTGATGTGAAGTGAGCCAAACATTTGTGCCTCTTAGCACAGAAAATACAGCTGCTGGAGGCACCTAGTGTACAAATGATGCCCAAACAGATGTTTTGAACACATTCTGACAATTAAGTAAAAATGGCAAGCTTTCACATGTTGTTTATTTATCATTTGATGCTGATAACGCTAATGGTATGACTCATTTGTGACGGTAGTGCCGTCTACCAGGAAGAACATAAAGGCAATTACGTTATTCATTTGCAGAACCACTATGAGAATCAACACAGCCGATTTTTAAAAAAGCGCTTATTATCTGTTCTCCTGAAAGGTGTTATTGCACCGCTGTACTGAGAAAAATTACGATCTGTTTATTGTGTCATATATGTGGTTTATATGCTCTATAATCATTATGTTGTGTTTCAGCACTTTTATATCTTTATCAAAGTACAAAAAGGGTGTACCAATTGGAAGCAAACATATAACTCTTGTTGTTTTGCCTCATTCTCATCTCTACAGGTGTGTCAGTTTGTGGTGGCAGTTAACGGAATGAGTGTGCTCCATTTGGACTACAGGGCTGTCAGCAAACTCATCCTCACTGGCCCCAGAACAGTGGTCATGGAGGTTATGGAGGAAGCCGAGTACTGAAAACAGACGCTCTTCAGTGTTTCTGTTCTCTCTCTTTCTCTCCTTTTTTAAAAAAATCTGAACTCTTGATTCCGTTCATCATTTTGATTCGATCCATTAGCATGACACTAATCGATGCGTTGGAATCCGTGCCTCCCATTGGCTACTCATTGACTGTTACCGCTCCATGTCAGCTAAGGCTGTAACTGGACAGACTATATGGGAAAAGCAGCTGCCAAATATCATTTTTAGTACAAACGTAGCATTTAAAACACTCATGGTAGGTTTGCAGAACCAATACCAAACTAATATATGTGTGCCATTCAGGTGAGAGCATAATGCTCTTTTTCGACTGTTTCATCATCACTTAGGCAAGGAATAGAACATTGCATCAGGTATTTTATGACCTTAGCGTGGTAAGTTTTAAATAACTATTTTATAATTCCTGTCATGCCTGCCAGGAAAATAACACATATTGATATATCCATCCGAATGCGGGGGACAACCAACAACAGCACTTACAGCACAAGACTTTAAGTGAAACTTGAGACTGAATGTTTAAAACGCTACGCACATCTGAAAGATGCTGTTGTAATCATGTCTTGTTTTAAAAGTATCTTGTGAAATTAGTTTGTCTTTTGTCTAGATGCTATCAAAAAGGCAAGTAGTTACCTGTAAAATGCTAATATTATATGACAATATTTCACTTTATAAAAGTTATGGCAGACATGTACTTTACACAAGTTTGTAAATGCAGACGATAAATTAATAACATGCATTATTATTCCAGATGTGTTTTTATTCAGGACAATTCAGGACAGACGCTGATACGAAAGACGAAAGAGCTAATAAAAACCGCTAACTATAAACTGGTGTCTGGTTTCACATACATTCATAGAGTATTTTTCAGGACTTGCTGTTTTAACATTAAAACACACTGCCATGAAAAGTTTAGTATAGTCGTGTAGTGTGTTCTTAGAGCGAATCAGTCACTAAGACAAGTCTACGAGTTCACTCGCCAAATTATGTAACTAGTTTAAGAAATGCATTTGTAATTCCAGCTAAGGCTTCAGTAGATAGGTTTGAGATATACAGTAGTGCTGTATATGCTGTACGCATGTGTATTGTACAAAGCAGACAACTGTGTAAGAACGAAGACATGTCCTGACACAACATGAAATCTATAATGTGTTCATCTTTCACATATTCCTTCTCTGTGAACACTTTTTTTGCAAGTTGCTTATTGTGCAGCTGTACTCATTTGTATTGATGAGAATGAGAACTACAGTCACATGATGATCTTTTGTTCTTAAATGGAAGTAAGCTTGAATCTTCTGCCTTAATGACCTGTATTGTGCTGCTAATTCTCACGGCTGGTCACGTAACATCTGTAATGATAAAGTCCTCTTTTAAAGATGGTATAGGTGAAGATTTTTGGGGGGTGTGATCATGACAATCAGTATCAGGGTAGTCTGTTCAATACTGGGCCAGATATGTGCCACACTGCCGGGAAGTCTAAGTAATCTTATAGATATTCTGTTCTGAATTGAATGGAAAGTTTCAGCTGAGTTCAATACGCGTGTCTCTGTTTAAAGGGATAGTTGACCCAAAAATAACAATTATTTCATTGTTTACCTCTCCATTATTACCTCCATTTAGTTTCTGTCTACTGTTGCACACAAAATAAGACATTTTATAGAAAGATGGTATCCAAAAAGCGGATGGTAGCTATTAACTGTAATTTAATGGCTATACACATTATTTATACAGGTTTGGAATAACTTAAGGGGTAGTGAATGATGACAAAAAATTTATTTTTGGGCAAACTATCCCATGGAGTAAACTCATGGTACCATAGTATTTCTCTGTGCAGCTCTAATTCACGATTAATGTGTTTTGATGAATGTTTTATTAAACTTCTTGATTTCACTTAAAAACTGTCTTCTGTGTCTTAAAACCACATACATGGCACCTTTAATCTCTCTTTTGCTCGCTCTCAAATTAATTTGAGTAACATTCATAGTAATATAAGATTCTCAATCAAGCGGACATTGAGGTTGAGATAAAACTTATATAATTCTGTATATTCCTCATTTATATTTCACCTCTCTCTGTATTAATGTATCAAAAGGTAACCTGAGACAATACCTGAGGCACTTTGTGTACAGCTATGACGTAATGCTGTTGACACCCTGAATTATTTAGGTTCACTAGTGCCACCTGTTGGTTAATGATTCTTTGCATATTTTATTGATTTTCGAGCTTTTTTTCGCTCAGGTAAACATAACTTTCAGTGTTACTGTTACATTTTTGTGTGTTTTCTTCTTTTATTGTCATGTTTTTTCGTTGAATGACAGTCAAGGTTGTCTTTTTAATGAACAGTAGATCCGTATTTGATTGTCTTACCGCTAGAGGGCAGTGTTACTCTTTGTCTCGTCTCATACGAAATTCACTTCACTTTAATTCGGTTGCATTAAAACTGCAAGTTAAAATATTGATAGTCAGCAGCCAGAACAATGTCAAGATGACATTCTGCTTAACAGCTGACCTTCTGTGTAATCTTCTTTGTCAACGCCACGTTATGAATACTCCACGTTTTTCATTTCCTGTCTACATGCTTCCTACCGAGGCAATGCGCCTTTCCAATTTGTACTAAGGTGCTCTTCTGTTTAGTATATTAATCTTACCTGTTGTCTGAATGAAACATAATGTAACCACATTAATTATTTCCTCCCTTTCCCTCCAAACACAGCTTAAAGGAGCTCTGGCTGTAGGAGTAGACAAGGTGAGTTGTGAGTATTGATAGCAGTTGGTCTTTTAAGGTAAAGAGGATCTTGGGTAATTCCCTGCACACTGAATGAGGTAAGACCAGACAAACAGACATTTAACCTCTGTCTTAAGTCAACCATCCCCCACTGAAGGTGTTGCCTGGGTTTAATGAGTAATACTGGGCTTATTTTTTCTCTACTCGTTGTGAAGGATCAACATTTCTTATATCATTTTAATAAAATCTGATTTGATTTAAGATGTGATTAGAACAGATCAAATAAACCCTGATTATTGCAAATTAATTTAATGGGTGACTAGAAAGTATGTGACAGTTCAGAAGTGCAGGAAGTGCATCGTTAAACTGCAGAAATGGAGCTGAAGTGAATCAAGTGTTTCACAATGGCAACATTTGTCTACAGGGTTAGTGACCATGCATAGGTTTATGTCCTAAAGCTATACTCTGCTGCTAGTTCCCAGAAGTGGGAGGTGAAGAGGGTCTAGCTTTTTTTAGTTCAATAGGCCACACAATTCAATGACAACTGATGGATGAATCTTATTAGATGCCGGCCGCTCCTTTCTTGATAATCCCTCTGTCCCACTCCAAAGCTCTGTCCAACAAGTTTGTAATATATATATATGTATATAGATAAAAAAATGCAGTTACAGTGACATTTTATCAGTTCTAGTGTTCCCTGGGAATTGAACTCATGACCTTGGTGTTGCTCTACTGTTTGTGCTACAAGAAACTGTATGTGTGTACATTTCCAAATTTTTACGTGCATACATTTCCTTAACATAGACATACAGCACATACCCCTTGCACTTTTATGAGCTTAGAACATTGCGCAGCCCATTTATGCAAGATATCACTGTTCAACAAAGCAGTTATGTGCACTGATTACCTTCACAGACGGCCTGTGGAAAAAAATTAACCTTTTGTGTTAATAATGAATCCTTTCTGAAACCTCCTCACGGGAGAACTGGCCAAATCCTAAAAATAAGTCTAACAAGGGCATGGCTCGTCAGCCACTTCATACTATTCAAACGAATTTGGAGATCTGCCAGATTTATATGAATATGCAAACTTGAGCCATATTCCATGTCCTTCCCACTTTGCTAAGGGATGCCATATTAAATAAACACTGAGGCAGGCATTTTTTATGGATTCAAACGGCTACTGAAATTCCAAAGATCGATATGCACTGGAATATTCCATGCCACGGCCATGACCTCCATGTGAAGCCTCTGAGAATGTTTGCTCTCTGTGTTCCTACAGACCTTTGATCATCTTTAAGAGGTGTGTCCATTTAGTTACCATGTGCATCTCTACAATGCAATTCATTCGAACACAGTGTGTATGTGTTTGTGTGAAAACTGCCTTTATGTGCAAGCGTGCATCTGCTTGTCTGCGCGAACTGCTCTTTCCTGTATCCCCAGGGTCTTGCAGACTCCTCCACACCATCATCTTTTGCCGTATCCCACGGTTAATTAGAAGTCGCTGAGTAATATAAGGTTCCTTTGGAGCCTGCTGAATGAACCCGCTGATTAGCCCACAATGCCTCATTACACTCGGCCTTGTCATTTGGGAATAAGCCATTCAGAGTTAAAGAGCTTACAGCCACTGCATCTCGGCATCCAGGTGTCACCGTTCCAGTTCCGCGCTGACTGTACATTGAAGTTGATAAATGCTGTATACGCTGCAAGCTGGGCTGCATTCAATGAGCCATTTATTCCGTGAAGAAGTTTATAAGATTCTTTTTCGAAATCAAAACCTCCTCTTTCTTCTGAAGGATGAGTTTGCGATAAAGTGCTGTACACTTTCCTGCACTTTAACTCTCGGCAGGAAGCGAGAGCCCAAGAATTGTCCTCAGGAGACATTCAGAGTAGTTTAAAACACTTCATGCACTTTTCAACCACATTTACATATTGTTATTGGTTGTAAATCGATATTTGGCAGCCATATTTGTTTGCACTGAAATCAACAATGTGAACATAAACGTTTGCACACATTTATACCCTTCAAAAACACGCTGAATGATATCATATGATGGGGTGGTGTGAACCCTTGATCATCTCTGTAATATATTTACTCATCGGATGAGTCATGCAAATGAAGCAGTTCATTCAGACTGCAAATCTGCGGCCTCTTGGGAAGTGCTGCCAATGTGAGGGCCCGTGGCAATCAAATAATGAATAATAACAGTCAAATATTCTTTCATCCCCATAACCAAGCAGAATATGGATTACAAGAATGTGATTACACGCATTTTAGGTTTTTATCACTCTGGCAAAGCTTGGGCAAGAGAACACCTGTTTAGGACTGCTTTGTGATAAGTGTGAATTTGGTAGATTTCTACAAGTGTTGGGTCACGCAGAGAACTTCCAAAATAACACTGCACTCTGGATTCCGTCCAATCAGCAACCTGCACGCCGTAAGAAAGATCTCACATATCTTTCTCGTCTCTTCCTTTCAACACGTCTTGTGTACATTCAGATAGCTTTGTTCCCTGCTCAACGTGAACTGATATAAGGAGGTGCAGGTGTTTCTGAAAGGATGAAAAAGTTCTTCTCAGTGTGCTATTAGAGAACAGAACACAAAGAAATACAATATGATGATCAATCTGCAAGCACTTCCAAAGAGAATGGAAGTGCATATTGTTTTTGAAATATTGAGGTTTTTTTACATTGAGACTGTTAGGTTAGTTGAACCAAATGTGCAATTATAGAGTACGGGAAGTTCACACGTTTCATATTAAGATTTGAAAACCCTACCAAAAAAGTTTTAAGAGTAGGCTATGTGTTATATTCGCACTTAAAATACACATATGATTCAACAGTTTCAGAAAATGAAGTTTTGTTCAAGTTCTTAGGATAATTCATGTGTAACTGTGACAGATCATACTGACAAAACATATTTTCTGAATAATTGCGCACACTGACTGATTCAATTAATTTCAGTTAGTAAAATATAATTAGGCAGTGTCATAACAGTCAATTTAATCATCCATCGCCCATGTGTAGGCGTTATTGTTCATTACATTCCCTTGAAATGTAATGATAATGGCTTTTCTTCCCCGCGCTGAACACCCTGCATGTAGGCAGGATCAAGTATTTGAGAAGGGCTCTTGATTGTCGTGAGATCATTCGTCGTCTGTCCAGTGGCTGCAATTGGTCGCATGAACGTTTTTTTTTACACCCCGGACTCGAGACTAAAGGATGAAATGAGGTGCAGAGCTGAAGAGCTGAGGGAATTGGCGAATAAAGACAGACGAAACACGCACACGGAGACGCTGCGAGCCATCTGACAAACTGCGAGAAGATACGACTGAAGTCTGACCATCACAAGACGCGGGAATTTGGATCACGTTTAGATCAAGCGGGTTTCATTGAAGCGAATGGTGTGAAAGGTAAGACTGCTGTCGGGTTTCATCGGATACATTCTCAACTCGTTATCTGATACGCGTTTGTTAAAGCAACACCGTGAGAATAGTTTAATATGAAGACTAGAAAATGCATGCGATATGTGTTTGACTTTGTTGCCACTTTTGTTTGTATTCTTATGCATTTTCTCTCATTTATTTCAGAGAATTCAAGGTTTAATTAAAACCATTTTTGTTCGATGTATCTCTTACACAATAAACATAAAAATGTGTTTAATTACATAAAGCGCGAATGTTTATATATAGTTCATATTTTATTTAAATCGTAGAATATTGACGTACTAAATAGAAGTGCATGTAACTTTCAAATGTTTAGAAACTTTTTTATAATAGGCTATAATTTATAGCCTAAATAAGTAGGCTTTGTATTATTATTATTATATTTTAGCTATCATTAGTTGTTATTATTATGTTGCTGGTATAATATAGTATTCTCTGTAACAGAGAGAGAGAGAGAGAATCATAGGGATGTCCCAGACGCCACCGCTGCTCAAAGAATTGACTTGATGTACCCTACATCTATTTTTAAATTTAGCGCGTTTCATCTTTACTGTGCTGTTGAGAATAGAAATGAAGCCAAGGTGAGCTCTTGATGTTTATTTCAGGATTCATCATTCAGTAGCAGGTGGAACATAGAGAGAGAGGGACAAAGACAGACAAGCAAGTTAATTTAACCATGCATTGTGGGCTTGTTATAAAAAGGCTTGTTCTAGTATAAATATTTGACTGAAACGAAATGCTTGGAGCCTTGGTAGCATGCTTTTAATCCTATTTTACAGAATAAAAAGCATGCGTTGAGATAAATTAATAGTGAAATGCTGATGGACAACCATGTGCCATCCAAACAAGCTTTAATTTAGACGATATTCCATTTAAAAAGGCATATCACGACAACAATATATACAGAGAGAGAAGGGGAAAGAAGAAGGCATGTGTCACAACAGCTAAGGAATAATGACTTATTGAACTACATACCATAGTCTGCAGCTAACCTCAATAATGCCTTGACCCTAATTTAGACCACTGTTTAAGTTAAGAGGGGGTGCCCTCTTGAACAAGCCCAGACGGCTTCCTCTCTAAACACACGTCAGCCTTCTTATCCGACGTGAATGACAGGAGCCGTAGTGGCCTGCTTGTTCTCAGGAACAACAATGGTCCTCAGGAAGCACTTCTCGCTGGCTGTCCATCAAAACTCAACAAAGTCTTTACTGTTCTTGACCCACCGAGATTTTCCCTCCTCTCTCACTGTGTTTCTGAAATCCCCCTGAGGCTGCACAGCTTCAGTGAATTCCTCCACTCACTCGCTGCTTCTCTGCCTCCGTAGGTGCAGGGCAAGCATCACTCACATGGCTGTAAGGATGCGGGTGTCGGGATCGAGGATTAAGCTGTGGTGTCCGCTTATCTCGCTGGCACTGATTCAGTTTCTCACCCCTGTTTCGGCTCAAGGTAATTGCTGTCTTCATGCTTCTAAATTGGTATTTGCTCTGGTTTATTGGCTTTTGTGTGGCTGGGTAAAATATGAAATGTTGTCCTAATCATTTAATGCATAGTTTAGTCACAAAGGCTGGGTTGCATTTGAGTTTGACCCTTCATGCACCTTTAGCTCTCCTAAGAGGACTTGTTTTTAGTGTATCGTCCCTTAGTAAGAAAGTAAAACAAGGTAAAGTGAGTCTTAAGGATTTTAGATGGGATAGAGATGTGGAAAAGCGTTTAGCCTAACATCACAGGGTACCACAATGATAATATCCCTCAAGGCAGCTTAAAGGCTTAATTGGTTGCTCTGCTTGGAAAGAGTTTCACGTTCCTCTCATGCCCTGGAGTGAAAGGTGGAGCTGGATCATCATCCGGAGAGGGAGGTTCTGTACGGAAGAGTTTGGATTACTCTTTGAATTTTTTTACATTCACTCTTCTTTAACAGACCAGTACTTGTGTGATGGGCATGTGTAGTCTTTACATTTATGCCACCAAGACAGGTTCTTTTCATCCCTCAAATCACTGAAAGCTGTTGATGTAATTTTGAACTAAGCCTAACCCTAACCCTGCAGCTGAATGGGAATAAACAAACCAAAGACTTTTAGTTAAAGGAATATTCTGGGTTTAATACAAGTTAAGATGAATGGGCAGCACTCGAAAGAATGTTGATTACCATCAAAATGAATTTTTTAACAAGCAAAAATCGGGGTTGTTATGAGGCACTTACAATGGAAGTGAATAGGGACAATACTTAATCATTAGAATACACTTTAGTATAGGGACCAGTTCTCACTAGTTGCATATTGGCATGCCTATTATTTACATATTGGCTGTTTATTAGTACTTTTAAAACATATTTTTTATAACTATGTTCTGCATCCCAAATCTAACACGATACCTAAACTTAACAATTACTAGCTATTCATAAGCAGCAATTTAGGAGTTTATTTTATTTAAAAGTCATACTCAATAATTAGTTAATGGTGATAGCCTAATTGGACCTTAAAATAAAGCAATTCTGAGTAGGCTGGAGTATTTTGATGTTTGAATCACATAATTAGCTTTATATGGCTTTTTGGATATAGTAAGCTTGCTCTGTAGCTCACCCGGTACAGCATTGGACTTGTAAATACAGTGCTTAAAGGGGTCATCTGGTCATTCGGTGCCCCAATGACTTTTGCAAGTTGAAGGGAAACGTGCCCTTGATCAACCGAAATGCGTTTGTTCGCACGAATCATTCATGATCCAGCCTCACCTACAGAAGCAGTCAGTATAATGTCTTTTATTAAATCTTCGCAAATCGCCTTTCCTAATAATGTGCTAATTAGTAAGTTGCACTATGAATATCCGCCGAGAGTGCCTCAGAAAAGAGGGGCGGGGTCAGCGGAGCTTGTGAAGATTTAAAGGGAAAGTACACGGAACAGAGTGATTTCTAAAGAGCTGTTTTCGACAGGGTAAAATGAACGTTTTGTTTGTTTCTCATCTTTGAGAAATTTTAAAACAAACTAATTTACAAACTTTCTATTAGGGCCTTCATATAAGCTAGTGGAAAATTGGCTTTGTATGACTCCTTAATGAAAAGCTAAAAGACCTGTAGAAGCAAGGTGAAATGTTTGCTTAAACAAATTTGTTTTATCTTGTGTTTAATATAGGTTGGGTTTAATGTAGGTGTTATTTTATTTTATTTTTTTAAGTGATAAAGCGTTAAAGTTTTAGTGCCACTCACTGGAGATTTATTTTCTGAACTACTGTGGTAGATAAATGGACCTTTTTTATGTTAATCTGTTCAGATAAAAATTAAAGTAGCTTTTATGACAATTTGTAACCCTGGACCACAAAACCAGTCAATTTTTCAAAAACTGAGATTTTATGCACTGTCCGAAAGCTGAATAAATAAGCTTTACATTGATGTATGGTTTGTTATGATATGACAATTTTTGGCTGGAATCTGAGGGTGCAAAATATATAAATAAATGAATGAAAAATAAACATACTGAGAAAATTGCCTTTAAAGTTGCCCAAATGAAGTCCTTAGCAATGCATATTACTAATAAAAAATTAAGTTTAAATAAATTTTCGCTAGGATTTACAAAATATGACCTTTACTTAATATCCTGATGATTTTTTTGCTATTAAAAAATCAGTAATTATGTCCCTTACAATGCATTTTTGGCTATTGCTACAAATGCACCCATGCTACTCATGACTGGTGTTGTGCTCCACAGTCACATTTTAATTTGAAAATGAGCAAAGCATACAAAAAATTGTAAGCTTCAAATTTCTGCTTTTATATTCTCCAAAAATGTATTTATGCATTTATTTTAAGACAAAGAATGAGTTGAAATGACTATTCGTTGTAATTAACACTGTACCACAAAATGCTATCTGTTGAGGTTAACATAACTTTCGAACCTCCAGCATTCCTATAGATAATATGTGAAAAAAATTGCATTGTGTTTGTGGGTACTTGATGCGTTGGAGCAAAAATGATTGCAATTGCTGACAATGCCCTGCTGAGAATGAATGGGTAGAAGCAGTCAGTGATACAAAAGCGGTATGATGAGATGTTATGAAAGCGTTTTTGGAAGGGGCTGCAGTGTGCGTGATGAAGTTGTGGAAAAATGAAACAAAAGATCTGAAGGTCAACCTTAAACTGTCTGTCTGAAATCTTGTTCAAACCCTCAGGCAGTCAAAAGCACTAAATAATTCACGTTCACACTTTTAACGTAATTGTTGTATGGATTTACACAGGCAGTACGTTTCATCACAAACCGTTAACTAAGCAATTTGACTACATAATGCGTTTTTACACATTGGTGAGATGCGCGTCTTTCGGATTTGCGTTTGGTCCTGCATAATTCCTGCTTCTCAGATCTGTGTAAATTTACCACACATCCAACAGACTTAGGTAATTGTAAAGTGCATAATGTTTCTGACTGCTCCCGCTAAGTAGGCATTAATATTTTAATTCCCTCAACAGTGATTTTTGAGTTTGTAGTAAATAAACGTTCAAAACAAGCGCGGAGCTCTCTGACAGGTGAGTAATTGGAAGCACGATGATAAAAGGACGCAGTGGATTTTGGAGTAAGAACTCTGTGAGTGTCTCCAAAAGGATGAAAGATAACCACATCAAAGGCCTGTGGATTTGTGGGTACGCGTTTCTAACATACAGACAGAAATGGGACCTTCTGCTCGTATTTCTCTCATTTCAAGTTACAAGTCAGCACTTGTCACCCTTAAACCGCCATGGCCGTTGTTCCTTACCTCCCCCTCAATCTTTACAGGAGTCTATTTGGCACAAAACCTTTAATCACCGAGAGCCAGGAGACGTGGATACCTGGGTGTGCGAAGACAGTTTTCCAAGAAGTATTCTATGAAACTGTCATGGAACTGCTTCCAGAAATCTGTTGTTTTTTTCACGCCGATGAATGTATTATGTTCTTCTTTATTATTCATGGCTTGTGAGCAGAGTTTTAGCATTTCAGAATTGTTGGAATTTCTCTCTTAAGTTGTGTTTTGCATACATTTTTCATTTCCGTCATGGTGTGCAGTACTGAGCTGGCACAACAACACGCTTTTCCTCTCTAAATTCGTACTACCAGGGTGGTTACTTTATACGCAGATGATGTGTTGTGAAAAATGTTCCAAATTCTCTGGATGGCTGGATCTATATCAGTACTCATTTCATCCCACTCGCATGAATGACTAAGAATTTTCACTGACACTTTCTATGAATAGAGTACAGTTTAGCGTTCCATAACTTTTTTCAAAGCTATAGAGGCACATATACTGTATATTGTATGTGAACTGCAGTATTAGATATAATAATGTGTTATTATATTTAGACAAGTTAACTTTGACTCTGTTTATTCTCTTTACTTTATTCCATAATTAAAATTATTCAAGAAAATTAATTACTGACACAACTGATATGCAGTTCATTGCAGAAAGAAACAATTTGAATTATTATTTGTATTAAGTGATTCATAAAACGTTGGGGTTTCAAGGCTGCTTTTATTTGATTAAAAATCTAGTAAAACATTAATGTTTGAAAAGGTATTACTTTATTTAAAATATGTTATACCCTAACCTTTTGAATGATATTGCAAATATTTAAGAATTACTATTAGTGTTTAGTAATTTTCGCTGTTGTCCTGAATAAATGAATGAATAAATGAATTTGGACCATTTCTGTAGCATGATATAAAGACAAGCAAATAATTTAATTTGCTAATTATTTGCTTGTGTGAATACCTGCAAAAATGCTACGGTAAAAACCTGTTAATGGTAAATTCATGTACACTTTACAGGGAAAATCCGTAAACTGACATTCTCAGAATTCCCTGCATTGCGTTTCAAAATTTGTCTTTGAAATAACTTCTTTTTTTCTTCTTCTTCGTTTCTTTTTATTTATTTATTTATTTTTTAACAGTTATGCTTATTTATGTTTATGTGTAATGTTGTTACATTAATGTTCATTGCATATTTCAGTTTAATAAGGCTCACCATGATAATGTTTAGTGCTTGTGTGAATGACTCTGCACCTTTAAAAGCAAATATAAAATCTGCTTGTGATGGGCTTTGGTTCATCATGTGACTTTCTCATCACCACCTGCTTATCAATGTATTTCAAAGATACAAAAATGATTACAATGCTTTAATAGGTTGGCATATTACATTATATCAGTTAATGAAATTACGGTATTTAACTGTAAATTTAACTTAAATCTGTAAAACCACAGCTGCCTGTTTTACACCATAAATTTCACAGAATTTTTTTACAGTGTATATATACAGTATATATATATAAAAAATAATATATATATATAGTGTATATATGGATAAATAGAAAATACAAGTTACAAACTTCATTTAGGATTATCTTTCAGCCATTTCACTTGTTACCTTGTTACCTGCTGGGTAGATTCCACTTTTGAAGCACAGTAATGTGTTTTTATATTGATTGATGGAAATGAATCATAGAAACCCATAGACACATATTGGACAGAGTGTGATATGAGTGTCCATGAGAAGAGATGTTCACCCCTCACAGGAAACCCAGCAGTTTTTCGTTCCTCAGGTTGGTGCACCTACATGTAGATCAGCTTTACATCTTTTCTCTGTCTCTTTCCAATAGTATTGACCTCTCAGGGTTTTATTTTGACATATTTTCCTTTTCTATTTCTTCATAAATACTTAACAGAATGTAGAACCTCGGTTTCTTTCTCTGAGCAGAACTGTGGCATGTGACCAACATAAAAACGCAGAAACATTGATTAATCAATGTTTCATTACCTTACATTTGGGATGTGTGGGTGTGGTGATTTCTCATAGGTCTAACAAACAACAACTGATCATGGGTAAGAAGGGTTTATTTACTTCAGTAGAATAATCTTTAGGATTGAATGATGAAAGAAGACCTGTAATCAGTTGTTTATGGCAGTAGACACTCATAAACTGAAATACTATGCTTTGTTGAACTTTTTAAGACCTCTTCAACCTCACTGGTATTTAGGATGCTTTAGGAAATAGCAGAAAACTACTTCTGACCTTTAAAAGTCACATTCTCTTCTCAATTACTGTCTTGCCAGTTTTAATGAAACTGCAACTCTCTGTTCATGATTGTATGTGCATTATGTCTGATGGGCAATTAAATAATAATATGAAATCACCTTACAGATTATTATAACCTTAAATTGGACACGGAGTGAGAATTTGACTTAAAAATCAACCTGATCTCATGGCATAAACGTACCTGGTTGCACTTTTTAGCGAGACACAAAATATGTACCAACAAGTACATATCACTGCAGTTTCTAAAAGAAATGAACACTAGAGGCAGTAAAACACCTTTTATTCCTTCTCATACAAATTTACAGAGTTTCAAAGAATATCATTCAAAACATTATTAAAATACTGGGAGGTTTGAAACCTGATGCTTTTGAATGTTATCATCACACATATACAGTACAGCTTCTTATCTATTGTTTTTTTTATAGACTACAGAGTATGGAGCACATATGTTATGTGAGGAGCCCTGGTTCGAATCCCATGTAACTAGTGTTCGCCAAAACATTTCAAATCTGCAAAAAAGGAAGTTGAAATGGCACAGTTGCATAAACAAATGCCCTTTTGTATCAGTTTTGTATATGTTAACACTGTTAGGTAGGTTTAGAGTTGGATTTGGTGTAGGGCATATTTTCAACATGAAAAAGCATTACCTTTTATCAACAGTTCCCGGATATTAAGCGTAATAAAAACACAAAAGTATATACCTCTATCAATATAATAATAATTTGCCAGGGTGTTAAAACCTGTGTTTTAGCACCACTCAGTGGACTTTTCTGCTAAACGTATAGTAGGGCACCTAAAAATGGTGTTACAAAAAAAAAAGTGCACAGAGGTACATATTTTTATGAGACCAGGTTGCTTAAAACACACCGTTTCCTTAAACTGTTATCTAAGTACAGTTTAAACTTTCATCTCAAAAATATTTTAAACATTTATGATTCCTTTCTTTCCTTGCAGTGCCATCTCCAAGAAGACTTCGATTTAAAGTTCTGAGTGCAGGCAAGCTGCTTGTCTCATGGAAGGAACCAAAAGGAGAATATGAAGGCTACAAATTTATATATGACAGTGAACCAGGTAAGAAGAGTTTTTATTTAGTTTGGATTATATGTGATCAGTCAATATTAATAACATTGTGGTGCTGCATACAGGTTTGCTTTCTGTTGAATTTATTATCAAAGAAATACAGTCTCTGTTTTAGCTTTACTTTTGTCTTTAAATGCATTCAGATTTTCTTCACTTGCCTCTGTGAGCTTCGACAGATGTATTCGTTAACCTTGCCAGATCTGAAGGACTCTTTGTTTCTTTACATATTTGACAATAGTCCTTGTCTGGAGCTTTGATACGGCTCCTGATAAGACATAAACAAGTAAGGTCACTTTGGTTTTATGTAAACCAGGTGCACTAGACATCAGTTCTGTAAACTCACCCCTTTGTTAAACACTCACAACCCCCTTTTCTCAGGCAACAGTAAGCCATGTCCAAACTCGTTGTTTCTTAGAGCACATTCCCGAGCTCTGTGTATTTTAGGTCTGGGTCCATAGAATAGATATTCATCAGCCAGTTCAGACGTTTCCAACAGATGGGAAAAGCGCTCGTTTCAATTATAGCAGCTCATTTGCTGTGTTCCTATGTGCAAAGTGGCATTAATGGGCATGATAATTCTCTCTATTGGCCAGAATTGAGGTATTAAAGTGATGGAACAGGGTCGGATGAGGACAGGTGATAGCGGGTCAATGCGACTCTTTTGTGATTGAGGTGCGGAATGTCTGGCTGCAGTACCTGGTCAGAATCAAGGAGGTCAGATGGAGGTTAATCCAGCTGCTTGTATTTATGGTATCTGATGTCAGCTTAGCAAATATCCAATCTCACAACAACATCAGTGTCCCTAGGAAGGCCTGCAAACCAAAAAAGAGAAAGATCCTAAAATGAAACAAAGAAGGTCTATTTTAACATTGTGATGCTGATAAAGTTTATTATAGCATTAATGTCAAGTGTAAGTATTTAAAAATATTTTACATCTAGCTTTCAGTATCGTATCACTGTATCTGCAAACCTGCTAGTATTAAGAATAGCAGTATTAAGAAAAAAATATATAATTGAAAAAATTATGGATTAAGTTAATGAAGGATTTTAAAATCGATCTATCGTAGAGAATTTTAAAAATGGAGGATAGAGTTTTTCATTAGGTGTGTAGATGGATGCATGTGTAAATGTTTATAATGATCTTAGTCTGTATTTGTTCTGTTTATTTTTCTATATTGACAATTGTTGTGTTATTGATCGAAGGGATTATATTGTGTCATTACTACGTTAAACCTGCTGCAGTCTTTTTGATCAATATTAATTTACATATCATCCCCTCTGAAAAATTCCCTCATGAACAGAGACTCAATATAAGTTATATGAACTCGGTGATTTTATTCCAACTCGATGCTATAATTCTATTAAACGATTGTATTTGCTTCATTTAAATATCACTTTATGGTCTTATAAGACTATTGCTTGTTTGGAGAAAATGTTGTGCTAATTATGCTTCCCAAACAAAGAGGACAATGTTAAACAATAACAACGATTGCATTTTTCTATTCATTTATACAATTAAATATATCATGTATTGCAGTCAGAGTCTGTTTCAAGGAGCTAACTAATAAGACCGTTTTGTGAACTGACTCATCAAAAGAACCATTCATAAGAGTAATTTTTCATTAATCGGACATCTCAGCTTGTGCTGTTCTTGTGCAGGAAAGACTGATGTGCACCCTAGCGAGATGATATCACACAAAACCACATTCAGACACACACAAAGTGCCCTTAGCCACAAGAAAATGAAAGAGAGAGAGATGTGAGATGTTGACGGGTAGGAGGGAGACATTTTTCAAGGTGCTTAATCACTCTTGAAACGGTATATTCTAGCTCATGGCATCTACAGGACTTTCCTTGCTTTAGAAGTTACGTGTTTGAGCACAAACTAAATAAACATGCTAGTTTTTACCTTTTAAATATATGTTCAGGAATAGATATGGTCAAATATAAAAAACAAGTTATCAAATGTTGCATTGGGATGAAACACCAATTGATTTCGCATCTATTTGTAGACGTAACTATAGACTATTTTTCCCTCAAAAGGGAGATATTCGTATGCGACAAAGTAGATCTGTCCTTTCGTCTCGTTTAAACAAATGAGAATTTGAGCGCTTTGATGTTATTGTGAGAACCGGTGACAGTTTGCAGTCTGCAGCAATCTTCTTTTACTTTTCTATGAAGCGTGATGTGCAAAGTCATCAGCAAACTGTGGTTCTCTAGTTCTGACTCCCTCTGCTCTGAGTCTAACCCCAATCATGCTCCCACTGCTGCTGAATAAGCAACTTCCACTCCCCTTCAATTGATCTCTCCGCAAGCCACGAGGATTTTAATCAGGATCATTGGTCAGGGATCTGAATTGCAGGGGCAGGCTTCTTCATCACATTGAGGGACTGTGATATGAGTACGGCGCTGTTCAGGCATGACTGATTCAAACACAATACATTTTGGCTGCACTTTTTAGTTCATCACTATGCGTTTTTGTCTATTTTACTTTATTTTTAGAGAGATCTTTAAAGGGAAACTCCATGGTTTTCTCAACGTGTACTCAGCCTTATGCTGTTCCTGATATATATGACTGTCTGTTTTCGAACATACGTACACTGCAAAAAATGCTTTCTAAGACTAGATTTTTTTGTCTTATTTCCAGCTAAAATATCTAAGTTCTCAAATCAAGAAGGATTTTCTAGACGAGAAACAATTACTGTCTTTTTTTCCAGAAAAAAACAAGCTAAAATATTACTTGAAACAAGCAAAATAATATTGTTTTCTATATTTTGCTTACCCCATTGGCAGATTATTTTGCTTGTTCTAAGCAAAAAGTTACTTAATTTTAGCTTGTTTATTCCTAAGACATTCCTAAGATATTTTGGCAAGAAATAAGACAAAAAAATCTAGTCTTAGAAAACATTTTTTTACAGTGTAGATGGAATATGGAACCCTGAAAACCAAACAAAACAAACACATCGCTAGTCCAGACACTTTCAAAAATAAAGGTGCAAAAGCTGTCAATGGGGCAGTACCTTGTTAAAAGGTAAATTTTTGTACCTAAAAGGTCCATTTTGGTACCTTAAAGATGCACATTAGTCCTTAAAGTGTACATATTTGAGCCTAATAGGTACAAAATGTACCGCTCCAGTGACAGCTACCTTTATATCTGAGAGTGTACAACACCAGTTTGATAAATGTCTCGCAAAGAAAAAAAAAGATTTTTTAAACAGACAGACATTTTAGCTCTAAACCATTAGGCCTGCTGTGATAGACAGTGTTGGAGGTGATGATGTTAAGATGCAGCACCATTTTTCTTTTAATCAGTGATCAGTCTGACCTGGACCAGTCTGTCACGTCACAGATCAGATTTTGCTTAGAGTTGAGCTGACTGACAAGAAATGTGAGGTGATACAGAGAAGCTCATTTTTACTTTATACTTGTGTAATTCTTTATTTTATTTGACATCAAGGTATATGCCGTGCCTCAAAGCTTTCTTTTTCATTTGCTAATTAACGTTCTACATTTCTCATTATTTATTTGATTCCACATTTTTACTTATTTTTAATTTTTTAATTACAGTACCTATTTAAACTTTCAATTATTTGTTATTTTATTTTAGGCATAGCATAGGATTTGACACAAAAATTGCAGCTAATTCGAAAGGGAACCGAAAATGTGCACTGTGCTTTGACAAGCGGGAAAAAAGGCAAAACTAAAAACAACCAGTAAGCCAAATTTCCAACACAGTCTCACGAACAATTCAACTCGTAGGATTTTGGACGATTTGTCTAAACCACAGTGACAGGTAGGTTTAGGGGCGGGGTTTAGGTGTAGGTCATCCATACAAATTCATACGGATTGGCAGCTCGCAAAAATTATGTTGGACGAATTTGTACGAATTAACTTGTAAAAATTAGCTAAAATCAATTAGTCAAAATCGCAGAGTTTGTCACCAGACAGGGATGTCATGATGAAAGAGGGATGACTTTGTGGCCAAGACCTTTTTTAGAAAAGAGGGTTTGTCACTGTCAATTCTGCAAACAAACTTCATGAAGTTGTTTGCTGTGCAATGGCTGTAAAGCATTCGCCCACAGATTGTGTTTGGGTGATAACTTGGCATCACAACTTGTCAGACCAATGCTATTCCTCCTCTGGCTCGGAGCAAAGCTACTTTGGACAGATTGTTTATTAGGCTGTTTTGGACATTTTGTTTGCTTTTGCCTTACAGAACTTGGATCAGTTTGGAAGTCTATTCTTTTAGATGATCTGGTTTTGGGATGCCTATTTTTTATGTCTGTGTGTCAGTGTTTTTTAGTCATTAATGGACAGACAAGACAACCAGACAAGGCTTTTCACTCAGTAGAGTTTGTTAAAGGGGTTCACAAAGAGAACAAAAAAAGTCTCTTTCTTTTTTTTGCAAACTTAATGCTGAAAAATCAACTTTATATAATAAAAACTTTTTTCTATTAAAGATATAATGTTGTAGAAATTAGGTTAAAGATTTGATCTAGTAACTTATGAAGGACTAACACTTGTAATGTACTACTTTAACACAAAGTACCTTTCTTTATTCCTATGCCAAGTTAAATTATGTGATTATACAGTTGACGCATTAGATCAACCAATGTACTTTTAGCTGAATTTTATGCAAATTTGAATTTATTCCTAAATTTCAATTCAAAAGATGCTTTTAAAATGAACTACTGTATACACTACAGTTAAAAATGTTTGAACAGTAAGATTTCCTATTTTAAGTCTCTACTGCTAACAAAACCTTTATTTATTTGATCCAGCAAAAAGTATTAAAGCTAAAAGTAAAATGTACTAATTGAACATATATATTTTAAAAATATTTTTTTCCTCTGATTTCAAAGATGAATTATACCCACATGATTCTTCAGGAGTCATAATTTCTTATTTGCTGCTCAAAAAGAACAAAAAAACAATAATAAAATAAATAATTAAGTAATTAAATAAAATAAATATCTGAGTTTAATTTTTTAGGTTTGTTTGATGAATAGAAAGATAAAAATAAACAGCATTTATTAAAATTGTTTTGTAATGCGTTAAAAACATTTTGTAACATTATAAATCTCATTTTGAAGCATCCCTGCTAAATTAATTTCTTTAAAATAATTTTTTTTCTGAACGGTATTGTATATAGTATTCTAATGTTTCAAAATGCTGATCTATTCATCAAAGAACCCTGAATAATATACTGTTTTAACTGTAACTGTAAATAACTGTTTTAAATATGAATAATAATCTTGAACAGCAAATCAGCATATTAGAATAATTTCTGAAGGATCAAATTTGTTTCAATTTAGCTTTGATCACAGGAATAAATTACATTTTAAAATATACTCAAATAGAAAGGAGTTGTTTTAAATCATATTTTCATAATATTACTGCTTTTGCTGTATTTTGGATCAAATAAATGCAGGCTTGGTAATCATAAGAGTATTATTTAAAAAACATTATTCATATTACTGTTCAAAAATGTTTGACTGTGTGTGTATATATATATATATATATATATATATATATATATATTCATTTTTCATGATTTTATTCAGCAATTTTATTCCCTTCTGACTTTGCATCTAAATAAATGCTTTGCATTGGTAGGTTTCTGAGTACAGAAACAGACATACGAGACAGTGCATACTAACCATCCTCTCTGTGATTTCTCTGATTTGTGTCTGATGACAGGTGGGGAAACAACCGAGTTGCAAATTGCAAGGGGAGAGAATAAAGCAATAATAAAGGATTTTAATCCCAGGAAGGAGTATTCAGTCAAGGTTATAGCTGTGAGTGGAAAACTGCACAGCCGAGCACTTCAGGGAAAATATACTGGTACGAAATACCTTGTTTCTTTGAAGCAATCGGACTGAAACGGATTGCAACTGAAAATGATGTGTTTGATTTGTAGTCTCCTGTGAGTTTCAAAAAAACAATGACAAAAATGTAATACCATCATCAGTTTTACATAGTAACACTGTATACAAATAACAGGTTCTATACTGATATTAAAAATAGTAGATGATCTTCACTGTATATTTAGTTATATGTATGGAACATTTTGAACTTGTTTAATTCCTTCTGTCTGTTCAGCAGAAGACCAGAGCAGTGATAGAGACACTACTCAACCTCAAAGACTGAAAGAACCTGGACCTGTGGATGAGGTCAATGAGATCTCAGGAGGTAAAGCCAAAGTTTAACCTCCCCAGATGGTTTTTATTGATCAAATGTTGCTCTTTCACAGCTTAGGAGCCTTAAAGTATAGTTGAACCAAAAGTAAAAATGACACCATGATTTACTCACCCTCAAGCCATCCTAGGTGTATATAGCTTTCGTTTGATTATAATTGGAGTCATATAAAACCTGGCTCTTCCAATCTTTATAAATGCAGTGAATGAGAGTTGAGATTTTGAAGCCGCATTTGAAGTGCATCCATCTTTTTTAGTACTTCAAACGGCTCCAGGACCTACTGAACTGAATCGATGCGTTTGTGTCAATTATTATCCATATTTAAAACTGACCTCATTCATTGAAATGACACTCTATAAATATAAATAAATAAATACAAACATATAAATATGTATTACTTTGCCTCTGGAGCTATATCAGGGTTTCCGCGGGGTCTTAAAAACTCTTAAATTTAGTTTATCAGATTTAAGCCCTTAAAAAAATCTTAAATTGTACAAGAAAGTCTTTATTTTGATTTCAAGAGGTCTTAAATTTGGAGACGGAAAGAATTGCGATATGGCTGAATTGAATATGGCTGCGATTAAAAGATGATTACAACTATGATTTCATTAAATAAACATGAGCGCTGCAAGTCCAGAGCCCGGTGAGTCCTAATGAATCTAAAGTAAAATAGTGCTCGTTCGAGTTCACAGTTCATGTTGTTTAAGATATGGTGGCAGAAAATGTATAGCCTATATTTATAACATTTCATATAGTTAATATCTAATATAAGAGTGCAGTTTTTCTACCAAATGTCAGCATTATTACAAACTGTAACATTTTTTTAGGCAACAGTTCAATAAACAAGTTAAAATTAAAAGACTTACGTTTTAGACACCACATTACCTGCTTTTGCACCAAAAAAAATCACCCAAAGCACAGCCACAGCACAGTTTCGTTTCTGAACGAATCTACGTTTAAATGATTCAGTTCAATTGCAATGACTCACTTATTAACAGTGACATGCTGCCTCCTATTGGCATAATTTTACATTTAAAAAATATTATTTTTTTTTAAATCAGTTTTCAACTTTTTACATTTCAAATATCAAAACATTATTTATTTATTTGTAACTGCAGGTTAGCATTCTGTGTCCCTCTAATTTACATTAAACTGTAAATACATCTACATGCCAATCAAGATTCATTTTGTTGATACTGATTTCATTTGCTTGGTAATTGATGCACAAGATGATGCACACTTTCAAAAGAAAGGCTTGAAGGTAAAAATGCCCAGAAAACTTACTGGAAAAGATAAATTTCTATCACAATCACTATTACTATCACCTGTGAACTGACCACACAGAATATGAAGAATATCAAAGAAATTCAGCAGTCAGCTGGCCATGGTAAAATTTAAGATATCAGCACAATAACATACTCAACATTTATTTATTTATTTTAAATATTTTTGTCAATATTGCCCACCTCTAATTCATGTTATTTAATTTATATAATAATTTAATAATAATAATTTTATTAATAATACTTTTGACACCCACTTTTTGACACTTTTGAGAGCCATAACAGTTTTTATTATAACTCAGATTGGATTTATCTAAATTAAGAAAGCCTTTATTAACCTTCTAAACTGTATGGAGTACATCTTTATGTATGATGATTTTGTGGACTTTAATAGCTTAACCCCTTTTCACTGCTATTATAAGCTTTCAAGAGCATGATATTTTACAAAAGAAATCCAGCTGTATTCATTTGAATTAAGAACGTCATATCCACCTACAGTAGGATGGCTTGAGGGTGATTAAGTTATGGGGTGATTTTCATTTTTGAGTGAACTGTCCCTTTAATGGCACTCAGGCTTTTCTTTTATATCAACTTTGTTTCCGATGTTAAAAGTCTTCAAGAGAGATGAACATGATGCAGTAATTATTAACAATCTGTTCGTTTAAGAAAATAAAACTGCCTTTTGAATTGGTCATTTTGTTTGAATTAGTAGGATTTGATTTGTAAGAAAACATGTTAAGATCCACCCCTACACCAAACAAGTCAATGGTATGCAAGTAGAATGAATTAGATTGTACTACATTACTAAAAAGTAAACTGTCTATGAATTGAGTGTATTGGTTTTATTCCCAATAAGAATAAGTTCTGAAATGGAGAGCTCAGATCAATTTTTTCCGTGTTTTGTGAGAAATTGTTGGGACATGTTTAAGTTCGTATTAAAATCTCCAACTTTGGTATCTTGGGATATCTGAACACACATTGCGAGCGTGACGTTGAGGCTCTCGAGAAAACATTAGACTCTTTTTCTCAGGAGAAACTTATGCAATAGATCTCAATTCATTATTTCAGAGACATCTGAGATATTAAAGACATATCTCTTGTGGTTTTTCTTTTCTATTGGCACTTCTCTTGTGGGTCTTCCTTTTCAAAGTCACTTTTCCTTTTATCTTTTGCTTCATAACATTATAAGCTATATAAATTTCTCCATACGTTCTTCTGAGACTTATTATTGCTGTTTTTCCAGTGAGAGCTGCCCTCCTGTCAAGATATTTCAGCCGCGCCGCTGCCAATGATGTATAAGAACTGAAACTAGCTGAATTTGCAGGGGGCATCTCTCTGTAGATCCCATCATCGCCGGTTTTTATGTCCCTGGCATACTTGACAATATGAGCATGTTCAGGAAGTCAAAGTCAAAGATGATGTTCCTGTCTGAAAGTTTCTCCTGATGTCTCTCAGGGCCACACCGTAGTCTCTCAGCCCGGTCCAATATCACAGCAATTCGCCCCAGTTCTGAGGGCATTAGTGTACACAAAGGAATATATGCTGGTTAAATGCTGTGTTACAAAGTACAGATGAAACCGAGGAGGTTGAATGCGAGGGTAAGGTTTCTAAGCTCATGGTTGACTGTACAAGAGAGGTGTCTTTGCTCAGCTCAAAAGAGAGATTCGGCTTTGTTTAGCCGTGAACATTGATGTTTAGTGGGTGTAGAAACAGCCCGGGCTGCTTGGGGGCTGAAATGTGCTCTTGAGTGAAGCATTTAACTCGGGTTCCTCTGTAAGACGGCTTTGTGCTCCGTGGTCTCGCATCTGTTGTTCTGAGTCTTTAATTTAGGACACCTCTGTGCGCCTGCCAAGTGGGAGAGGTTTGAAATTGGTATGGCTCTCACAGACCTTAGCTGTCCTGTTTTCCTCTTCAGACTGCCGTCAGAGATGCGAGGGTTTGGCACACGGACTCCATGTGGGTGGTGGAGCTCTGATTCTGTTGAGTTCTGTTAAGAATGACTGCACACTTTGATTATGAATGAGCACTAATTTGATTCTCTGCTTAAGATCTCATTAGCGCAGAATAACAATAAGATAATATTTCAAAGCGAGAACTTGATGATGGGAATTGCCACAAGAGGGTTATCGCTGGAGTAAGGCGTATTCAGACAGATAGAGTAGTTGATGTCCTGCTGCCCGTATCTGTGTGTGTGTGTGTGTGCTGGTGGGACGGGATGGTGTGGTATCACAAAATCAGACTCTTCTTTGATGTGCCATCCCTGGGAATGTGTCCAAGCAGGCAGAGTGAAAGTAAATGGTTATCTGAGGATCCATGTCATCAGTGTGGGCTGTGAAATGGCACTTTGAGCTCAACAAAAAGGTCCGATTTTTAGATATTTTCCCAATCCTCTTATTCGCAAACGAGCGTTTTCAGAAGCAAATTGAAAGGTGGCATAAACACAAAGCTGTTGCTTTTTTATCTTCTCTTTATGGGATGTCTGTAATTGTGATTCATGCTCAACATCTGCGGGTATATATGAGGCGAAGAAAAAAATTGTAGCTGGCTGTGCAAATTACAATTTTGCAGTCAAATGAACAAACAAACACTTAAATGGCAAGCAGTAATTCTGATGTATGGCTACTGCACATTTCCTGACTTTTCAGAAAATCAGTGGCTGCTATTCATGAGCCTTGAATCATTTTTTTTGTCAAAATGACACAAATTGTTTACTTTTTTTTTTTTATTAAGATAAATGAATACAGCAGGGATGCATCAATCAGATCAAATTAATAAAAATGAATTAATTTCTATAAAAAATAATAAGCACTAAACATTAATAATACAACCTTTTTTTAAAAAAAAAAAACACCAAATCAGCATATTAGAATATTTGTAAGGATCATGCAACAATGAAGACTAAAGTTTCAATCAGTAAAATATGTATTTTAAATATATTGAAACCGAAAACAGATATTATATTGTAATAATATTTCACAATATTATATTTTTTACTCTATTTTTATTTAAATACTGTAAATGCAGCCTTGGTAAACAAAAGACTTATTTTTGGCCTTTATTTCATTTGGACAGTTGTAGAGAGAACAGGAAGTGAAGTGGGAGAGAAAGGGATGTGGGATCAGGAAAGGATCTTGAGCCAAGACTCAAACTCATGATGCGCCGAAGCACAACTGCGCCACGCGCTGCCAACGAGGCCATCAGTTCCAACAAACATATGAGACTGCTTACAGCAAACATTCAAGTTTTTTTCTTTTGTTTCAGATTTAAAAGAAGTGAATCAAATCTTTAGAATCCATTCACCAGAAAAATTTTTTCACAAATTTGTTCACTGACCATTTCTTTAGGTTTTATTGTCAGTGGCAACAATTGAGCATTTTTGCCTTTCAATGGTACAGTTGAAGAGAAGACAGGAAGTGAAGTGGGAGAGAGAGGGGGTGGGATCAGGAAAGGACTGCGAGCCGATACTCAAACTCAGGTCGCCTGGAGCGCAGCCACACGGTGTGTCGGAGTGCTGCCCACGAGGCCATCAACTTCAGCACAAATAAGCATCTCATGTGCGTTATGAGTCATTATTTGTTGACGGCTGAAACAAGCTGATTCTTTCGAGTTATTGTTTTCTCCACAAATGACCAAAAATCTGTTATTTTTACCTGCATACTTCAAATTTTGTGCATGATTTTACAAAGCCAGTCAAAAAGAAATTAGAGTTTCAATAACAGATCCTTTAAATAATGGGTAAGACTTTATTTGGATAGTCTGCGTTAGACATTCTACTAACAGTAAGTAACTTTGCAACTGCATGTCAACTAGCAGTCATTAGTGTATTAGTAGACTGTCTGCTTAAAGGGTTACTTCACCCCATAAAGAAGATTCAGTCATAATGATTCACTCTCATGTCACTCCAAACCGGAAAGACCTTCGTTCGTCTTCAGAACACCAATGCTATTTTTATGAAATCTGAGCGCTATCTGACCCTCTGTAGACAGAAATGCAACTGACTGTTAAACGGTCCATGTGACATCAGTTTTGCCATGCTACAATATTAATTGTTTGTTTTTTTGAACAAAGAAAACAAAAATAACATAATTTACTCAACCATTCTTCTCCCCTGAGTTACGTCTTCCACCATTTTAGAGAATATCAGAACGCATCCGCACGCTTTCCCCTGGTTGTAAACAATGCGGATTATGTTAATGTGTGCGCTTTCCTCCCAAACGTTTTTAAGTGCTCTCATAAATGGCAGAAGATGTAACTCAGGTCAGAAGAATGGTTGAGAAAAAGCATTCTTGTAGCATCTCGTAGAAGTCTGTTTTACCTGTGTACAGTACTTACTACGTTTCTGGAGCTAGGAACATTTCAGTTGTGTTGCTGTCTATGGAAGGTATGAAAGCTCTCAGATTACATCAAAAATATCCTGATTTTGTGTCCCGAAGATGAACGAAGGTCTTACTGGTTTGTAACGATTAATGTTAGAAGCAGAATTTTTATTTAATAATTTCTCACACTTTATTTTAATGGATCCGCAGCATACAAAATACTGACTATGAGAAACTATGCAAGTATGTGTCAACTACTAAGGGTCCCAGATAGCACATGTACATCTATTTGACGTCTGCATTTACATCTGCAAGACGTATTATTTAGGTTGTTTGCTCATCTGCAATACGCCTATAGGAAGTATCCTTTTAGATGTCAAATAGACGTCTATAAGATGTCTTTAAGATGTTTATGATTTAGAATGTATGTAAAACTGACAT
>JAUCNO010000236.1:13963958-13974014 GCA_032353835.1 Enteromius viviparus | reverse complement strand
TTTGTAGTCAGCAGATGCTTTCCAGATCAAGAGATCTTTAACAGACATCTTGCAGACGTACGTGTGCTATCTGGGGTTATTCTACTAACCCTTAACCTACCCTAAAAGTCTCAGTCAACATGTAGTTACTGATAGTTAGTAGAATGTTTAAAGTAGACTATTAAAATAAGGTGTAACCAAATGATGTCAGTGGTGTTTGAAAGCAGAAACATTCAGCCAAATACAATGATCAGGCATGATTGTTTAACGAGAAAGGTATTCCGAAAGCAACTTCCGCTGTCTGGACATGATAGTCTTTGTCTGGGCTCGCTGGAAAAGGCGGTGGGGGTCAACGGTCATGTCTATTTCACACAAACCCTCTTCTTCCACCCTACCTGATAATAGCAAGGGAAGAAAGGCCTGATAATGGTCTTTTCTGACCTTTTTTGTCAGAGGGCAGGGCACTGGAGTAATGTGAGAGGGCTGTTATTTAGGAATTCAGTACCTGGAGCCACTGTGAGAGAACCCAAGGTGACTGCATGGGTGACGCATTGCTTCACCTTAAATGACCCTTTTTCTAATCAAAATCGGCCTCACCTGATGGTATTTTTAATGTGAGATTTTTCGCAGAGGGAGGCGCTTTTAATAAGCGATCATTGGTGTAGAACATTATTCTTGGAGGTGCTGTATAAGGTGCAGAGATGGCTCTCCTTTAAAGTGCTCCACTGCCCTGCATTAGGGTGTGCGACGCACTGGGAATGCTAATAATGTCTATTTTGGCTCCGGTCTCAGGTGGCAGGTTGCTGAGGTAGGCAGTGATAAGGACAACGCTCTGGATCTTTCTCACAAGGAGGAAGGAGCTCCAGGACTTTCTCTGAAGGAGACTTTCGGAGTGTGACGCCTTATCAGGCCCCGCGGCCCGCTGGTGGAGGGAGCCGATAGGCAGGGCGTTTGGCTGCGATGAAGCAGCATGTCAAATCGCAGATAGGCCACTTTTTTGGTGTGTCAGCTGAACTACGTCTTAAAATTTGAATGCTGTACACATCTGCCTGAAAGTGTGTTTAGGAACACTTCTATCTGGCTAGAACGCATTAAAATTACATATCATGCCAATTCATTTAATATTTAATCATTGGCTGTCAAACATGCTCAGCTTGATTTACATAAGTAGGATATTTCTTTATCTAAAATCTGTTGTTGTTCCTGGAACTACATTTATATGAATAGCCTACCCTATCCTTACTACTTAAACACAGACAGTAATTGGTTGTTAATCAAGCAATCACAAATATCGATCCAGGACAAACATGGTCACAGTGGTTTCTACAGTAGTAGTTAATAGGAGCCAATGTTTAAACACATATTAGTTAAGATACTGTTAATTTACAAGAGATCATTGTATTTAACAAATAATTCATTTATTTAATAATAATTATTATTATTGTGAATTATGGAATTTCAATAATTCAGTTTTGTGAGATTTTGATATCATATCTAAACAAGTGGATTAATAAGATTATAAAGTATAAGATTATTTTATTATTTTTGAGGATAGAAAAAAAACAAAAAAAAAACAAAGACTAAACAAACAAAAACTGAACTTTAATTTAGTAGTTTTTAAAATATGCCATTGACACACCAGCCAAAATATTTACTTAGTTGTCATATGAATTGATTTATTGTGATTTAATTATCCAGTTAATTCTGAAAGCTATAAGTCTAAAATTCACTAAAATTGCTGTGTGGTTTTGATTCATTTAAAATAACTTGCTCAAAAAAGTTGTTTGCTTAAGAATCTGTACAGTTTTGATTCACTGAAAGAAAAGATTACATTTATTTGTGAATCTAACTGCCTTAGGCATGCCGAATGATTTCGATTCACTAAAATGAACATACTCAGAAGAGTCATTAGTTACAGAGACTGACTAGACTTTGTTTAAGAATCTGTATGGTTTTGATTCACTAAAAGAACAGATTCAAATAAGCACTTTGTTTGGGAATCAGACAGCACTAGTCACACTAAACAGTTTTGATTCACTAAAAAGAACCTACTCAAAAGAGTCATTAGTTGGAGAGCCTGACTAGATTGTTGTATGTTTGCAAATCTGTATGATTTTGATTCACAAAAAAAAGCAGATTCATTTTGTTTGGGAATCTGACTGTACTTGTCATCTTAAATGGATTTGATGCACTAAAAAGAACCAACTAGGTTTCCTTTTTTCTAAATTCTTTCTACTAGTTTTCTAAAAAAAAAACAAACAAAAAAACATTGCTACTGCTTGCATGTTGTTGCTCTTTTGTTGGTTTTAATTGCTTCTTTGCATAAAAGCGTCTGCTCAATGACTAACAGTGTATGTAAATAATAATGCATTTTCCTCATCAACAATTTTATTATTTTATTTCTAGTAAAATAATGTGCCTCAAACCTCATCACCTAGTGCATTAGGACTATTTCTCTGTTTAAAATTCCAGCCCTATCGCTCGTTCGGCGCTGCAGCCGTGCCCTCTTAATCTTCTGCTGATTAAGTGAGTATATGTGGAATCTGTTTTGTGATTAATTTGTAGTAGCACTGGTGTAATCACGTCAGCCATATTGCAAGAGAGACTGCTGATCTTTGCTGTGCCAGATGTGAAACCAAATGCCATTACAGTCTCTTAGCGCCACACAGCTGCCCGCCTGGCCTTTCGCCCATACTAAGCAAACAAACTCTAGATGGGCCAGCTGTTTATTAAGGCCTGATTGAATTTTTCATTACAACTACAGTACTAGATCAGAAAGTCCACAAAAAACCTGTTATAGCCATTAGGCAGAATCAGCGTGAGTGAGGGATAAACTGCTGTTGACTTCATTTCAATAGTGCTGTTTCAGTTATGGCCGTCTGGGGACCGAGAGTTTGGATTAAACAGAAGCTGTTAAGAGGTTTCTTCCCCCTCTAATCTGGTCCCTTGTCTGCATTAGAAATATTTTTCTTTGAGCTCGGAACATTAAAGACAGGTCAATGTCCAATCCCACTGTGAGTTTTAGTTTCTATGACCCCTGTTTGTTTATTGCTCTCCATTACCACAAGCTTTTGTGTTCCTGTAGGTGTTCCAGCAGGAAGTAAAGGTAAATTACATCCTCCATGCATGAAACGATTGCAGAGGGACGCCCTGGTTCATGCCTGATTTAATATCCCTTCTTGTAATTAAGAGAGAGGGCAGCTCAGGGCCAGTGAGGCACTGATGTAATCATCAAGAGTTGGTATGATGCCTGGAGAGCAGTATATTTAATCTGTGTGTGTGTGTGTGTGTGTGTGCAAATCTGCATTTGCTGCATGGGGCCTCAGCTGCAAACTTTCATTGAGCAATTTTGAGATGAAGAGTTGCCGTTTATATTAGATTGTTTCGCATTGTCCTTGTTTCTCTTCACACACGGAGTGAGAAGATGTATAGCAGATCCGACAGCTGTAACGTTGTGAGCGGTACAGTACATGATTGTGTCATTCTGATGATGAGGTTACTGATGTGGCAATTTATTGCTTTGGACAGATCTTTTTTTGTAGGATGTACCAACTGGAAGTGCCTCATCCGGTGCATGTAAAATATATATATATTATAATCAGTGTTTTGAGCTATTTTCCAGTAAGAATACTTAATAATGTTTCATTGGATCAGAATAATACGTAATATTTGATGAAATACGTTTTTTTTACCCTATTTTTTCATTTACACTGAAATAAACTCTAAACATAATTTGTGTAAAATAATGATAATAATGATAATTATATTAACTAGGTTTGGGGTCAGTTGTACTGTGTGTGTATATATATATATATATATATATATATACAGTATATACTGTATATATATTAGGGGTGGGCATAGATTTATTTTTTAAATCTAGATTAATTTAGATTAATGCCATCTTAAAAGTAGGGGTGTGAATCTTGGTTTGACAATTCAATTCAATACGATTATTATTATCAACACAATACCCCAGTTTTACAAACTTGGCTTAGCTTAAGCCAGGACTAGGCCTTTAAATTAAGATATTAATGCATATTTTACAAAATTTTAAGATACTGTATGTCAGAGCAAGATATTTTCAGTTGAAGCAGTTCAAACATGCATTTTAGTCTGTGACTAGCTTAAGCCTTGCCTGTGAAACCAGGAGAATATCACATTCTCATTCAAAATTACTGCACAAGGCACCATTCGATTCAGGTGTACCTCATCACACGCCACCAGACCTATTCAGTCCTGCGCCCCTCCTCTCATCCGCCCACTCTCATCGGGAGCCTGGCCAAGGGCAACGAAGAAGAGACGGGGAAGGCTATGAAGGCTTATTCAGTATGGATGAATAAAGTTTAGCAAAAAGAATAGACAATAATGTTACAAAAAGATTTTTTGTCAAACTTTATATTCATCAAATATTGGTAATAAAAAAAGTGTTAAAAGTAAAAAAAATTGAAATCTATATTTTAGTTTAATATTAGTTATATTAGTTATTTTAATTTTAGTAATATTTGATTACACAATATTACTGCTATTTTGTTCTGTACCAAAAATCGTATCATCCTCAAATTATTTTACAAATGTTGAACACACATACAGTACACGTCTGTTTTGCTACATGCTGACCTAAGAATATTTTTTTGTCCCCTTACACCAACCCTACCCATAAATCTACCCATCACAGAAGTCCTGACTGTCTTTGTCTCTGTGTCCCCTGACCAACTCTGTCCAATTTTTTTTTTTTCATTTCTTTTGCTTCCTTTTCCTTCATTTTGCCTGAAGTCAACATCCCCATTCACCTCTCACCTGGCTTGTGACCTGCTGCACGCTAATGAAAATCTCAGCTCAGGTGTGTGATGGGTATTTACAACACTCTGTTCTAGTGAGGTAATAAAACCTCCGCTCCAGTGCCGCCCAACGGGGGGAATCAGTAATATTCCAGCAGGGCAAAACTGTGAATATATGTGCGGAGCTTGTCCTCTGCACAAGCACCATTAAGCATCTGGGAGTATGATGTGTTGGTCCCTCTCCATGAATTCATAAGCCTGGGAGGAGAGCTTGGCAGCGATTCAAGGTCATTAAGATTGTAAATCTTTGATGAAATTTTCATTAGGGAACAATTCAACAATATAATAAAAAGAAACTTGTGTTAAAACACAGCAAAAATGATTGTCTTAAGTTTTTTCTTAGTTTACATTAAAATATGTAAACGTCCTTAAAATGTGATTTATGCGAGAACCAACTTTAATTTCTTTTAAATGCAGTTATGTATTACATTTTATTTAATTGGGAAAAAAAAAAACGAATCCAAAAGTCCAGTAGCCTTGATTGACTTTTTGGATGTGTGCTGATCTTTTTTTTTTTGCCTTTACACTTTTGTATTGCATTTTAAACATAAATCAAAATTGAATAACGATTAAACTTTTTTAATTCAGTGTATTATTTTATTATATTTTCTCTGCAGTGCCGTAATTGTTAACTAAAACTAATACAATTATTTTTGATAATTAAAATAAAGCCAAAATAAATTAGAACTGAATTTGAAATTAGAAATGTTGCTAAAATAAAATTTGCGAAAGTTGAAATACTAAAAAGAGATATAAAATGATAAAAGCACATGACAAAATGACTTAACAACACTGATTTTGTATTTTATATTCAGTAATATGCATTATATATTGCTCATTTGTATGTAAATCATGTTTTTGCAGGCTTATTTTTATTATTTTTGGATAAACAACACAAAAGTAATTCAATTTAGTTAAAAAAATTGAGCTTCTGAACCATACTTTTCACAGTCAGTTTGAAGCTGACTTGTATCTTTTCAAAGAGCACAAATTCTCATTATATTTTAATTGATATAGTGCCCAAAATGGGGGCAACCCAACAAACAGCTGTTTAAAGCTGTGTTGGGCGGCTAATGGATGAATCAATAAAGAGTTCTCCTCTGATGCCTCACCCATATAAAGCGCCAGCGCTCGAGGCCTGAGGGAAGGCACAACACGAGGGCAAACGGATATTTTCATAACATCTGTCAAACTGTTGGGAGGAAGCACACTCAGGCTCTAAAATTTATCGCCACGTTAATCTCCAGCGTTATCATTTATTAAGGCCCTGTCCTCCTTCAGGATTTAGTAGTGCCTCTGGTCATCTTTTCCAAGGACTGTTTTTATGATGCACATAGAGTTTTGGGCTGGTGTGTGGGTTGGTTTGACTGGCAATTGATGAAACACCGAGTTGGTTAATAGTGGCTCTTGTGGGATGGCGATCTTCTGTCCTGCCCTTCACCTGCACATGAGAAGAAGGTCAGAGATCAGATCGCACTGAAGCTAATGTAGGGTGCTTCTGAACATGAAAAGTAGTTCACTCATTACATCAGAGGACACTGAGGTGGGCTTTTCTCGCTCTTTGTTTTTCATCCATATTCTCTCCCTCTCTGGCAAAAATTCCCCATGCTCACATTTCAAAGTCTCACGCTAAATGCTAAAGTGCAACATCTCTCAAAGCTGTTGCTGCTTTTAGACTGCACCCTGTCTGGCCTATAGCTTAATGAAAATGAGAGCTAATTAACCCCTATGAGGATTGCCCATAATGACTGTTGGGGATGAGCCAATTGAAAACTGGGATGACTGCAACATGATGATGTAATGGGATACAAGTAGTGGATAATGTACAGTCAGGCGACCATTATCACAAAACGACCCCCAACAGGGCGATCAAGACCTCAGCATGAAGTAGCAGGGTTTATGCAGCTTTTAAAAAGGTCTTTAAAAGTACAGTATTAATTTAGATGACTAACAACAAGTAATTTTTGTAATTCCCATTCAATTGCAACTACATGTCTACTAACTTGGAGTAGACTGTTAGGGTAGGTTTAGGGTTAGTAGAATAAGTTGACAAGTTTCTGATAGTCAGTACTGTATGTTGTGTGTTGTGGACCCATTAAAATAAAGTGCTAGAAAATACTAAGCAGACAGTCTACTCATACTCTAATGACTGCCAGTTAACATTAAAGTTACATACGGTTAGTAGAATGTCTAAAGTGGACAAAATAAAGTATTACCGCCATAACATTAAACATTGCATAACTGAACATATAAAGTTTGTTTTTCTGAGAATTGGGACAAAATGAAATGAATGGTAACACCAGTTCTCACTGGTTTGTTAATAGGGAGTATTGGTCCCCAAATTAAAGTAAACTATGAACTTATGCTTTAAGCAAGAAAAAAAAAATCTGTCAGAAATTTGTTCCTGTTTTAACCACAAACAGCAACTTTTGTCATAAAATAAGGCTTTTTTGTTTTGCTCCTTAAGTAAATGTATCTTGAGTTAATCTTAGTTAGACATTTCTACTGGAAATATAAGATAGAAATATAGAAGAAAACACTTTTGCGGCGTTAACAGCAGGTAGAGTACTATTATTTAACATTCTATAAAATAACTGAGAATTAATGGAGAACTTGAATTTTCCTGAAGTTTGCTCTGATGAGGATATAATGTCCAACTTATTTGAGAGCGACTTATCAAGTAGATGGGTATATGAGACGTTAGACAGATGAAACATTAGACAAACATAGTGTAGGACTAACCCCACACCCCCCTCCACCTTGTCTTGCGTTTCAGCTGCTGTAAAAATCTGTGATTAACTCTGCTTGTCAGTACTCTTATAAATCTATGTGGCTCTCTTCACATTACTGCAGTACGTTATCCGAGGTGATTTCCCTCTATATTCTCCCCGTTCCAGTACTCAAAAACTTCAAAGATCGTTGCGTTAAGTATTACCCATTCCTCACACTGGCAGACCCAGTAGTTAACAGTGACAATATGCAGAGCACAGCATCTTCATCTTTCACCCGAAGATTGCACATGCTTTTCATTCTAGTAAAATACAACAAAATGCAACACCATTAATGGCCGTGATTTCTACGGTAAAAACCCGTTAAATGGTTAATGGTAAATTCCTGTAAGCTATCCCGTAAACTGATATTCCTAGAATTCCCTGTATTCTGTTTAAAATTTTGTTTGAAGTTTTTGGTGTTTTTTCTGTGAAATAACGGTTTCTTTTTTTATCAGTTATGTTTATTAGGGTTGTATGTTACATGTAATTTTGGGCTCATTCTCCAACTCCCCCAGAGTTAATAAACATAAGGTGAGTTTTATCATTTTGGAATCTATTCAGCCGATCTCCGGGTCTGGCGAAAGCACTTTTAGCATAGCTTAGCATAAATCAGTGAATCCAATTAGACCAGTAGCATCACGTTTAAAAATGCCCAAAGAGTTTTAATAGTTTTCTTATTTAAAATTTGACTCTTCTGTAGTTATATCGTGTGCTAAGACCGGCGGAAAATGAAAATTTGTGATTTTCTAGGCCGATATGATTAGGAACTATTCCCACTCCAGCGTTTTAATCAAGGAAGTTTGCTGCTGTAACATGGCAGTGATATTCCGCAGCGCCTGAAAATGGCCAGATCCACTTGCTTGCACAGGGGACTTGTGTCTTGTAAGCTGGGGACTACTTTCCAGCGTGGACAGGCAAGCTCACTGAACCACCCTAATTGAGCCTTATGAATAAAAACACTCTAGCGAATTTAAAGAATATAATAAAGAACATATTTAAGTTGAGTGCATGTGAAGCAGATGCCCTCTGCGTTTGAAAGAGAAAAACAAAAAACCTACAGTAATTGGCATGTTTTTTTTTGCCTTACAGCCAAAACATTCCCGCTTTTAAACATAAGTATAAATTAACGAGGTAAATGAGTGCTTGTGAAATATTTTTTGTGTAACTATGCCTCGCAAGATGCACGTTCATCCATATACCTCTCTTGGAGAAACACAGCCAAGGAGGTGGAACATTCTTTCACATCTGATGTTTCCATTTCTGGATCTGAAAACTAAAACCTGCTCTTATTGTTTGCAATTTGTTTATTGTGCAATTTACTGGTATCAGCACTTTTATTTTCACCATAAACTTGTTTGTTAGAAAAGAAAATTACAGCTGTCTATAAAAAATATATACAGGTCTCGTACACGCTGCTTAAAATGCCTGTATGTTAGTATGGTACATATTAGTATTTTGTGTCATCCTAGTGAGCGCTTTTGTAGCTTTTTGTGAGAATGAACACATCTCAGGCTCTTTGCTGTTTGCATGCTTAGAGTTGAATCAGAGAATGTTTACTACTTTGCACTTGAAATAGTCACTGGATGTTTTTATAATGTTTGTGAATGGTGAGATTGATGTGATGTAAGTATTGATTATCTGTCTACATCGGTGTTATACCCCGGACAGGATCATTGCATGTACCTTTTGTCTAAAATAAACTTCTAGAAATTCTAAAAGTTTTGTTGACCATCGATCTCAGCATGTGATGCAACTATCTTCAGTAAACTGTAACGAGCTGAGACTGGCTCTCTTCTGTTTTATATTTATTTGCACCTATAACATCAGTTCTCCTCATGTGAGAGCCCTGTTAGCAGATGCTGTATATAGTGTGTCGCTGAAGGGCAGTTTGAAAATTAGCGTTGACATGTTCAAAGTGTCTAGAGGCCTTTCGGTCTGTGCCTCTTCCCACGCAAACCCCAGACGGAGTGTAAAACAATCCCTCCAGTCCAGACACAGCCCAAGCCTGTGCTTCAGTAAAAATGCTGCTGCTGGAGAATAATAGAAGCATCCAAAAAATTTAATAAATATCAGCCACAGTCAATTTTATTCCCAGATAAATGGAGGCCTCGTAATAAATCAACTTCATGTCTGGGAGAAATGGTCATTTGGAGAAAAAAAAAAGCTTGTAAAGAAGACGTGGACTGCAAACCATATTAATGACTGAAATTCCTTTACTTTAAAGGACTGAATGCTTTAAACTTGTATGGAAGATATTAGATTGGACAAAATTATTTATCCGTTCTCAGAAGGAGGCTTAGAGGCATCAGGAACTGAGATGTGATGCACTTTAACAAACCAGTTTAATGATATGTAAAACAAAGCATATAGGCTGTTTAGTGTAAAGACTGTTTTATTTTATTTTATTTTATTTTATTTTATTTTATTTTATTTTATTTTATTTTATTTTATTTTATTTTATTTTA
>JAUCNO010000236.1:13929894-13948467 GCA_032353835.1 Enteromius viviparus | reverse complement strand
TATTAATCGTGCACTGTCAGCGTCATAACTTTGCAGATAGTTTATGTTCACATACAGCTACATGACACACTGCATGATCAATAATTTTTGAAAAAGCATAATAGGGGCACTTTAAAGGTTGTGAGTCACAAGCACTGTTAGAATTGCCCCGTAGTCTCTGTGCACAGCCAGCATATACTACTTCTAGGTTCAGGAAATAGTCCTGAACACACTCTAATATTTGGGTTGATTGTTGGCAGCTTAACCACTGACTTCTAGTGTAATGTAGTTTTACTTTGACAACGACAGACAGCACGTCCAGCAATAACTCCGCCTTCTTTCTTTGTGTGAACATTTTGACTCTGTTATGAAAACAAACCCTCACTTTGTGCTGGCATTGTTCGGTCTGCATGTTTAAACGACCCATTTTAGGGTAGTTTGGACAAGTCATAACTTTTAGAAAGAATATCTCTTTGGTTTTAATCTTTGAAACTTTACAGATCTTCTTTATGCACCAAGAACTTGTACAGTAACACTCTAAAGTATGTACAATTTGAAATTGCATCATATAAATTCAGTAATTCAGTTTTTTGGGTGTGGATTTATGCTAATTATTTTTACAAGTCTAAAAGAGACAGGGCCCATTGGTATTCATTATCAGGAAAACAAATTTCATCTGCTTGCAGCAGTGCTGATTTAACATGTACATGTATGTGCATATTTTGTCGTATTTTCCTCCTCCAGCAGAATTTTCAATATTCGGCACACACAGAGTCTGCAATTTAGTCCAGCTGGACAGAGGGAAGGGATGCTTTCTCATCCTGGACAAAGCATCACTTTCTAGGCAGGCTGTTACATTCAGTAATCATTGATTGGCTGCTGGAATCTATAATGGATCTGGGCTTTCGTTTCCTGAGTTTCATTGTTCTGTGGGTGTCCTGACATTGTCGTTGTAGCGATCAGGTTACATGGAGAAATTTTAAATGAATACTTTTGAATTTAAATTTGATTGTTATTGTAAAAGCCAGTCGCTCTGTGGAAATGAGAATGTTCAGGAATTCATTTACCTAATGGAAATTAAAAGATTAGTTCACCCAAAAATAATGTCATCTTTTACTTGACATGCCCTGTCAAAGCCTTATGACTTTCATCTGTGGAACACAAAGGAGAACCCAAATTTTGTATCTATCTTGTTGCAAGGCTGTTTACATATTTTACTGGAACACAAGATAAAATACTGAAATTATTATTATTATTATTTGCCATTAACTACTATTTTAGTTTGCTTGTTTGATTCTGTCTCGTTCAGAGCTTGTGCCAGCCCCGTTCAGACTGATGACATCAGATGTGACCTCAGAGAGTTTTCAGGTCAGCTGGTCACATCCTGCCAGAGATGTGGTGCTTTATAAGATGGCCTGGTCACCCACTGAAGGAGGACAAGAGATGGAGGTCAGTCAATTACAGTACAATGATTAGTGATGTTACAGCTAGAAGATGGTTTTGTTGATTTAAGTGATTTCTGTCATTTATAACATATAACATAACATAACATAACTGTTCTCAGCATGAATAAAAATAAAATGTATAAAAAATAAATATATATAACACTATAACATTTAATAATAATTAATAAACAACAATAATAATAATAATATATTGTTGCTCAAATTTGTTTACCTTCACAGGCATACATCACATTTTAAAAATATGAAAATAGGAAAAAAAAAAATAATAATAATAAAGGAAAGCTTTATGCTTTATCAAGTATGCTCCAGTTTATCGCTGAAGAGCAGAAATCTTTTAAAGTATTATAGTTAGTATAGTATAGTATAGTATAGTATAGTCGATGGAAAATGGTAATTGTGCATTAATGGCTATCAACTATGATGATATGCAAATGAATGTTTAAAATGATTTGAACAGCACATTTTTATTTTATTTTTTGTCGTGCACACGCACCTGTATACCACTTGTTTACTCCCATGTTTCATGCTTATAAAAACTAAATGCATGTATAAATCAGTTGGATACTATAATATCAAATATTTTGATGTGGCTTGCAAAAGCATTTTGTCTGTCAGTGGAGACAGATGTTTTTTTGGCAGTAGGATGGTGGAGTCATGCCATCTTCCAGCAGAGGCACATGCTTACCAGCCAAACCCTAAACCCTTCCATATATGCTTTCTCTTTGATTTTATGCGATGTTTCTCCATTGCAACATGCTTGTTGTTTTAAACATCCATTGCTAGATGTTAGATCCAACAAACTTTATATGTTGAAAAAGAGAAAGTGAAAAATGAATTTTATGAGGTCCCTGAAAATGATTTATAAGTCAATCAATACTTTCTCCTGACCCGGAGCCTGGGGCCAACTGTAATTCACTATTAGAAATGGTCAGTCACCAGCACTCGCTAACACCAAAACAACCAGCAGCATACTGAACGCGTCCTGACACTGCTATCCCTGCCACGCGTGACCACAGACACAAGCGTGGGTGAGTGTGTGTGACGGAGAAAGTTTTTATTACTGGCCAGGAGTCAGTGCAGCTGTTTTTTATAGATAGCACCGCTGGTCGATATGTTTACCAAGAGCCACCAGAGCAGAAAATAATAAAATGCTGTGAGGCAGACTGGAATGTGGCTGAAGCTTCAGGTCCCAAAGCAGAGGAGTCAGCCCAGAAACACATATTCACACAGAGGCGTGTGCTGGGACGGCCCAGAGCTGATCCAATGCTTTCCTGATAGCAGGCTTGCTTTTTAATGCATGTTCTTGTTGTTGGCATGGCGTAGGTGCTTCGCTGAGCCGCCACCAACATTTATTCCAGACAAAACATGAGGTTTTGCCTGTATACTGTTGCACCCTCTCTCACTTTTGAGATACATAGTGAGATCAACATAGAGATTTGAATAATAATGTTATGACCTCAAAACAATATTAATATGCTGGGAAATTTGAAAACTGATGTTTTTGGACACACATATCCGCACAGAGTACAGAGACAAATCTCGTGTAACCACAGTTTGACTAAACAGTTGAAATGTGTGTAAGTTAAAATGGCATGTTTGCATTAGCAAATGTGACCCTGGACCACAAAACTATTCTTAAGTCTCTGGGGTATTTGTAGCAATAGCCAAAAACACATAGTATGGGTCAAAATTATTGATTTTTCTTTTTTTGCCCAAAATCCTTAGGACAGTAAGGAAAAGATCATGTTCCATGAAGGTTTTTAGTAAATTTTATACCTAAAATATATTAAAACTTCAACATTTTTGATTAGTATTACGCATTGATAAGATTTCTCAGCGTTTAGATTTTTCTGTACCCTCAGATTCCAGATTAATTAGTTGTATCTCGGTGAAATATTGCCGTATCCTTACAAATCATAAATCAGTGGGAAGCTTATTTATTCAGCTTTCAGATCATGTATAAATCTTAATTTCGGAATATTAACACTTACGACTGGTTTTGTTGTCCAGGGTCACAAATGTGCTTTTAATATCAGTTTTGCGCTCGTTAACGCAATCGGGTAGGTCTAGGGTTGGATTTGGTGTAGAGCATATTTCCAACATGAGAGAGCACGTTTAGTCACAGAGGTACATATTTTTAGGAGACTAAAATATCCCCTCTCCATTGCTAATTGCCATCTGTCGTTGATCTAATGCTACAACCATAAGCAGACTAGTTTACAACATATGGAATCACAAAGAAAATAATTTGTCAGTCTACACCTCAGCATCCTCTCATAAATGTGGCATTGCTCCAGAATTGGACAGTTCATTTTCTTTATCATCACCCTCTGACACTTAGAGATACAGTATATCTTTATAATTGACTGTAATGTATCTTTATTTGTCTGTCAACTGTGGTTTGCTCGGTCTGTAACATAATCTAATGTGTATTGGGTACCACATGCTAATGATTACCTAACAGGAGTTTAAACCAGCCTTAGCTACTCTCAGCACTGTTCAAATGTTGTTATATCACTAGTTTATACTGTAACTTGGTGCTTTTATGTTTGTGTTGTATAGATGATGTTGAATGGAGCTGTGGACTCATATGTGATTCAAGACCTGAGTCCTTTTACACAGTATAAGGTGTCACTGTCAGCCATCTATAAAGACGAAACAGAGAGCAGCCCTGTGGTTGTACTTGAGAATACATGTAAGATTTAAAATAATATTGTTTAAAGATTTAACACCAAAAAATGTACATTATTTCAAACTGACTAATTGATTTGTTTTTTTGTTGTTCTTGGTTATTTTTACTTTCCTTTGAGTGTGTTTCGCTATTATTTCTTTGCTTTGTTTTGTTTTTGTGCTTTGTTTTGCATTGTGGTTTTTTTTTGCTCTGCTTTGCTTTTTTTGTCATTTGTTATCAAATTGTTTTTTGTTGTTCTTTTTTGTTTTTTTTGCTTTTCTGTAATATTATTATTATTCTGTAATATTATTATTTGTAATAAAATTTGTTTTTTTTTTTGTTCTTTTTTGCTGTTTACTTTGCTTTTTAAAATTTTGGTGCTTGTTATGCTTTGTTGTCTTTCTGCTTGGCTTTGATTTTTTTGTTATGCTTTGTTTTTGATTTCAGTGGGCTGGGCCACAGAAGTTCCCACCACTTTTCCCTCCACTACAGCACGTAAGACAAAAATGACTTTATCCTACTGTTATTTGAACATTGGATGGACGATATCCCAAAATGTATTGTGTCTAAGTTGATCTGTGTCCTGTAGTTGTTCACCTTGGAGTGAGTAACCTGTGGGTGGACGAGGAGACGCCCTTCAGTATGCAAGTGAACTGGGAGGTGCTGGACTCAGATGTGGATGAGTACAAAGTGACATATGTCAGTGCAGACCGCACAGAAGAGACGGTGAGTAAACATAACCACAGCAAACTAATGCTAATATAACAACATAAGAGCTCGCTCACTTTTTGTCATCATCATCTTCCTGTCTTCTCCAACAGTTTAGCTGCAGTCTCTACTCCGAATCCGAGTACATAAAGAGGGCAACATACACTTGTCTTATTTGTGTCCTAGCGAGGCTGTTATTTCATAAAGCTACCTATATTGCTCTTGTGCTATAAAAATATAACAGAAAAATTTATTACCTCTGTGCTATTACATTGCAGGCTTATCATATTCCTCCGGGTAAGTGGAGTTCAACGATGCAGCTCTGCTGCTTGTGTTATCTATTGCAAGGACATGTCTTGCTCAAAGTGACCTTTTTAAATGCATGCACTAGAAGTCCCTTTGTCACATCCTGCAGTGATTCCTGTGGTGCATAATCATACAGTGAGGAACTGCAGGAGTGAATGAAAACATGCCTGTTCTTCTGATGTGAGAATCCAAAGTTGTTTTGGCATTTGCCTGACTTCGCTGCAACCTTGTTCTGGTGTGTTCAAGATATTTTGTGGATTAAAGTTTTGTTCAAACTCTGGTGAGTCGTAGCCCCTAACTGTACAGATTATTGGCCTATCCTGGGTTGCAATTCTCCTGGAGAATCATTGGGGGTCAAGCTGTAAAAGAGATGGATAAAGGAGATGGGACTGGGAAAAAGGAAATTCCATTATCTTTTCAAGTGCCATTTAGGTCACTGAGCAATATGTGAGAAGTAGAGAGGGAACCTGTAATGAATCTGAGAGGGATGGTAATGGAGAGCATGCCTCATTTGAGGGAAGGTTCCAGCTAAGTTTAAAAAGAGAGACAATCTCCTGCATTCAGGTTTCAGCACCATGGATTGGTGGACAGCTCCGCTAATGAGAGTGCTTCTGCAGGACGCTGCATAGCTAATACAGGAGGGTCTAAAACAGCAGGGGGTCAAACTGTAACTTCTTGACCATGGACTACTACACCTGACTGATCAAAGGAAGCTTAAATTGAGCATTTATGCACATACTAAGATTGGAACTTTTTGGGTAAATATGATAAAAAAATAGAAGAAAAAAAGTTAATATTTATATTCAGTAAAGATGAAATCGATTAAAGTAGTCTTGGTGAACAAAGGAGACTGTATTCTAAAATAATAAAATATTACCAACCACAAACTTTTGAATAGTAAAGTATTTTTAGTTTATGACTCAGTTTTATGTATATTAATAAGGGAAAAAAGGTGCCCTTTTAGATATAAAAAATGTCACGGAATAAACTCTGAAGATATTGTGCAGTCTGCTTTCTACATTTATTTTAATACCTGTGCTGGGCAGAAAATATAGAAATCAGTACTTTTAACATACAAACATCCACTAATTTACTTTAATTAAAGATGTAAAACACATACACTTAAACTGTTGGCAATTCTGAACCTTTAAGTTTTTCTTTAACTTCTTAATCTTTGCAGGGGAAACATTCCCAATACGACTTGTTTTCATTTGTCTTATTCGTAGTCTGTACATTGATAGTACTCTCACACACAGGAAGCCACTCCACATAATGCAACCCAACATTTCATTATCAACAAGCAATGGACTGCCATGGTTGTGTGTGTGTGTGTGTGTGTGTGTGTGTGTGATTAATGGTGTGTCTGTGGTGAATGACTGCAGTTATTGGATGCTGGCTACCGAGCTGAGTGCTGGCTTTCTTGATTTTCATCCAGCTCCCTAAAATTCAGTACAAATATTTCTAGTCTTTTGGCTTAGGATCAGAATAGCTTTTATGAGAGCTGATCAAACACTCAGATATTTGGAATTGTTTCGCTATACTGGCATTTTCTTTATATTTGACAAGCACTCCTTACACTAGCAGTTATCGTTCTCCTCTTATACACCTTTTAAGTGCATCCCATGAAAATTGAATCCTTTATAATAATGCTTTAGTAGAAAAAAATATTACAAGCTTACATTTTTCACTATTATACATCAAGTGTTAAATATTACAAGGTGCACCAGAGCTCCCAGAGAAATGAGAAAAATAGATTTAAAGCCATTTCCTAACTGTTTACAATTCATCATTCCTCTGTATGTACAATAATGCTTTAGGAAATGCTTCAGTAGGCTTCAACCATTAAAAAGAGCTGTGCAAATATAGTCTATATGGCAGACTATTTGACCATTTCCTTGAACTGAAGTTTGCCAACCAATCAATACATGAAGTACTCACAAATGAATCAAATGACAGATTTGGGAATTTAAGAAAGAGAAAATCATATTCATAAGAATTTCATATATTACCAAAAAGGGCCTGATAGACAATTTTTACAAACACCTACAAGAAATTATTCCTACCAAAGGGGGCAATTGCACTTTTTTTCTGATTTAGATATTTATTCATATATTAGTTGTTGTTATCATACTACACCTACACACACATTCTACAAATTTGGCTTCAGGTGATTTTAATTTTGAAAGAAGTTTCTTATGGTTTTCAAGGATGCAGTTATTTGATTAAAAATACAGTAAAACTGTCACACAAGGCTGTGCTTGTGCTGCGAGAATCCCTCGAGGCAGAGAGCAAAAGACACGATCGATTAAATGCAAATATTTCATCACAAAACCAGAGCACAAAACAAAAAGCTGACGGGGCAGCAGAAAATATACATACGAGGAAACACACCGACATTACAGACATAAGCGACATTAACAAGACCTGAATCCGAACGAAAAGACATGGGTTTTTAAATGGTTACAAATCATAAAGAAAGTGGGGACAGGTGCAAAAACAACAGGCGAGACGAATGAACTGATGAGGAATAAACCAAACGGGACCGGACCAAACCAAAATACATACAGACACGGGGGAGCACGAAACTAGACAGATGCAGAATGTGACAAAAACAGTATGTTGTGAAATGTTGTGACTTTTATTTTAATTAGCAAGCAAATATTAGTCCAGTCTTTAGTGTCACATGGTCCTTCAGAAATCAATTTACCATGCTCAAGAAACATTTATTTATTATCCATGCTGAAAACAATTATACTGCATACTATATATATATATATTTTTTTTTTTTGTGTGAAAGCAAACCATTTGTCAATGATGAATAGATAAAGACATTTCCATCATTTAAGTGCTTCCTTGCTGAATACAAAATATTAATTTATTAAAAAAAAACTTTCCCAAAACTTTTGAACATTGCTGTGTGATGGAAAAATACATTTAAATTCTTTTTTATTTATTTAGTTTATTATTATTATTATTATTATTTTTTTTTTTTTTTTTTACTACTCTCATTGATACTGTTCAGTATCCATACACACGTATATATTTAAAGAAAAGACAAAACTTTATAGGGTGCACTTTTTTTTTTTTTTAGATCTTTATGTACACACACATGTGTTTTTATACTGCATGATGATGGGTAATCCCAATAACTTCTACTGTTAAATTAAATGAAGCTAAATAAAATAGTTACATACTAATCATTCACCATTTCTGCGTTATGTTTGTAAATCATTTACTTCTATAATGAAGCTTGCTTCCACAAAGAGACCTCGAGGACATTTGGTCCTCACAGAGAAAGAAAAACACGCACACACACTACACCGTGCTTTGTCTGCTATTGAATATTCTGCTCTTCTCCAGGTGTTAGTCTCGGGAAACAGAAGAAGCGTGATCCTGCAACCTCTCCTCTCAGACACAAGGTACAAGATCACAGTGACCCCCATTTATGCAGATGGAGAGTCCACAGCTCTGTCCAAGGCCTCTACCGGCAAAACTCGTGAGTGTGAATGAACAAATGCCTCTGGAGTTCTCATAAATGAAATGCATTACGTGTTCTTCTTTCAAAACAAACAGTTATGCTAATTACATACTACTTTTGTGTAATTATATGGATTTGAGTTATTTCATAAAATCAACACTTCATTAAGACAAAACCCTGCTCGGCTAATATGAAATATTAAAAACGTCAACAACACACACTTACTAATTGTTTAGCATGTTCTTATGCAGCATTAGAAATATTTAGTGTCTAGTTATGCTGAACGACCTGGGTTCAATTCCCAAGTTGGAATAAATGAATTTTAAACCTGTGTTATTAAATTAAGTGAAAACACAACACTATGCCATTCATTGTATTAACAGGAGCGTGATCTCATTTAGTTCCATGTTAGTTAGTGATTTTAATAAGTTAATTCATTTGACCTTAAAGCAGTGATGAACCTGAGGCAGATTCACTTCTGATCTAATCGTGAGTGAAAAAAAACATACCTCTTCTTATGGGAAATCTTTTGACTCTCAGTTGTAAATCTGCATAGTATTATTGTTCAGCTCTTGCTAATTTTGTCTTGATGATATGAATGTACCAGATCCTCTTATACCATCAGTGAGATGCAGTGTATCATCACTAAAGCTGAATGGTCAGTCAATGAAACACATTCTTTAGCAGGTTAAATAGTATTGATTTTAGCTATAAATAAGCATAATAAATCTTATTCATTCCAGCCCTGGTGTCCATACTCTAATGAAGTGATCCAACCCGTCTGTTATTCTCTAAAGGGATTTATTATCTACAACTTTCTCCCAGTGATCACCTAAAAGTCCAGTGTCTGATTAGAGATGCTAATGTCACCTCACACTGAACTTGAGATCAGGTGTCTGCTAGTTGTCTTGGAAAACCTTTGCCCTTGTTTCTGATTGAGGTTGAGGTTAAATTAATTATGAGCGGGGTGATATTCACTGTGGAGGAGTGCTAATTATGTGAAAACAGAGAAAACTTTTTTTAGGATAATGCAGGGGATTCGGGGGAAAGCACTTCAGTCTGCAGAGAGAAAAAAAGTGTTTCTTTATCAATGTATTGATTAATTTATTTATGAATGGATACAGTATATTCAGCTAAAATACTGTAAATTGACCAAAGTGACATTGAAAACATAAAACATACATTTTAAATGATTATGATTTTTTCAAAGAATCCTGAAAAAGGACACAAAAATTTTAAGCAGCACAAATGTTTTTAACACTGATAATGAAAACAACAACAAATTCTAGTAACAAATGCATAACATTAGAGAAAATTCTGAAGGATCATGTGACATTGAAGACATCACAGGAAGAAATGACTAATGATTGATTTATCATTTTAAAATATTATGATAAACATTTTTTTTAATTGTAAGAATATTTAACAATAATATTTGTACTGAATCTTTTAAATTGGATAATTTATTAATTTAGTCTTCAATCAATAAATATAAATATATGTGTATGTATGTGTGTATATATATATATATATATATATATATATAAATACCTAAACATTTTAATGATATAGAATGTTGTGCAATTTAAATCACCAAATCAAGTTTTTATAAAGTTCAGCTGACCAGTAATTGATATTACCTGACCACATTACAAAAACTAATCATAATTCCTTCTTCTGATTGGTTAGTGCCACTTTCCGGACCCGCTAACCTCAGAGTGTCTGATGAATGGTATAATCGTTTCCGCATCAGCTGGGATGGCTCTCAGTTTCCCACTTTGGGTTACAGAATCATCTATCAGCCCATCTCAGGTATGTACACACACACACTCTAAGTCCTTTGCACAATCTGATATGCGCTTAATATTGAACTGGAAATTAGGTGTTGGGCGTCCTAACTAAGTCAGATTCCTCCCAGGGTTTTTTTTTTCTCCATTCCAGAGACCGTCTGCGTTTAATAAATCGTCATTATATATTACTATAACTATATATTACTATAATGTCTGTACAATCCCATTTAAAGATGCTGCATAGCATTTTATTCCAGACGTACATGAAGTATGCAAATAACTTTAGCAAAAAAAAAGTCTTGAGACTCAGGAGACGTATATAGACGGGTAGGATGAATTATTAGCAGCTTGTTGGAAAGGGCATTAACTGTAGGTGGAGATACTGTCTCCATGTCTGCTGCTTTGATTATGACTGTTCTTCCATCTGCAGTCTGAGATTCGACGGTAAACAGAAGCTTTAATGTGGCTGCAGCACACCAGAGGGAAAAATATCACGCTCCTCTGTTTTCCACTCAAGTCCAGCCCAATAAATTCCTTTATTCCATTATATGATCTTAAACTCCCATCTGCGGTGGAGAGAAATGGCTTCTCCACCTACATTTAATGTCCTTCCAAACTGCTCCCAACAGCTGCTAATAATTCATCCCTCCACCGGTCATTTCTACTGTCCAGAGCTCATTTTCTCTGTGTCTGTGTGTGTTGTTGAAGGGGAGGGATCACTTGTTCTCATTTCTTTTCACGTCTAGTTTTCCCAGGCTTTGTGATGTTTATAGTGTAATGCAATGAGTGTAAGTGTCTGTGAAATCCACCCCGTTCTTTTGCTGTGTCTTTTTTTAGTTCTGTCTGTGATGTTGTTGTAGAGAGGCATCATAGGCATTTAGTTTAAGTGGGCCAGAATGCGGTATTTTTTTAATTTTAGGGTTTGTTTCTATGCTGTATGAATGTTGAAAATGAAAAAAAGAAATTGCTTAAAGGGACATGCAATGTAGAATAATTAAAAGATAAATTTTAGATGTACTAAATAAGTAGGCTTATGTATATAATAAATACAACAGGCATACTCCTATTCCAGTCCACACAGAACATTTATTAAGCTGCAAAAATAGGTTATTTAGAACTAAAGTAATAATTCACTGAAACAAATCATCTGTTTCGTAGCCAGATCTTTATAATTACTCTGTTGATGCTGTTTACAAACCTGTTTAGTTGATTCATTCGTCAACTAAATTCTTGCTAACTATGATCCGGCTGGCTCATTTGAAAGGAAGATTTACAGTAAATAACAGTGTAAATTTAGTAAGGAACAAATAAAAATTTACATACACTGGAAACAGTTGAATAAATTCCAGTTAGGACGTTTCGCAAGGCGCATGCAAGACTCCCCGAGATGACTCGTTCTTCCCAAGTCACATTAAAGATTCGTTCAAAATCAACAATTTCATCAACATAAAAAATATCGAACGTTATATCGGACACATTTTTTATTAATATCGATCATTTGCCTATCGCGGTACATATCGTTATCGTTTTATCGCCCAGCCCTACTATAGGCAAGGATGTTTCTGTTGTATTTTCCAGCATTCTTCTCCGAACACTGTGCGCCATGTGCTTTGATTTATGTCATTTCTCTGCTACGCGCTTCTGTGCCACCCCCGTGTGCTTTCATCTGTTAACATGTGCGCCGGAAAAAATATGCGCTCCTTACACCCTGCTCAAGTGTGAGGTGCAAAATCGGCATAAACTCGACATGTTCAAGCGTCCAACCACACACGAATATCGAGATATATCCGCCCAAGTTGCCTCAGGTGTGAACGCACTTTTAGCAAAGAGGGATTTGAGAAAAAGATGACACTGGACAAGAGATACCAAAAGAAATATACTAAGTATATGTTACATCCTGCTAAAATGTTTTGGGACAACATACAAATATAAAAATGGGTATTTGTTTTATTTATCTGTACTTTTGACTTTTCAATTTTACTTTAGTGTTAATTTAATGTTAATTTAATTCAGTAATGTAAATATGTTACTGTTGTTTAATTTTTTACAATTTAGTTTTAATTTGTTGTTGCTAGGTTGCACTGTATACTGTATCTCAGTTGAGAAATACAGATTTCAGCATTATTAGTATCTGTGTGTGCATTTTCCTTGATAACAAGCAAGTTGAGTCCAACCACTTATACATCGTATCGCAATCGCAAATAGCAATTTTGACCTTAATAATCGCAATGTAACATTTTTCCCCAAATCGTGCAGCCCTACTCCTTGAGTTCTTTCCAATGCTGAAAGCTGATTCGATATTAATACTCATCCTACTACATCTCTGCAGAAGTTTTCCTCTTCTGCGCTCTCTCCTCCACCTCATAAGTAGATACGCCCCTTATTGTTGTTTGGCTACAAGTCTGTCGGCCCCGTTTTTTGAAAAATACATACCCCACCTTTAAACTCGTCCAGGGAGTATTTCCATGTAAAACCGCCACTGGTGCTTGCCTAAATGTTTTGTTTATTTATTGATCATAAAAACTGTCAGAATGATCAGAAAAACTAGAATATGTATTCAAAGCACCTCCATTACCAGTAGACTACCGTTTCCAGTGCGTGGAATGGTGTGCTTTGAGTGACTGAGCGGATACAGTATATCGCGCAGAAAAAGGAGACTGGCATTTGTCATGGTTTGGAAAAAAGGGGAGTAGATAACATGACAGAATAACATGGCGGATATTGCATTTTGAGCAAATGTGAAAATTTACTTTTCAATAGCAATTCAGATGTTGGCAGAAACACATTTTTTCTCTTTTTTTTAAGGTGTTTATCACGTTACAAATATATATAGATGTCAAGATGTCTACCAGCCATAGATGGTGGAACAAGAAACAGACTGATACCTTTGGAAAGTATTTTCTGCCAAAGTGTGCTGCTTCAATCAACCCTGTCAGACCCTCAAGGCAATCTCTCAGGAATGAGAGACCCCTTATTTGCCCGCTCATCGCCACCTAGTGACCATCATCCCCAACAATCATGAAATATCTCTGTGGCCCGCGCCCCCATGCCTACCATAATTCTCCTTTACTGCAGACAGCTCCAATAAAGGATTACAATTACAATTAAAGTAATGAGCAAAGGGGGGGAAAAAAGAGAAAAGTCCGAGGATGGATCCCCAGGCAAATTAAATTGCAGCACAGTTTGAAAGTGAGCACAGAGCAAGTCTTTTGGGTTATTACTGGCTAACCACCCCTCATTCCCTCAATAATTAACTTCCAAGTTTCGTAATCAGGAACCAGAGAAATTGAAACAAAAGTCGAAAATCCCAAAATGTCTACAGCGACCCATAGATCAAACTTCACCTATAAAGAATGCTCCTGGTGGATCACCTATACTTTCTACCATCGGTGTACTTTTAAATGACTCCCTGCAGGTGAAAGCAATTTTCAAAACCAAGATTTGAGCAACAGATGTGTCTCCAATGCCAAGAGGCAAGGCAAGGTGTATGATATAAAGACAATAATGGTGTAACGGCAATGGCCAAAGTCAACACTGGCATCTCATCAGGCAGACCCCAATTCCTAGGCTTTGGGGATGTTGTCTCTTTTTTTCCAGCGTTGTGGTGATAGCAGAGGGGCTCCGGAAATTCAGAGACTGCCGAGCCAAAACAGATCACTTCAAAGCGCCTTATTTAACGCTTGCTAAATTTTTCATCACAGTTGCTTAATATCCTGGGGAAGGGGAGCTTTTGAAGTTGCGGCGAGAGCGGGAGCGGGATGTTCTTCTGACAACTTTCCCTTTTTTTCTCCCCATCCCTCCTCCTTTCACCTCCTCCCTCTGCTCCTGCATACACCCTCGCTCTTTCCACAGGAGGCCAGTGATATTTGGGGCGCACGGTGGAGCCCCAGCAGGCAGAGTGAGGATGGGAGAGCATCCCATGGAGCCGGCAGTTACCATGCCAACATGCTGAGCGTTACAGTCACTGGCGGCAGATCGCAGGAGGGTACCGCAAAACACCACTGGAGGGAAATATATTTAACCTTTCACACACCTTTGAGGCAGAAAGCTCACCACAGAAGTCTAAAAGGCAAACAAGAGAGCTGACAAACATGGTTCTCTGACAGCCAGAGGGGATTTGGTGGGTTGATGTTTTACTCCACTAAACCTGAGTGTATGGTTAAATATTTGGCTTTTGCTGCTACATGTAAATTCAGGCATGTTATTCAGTTGGGTTTTTATAGGCACTCTGTGATTTAGTGCACGGGCTGATGTGCCTGTGGTTTTGACTTTTAGACTGGGAAAAAAGAACAAGGAAAGGTGACAGGAAAGGAAAGGAAAGAAAGATGGATAGGGGACACTGGGGAAAAAAATAGATAAAAAGGGAAAAGGTAACAAAAAATGGAAAGGAAAAAGAAAGGAAAAAAACAAAGGAATGCAAAGGATGAAAATCAAAAAATAAAAGGGAAGAAAAAAGTAAGGCAAAAGGAAGGGAAAAATACAAGATAATAGCAATACAAGGGAAAGGTAAATATAAAGAGCATTCAAATCATTAAAAGTAAAAAGGGAAAGAAGAAAAAGTAAGTAAAAACAGAAATGGAGAAGGAAAAGAACAGAAAGAAAAGGAGAAGAAAGGAAAGTGAGAAAGCAGTTAAATAAAGAAATAACGAAGTAGGGCGCAGTGTGTGGGAGAGGGACAGGCCAGGAAGGATAAGCCCTGGAGGCGAGAGCTCAACCCTCAGCACGACTGGTACTGGGTTTGACTGACAGGCCAGAGAGCAGTACAGGTCCAAACCTGCTCAAGCTCAGACTCCAGCCAGAGTCGCCTGCCACCGAGGAGCGAGGGCCGCCCATCTGGTGAGGTGAGTCAGAACCTGTTAACGTGACTGGTGTCCCCAGCCTGACACCCCGGCACTCCAGCTCAGAGCCTCCCTCCAGCCCTGCCACTATTCCCCTTCCGCTCATCCACATCAAATCCTTTCAGACACAGATTTCAATTATTCACCCCATCCAAATAATGCCTTGTGACATGAATTATCCAGAGCTGTAATAATCCACTTAACTGGGAAAGAGCAGCTCATCAAAAAGAGAAAAGCAGAGGAAAAAAAGGGGACTTGTCAAGCAGTTAGAAAGCCAAGAAGCCTTAATAATCGACATTTTTCCCCGCTGTTAAGGACAGTGCTTTGAGCATGGCTAGATATCATTCATAGCGGAAAATCACATCACACAAAACTGCACAATACATAGCCTAATTGTCCAATGATAGTAAATGCGCCATAGACAATCCAGGAACTACCTAGTTTAAGAGCATTAAAATAAAGAGAGCAGTTCCGCTACTGAGGATTACTAACGTTCATATCCAGGCTGTTCACCAAACTGCCTGCTAACAAATCATATAATTGGTCAAATGTTTTCAGATAACCAGTTAATGACAGCTTTGTTTAGGGTTGGTAAAATTTGAATCTTTTTGAAAAGACCAAGGCAGCATTGCTTTGATTCAAATGAAAATCTGATGAGCATTAGCTGCTTATGGTGCCACTGTTATTACTCTTTTTGTTGCTCAGATGTCACTCCTAACCTGTCTGTTTCTTCAGATGACAAGCTTCTCCTACACTTCTGCATTCTCTTCTGTCCACAACAAACCCAGAGAAATACTAATACAAGAAACCAACAAATACACAATTGCCAGAAGGCATTTATCTAAGGAGTGGCAAATGCTTTAACCTGGTAATCGTCATTTTCTTCCGCTATCTAATTATAAGAACAAACACAATGCTTGTAGTGCTTGCTTCAGCTAGTTAAAGGCATAGAACAGTATGTGTGGAAAAACCCATAAACACACACACAGTCATGTGAAAAATTTAGGGCACCCTATTGAATTCCACGGCCTTTCTCATAACTCAATGGCATAACTGAAAAATAAGCAGTTCTTAAAATTTGAAAAATAAAATGAAACCTCTGATGAACAACATCACAGCAACACATGACATATTTCAGTGTGTCATTTATTATATAACAAAAGTAAAGCCAAAATGGAAAAATTTGTGTAAAAACTCAGATGTAACAAAGTTAGGACATCCTTACTGTTAGCATAAGAATTAAGAGGGTAAGTGAGGCACTGATTATCAAATATTTAATTAACAGATCATCAAACCAGTGCGTGCACTTCTATAAAGGAGAGGTTCTGGCTGTTTGCTGGTCTGGAGCCTTCAGGTGTGTGTTAACACAATGCCAAGGAGCTGATCTTGTTGCTGTCATCAATCTGGGAAGAGTAATACAGCCATTTCCAAACAATATTAAGACCATCACTGTACAGTGAGGAAGAATGCTCACTAGCGGGAGACATTTAAAAAAAGACACCAATCCTCCTAGGAGTGAACAATGCACTCTTTTGTAAATCTCTAAAAAAGTATTTTAGAGACTAATGTGAGAACATCCGTCCAACAGCTAAAGCTTGGCCAAGATTGGGTGATTCCACAGAAGAAGTGATCCAAAGCACAGCAGCAAATCTACAACCGAGCTGAAAATAAAAGAATCAAGGTGTTTCGAATTTCGGTATCCCAGTCAAAGTCTAGAACTCATCTTGAGTCAAATGCTATGATGAGAGCTGTACATAAACAAATGCCCATAAACTTCAATAAACTGGAGCAATGTTGTAAAAAAAAGTGTACCAAAATTTACCCAGAACAATTAAAGAGACTGATAATGACTACAAGTTATTTCTGCTAAAAGTAAATCAACAGGCTACTGAATCATAGGATGTCCTATCTTTGTCACACATGGCTTTTCCATCTTGGCTTTGTTTGGATTGTAAACGTATTAGTCTTCTAATAAGATATATATATATATATATATATATATATATATATATCTCTTATTGAGCCCAAACATTATTTGAATAATTGTGTATTTATGAATCTACAAGTCCAAAACAAATGGTGAATTTTCTATAAAATACAGCCTCCTCTGGGTTACTGCTTTTTACAAGAGCAGTATGACTAAAGACACCAATGACTAAGAAATATTCAAATAATGTCCTTGACATGACTCATCCAGTCACATTTTAGAACAAAGCATTCTTATAAATCAACAGGCAATACAAAAAGAAAAACCATACCATGTTTCACTAACAATTGTGCTTTTTTTTAATTTTATTACACACATAATGCAATAATAACGTAAACGCAAACCTATTAATTTAAATGTTATCCAGTGTTTCAGTATAAAACGGATGCTGGTTATAGTCAGACTCACAATCACTTACCAGCGCTTCTCTCGGAGGAGCGTCTTCTCCGGCCGGAGCAGTGTTCTGAAAGAGAGCAGCAGCCTTGTGTTACAGCGCCATCTAACGGCAGACTTTGACAAACAAATAATTCTATTACGTTACAGACCACTGTTTGACAATACATGACATATCTGAACAAAGAAAGGCCATTTAAGGTTATTGTGTGGATCAGAGTATCACAGCTAGCTTTTTAAAATCATAAGGCCTTTTTATAATATTTATATAATCATGACCAGTACCCCGCTAGAACTTGGAGGGTTTTTTTTGTTTTGTTTTTTTCTTTCATCAAGGATGCATTAAATCGATCAAAAGTGACTAAGTAAACATTTATAATGTTTAAACTCAAGTTCCACTATTTCTCTATAGACTGTAATTTGATTCTAGAAAGAGTTCTAGAAGTGTTTACAGCATGTCTGATTGCTGTTCAATGCCATTAATACTCCTGCCTTTATCATCAGTTTGCAATTGCACTAGACTTTACTATTTATGTCCCAATCAGTGCATGAAGATATTTAATTTACTAATAAGCCACTCAGTTGACTCTTTTAAAAGAAAATATTTACTGATTGTAAACGTATTAGTCTTCTGAAAGCAACCTTTGGTTAAACATTAGGCTCAAGGACACAATAATAACAGTTTATATATAAAGTTGTACATTTTGGGGTCTGTTTTTTAAATTGTTCATTCTTTTTTTCAACAAGACTGCATTTATTTTGTTTAAAAACAAAACAAAAAATATAAAAAATATTACATATCATTATTGAAATATGTTGATAATAGGGCTGTGCAATTAATCGCAATCGCTAAAAAAAAAATAAAATAAAATAAAATTTAAAAAAAAACGCAATTTAAGCACATGCAATTTCTAAATCGCATAAGGCTGCAATTTTTTTCTATTAATTTATTTAGAT
>JAUCNO010000236.1:13896407-13918580 GCA_032353835.1 Enteromius viviparus | reverse complement strand
TTATTTTATTTTATTTTATTTTATTTTATTTTATTTTATTTTATTTTATTTTATTTTATTTTATTTTATTTTAAATATTCATTTTCATTTTAGTTTAGTTTAGTTTAGTAAAATAATTGTATATATGTATATGCATATGGAAACCCCTGTGTACTTTTCCATTTATTGCACCCCATCCTGCATGAACAATTCTTGCCATTAGAGCTGGGATGCCCTGCAGAAATTGCTAAATACACCTTGCATTTAAGTGGTATTTGAAACTTCCGCTGGAAGGAAAATTACTAACTACAGAATTTACATACAGGTCAGGGGGCAAACATTGTTAATTTGCTTTAATTTTGCATTAATGCATTAATTTTTAGACCACTGCTTTTTTGTATAATTAATGCTTTAATGCATGAGTTAACTTTGATGGCCTGATTGCTATTATTTTGTAAATGCACTTTAAGTAAAGCCGTATAAGAACAATTCTACATGGGCGGCTCATCAAATTAGGCTTATGTGTTCTTCTGTGTCTGAACAGATCTGATTACGCTGAAGGAGGCCCTGACTCACAGATTAAATTTACAGGACTGCTAGTCAATAACAGCACAACCTGAACTAATCAGATCTGTCCCGCTAGACTGTCATAATAAGCGCTCAACGTGTTTGTTTTCGTTATTGATTTTGTTCCTCGTCTCAAAACCAAATTAAGCAACTTGTGAACAAAGCCTTACTTGACATTTTGAAATCACACACATATGATTCACAGATCCTAAAAATGATCTTAGTATCATGTGACACGAGAAATATAATTGCCTCCTAGTTTAAGTGTTTTTTGTGCTGCATGTGAGAGATGTTTAATATCATCGTTCATAAAAGAGAGGAGTTGCATATACATATGTAGCCTATACAAATAAAGATTATAAAAAAAGGAACACTAGACTAATTCTGTGAACTGTAATGAAAAATATGCATGAGGTGGTTATTCGATTACCATTCCCAAAAGCCGTGTGGTGCAATTAAATGTTAATGTCATTCTGAGAGAGTGCAAGTTCTCCGTCTCTGTTTAGTAATGAGCAGCCTGAGTGGAAATATTTGACTAAATCTGTCATTTTGCATCAGAAAAGAAAAACAAGGAGCACACATGGAGGTGTTTCAGACCACACTGCTGCTTACTGAGCTGATTTAAAGCATGTTGAGGGATAAACATGCTGTGGTTTTTAAACACAGTAACTCTCTGTGACAGTTTAACAAAGAAAGCAGATGTTTGGCTTTGAACTTATGATAATCTCTAAATAGAACACTTGTGAAAGAATATTATTACAGTTCCAAGGTTAACAAATGAGTTGTCTTGCCTGTAAGTTGCACACAATGAAGCGCTGAAGAAATTATTCAGTATTTCTGGGATTTTCACTTGCTAACCGATTTCACACTGGATACTGTACAAAGCATGGTACAAAGAGGTACAATTTCTTGATTGACACTAAAGTGGGACAATATATAGGCAATAATATTAAGCAGTAATGTGAAAATCACAAATGTCTCTAAATGCAGAAAAAAGTTTTATTTGGCAAAAAACTGGTGATTTGGTTATTATAAAATTACATTTTTCACCACAATTTCAAACACTGAGAATAATATGAAATAATAGTTGATCACCAAATCAGCATATTAGAATGATTTCTGAAGGATCTTGTTAAAACTAAATCCCGAAATCCAGCTTTGCTATCACAGAAATAAATTACATTTTAAAATCTAATCTAATTTATATGGGATTGTTTTAGTTCGTGTCATTGTTGCTGTGAATAAATAGTGTGTTTGGCTTCTTTGAGTATGAGCACAAAGCAAAGAGGGGTAAATAGCATGCTTCCACCATGACTCCTCCTTGAGGGAGGTTCTTATCCACCTCAACACACGCACAGCTTCTGTGAAAGAAAAACTTCTGTGACCTCAAGCACTCATATGGGATTGCATATGTTGTGCGTGCTCGAACTATTCTGAGGCTTTATGCTCTTAAAGTGTTGTACTCCAAAAGTATGTTACACTTGAGGCGTTTTAAATGTTACATTGTTTCCCTTCCCTCCGCTGGTCTGTTTCTCAAAAGAGCCTGATATTTAGGGCAATGAGGCATGTTCAGTGGAAGAACACTTAAACTCAGTTGGATCACTGGCTAAAAGGAAGCAGCCAGAACCGTATTATATAATTTGTGCAGACAGATCTGACAGTAAGTTGTTGTTGTTGAGTCTCTATCCCCTACTGAGCTACTTCAGGTGCATCCCAGTTTAAAACAGTAGTGGAATGGATGTTCCAGTTAAAACACATTTCCACCTGTCCTGTTACTTTGCTGTTAGAGTTTGTGTATCTGGAACTGCTAACTATTCAACTGTTCCAAAAAAAGTTCATGCTGCCAGTTACGGTGGTCAGCCAGAGTTAAACACATGCTGTTCATTTAGTGAGTCACCCATAGATTCAGTAAGTTTTAAAATTAAATTGGTGAATTATGATTTTTTTGGAGAGTCTTTTGTTTGTGAATCAGACTAGACTCCTCGCGATGTATATTTGCGACATTATTTGGCAGTTTTTATCTCATCACATTTATTTTGTAATGCAATCTCCCATTCACGACTTGGCTAATGATTTATTTTGCTAAAGAAAAGCTGTACAGGAAGCACTGGCACTTTATAATGTGCTATCTTCATCTCTGCTAACTGTTTCTTAGATTGCGTTATGAGAATTGGGACTTTTGGGGCGTTTAACGGTTTCATATAAATGTGCTAAAAGAAAATGCTATGCTGTATCGATATTGATATACCACAGTTTTCACAAAGCATTGTGTTTATCGAATTTCTTTCATTTTAGGGCGTACCGGGTAAGGATGGACCCCAGGGAAGACAAGGCCCTCCAGGACCAATGGTAAAATAATGGGATAAATGCAATCTCACTTTCGAGACTTTCTGAGGTTTGGTCATGAACCTTTTGTCCTCTCAATATCTAATTTTAGGGAAGCCCTGGAGCTCCCGGGGCTCCAGGACCAAGTGGATCTTCAGGGCAAATGGGTGATCAAGGGGCACCTGTAAGTATTGCATTGCAATCATGTTGAATAAACTAAAATGAAATAGTGTAGACTGCAAGTCGTGGCATCAGCTGATAATTAAGTCTGTGTAGTTAAGAAAGAGGTAAAGTGTTGGCTCAGTTCTGTAAATGTGAAGTTCTTGTTTAGCTGAAGTAACACTGAATTCTGGCAGACTGTCCTTCTGCTGATTCATTCTCTTAAGTGTCAGACTCTAGCATTATTTCCACTGAAGTACCAGACCACCAAAGCTGAAGAGAGGAGGACCAGAATTAAAAACACTTTGAGGTCATTAAGCAAATTGGTATTTTGGTTCCTTACTCAACTGATATTGAAACAGCATGATTTGATGATGGTGTGCTGATGTTCTCATTAGCCTACTCTTGGCAAAGTTCAACAATTGATGGGCAAACACTAGAATATCATACAGTATGCCAATTTACCAGCAGAGCAATCCGTACTGTTAAACTTTGCCTTAGTTAACCATATTTACTAGAAAGACCTTAGGCAAACAGGTTTTGCTGGTAAACAGAATGTTTATAGTGGTCCTCCACCTACAGCAGAGGTGTCCGATTCTGGTCCTGTGTCCTGCTGAGTTTACTGTACCTATTCAAAACATTCTCCACATTCAGGGGTGTTTGAGATCAGCTCTGCAGGATAGTGGCGCATCAGGATCAGAATCGAACATCTCTGCTTTAACCCTAAGCCACTCAGGACATCCTGAAGCTAGAGTAACACCGAACCTACACTGGTCAGTTTGGGGCAGTCGTGGCTTAATGGATAGGGAGTTGGACCCAAAGGTTGCGGGTTCGAGTCCCAGGTCCGGCAGGGATTGTGGGTGGGGTTATAAATTACCAGCACTCTCGCCACCTTCAATACCACGACTTAGGTGAGACCCTTGAGCAAGTCACCGTTCCCCCAACTGCCCCCCAGCCCCGGGCACCGCAGCAATGGCAGCCCACTGCTCCGGTGTGTGTTCACGGTGTGTGTGTGTGTTCACTACTGTGTGTGTGCGCAAGTTGGGTGGGTTAAATGCAGAGCACAAATTCCAAGTATGGGTCACCATACCAGGCCACTACACAATGACTCACTTATCTATTCACCAGGGAGAATTTTGCTTTGAAGGTCCACGCGTGTAGAAGCTAAAAAACCACCTACAGTATTTATCATGTAGAGTCACTTTATTCATGCCTCGAAATCAGTTATGAATGCTGGAGCAGGCAGGTCCACATGAGTAGACTTTTGGCTTTGAAGCACTTAAATTTGAGTCTCACTGTAGCTCAGTTTCAGCCTGCAAAGATCTATCTTATACAGTCCGAACGGTCAGAGACCTACTAACTGAGAAACCTCAGGTATTGTTTGCACAGAGCCTTCGACTGAGCTGTTTGTTTCCCATTTGTCTTTTAGGAGCACAAGGGATTCTGAATTAACGTCAGTCTGTATGAGTTTCCTGCTGAGTGACACCTATATAAGCTGGAGTTCTATTTGTTCTTAGATATGTAAAGTAGAACCATATGCTCCCGCGCGGTCATTGAGGAACATCTGCAGAGCTCGATTGCAGTGTAACCTCTCAACACTGATTTGAAACCTGTACGTTTTTCTTTTTATAAGCCCTGGAAGAGAGATTGTCAGTAAGATGACAAGTTTATGACCAATTGTGGCCTAGTTTATTGAAGAGCAGGGCTTTGTTAATTCTACTACAATATAGATATAGTGCCATAACCTCCTGCTCCGATGTGTGAAATTACACGCAGTACTTTAAATAAACTATGATCCTATTCTCACGCAGCCTGGCGCAACAACCACATATCCTAACAATGAGTCCCAATGAGCCTCCAATGAGTCTGTCTCAGGGTTACATCTCATTTTTACCCAGATGTTATGATATCAGAATTGTTTAGCAGCCATGGCGCTTTGGCCTCAAATCCCAGTCTGTTTTCCAACACGTTAGGTCAGTGAAGCATCCATTTTATGTCTTTGGCTCATGCGTTTCATCCGTGATCGATTTGGTCCGCTCTCACATTCAAATCCCCCTTCTCCAAACAGTCATTAATGTCTTTGTGTTGCTTTTTTTTGTCTTTCTCTTCTCCAATCGGTGAATTCTGAAATGTTTGTCTTCGCTTTCTTTTTCTCTTTTGCAGGGCCCTCCCGGCACCAAAGGCGAGCGAGGAGAGAGAGTGAGTCTCTAATCTGCATCTAAACTGTCATAGAGTTTTAGATTAGGGTGGAGGCATGTGGCATTCGGGTGGTGCACATAATGGCGGTTTATCAGCAGCAGGATTAAGAGGCTTGCTGACAGGCCTCTTGATGAAAATCACAGAAGCAACGCTGAATTATAGCTCCTTCGCTTTTTCGCACTCTCTCTAAATGCTTGGGGTTTTTAATTCAGTCGCTGCGGGGGCATTAGAAGAAGCACAGGTACAGCTAAAGCTGTCTGTCAAGCCTCACAGTCAGACTCGGTCCAGAGCTTCCACACAACAATGCATTTGTGTTTTTATTATGCGATTTCGCCACTGCTGTGGTACCGGCCACCACACAAAGGATGTGTGGAGAGTGTTAAATTTGGTGAATTAAACACCCACGTTGTAGAGACTCTTAGCCTCCATTTAAAGCAGCTAAAGTGTATTTATGTTGTTGGATTTTTTTCCCTGTGGAAAGCAGCAGCTTGTGGTCTAAATACATGCTGTATTCTTGCTTTTAAGGTGTTAAGACTGGTGTTAGTGGATTAGAAAATTAATTAGCACACAGAGTGTTGTCAAAATAGAACATTTATTCCTTTACTTAATTATTTTTTGATAATTGCTATTTCCTGTAGTATGGCAAGTAACAAAGCTCTGTTTAAAATATTTTTTAATATCAAGTTAAATATGTGCAAATATAAAAATCTAAGTTTGAGACTATTCTAGTTCTTTTTTAGAAGCTTTCATTGTTGCAACTTTTTTTTGGCAGACTGATGAAAAACTGACGCTCACAATTTGTGTAGCAGAAGAAATCAGGCAAAATCACAATGGAACTGTCACTTTTCTCCAGTTCTTTGCATTTTGTGTGAAATTTGCATTAGGTGGACTGAATAGTCTGTGATCATGCTGAGAGTGATACCAACCACGTTATCCTCCTCTATGGTGTTTTTTTTTAGAAGTAGAGCATATGAAAAAAATATGAAGAAAAATTAGAAAAATGTATTATATATACAATAAAGTCTACCTTGAACCTAGAACCTTGTCTTGTTTTCAGAGTAAAACAAGCTAAAATTAAGTGAGTTTTTACCTGAAACAAACAAATTAATCTGCCAATGGGGTAAGCAAAATAATCTTGTTTTCTGTTTGAAATATGATTATTCTAATGGCCTCAATTGCAGATTATTTTGCTTGTTCTAAGCAAAAAGTCACTTAACTTTTTACTTTTTTTTCTAAAAAACAAAACAATAATTTTTTACTTGTCTCGATAATCCTTCTTGATTTAAGAATTTGTAGATATTTTCAGGAAACAAGACAAAAAATGTAATCTTAAAAAGCATTTTTTTGCAGTGCAGGTTCTTAAGATTTGCATATCAGACTTGCTTATACACTAGTTTATTTTTCATAGCTCTCCTAGAGCATAACTTACGCTCAGTGCTGAAGGTTTTAAATGATTTACAATATTTAACTTCTAATATTTAAAATTCGATACTGCACATCCTCATCTGAGTGCGATGTTGTTTGTTCTCAAAGGGTGATATGCAGTCTCAGGCCGCTGTCCGTGCCATAGCACGACAAGTTTGTGAACAGCTAATTCAGAGTGAGTATATTTTTTGTACAAGTACTATTTAATTTGACGCCCGTTGTACCAAATTTACGACTCATGGGAAGCTATCTAACCCCTGCTGATCAGCTAAATGAATTTTTTTTCTCCCTCCTCCTCAGGTCACTTGTCTCGCTACAACTCAATTCTGAACCAGATTCCCAGTCAGTCTGTTTCAGTACGAACAGTTCCGGGTCCACCGGGTGAGCCTGGTCGACAGGGCTCTCCAGGGCCACAGGGAGAACAGGGTCCTCCTGGCAGACCAGGATTCCCTGGACCCAGTGGGCAAAATGGGCGTCCAGGAGAGAGAGGTAAACATTTTTACATGTGAAATAACCTACTGTGTCAGTTGATTCTACGCACTGCTGATGAAGTATGCAAAAGGAAAATGTTTTGAATTTGTAGGCATTAAATTGTGTAGTAGCTGCGCTTGTAAATAATAATAGCAAAGTTAGTCAGTGGGCTATTACTGTAGATGCATAAACAAAATGCAAAGTGGGTTCTGGTTTATTTTTTAAGTGTAATAAACATAGTTGATTAGTATGATTAGTTGATGGGTAGAAAATTTGCCCTGCAGCTTAAGGTTAAGCAGAGATCTTGTAATTATAACAATCCTGAACATTAGTAAGACCTCTCTGACCCCCTTTCGTAATAAATTTTGGTATAATCTTGGCTTACCTTAATAACACCCGTCACCATAAACAATATGTTAACTACTAACTCTTTTTATGGTTAATGTTAGTAGGCCAAAAACAACTACTTCAAAGATGCCACAAAGTGCTACAAATGCTTCAGTCTCTTTAGTATTTAACAGTTGAATTGAGGTTGACAGCCTCTTAAGCAACCACAAACTGCACTGAAAAAGTGAAAAGAACAGTTTGCCTGAAAGCTTGCCTAAAATGACACTTCCCATAGAGATGATTTTGTTTAAAATTTGTTTCATATTTTCCTTTATACCGGAGTGTATGCTCAGAACAATTTAGTTTGGGTTTTATTCATCTTTTTTTTTCACATTACAGCAAGCAGATTTCAAAAAAACAAAATAAATTAAACATTTAATAACAAACTTTCATATTAAGTTAACATTATACTTTCATATTATTGTTAATTTAGACTATATTTATTATGTTTTGACAAAGTGTTGATCCAAAGCTTTTTTTGTGTGTGACTAAAATCCAAAACAAAAAAATATGGAAGTTTCTATCCCCTGAATACAACTGTACACAAATTGCATTAGATCTGCATGACCTTCCTGCCAAGAGCAACTCTTAGCCAGAGTCTTTATCATGAGTGAGTGTCCACACTGCTCAGTCTCCTGTCCTCTATTAGAAGAGCTCTGACACACAGCCCGAGGTTTCAGCATGAGATATTTCACCATCATTACTGCTTCTCTCAGGGATCTGTGCACTCAAACATTCAGATATCAAGCAGGAGCATGCAGAGCATGGTTACGATGCAGTCAGTGCAAAACAGAGCCGCTAATGAGGGATAAAATATGGGGGGTATTTGTCTGTTTATGTTAACATGGGGCCTATAATGAGGAATCTTATTCAGAAGTTCTCTTTTAGATTGTCAGTGTTGTTCAGAGGTGATGAAGATCAGGCTGTCTGTGGGGCAAAAAGCTGCTTACATTCAGACCCTTAGAGACAACAGTTTGGACAAATGAACCATGTTTCAAGGAAATCTTATTATTCCCATTCATTTCAAGGAGCTTGTTTGTGTAGTTCAAGCATCTGCCAGTGGAGGTTTACTGAATCAACTGGAACGCCAACCGCTTGCTGTTTTATTTCCAATGCTGACTTCTGAAAGAAAGAAAGAAAGAAAGAAAGATACTATAGATAGATAGATTCTTATTGATCTGCATGAAAAAAAAAACTATTGCAATTTATGTTTTCATACACTTAAATACTTCAGAATGTGTTATTATCACCATCTAGATCTTTTATTCCTTCCCTTATGGTTTCATACAGATGTGGAAGATGTTTAATCACATGGAAAGAGAAGGATTCAGCTTCCTCAGATGGGTTTGCATGTTCTAACATATCCCTGTCTCTTTGTCCAGGTCTCTCAGGAGAAAGGGGAGAGAAGGGCACTCCAGGGATCGGGACACAAGGCCCTCGTGGTCCTCCAGGGCCCCCAGGTGAAAGACTATTCAATTGCTACACTTAAGTCAAAACCAATGACGACTTTGTCCTCAAGCCAGTAGTAAAAAATTAATTTCAATTCAAATGGTCTTCTTATTGCACAGATTATTGGAGTTTCCATTATTAGATGTCCTCTGTAAAAGATAACACAAGCTTGCAAACTTTTAATAACCTCTGCACACATCTTGATCTGCTTTGGTTCCTTTGATTCCTGTCTAGAATATCAAGCAGATATTGAAACAATATTTGGGTCAGGGAGAAATGTTTTCATATTGATTTTAGCAGTATGGCTGGTTGGTAGACTTTGAAAAATGTCAGAGTCGGCTCGCTGTTAATTGCGCTTTGATCAATATTCTTCACAAATGAAATTCGTTGAAGCAACATTGCTGTAACAGCCAGTGACATCCGAGAAGGATGTGGGCTGGAAAGGGCTAAGACTTATATTTAGTGAGGAAGAAATCCAGACACATTGGGTGTGGAGTTCAGCAGAGTTTTGTGAGGAAGATATTAATGGCCAATGTCTTATCCCACTCAGGGCCTCCTGGAGAAGGTAGGACAGGAAGTCAGGGCCCTCCAGGGAGACCTGGAATTCAAGGCACCTCGGGACGTCCAGGTATTCCTGGTAGCCCTGGCCCTGCTGGACCCCCCGGTTACTGTGACCAGAACTCCTGCATTGGATACAACGTTGGAGGTAATCCTCTCCTTCTCTTCCTCTCTCTCCCAAACTCTCTTTATCTGTCAAGGATTCTCAGTTTTTTTCAAACTTTATTCAGTCAGGTACATTCAGTGGGTCTCATTTACTAATGATTGTGTACATGTGATCTTACAGTTTGCATGAAGCAAAGATTCTCAGGTGGAATTTACACCCGATTTATAATGTATGCACATATTTTTTTGTATCTTGATGAATGCAGATTATTCTAAATAATGTTACACACCCACAAAAATTGACATACCCATACAAAACAAAAATTGAATTTAAATTGAATTAGAAAATTAATAAACGACAATTAATTGAAATTCATCCAATTGTAAAATGTAACTTGGAAAGCAAAACTTGTTGGGGGTAGGTAGTGTGGGTAGGTAGGTAGATGGATGCCATGGATTGGTGAACGGATGGACGGGTGGGTGGATGGATGGAAACTATAAAAAGATTGGTGGATGGATCAATAGATAGGTGGATGGACTCTATAGATGGATGGGTGGGTGGATGGATGGATGGACTCAATAGATGGATGGGTGGGTGGATGGGTTAATGTTTGGTTTGACAGGAGGGTGGCTGGATAGACACTCTATACAGATGGGTGGATGGATGTGTGGATGCACACTATAGACAGATGGGTGGATGGCTAGACAAACACTATAGACAGACAGGTAAGTGCATGGTTGGTTGGTTAGATGGACAGTATTGAAAGATGGGTGGATGGATGGACAAAATATACAAATGGGTGGATGGATGGATGAATGGATGGATGGATGGGTGGGTGAATGGATGGTTGGTTTCTTGGTCTGATGAACAGTATTTATGGATGGGTGGATGGATGGATGGACACAATATACAGATGGGTGAATGGATGGCTGGGTGGTTGATAGATGGATGGATGAGTGGATGGACTGTAGACATATGGGTGGGTGGGAGGAAGGTTGGTTTGTTGGTTGGATGAACAGTATTTACAAGTGGGTGGGTGGGTGGGTATATGGACTCTATGGACAGATGGGTGTCTGGATGGACAGACTCTATATGCGGATGGAGATCATTGATGGATTGACGGACCCTATGGACAGGTGGGATGGTAGAATTGGTTGGATGGACATTAAAGGCAGATGAGTGAGTGGATGGATGCTATAAAATAGATAGACAGTGTAATTAGATGGCTACGATCCAAAATGATATGGTGTGATATAGAATAGATAGATGGATGTAATAGATACAGACAGACAGACAGGTAGGTAGATAGATAGATAAAAATGTTCTATGCAAAACAAAGTTCTATGCAAAAATAGATGCGTATGCCCAGTTAGTGAATGAAACCCAATGAATTCTGCATGTACTGTAGTTGTCAAGGTAACCATGGATACTGAACGTCTTAAAGTCAATTATAGAGTTAGTCTGGTAACAGCCTCCCTGACGAGTCCTCATTGAGCTGTGGGTTTAAGACTGCTTTAGGCTTCACTGATAATAATCACCATACAGCAGACTGATGAGGGAACACAACACACCATCTTCCATACTGTTATTCTCCACGGCCTTTTGAAGTGCTTCGCACATTCTCGCTTGGGATTACATTTCCATAACTATTAATGAATGGCAAACCAATAGCTTTAAACAAGCTTGTGGTCTGACTCAGAGATTTTCATCCTATTAAACTAGCCCTTCCCAAACCATTATTTTACTTATACTTTGATAGCTTTTAGACTTCATGAGAAATTTATAAGAGTGAGCTGTGTGCTTACAAGCATTTCAGTTTTTAATATGAGAAACACTGGACCGATCTGGACAGTTCTCATTTAAATAATTGATTTATCAGATCGTAGCGAAGCTTTCTACCCAATGCCTCACAGGTTATTGCAGTTTTGTATTGTGCAAAAATAACGCTAATGTTCTCTCGGGTTTCTGCCATGTAAGGCCGTTAAATGACAGTGTAATATTCCACTCAATAGATGAAATACTACATCAACACTTTTAAGATCTATAAAGGTTATAGCTTTAAGCTTTCAGTCAGCATAAAATCTTGCAACACAGCTTAATAGTATTGTAAATTGCTCTGTAACTTATTCAGCCCTCATTTTCTGGGATAATACTTCATTTCTAATGAGAGAATGTACGTTTTATGTGTATTGACCAGATTTTAATGCCTTATTGAGAATCCTTGACTCTCCTTTTGAAGTGCCACTATGTAAAGATTACAGTCTGGCAGTTGAGGTGTTGCTGAGAGCACCCTGATGGTCATTCGGAGCTCACACTTACCGCAGTGTCTCTCTCCTCTCTTACCGGGCATCACTGTCTCACACCTGCATGTGAAGGTCCAGCGCAGTATGAGAATGACTACTGAGAAACCATTGAGAGCCACCTGCTCTTCACCTTTCTCCCCTTCATTTCTTCATCGCATCTTCTTCCATGGGCCAAAACCAAAGACTGCATCTGGGGAGGGTTTTTTCCACACGTCCCAGAACTCGATAACTTGGTTCCCCAACCCTCAAAATGTCACCACCATTGAAGCCTTTTTAACCCTTTTGAGCATTGTGCAAGGCTCAGTTTTAGTGTTTTCAGCCTTCTCTGGCCTAAATGTTCAAATTTGAAGCCCGCTCTCTTAAAAACAAAGGTTCCTAAATAAATAATAATATCCGCTATAAAGAACCAATTTTGTATTGAAAATGGTTCTATGGATGTTGAAGGTTCTTCATGGAACCACTGTTGCTAAAAAAATTACTTTTATTTTTCAAAGTGCACATCTAAATCAGTTCCTGGAAAAAGCCATCCATTACCATTCCTGTTTGTGCTAATGTCAGTTGCTTGGCTGGCGCATGACCCTTGAAAGTATTTAAAATCGTCCATCTTTGCTCAATTCTGCAGTCACATTTTTTTTTTGCGCCAATCACCAGAGCCATAAATACCTAATATCTCCAAAATAAATCAGTCACTATAGTAAATGTTTGAATGAAAATGGAGATTCTAGCTAGATGGTGTAGTTTTAAAACTTACCAGCAGGGGCTATTTGAGCCATGCTAAACTACTTCCTCTTTGTCTCAACTAAGCTAATCTCAGTAACAACTCTATTCTACTTTTCTGACTTCATTTTCTGCCTTTATCTCTTTGCTTTTTCCTTTTCTCCATAACTCAACACCTGCTTACTTGGTGGTGGTGACTGAAAAAGATGGCAACCGATCTAATTCCCCCATGTTCCCATAGTACAACAGTTACCCTCCAACCCTTACCAAAACTACGGCCCCGCCACCAACTACAACAATGACGAGGAGGAAGAGGACCCTTACGGTGGCTACCGTGCCTACCCTCCTCAGTACTACCAACCCAGCTATCCTGACCCCCATGCCGCCAGGTTTGGCCCCGCCCACCCTGGTGACACGGTGGGGATAAGGTCACCTGGCACGAGTCGCTTCTCCCGCAGCACGGCCGAAGAGGGGAACGTCGAGGAGTTGGAAGTGCAAGTGAAGGCAAAATAGCTCGGGTGGCCAGCCCCGGCAAACCGACCATCCACATACAAACACTTTTCATCAGAATATCCTGCAGGATAGGACTGAGGGAAATCCGAAAAGTGCCTGCTATATGCATTTTAATTTGGGGTGGGTTTGTGGAGAAGATTAGAAAATGAAACTGCCGATATTTATCCAGTGACTTTTCTGTCTTTTGTGAGGCTGCATGTAGCCAATGAGATGAAAAGCAAGATCAAAGAAGGAACACTGCAAGCAAAAAAAAAAGAAAAAAAAAAAGCAGTTTTTTTTGTCTGGTTGTCCAGTAGAAATATCAGAAAATAAATGCCAAAACCCGTCATAAGGGTCAATTTTGTGAAAATGAGATTCAAACATTATCTAAAAGCTGAATGAAATAATTTTTTTATTGATTTGTGGTTTGTTAGGATAGGACCCATACAATGTATGACGATGACCACTTATGACTGGTTTTGTGCGCCAGGGTCACATATCAAATTTTCCCGAGATATATAATAATATACATTGCATTTATTTTCCTTGTCTTAATCATTTTATTAACCTCACTTAATTTAATCTAAGTTAATGCTTAAAAATCTGCCTATTATAATAAAAAAAAACAAAAACAGAATACATAAAATAAGTTCTAATATTTCATTCTACAAATAATTAAAGTAGGATATTATTACTGGAAAACTCCAAAAATGCTGATTTACAGAATGATTTTTTGCAGCGCAGTGGTTTTGAATTGTGTATTCCATATCTTTTGTAAATGATAATGGGGGTGTGTGTACAGTTTGTGTATTTTTTTAAGTGCAAATTGGTGATCTACTATGTTACGAATTTCACAGATGTTTACAGCGTTCTGCAGTTATCTGGAACCGGCTATTAAGTTATTTTATTTAGAGAAAATAAAACCCTCCATTGATGCTATTGATGTCCTTATCATTAGCAGTTATTTATGAGAAGCTGAATTCTTAATCACACTTAATGCATTAAAGAAACCAACCTAATCGCCTAAATTTTCACAGGTACAGTACTTCACAGTGCAACGCCACACATTTTGTCGGGATTGTAATCGTATTATCACACATTTATGTGAACGTCCTTTTCATATGGTCTTGTGAGATGATGTGTCATGCAGGGGGATGAAGTGAAAGCTCTCAGTGTTTTTGTATAAAAGAAGAGCTCAGTATGGCATCCTTCCGTGTCTCTGTGGTCCTGTTTCCAATGGGTCTGCTCACTGTGAAAGAGACCTGAATAGTTAAGAGTTAGGCCTGTGGTCTACCGTCCTTTCAGAACGAAAGCGGGTGCCAGCGGAAAGACTCATCACCAGACCTTTAAATCTACAAAGTAATTTATTTTTACTTTATTATTTGTTTTTGTAACCAATAAATCCGTACTGCAACGATGACTCGAGGTGATGTCTCGTCTGGCCTTTGTGGTTTTCCTTTCTGTGTGCTGACTGGTCACCCATAATGGATTTAAAAATGTAACTTCGCATTTAAAACAACAGTTTGGTTAATGAGCTCAAATAATGGAACAAGCTCTGAAGTTTTTTCTTCGTATAAAAATTACATTTTACAAGCAAACTCAATTTTACCTTTACATAAACTAAATGGGTTGGAGCCAGGATCGCAAAACGCAGCAGTGACTAACAAGGGCGTTTCGTTTCCATCCCAACACAATGAGTTAAGCAGACTTCAAAAGGCCAAAGCAGCATCAGAAAGGGCTTATAGAGCCATATGAAGTTAATTAAGCCTGAAACAGCAGCTAAATTAGAGCTGGATCAGGCTTCATAGAGGCTGCTAAAGCCATTTGCAAGACAAGCAAAGGCCAAAGAATCTGAGCTCAGTTACACAGTCACGACTAAACGCTGTCCGACTACCTCTCTTCCATTGGCTGAGGTTTAGATAAATACACAATATCCAGAAACGTATCTTTATTAGGTATGCTCTTATGCTTAAATATCAAACACAATCAAAAGTTGACAAATGGACTGCTTATAATTTTGCTACCATTTATTTCACATTAATAACAATAAACATATATAAAAAGAAACATTTCCAAGTGTCAAACTCCTGGTGATCTGGGAAACTGCTTTACGACGGTCATTTCATCCTGTAGTCTTCTGGCCTGTGAACACACAATAGACAGAAAACTGAATATTCAAGTGCGCCTTCTTGAAATGGTTGCTAATCACCGACGGGAGAAAAACAGGAACTTAAATCTTCCTAAACAAATTATAGTCAACAAATACATTAATCGGAGTCGAGTGAGCCTAGGCAATCTTGTAAAGCTGTTAGTTGCGCAGGTGCGCTTCTGACTTTGAACCTGGAAGCAAAACAACATCAATCACTGAATATAGTGATTTGTTTCCACTGGTATTAAATTTTAATTAAAAAGTTTCCCGTTTAGATGACTATACCCTTTCTGGTATGCATAAAAGATCAAAATATTGTGCTGACTTCACGTAAGAGCAATTTAAGAATGTCAGCAAAGAGACAATGCATAATTTGACATGACATCCCATAGTTCTTCCTCTCATTTAAATGACAATTAATTAAAACTTTGTTACAGTTACAGTGGGTTAGAAACTGTAAAAAAAAAAAAAAAAAAAAAAAAAAACGCTGTTGAAAAGGTTCAGTTATTTTTTTTAAGAAAGAAATGAATGCATTGATTCACCAAGGACATGTTAAATTGACGTTTTAAGCAACGCAACTGTTTTGAACCCTGAAAATAATAGTAAGAAATGTTTCTTAAGGACCAAATCGACTGATTTTGAATGATTTTTTTAAGGGTCATGTGATACTATTGTGAATGGCGTAATGACATGATAATTCAGCTTTCACATCAACAGAATTAATTACATTTTAAAATGTATTAACAAGCAAATCTTGGAAATAACCCCCTATAGCATACATGAATCCATTGGGTCTATAGGAGATCTATACAGGTGGACCTGGGGAAGGGGGAGGGTTTCTGAAGCAAGCTCATTGGCTGCTCATACAAAAAAAAAAAAGTCACATCGAGTTAGACCTATCAGACTGCTTCATCCAGAGTTTCATGCCAGAACTTTGGATTCGCAATAATGCACAATAAAATTTTACTGTATTTGTGGCTAAATAAATACAGCTTAGACGAGTAAAAAAAACTTCCTAAAATACTGAAAAACTCTTCAATCCCAATACTTTGAAGAGTAGTGTGTCCATGATGTCACATGTACCGATGCCATCTGGTACTGAAGAAATTTCATCTCAAGGTTAAAAATTCAACACCTTGTCACTGTCCAGCCAGAGACGGACCCAAAGAGGGACAGAGGGGTCAGGGGCCCAGGGGCCTGCAGAGTAATGACACTGACCCACATTAAGGGTCTCACTCAGAGACACATCCATCACCATGACAACAGTGTCACCTTGTCACCATCGTAAGCACTGCCTCAGGATGGCATCTGATCACTGCTGATATTACCATGTCCAACACTGAAGGGCATTTCGCAGTTTGAACCATAATGAATAAAAAGAAATATGTCTGTGAATTTAGGCTATATATAACTTCAGATATTTTATAAATGGGTTCCATCAGGTACTACTAGTCTGCCAGTCTGTGTTAACATGAAGTTAAAAGTTTGCGTTAACATGTTTATTTGTTACTTTCATGACTTAATGAAATAATTTTTTATAGCACTATTACTATTGTGAAGCAAAAACAATGAATCACATCAAAGTCCTACATATGCAATTAAAATTTAACCTACAAAAATAAAGCACAATTGATCTAACAGCTCAGAATCTTTAAACATTTCCATCATTTAGAGACATACCAGAGAGAATTGCTTTCTAGGTTTTTAAATAATGCATGGCAAACACTGTCTGAGCAACATAAAGATCTGAGAGATCTCAGACTCACGTTTGTGCTGTCGAGGCACTGGCATACATACAAAACAGCATATTTGTGCCGTGCTGTGGTAAAACAACTGGCAATTCAGCAAATCTGGAGATTGGGATTCAAACAAGGATCTCATTGAGTTAAGAAATACATTCTAAATGTCAGCTGCTGGTATTTCAAATGACTGCAGGCATTCGGTGACTCTTATATTTCTACTATAGATGCCAGCTACTAATCAATCAGCTTTTTGACGCTTTCGGTGGAAGACGTGTTGCACACATACGTACAAATTCATAATTTTGAACAGATCAGCAGAGATGCTCAATAATCAATTAGAAATTCATGCTGAACTTACTGTAATGTGTTAGAATGAAAGTCCTTGTAATTCATGTAAACTAGCCATTACCATGCCACCTAATAATTCAGCACTTAAATCATTTCCAAGGGTGCAACAATAATGGAAGCTTTCATTATTTTCAGATGACATCTCACTGTTGACTGAACACTATAGACCAAAAAGCCAGTTGCATGCTGGGAGCCAAGTTTCTCATTAGAGCAACTCTATTACAAGAGAATGAAACCAAGCGGATTTACATTTCCTGAAGGAAATGCTGCTTCTTACAAGGCAGCAAAAGAATCAAGCCAATGTTTTAGGTAATATTAGATTAGACTTTAATTCTATGTAAATGAAGAGCCACTGTGGCACACACTAATCAACACTGCTTTAAAGTGCCCTTATTATGGGTTCTGGAAGGTTTATATTTTGGTTTTGGGAGTTGAAATGCATGCAAGGTCAAAAAAACACTTTTATTTTCTTATAATATGCATTTATTATGTATTACCTTATTTGTTCAGCAACTCCCAAATGATTTTTTTAATTATTCCAAACCCTTTCGTTGATTGGTGGATTTCATTTAAACCTGTTAAACTCTGAGGACCCGCCGGCGGGTCCAAAGTTACATTCAAATTGTGCCTTGAATTTTTAACCCTTCGCATGCACCAATAACCCTATCTGTGGTACCATTTGAAAGCTTAGAATCTCTATTTTATGCAGATATGAGTCACTTTGTATATTTAATTTACTGTAACAAAGTTATTTACACGTAAAGTACACTATGTCCTATGTTTACTGGCGTGTGTTGGAAACAAATAAAATTGTCTGCAGGGAGCTGAAGCACTCAGGGCCTGAATTATACACTTTCAAATTTCAGTTCACAAAAAATAAAATAAAAACCGCCTCTTTTTCAGACAACATATACAATAATTTTAATCAATTTCAACAGCGTTTTATGTAATGTCAAATCGTTTCCTTTAAAATTATGCCAATCTTTTCTATATACACACCTCTGCATGTGTGTATGGGAAGCTTTTTAATTTTGGTAGGCAAAAACAGGAGGAATTCCCCAAAATAGCTGCAGAGCTTAAGCAGTGTTTGTGAGCTTTTAAGGCTCCAAAGGCGGCATCGAGGCAAAATAAAATTAGCATTTTTATTCAGACCAATGCCTGCCGATGCAACAAGTTGGCGGGCAATATGCTAATGTGTCATGTTGAGTCGTTTTAAAAATTATTTGTTTCAGTGTCGACTTTTTCTTTAGAGAGACAATAAACGGTGTGCTTTCAGATTTCATTTAAAATCCATATCAGGGTCACTTTAAATTGTGCCATGACTTGCATCATGCAAGTGTTGAGTAGAAAGGTAATCTTTTACAAAACCTCAAGGTCAAATTATACTTTATTTTTATATTTTAGAACAACTTTGTAAAGCTGTTGTACTTGGTGTAAGCGAGCATTTACATGTGCTTAAAATAATAACCGCAACGTGACACTTAAATCAAACGGCTGAGTCACCGTCAGCTGTGCATTTAATTATGACATATGTAAATGACATGATTAAATGTTTTAAGATTTGCATATTGCTCTGTAATCATAAAAGACAGTGTATGCATATGCACAGAGAAAGAGAGAGAGCAAGAGATTCATGAGAGGTGAAATAAGGTTAAACTCTCCGATCTCTTGGCACAGAAGAGAAGAGCTGTGGTTCAGCTACATTAAATAAAGCAATGCCTCTCAAAATCTTCGAGCCTGGGGACACATCAAACTGCCAGCCAGTTAATGCCCTATAAATGCTGAAGCAAGTCAAATTTACAGTCTTTTTAATTTCATATTTACTACAGCTGTGGTCAGACTGTTGAGGAAAAAGCTGTTTTGACTCGCAAGCTTATCAGCCAATCAAATGTTACCAAATAAACATTGCGTTGCTTTACTCCAATTTAATTACAGGAGATCTGCTCGTCTCATTATCACATTGTCGTCTCCTTCCCGCCGATATGTTTTAATTACACGCTCCATGTGGCTCCTCAGGAGGAATGAGCGCGTGTAAAAGAATACAATGGGGAAAACAAACAAAACCAGCCTTATAGGGGTAAAGAGACACAGTTGGTTGCCTCAGTTTTTATTTAAGGGGGGAAAATGAACTGTGGGCATCTCACACTGATGCCAAACTAATCAACACACAACACATTTGAACCTCAAATAACAGCTGCCTGGACCGGAGGAGGATCAACTAGAAAACATGTCGTCGAAACAACGCCTGACCCTTTTTGATAGAGGCACGACTTCAAGTTCGATAAAGCCAGCTCCTCTGAAGGTCATATCCTGATGCTATGCATTATAATAATAGGTTTACAGGACTTTTACAGTGGGGAAAAAAATGAACGCCAGCCTTGGTTTTGGTCAATTCTTACTGATGATTTGTAAATGACAACCATGCAAGTAATTTAATTTGCAAATGTATAGCAGAAGCGTTAGGAATATAATGACACAATAAGCACGTTTGCATTATAGATTTGCGTAACATTATATAAATGTCGTTAAAAAAAGTATTGCAAAATGACAGCGTTTTCATTAACTCATGTTTACTAAAACCTCAAGTCATGAAAACGGATTTTGCCGTATGTGTGTATCTCAGAAGCAGTGCTGTTTGGCGAATTATTCTTTTTTTTGGCAATGCCTCTAAAAATACCTCATGCAAACGTAGAACCAGTTTTGCGATATACAGGCGTTTTTTTGTGTTTTTTGTTGTGTGTTGATTGCAAAATTGACGCGTTTTCTTTTTTTCGATTCGCAATTTTAATTTGCGCAATTTGTAGAGTAATGGAAATAAGCCCATTAAAAGTATATATTTTTTTTTAAATATAAAAGTATACATAAAAGTATATATATATTTTTAAAATATATATTTAAATGGCACTGTTACTGAATTGACAGCACAAACGAGATTATCAATACTACAATTTTTATTTTTGAACTAAATTGATAATTATGAGTTGGGTCAACTCAGTAAATCAAAAGCACCCAAATCAACTGCTGTATATAGATTCCTGAACAACTGATTCTTGTGAGTCAAGTCATTTTAATGTGCAAATTATCTAAATATATACCACTTTATATTACTGATGTTTAGTAGAAATGGCTTACTGCATTACTCCAAATAGTCATAAAATGTGAAAAACAACTTCTTTACGCTTATAATGTTTCCTTTTTTCTCTTCAAGTAGTTATCCCTGTAAAGCACTAGTAGATCCGTTAACAGAACAGCTAAAGCACCCAAACTCTTCAGATAAAATGAGAACCTAAAGTAATTCAGTAGTTTACGATTCCCTTCTCTATAAACCATGATCTTGAATTTAACATGAAGACTTTATTCATTCTTAAGAATGAATAGTATACATCTTCTAATACAGTTAAGGGTACAGACTCACAGATCCTGGAGACACACTGAAAATATTACTGGAAATTCGGTGAAGTACACTGATGAAAAGGTAACATGCATATTTAAACGACGTGGATTCCAGTTCTCTACTGCCCACATGTACCATATTGTTCTTCAAAGTATTTTTCAGTTGGCTATTGCTAAAACCAAGGCAAATGAGCAGCTGTGGTGGTTAGAGGTCTTCAATCATGTCAATGAAAGGCACAGCTGCTAACTATCAAATCTTGTGCATAAATGAACTAAATGACTGTTTCTAACAGGAAGGAAATACATAATTGAACATTTTATTGTCACTCATCCTTTGCCAGGTGAAAATTACAAGTCACTTTGAGGAGTAATAGCACTCTGCATTTCCTTAGTGAGAAAAGCTACAAATTTCCCATGTACATCTTTTGGCACAACAAACTGCCTTTGAGATGCTATAAGACTGTTTACCTTTAAATCCAACCGAGGAACTGTGTCACTTCCCTTTCAGCGCTCTAGTGATTTAACACTAAAGTAACATAAAATCTACAGAATATGAGAGAGGGTAAATCTCCTTGAGCTGAAGCGAGACAGTTGAAAGCTCCTCTCAGGAGCCCCGGGCCGCAGCACACCTTCTGACTCTTATCATCTTTTTATACCTCCCGAAGTAATACTGCACTTTCCAAATCTCTATCTTCTACAGCACCTATAAAGCCATTTCATTTCATACCTTGAGATTCATCTGACCGCACTGATTATAATGAATTCATCAGTCACCTGTGCCATGCACGGAAAGGCTCATGAAAGGTCACACAGGAAGAGCAATGCCCTTGTCAGCCATATGTTAGAATTCCGGAAGCAAATAAAAATCCTGAATTAAAAATGCTGGGAATCGTTTTTTTGGGTTAGGAAAAAAGTGCTACTATTTCGCAACTTTTGACTATTAAGTCCAGAAGTAATACAGGCGGGGGAGGTGTTCCGTGCCAATGAAACACTCAGGATGGGAAACTTTATCGACTATAGTTGCGGGACAATCTGCACAGATGTAAAGGGTTTATGGGGCGTTTAACAGCAGTGCAGCAGCAGTGACAATCTGGAAGTGATATAAAATGTCTTGGAGGATCTCAATTCTGCTGCCAAACAAGGCAGAAAATGTATCTCGGGAGGTATGCATGTCATACACAACCCTTGACCTCTAAAACACGTTTTTTGTCATGTGTACGTGTAACACAGAGGGCACTTTGACTAGATGCGTTTTAAAACGTTTTACAGAAAGTATATTTTAAATACTTATTTTCAAAAAATAAAAAAATTTGCATCCAAAATAAAGGTTTTTCTTTACATAATATATTTGTATGTACTGTGTATATTTATTAAGTATATATAAATACAAACACATGCATGTAT
>JAUCNO010000236.1:13877560-13891091 GCA_032353835.1 Enteromius viviparus | reverse complement strand
ACAATAACTAAGCTTACTAACAAATATCTACTTTTCCTCAATGAGTATTATTATGGAAGAATTTTTTTTAACATTAATTACACGACTGTCTCACAAAAATAACTTTAATAACCATGAGTGCACTCTCTTAAAACGGGTAGAAATAAGAATGCTAGTACTAAATACTATTACTTGAACATTAAAGGCAAGTTTGTCTTGACAAAGAGAAGCATTGTCACCAGTTAATAAAGATTAGTACAGGCTGCTGACCCGTGTGTGGCGAGCTTTGGCTTGGACTCGGCTCGCTGCGTGATTTTCAGAGTAGTCGCATCACAGATCTTTTCTACGGTGACCGGGAGGAGACGTCTTCGGTTCACTTAGTTTTGTTGCGGCCACGAGTTATTAACTTGTGGGAACGTGATATTTTATCGTAATTACTCATAATATAACACATAACTCAAGAGTCAACAGATCGTGACAGACTGTTTGGTTAATGTCTGTTTCTGTGATGACAGCCCTGCACCGATTTACTGCTCAACAAACATTTCTGATTATTATCAGTGTCCAAAATAGTTGCGCTGCTCAATATTTTTGTGGAAACCGTGATATATTTTCTCTTCTCAGGATTCACAGATGAATAGAAAGTCCAGAAGAACAGCAATTATATGAAACTGAAATCTTTTGTAACATTATACCCTCAGCGTTTAAAAGTGTTGGGGTCAAAAACTGCATTGTTCTTAAAGCAGTGCTGAGTCTGAGGAGATCATAACTAGTTTTTGATGAAGTTATCGCATGTCATGCTGCAGGACACACACTTTAACGGGCAATAACAGAAATGAGATGGGTTATTATTAGTATGTTAACTGTGATCTCACCATGTATGTGAGGCATGAGGTTCGCGAGAGCCACGATAGAGTGCCCAGCAGACACACACTCCATCATGTTATAACAGCTGTCCTTACCGCCACTGAAACACACACACACACACACATACAACAATCACTGACCAGCTTCAGTATCTGCACAACTCGTTGTAAACACAGTGGCGTCATGTTACCTGATCAGCGCAACAACTCTCATGATGTCTTTTTTCACAGCTGCTCTAACACACACAGAGACAAACACAAAACCAGATGCAGCGACTGCCCTATCATCACACACGTGTTCTTCCACTCGGCTGTAAACACTGGCGCGCTTCCGGGTTCTGAAGGACCCCGACAGGAGGTTGCCTGATGATCCGCCTGCGCGAAATGCTCTGACTGACCGCCTCTCCTGCTAAACATACGAATGCGGTAAACTAAAGTCAAGCACACTGCTACAAAACCTTTATAAATGCGCAGAAAAATGGCTTCGAGACCATTTTCACTCAGTAATTGTTAGTAAATTACACAAATAAACAACAATATTAAATGATGTGAAATTTTGGAAGTAGAAAGATTATTTTCCCGTAACATAACATAACATGCAAGAAGAAAAATTGTCTTTGAGTATTTTGGTTTATACAATCCAATTTTGTAAATACTTACATTTTCTCAAATCACCAAAAAACCAGTGAGACAGTGTCCCTCTTAGTTATTTTGAAATAATGTATACAATTATTCATGCAATAATAACAAGTTTTTATGTGGTGATCTCAATACAAATTGCATATTAAATATTAAAGGAAAAACTTGTTAACTGCGTAGTGTTTCAGGTAAAAGATGAAATAATCAGACTCACTCACATGGAAGCCTGAATTGTGTTTTTCAACAATACTATAGTAAAGTAGCTAGTTGAATTAATTTGTTGTGGTATTTCTAAATCCTAGTTTCTGTGGTAATAGAAAACAACTATAGTAATAAACAAAGTACTTTACCCAATATTGTACGACAGGTTTTCTATAAGATATATTATACTACAATAGACTACAGTTTACTGTAGTAAAACAGCTGCAGTTATTACACTTTATTAGTTCACTATTTTCTTCAATATGCTGTTTTGTAGCATTCATTAACAAACTGTTGTAAATGTCATAATATACAGTATACTATAGTTAAGTATGGCTTTACTTTAAATTGTTATAGTATTTTGTTCATGTAGGAAATGATGCAGATGCACATAATTAAAGCAGGGGTCAAAAGAGCCCATTGGCCTTTTCATGCAAGAATAAAATATAGCTATAGTTTTAAAGGAGCGAGGTCTCACAGCATGCCTGCTGGTGGATGAAGGTGCTTTGGCCAGGATGATGCTGATGTTCTCCTCCGAGGGAGATTCACACTCCCACACAAACACCTTTCACGCTGTGTCTGCCGTGTGTTGTTGTTGGGCTTGTGTTGCTCTCCTCACCTCGTGCCCCAGAGCTGGCCAAAGGCAACGCGTTCCCTCTGAATCTACACAAGTGACAGAGACATCTTCCCAGCCCTCTGCTTTCTCACTTTCTGCTAATGTACACTAGCTGCTTCTTTCACAGTGTGAAACCCATCCAGCACAAATAAAACAAGAGTGGGATTGTCCGAAAGAAGATTTAGTAAATATTCACTATAAAGCAATCACAAGCAGCGTTTGCTGAAGGAATGATCTCAGCAGTCAGAGCATGCTCTCCTAATGTTTCCATATGGTTCATGTTCTGGAAGCGTTTTAAGCTACAATGTTTGTTTGTTTTCAGTTTTTAAAGAGCAGTTTACATTAAAATATTAATCTGCTGAAAATGTGCTCATCCTTATACTATCTGAGAGTATGTTCTTTATCAGATCTGTAGAAATGTGTCTCTGCATCAGTGTCTCAGTAATGGATGTGAATGGGTGCCGTCAGAATGAGAGTCTGAAAAAAACATCAGAATAATCCACAGCACTCCAGTCCAGCAGTTAACATCTAGAGAAGACAGAACAATAAAAATCCAGCCACATATTAGTTAAGAGCTGTTTTGTAAACGCTGCTTGATCTGTGCAGATTCCTCTCCTGATTCAGACCAGAACACTTTCACTGGAGGAAGTTATTAAGGACTCATATTTGAGTTAAAAGCATCTTGGTGTGATCTTCTGTCTTCTCCAGATGTGAACTGATGGACTGGAGTGCTGTGGATTATTCTGAGGTTTTTATCAGACACTCTTTCTGACGGCACCCATTCACTTCCATTACTAAGACACTGATGCAGAGACACATTTCTACAAATCTGATGAAGAAACAAACTCATCTACATCTCAGACGGCCTGAGGGTGAGGACATCTTCAACAAATTATCCTTCTGGCCGATAGTTCCTTCAACAATAACGCTATGTAGGGAGTATGAACCTACACTGAATGAATGATGTCTTTGGTCTTTTCTATAAAGACTGTGGGCATCTCAAAGCTGATTTACACACACACAAACTCATCTTAGTCGCACAAGGACACAAAAACTTTGCACTTAATAAGAAGCGGTGAAATTATGACACAGAGAGTCCAGAGAGTCGCGGCAGTCAAGGTTTAGCACACAGACGCCACGCTCCACATCTATTCATCTTCTTTTAAGAGGACAACAAAACAGCTTCTGTTGGCACTGACAAGCTCATCTTGTTGCAGGGACAAAATTGCTCCTTAAATTACACTTTGAGCAATTTCGCAGCGTTATAGAAATATTTTCACCATCACACGCGCTGACCTGACAAAGTTATTATTTGCCTTTTTTTTCAATTCACTTCTTTGCATCTCGTGACAGATGTCCAGGACCGTGTCTACTGTGAATTAGGCCTGATAGGCTCTTCTGTGAGGAAAGAGATGGCGGATTCCAAACTCCTGGATGGACCAAACTCTCCCAGGAATCGCTTCAGCTTCCTGCAGAATTACTGTACGATTGAGTCATAACTGCGAGTCTATTTACATCATATGACAAGTATTTCCTCTGCAATGAGAGCGCATTTGTAGCCGCACTTAAGGCAGATGTCTGCCCAGCCTCAGAAGTACCACAAAATCCAGATTGTGACTTTCAGGAGGAATCGGTTCAGCTCATAATGCTTCATGTGGCCACAAACACGCAGCAGATCTGTCTATTGAGATGTCGTACATCTTCTGCTTTACAGATCCTCGTGGTGCAGTAAAGCTGGAGCGTTTGGCAGGCCGTGTTCTCCACGCTTTCTTTCACCATCATGCCTTCGGACACTCAAACTCACAGTGCACCGCAAATACTTCAGATCTTCACTGGAAAAGCAGCTGTTAGGTTTTAAAACATTCGCCCATCGAAATGTTTCTCAATAAACGGTGTTTAGAATTGTTACCTCAACTAAATGTCTGTCAAATTCAACACTTGCCTCTTCACAGTGCTGTCCAGCACAACTCCAGCAAAATCAAATCCCTGACCCTGGATCACAAAACGTTCATAAGGGGTAGTTTTTAAACATCATACATCATCTGAAAGTTGAATAAATAAGCTTCCCATTGATATATGTTTATGAAAATCTGGAATCTGAAGGTGCAAAATCAACTAAATATTGAGAAAATCTCCATATCTTTATGGAACATGATCTTTACTTAATATTATGATTTTTGGCATAAAATAAAACATATTTTTGGCTATGCTTCAAATATAGCAGTGCTGCTGGTGACTCTGTGCCCCAGGGTCACATATGTACACACTTCAAGCCTTTCTAATGTATTATTAAATCAATTTAAAAAATACAAAAATGGATTTGCAAAAATATTTTCTTGTAAATACACATTGTTGAAAATAAAGGTTCTTTATATTGGTGGTTCCATGAGGAACCTTTAAGATCTTTAGAACATTTCTATTGGACCAATGGTTCTTTAGTGGAAAGAGGATCTTCCTCAAACTAATGTGTTTAAAGAACTGTCCACTTGAAGGTTTCTCGGGGAAGCAAAAATATTTGAACCTTTATTTCTAAGTGAAGAACCATTTAGGGTTTATCAAAGAATCTCTCAGTGAACACTGAACAGTACTCCAACAACAACAAAACATTATTTCATAAGTTTAAAGAACATTTTATTACAGAATGGCATGAGAGGGAAGAAATGCTGAAATTATTTGAAATGAAGGCTAAATACATTTACAATTATATATCATCAACAAGCAAACCTGCACTTAATGCAATGATGCAAGATGAGGTTCTTCTATAAGGACCTGTCAGTTATTCTCTAGATAGATGCTTTTTGTTGTGAAGTTTAAGCCAAAGGTGTGTGCTCTATTTGCAACTGCAATTACTGTGATCTATTTCTTTAAACTATGCGCATCAGTTGAAGACTTGTTCCTTCTTTTGTGAAGATGTGCAAAGAATTATCCTAAATGATGATGAATACATTTTGTTATATTTTTTGGAAATCATATTTAATTAATAAAATTCAGCAACATACAGCAATTACAACATACCCTTCATCTGGCGTATACAAGAACACATTTCACGTCAGTTTTCATCTTTATAAATCCTAGTTAATGACTGATGACAGGTTCAGGAGAATCAACCCCTGAAATGTTACGGATCAGTGTTATGTAATGTGTCACAAACACATGTAGAGACATTAAACCCGGTTTAAAATCAGACTTGACCACGTACCATCCAGAAATAACTGGCATCACTTTCCTGCGGTGATCCTGTGTTTGTGTTACCGTAATACTCATTTTATCCATGCAGCCGCTGGATAAGAAAGCTCCATCCATCTGAAGGCCACTAAGTGAAGTGGGATGCTGTAATTAGGACATCTGCTCTCTGATATACAATCCGAGGACTGTTGCTTTCTTGCCCGACAAACACAATCTTAATCCAGGAAATAGCTTGCAATCAGAATATTGGATCTGACATCAGAGGCAGTCTTTCCCCAGCTTCAAAGCTGTGGCGGGGCCCGTTAGAGGTTTCTCCTATGATCAAGTGTGACGCTCCTCAAACAGAGCCCCGGCTCTCTCGTCTGCCTACTTTGCTTTTCTTGGATCCCCGTCCACTCAATGCCAAGTCAGCTTGTGTGTTGTTTGTGTACGTCTGGATAGATGGGATGATGATGTCATCGAGCACTCTAATCACAGGCACCTGTTCTGCATTCGGAGCCTCACATGCGTCTGTCGGGGCCCTTTGGCTGCAATCAAGCCTTCACTCATATCCCAGTGATCTTCGGCATTTGCACATGATTTAATCTGCTTAAGAAATCTGAATGAGATTACACTAGAGTAACAGAAGGATTACAGTTACACCTTCTCCAGGGAAATGGAGAAACGATGGAATGGTGCGTCTATGAAGCCAGCTGTGTTTTGTTTATGAATCACAGAAGATTTAAGAACATGGCTAAAGCCACTACTGTACTTTTGCAGTGTAGTGTGACTGTAGTTTAACTAGAGTCTAAGGGCCAGTGATAGACATTCTGTGCATTAGTTACCAGTAGGTGGCGTTAATGAGTAAGCTAGTGAATCATGTGTGTGCTGATTTATTTGTGAATGAAACAAATGACCATATTCTTGAACAGCAGAGCATGATTTTTTTTTTATTCTGTTTAATTTGTAGATTAGTTTATACTATGTCTAAGTCTAATGTCTAAGTCAGGGGTGCTCAATCCTGTTCCTGGAGAGCTACCTTCCAGCAGAGTTTAGTTCCAACCCTGATCCAACAGCTGTCTGTAATTATCAAGTGCTCCTTCAAATCCTAATTAGTTGGTTCAGGTTGTTTCTGATCAGGGTTGGAGTTGAATTCTGCTGGAAGGTAGATCTCCAGGAACAGGATTGAGCACCCCTGTGCTAACTGATCAAATAAACCTACCATTTAAAATTATACTGTTCTGAGACTTTTCATTTCTTTGTCATTGGACCAACTTACAAAATCAGCGAGGGGTCAAATAATTATTTCCTCCTCTCTCCCTCATATATATATATATATCAAAATTGCACCCCCAAATTCTTTTTCCAGAAAATCAAGTATTTCTCACAGAAAACTATGGCGTTAACACATGTTTTGTCATAAACATGTTTATTCCCTTTGTGTGTATTGGAACAAAACAAAAAAAAAAGGTAGAAAAAAAAAAAAGCTAATTCGACAATGTCACAGAAAGCTCCAAAAATGAGCTTTGGACCACTCTTCCTTTTGCAAACTGCTCAATGTCTCTTATATTGGAATGGTGCCTTTTCCCAACAGCAATTTTAAGATCTCTTCACAGGTGTTCAGTGGGATGTAGATCTGGATCTTGCTGGCCACTTCAGAACTCTCCACCACTTTGTTGCCATCCATTTCTGGGTGCTTTATGAAGTATGTTTGGGGTCATTGTCCTGCTAAAAGACCCAAGATCTCAGATGCAAACCCAGCTTTCTGACACTGGGCCCTACACGGCGACCCAAATCCTCAGATTTCATGATGCCTTGCACACAGCCAAAAGATCTTTGAAGCTCCACCATATTTGACTTTGTAGGCCTCCGTTTTCAGTAAACAGTAGAAGGATGTGCTTTACCAAAAAGCTCTATCTTGGTCTCATTTGTCCAAAAGACGTTTGGCTTACTCAAGTACATCTTGGCAAACTGTAGTCTTGCTTTTTTATGTCTCAGAAGTGTCAGCAGTGGGGTCCTCCTGGTTCTCTTGCTATAGCGTTTCATTTTATTTAAATATCGACAGATAGTTTGTGCCGACACTGATTGAATTTCTTTGGAACTTGCTTATCCACCATCTGGACTATCCTGCTTTGCAACCTTTCATCAATTTTTCTCTTCCGTCCATGCCCAGGGAGATCAGCTACAGCCCATGGTTTGCAAACTTCTTGATAATGTTGCGCACTGTGGACAAAGGCAAATCTAGATCTCCGGAGATGGACTTGTAACCTTGAGATTGTTGATATTTTTTTGGTTCGTAAGTCCTCGGTCAGTTCTCTTCTCCTCTTTCTGTTGACCATGCCTGGCGTGGCACACACAGAAACACAACGCAAAGACTAAGTGAACTTCTCTCCTTTTTATCTGCTTTCAGGTGTGATTTTATATTGCCCACACCTGTTACTTGCCCCAGATGAGTTTAAAGGAGCATCACATGCTTGAAACAATCTTATTTATCCACAATTTTATCCACCATTTTTGGAGTTTTGTGTGACATTTATGTCAAATTTTTTCCTCCTTTTTTTTTTTTTTGTTTTGTTCCAAGACACACAATAAACATTTATAGAGAAACATGTGTAAATGCAATACTTTTCTGTGAGAAATACTTGTTTTTTTTTTTTTTTTTAAATGTCAGGGGTGCCAACAATTTTGGCCATGACTGTATAAAAACACAAACAAAACATAAACAGTGTACTTGTGAAAATATATTTATAGAAATAGCCAAGTTAAAGAAAATAACGATTAAACATATTAAAAATAAAAAATAAACATTTTGCAATTAATATTACCAAAATAGAGTGGACAGACAATAATTACATTCACTGTTTTTAAATTTATTCTTAATTTTTGGAACAATAAAAACCTAAGAGATATAACTTTTCTGAATAAATTATTAGAAGGAAATATGTATCAACTACTAAAAATTTGGTAATGTAACAGCCATAGCAGAATTAATATATTTATTCATATACATACTGTCATTTTTATATACATACACACACACACACACACTATACAGTATCCGAATAAAAGTTTTGTTTAAGTAATGTGTGCGTGTACTGTGCATATTTATTATTATGTATATATGAATACACAAATATGTACATATATATTTAAGAAAAATATGTTTTATATAAATATTAAAAATATTTTATATAATAAAACTTATAGAATAGAACAATATACATGTTAATATTTTTTAAACATAGCTTAGACTATATGCGTGTTTATTTATATATACATTAAATATACACAGTACACACACATTTATTCCATTAAAACTTTTAATTTGGATTAATTCAAATTCATTGCTAATATTTAAAAATTTATGTTTATCATTACACACAAAAAAAAAATCCTAGCCAAAAATATCCATTCCGTCAAACCCAGTAAATGAAAACATGCCACCCCCCCACCCCATACTTTGCTGCCTGGCAGAATAACTGCAGAGCGCTGAATTTTCATCTCTCGGCCTGTTATGCTCATTCATCTATCAGAGAGTGAGAGTTTCATTAAAAACTCCCAGCATGTCTCAGGAAGCAAGCACCATCAGCAGGGACTGCGAGTGAGCTGCGGGCACATACAGCGTGCAGCTCCAGACTAATGTATCAATTCCAGAGCGGAGTCAGAAGTCATGACACCTTACATCTCCCTGGAATTAGCTGCCACACTAGTAGCTTCTCACATTCAGATCAAGGGAAGAACTGTAATTACTGTCAGGAATTTATACCAATAAATCCTGATCACAGCTTAGAAAATGAATTTGCAGCATCTTTACTCCTCCCTCCTAAACTTTTTTTAACGAAATATTCAGCCTTTCATGTTTGAAGTTACATAAATTACCATTACAGATGGTTCTGTGCTTTTCAAAACAAAAACCATAAACTAATACATATTGCAATGTGCAATATCTCATTTACAATATGCATAGTACAAATAACGGGGTAATGTCAACTGAAATAAAGGCGTTTTTTTCACATATATTAACAAGTAAATGCATTGAACTAAATGTTTTGGTTACATGGAGCCACACGGCCAATATTTGAAACAGTGGTCGTTTACTTCCATCTTGTGGCCATTCGGCTAATTCACATTCCCAGTCCATTCATAACAATGATGTTATGTGTGATAACACATTTACTTACTAAGTGGATGGTAAATGGGTTTATGCTTTCCTTGAAGATGGACTGAACACAAAGCGGCGATTTTTCCAGGAGGTTGCATCCTTGCGTCTATTAGGAACCAGGATCTTGCAAAGGTCGCCCATTGCTTATGGAGAGAGGGGGAAAGAGCAAGCAGTTTATGGAATGAAAGTTAAGCGTCCGAGCACAAGTAGCTCACTCATAGTTCAAGTAGCCTACAGTTTTATCGCCCGCGGAAGGTTTTAAGCAGATGACAGATCATCAACGTTCAGTTTAACGCAAGGAAACAAGATGCAACAAAAGTGAACGGTCGGTCACTGAGACGTCCATAACATCCAGCTTAACATTTTTATTTTGTGTGTCAAAAGAATAAATTATATACAGATTTTGGACAGTTAGTACACATTTACTACACTCATCTATAGTCGCAAATTTTCACCGATACACTACAATAGATCTAATTTATAATGCTAATTAAATAGATCCATGCACATAAGTGCGGACATTATACACATTACACGCTTGCTGGCACACAAGATGAACGGCTGAAAGCGTAATACATTTATAAATAGCATTTGACGAGTATGAGAGTAAGTCAACAAATAAACAACTTACCTGGGCTGATCTCGAAAAACTAGACATTTTAAGCAAGCATTTGACCTCAATGTGGCTGTAGTGGTACACCAGTAATTTACTTCCCCCGGACCAACAGAACGAAATGTGGTTCCCTATTTCATAGTTATTTAAATGTTTCAGGATTATTTTACTTTGATAATGTAGTTTAAAATAACAGAAATTTATTATTTTACTTTGAGTTTAGTTCACCGCTATCTCCACATATTATTATTTATAACCGTGTTTAAGCTTTTCCTGCCGACTGTATTTTTTGGTAGCGCCCATGTCATCAGTAACTTACGTCATCTGCGAACGTCCGTGCTGGTTGTAAACGCGCGTAAATTTGTTTTGTGCTGGAGTCTGTGTGGTACTGTAACAAGTTAACGTTATTTTACATGAATACGACAGCATACAGCTATGGACAGATATGTGCTAGTTGTTATAATCAACCTAGAGCCGAAGAAAGAGGGCTATTTCAACGGTAAGAAGACCTCATCAGTATAACTTCTATCAATGATTTCAAAAGTTCTGCTTTGGCTGTTTTGACATGTAACGTAACCTTACTGGTTTTGTTGTAGGGCTTGATGAAACAAAGAAAGTGTTTGATAACCTCAAGAACATTTCTAATTCGAATATAACGTGCATTTCTCCTTTTCCAGGTAGGTTTATACATTATAACCTCGCTTGCGTCTCATTTTTCATACGTTTTGGTGTAAAGTTTGACTTTATGTTTGTTTAAATCTGTTTAGCTTGCTCTCTGAGTGGTAGTCCTGGCCCACAAAGATGGTACTTTGCCATTCAAGCTAGTTATGGTACAACACAGGTAATTAACATGCATATTTGCTTCTTGTTTAGTTCACTCTGATATTAGATTGGATAAGATTACATGACAGGATGTGTAGTGAGTAACTAATTCCCTTACATTACATTGCATTTTAGGAAATCATCAGATTTGTCCAGTTTCATAGACCGGGTTTAGCGTAAACCAGGATTAGGCCATAGGTTAATAAGGACATTTAAGTAAGCATGCCTAAGAAACAAACATTAATGGTGTGTGTAAAAAACAAAACAAATGCAAATAACTGCATTACACATAAATAAGAGATAATGTGCATTTTAATCAGTTTGAATGACAAAGCCTTCGAAATACATAATAATGCTTTGTTGATAATTCATTGAGTGATAAATAAAAATGAATATGTTCAACAGTAGTTGATGCAATGTGGAAACCTTTCTTAAACCTGAAATGGCTTCATAAATCCAGTGGTCTAATGCTTTGTCGCCACCTGACTAATGACTAGTCTGTGTGTGTCCGCCCACAAAACTGCACTTTCTGAATGAATGTAATCAGTAGGCTGTTTTAGAAGTAAAAATATTAAAGATGAAAAGAGAAATTAAGGTGAATCAATAAATTCTGAATCATTTATTGCATATTATTGAATACTATGTAATCAAAATCAAAGTAACTGTAGCCTGATTACAAGTATTTTAAAATGTATTTTACTCCAGAGTACATGTTATCAGTTACTACCCAGCTCTGGTTATTAAGTGATAATGTACATCAGTCAAGCTGGGCTTTGCGAGGGAGTGCTAGGACTCTGTGCAAAATACCGGAATGTTTAAAAAGCCTGAAAACAATTAATTATTAAATAATTAACTAGATTAAAATTAAGTTAAATGAGTGATGGACAGTACAAAATTAGACAAGAATAAATGTTAATAATTGGTGTAAAATAAGTATGAAAACTGTAAAATTAGATTCAAAATACAAAATGAATAAATTATAAATATAATATTAACATAAATATTATATTCATAAGGCAATGTGCGTCTTAATAGTTCAGTATTATGAGTATGAAAATATATTGAATTAATATTTTCTTATTAGTATTTTAAATTTAGTATAAATATATTAAACAATTTAAATTAGTAGGAAAGTGTTTTTTATCCATGAAAGTAAATAGTTGCCTTTACATTTTTAGATGCAGTCATTTGCATTAGCTTGATCATATGTCTGTGGCATAAAAGAAGTGCGTCTGATCATCCACACACACCCTGTACTGTGTATTTCCAGTGGTGCAGCTCAGAGTGGGAGGAACTGTGTTCTCAGCGCAGTGACAGTGAGGAATCAGAGCCATCTGCTTTAGACACCTGCATCGCTGCCCTTCAGGAGCTAGAGGAACAGAGCGTGCTCACAGAGAACCCATCCCACGCTGAGTGAGTGAGAGATAGCGATTCATACTGTCGTCCCATAACATCTCAGACTGAAGAAACTTATTGGACCAAAGACTTAATCATGTTTCAGTGATTAGATGAAGTCAGTCATACGTTGATTATTGACATGTTTATTTAAATTTACTTCCAATTGCTTTCTGTTTTTCTTTTTTAAATATAAAATCATGATAGACTTTTTGAAGAGGCTGCTGAAGGTCTTCATCAGTTAGCAGACAAACTTCCTCCTCCAGGTGCTATTTTATTATATTAAATTGTTTTGGGCATTATTTGTCATAGTAATATTTTGTTTTACACATTTGGGAATATTTGTTAATGAAATGTTTGTTCTTGATTGCAGGGAAGTCGTTGCTCGATGTGATTGTTCTGTGTGTGGATGAGGAGGTGGGGTTGAAGGATATGTTGCCTGTGATTGGCTCTTTGAAGCACATGAAGGCATGGCATTCGGCACAGATGATAATGGTCACTGAACACAATGCAGGGTAAAATCCAATATTCTCCAGTGGTACTATCTCCGTTCCTGAGATAATAGACCTGTCTTTTGTATTTCTGAGTTCTGCTATGGCAAATGACCCTGTGTCTTCTGTAACTGCACTGTAAAGGTGGCAGAAAGCAGCCGTGTACCTAGATGCCCGCTTATGTTCTCCATCAGTGATTGACAACTCTGTGGATGGGAGAGAGATCTGGAGAGGTGGACTTCATATTAGAGAGAAAAAGGTACATTATATTGATCTAAAGCCCCGTTGTTTAAATATGTGTAATAAAACATAATAAAGATTTATTCATGAGGTTAAAGGTGAAGTGTATAATTGCAAAATTGCAAAAAATACTGTTTTAAAGAGGCTCTTCCTTTTTGCTGCTATTTAACTATTAAATATATATATATATATATATATTCATACATATTTTTATAAGCTAAATATTGACATTGGATAAACTTATTAATTAGATAAACCTCAATTAAAACTAGCTAAATAAAGATGCTAAAATTATGGAGCTAAAACTGAAATATACTAAAAATAAATAAAAAACACATTTTC
>JAUCNO010000236.1:13830074-13840130 GCA_032353835.1 Enteromius viviparus | reverse complement strand
AAGACTGATCGAATCACTCCCCGAGACGACTCGTTCTTCCCAAGTCACATTAAAGATTCGTTCAAAATCAACAATTTTATCAACATAAAAAATATTGAACGTTTTATCGGACACATTTTTTATTGATATCAATCATTTGCCTATCGCGATACATAACGTTATCGTTTTATCCCCCAGCCCTATATGGATCAGTCTCAGCATGTTTGAGAGAAGTCGCTGAGAGCAAGTTTACCAACAAAGTTATTGTAACGTTGTCGGCATTGTCCTGTCTGATGTCTTGTCTTTCTGTTTTGGTTTCGGTTTCAGTGTTTACATGTCTTGCCCTGTTTTTTTTAATCCTGCCCTTGTCATTATTGATTTGATCCCAGCTGTGTCACAGGTGTTTTGTATTTCCTTCTTGTTCCAGCTTGTATTTCATCTGTGTCTTTTGAATTCTCTCAAGCGATTGTTGAAGTGTATTACTCGTTGCCACCATGCATCCGTTTGTTTTCAAGTGTTTATTTAAATAACTGTTCATCATTGCTTTCATCCACGTCTCCTGTCTGTCACTTTCTGCACCCCAGCCGCTCAAGCGTGACAGAACAATTGACCCACAAAATGGAGATGGAGTTTGCTGCAAGCTTTAGCGCCTTGGTGCTCCAGGACATTATCTTATTATAAACTTAATGTTATATTGCTATAATATCCCTGCGGTTTCCAATCCGCAGTTTTAGGGTACCAGCCCTGAATCACGGTCAGGAGAACTGTTATCAGGTCCGGTGTCCAAATCACAGCCAGGAGTGCCGTTGTCCGGTCCTAGCCCGGAGTCAAGGTCTGAAATGTCCCCATACGGCTCCTCCCTGATAACACCACATGACCCAGGGGCGGTACAGGTGGAAGACCTCCCCAATAATTTTTTTTTGGGGGGGATAGGGTTGGGGTAGGTGTGTCTGGTTTATCATGGGGAGGGGTGGGACGGGGATCGAACCGTAGCCAGATCCGCCGTGGCCACCCTAGTGGCCAGATCCACAGTGACTTCCCAAGTGGGCCAGATCCGCTGTGGCCTCGCAAAGGTCCAGTTCTGCTGTGGCCCCCATCATGCCCTGGAGGCGTCCTGTGACTCCAGGGCACCTCACCACTGGAGGCATCCTTGTCAGCCTCCAGGGCACCCACCCTCCCGAGATTGTCGGTGTGAGCATCCCCTCGGGGCGGCTTAGAAACCTAGTAAAGTTACCAAACTATGGAAGAGAGTGGCAGAAGATCACACCAGCGCAACTACCACCAATCAAAATAAAGTGTAATCTGTTTTTCTCATTTATACGCACATTTAAACTTCTCACAAAAATGCACATGAGCTTGTTCTTAGTGTTAGTGTATTTGGAGTCTTCTAAATGAGTGCCCGCGTGCAAAAGGTTAGTAATTTGCATAATATACACCCAAAACCAGCTGCATATAAAGGCTTTTCGCAAAGCGGCACTAATCCAGAGAAAAACAATTATGGCACCGAAAACAAAAGACAAAGAAAATAAACGTAAAAAAAAAAAAATTATGATAATGAACGTAAAGTTTTACTGGCAGAGGTGGAAGCCAGACAAAAAAATTATTTATGCTATTTATATGCGCTCTCTCCTAATTATACTGTATTATCAATGTCTACTTATTTTTTACCCACCCTGTAATAACGCATCTAATTATATATGTCGGTTTCTTTATACATGCTTATAATTATCCGTACATGATTATTGCACATGTGTGGTATAAGTTGTTCTTGAATGTTTTTTGTACATTTATAATTAATTTTAGTACAACATTTTTTGATGAATTAAAATTCATTCATGAAAATGTCCATACATGCATTTCATGCAAAAACTTGTATGTATGCATGTTTAGTGAACGAGACCCAATATTAATTTTTTTTTGTCTCAAAAATCCTTCTTGATTTAAGAATTTTTAGATTTTAATTTTGATTCTAGATTTTGGGCTGGAAACAAGACAAAATAAACGTGCAATGTACAGCTGAGCTTCCTTTAAATTTTGAGTGATGAAGAGTTATAAACAATACATTTATATTATTGAATAATACACATTAAATAGAAAAAAACTGTTTACACCGTTTTCAGGCATTTCCTAACATTATAGCAGGGCAGCAAAATACTACAAACTTCATAACACAACTAGAAAACAATATTTACATTTAGTTTATACATTCTCATGTTAACAAGTTAAAAAACTTAGCTAACTTAATTAACTTATGCTATTACTCATTATAATATATATATATTCATTTATGCTATTCCTTACGTAACAAAAAGAGGGTGAGGAGGAGATGATGACATGCATTTTCTGCCTCCAATCACACACTTAAAACAGCCTGTGTGTTATCACCATGACCTTCACTTTACACGAAACACGACTTGCGAAGCTGCTGGGTCACTAAACTTCAATGTCTAAACGATAATCCCCGTCTTTACACCTTTGCACTGATAAGAGTAACATAGACAAAAGGACAAAACAAAGCAAGATAACAACGTAATCCACATACTCAATCTGAATGAGGAAGTGATTCAGAAAGCCACTGCAAAGTCTCACATGTAACTATGTACTTCAGGGTCAAGGATTCTTCAGTCAGCTCTTGCATAAAACATTACTACTCAGAACTTTAGAGTCCAACACACAGCAGGAGGAACTCTATTCAGAGGCGTAAGAGCTCCTGTGGTCCTTTATCCTCAAGGACAAGCTAAGAGACCGGCTACAAACACAAACCTATGAAAGGATTTCCTATGTTCTACAAAGGCGATGGGTTACTTTGTGGTAAAACAGTTAGTTATAAGTTCTCTTTGTTTAAAATTTACTTCTTTGTTTAAAACTGAATCATCTTACTTACGCACCAAATCTCCATGTTTTATTACAAAAATAACTTTCTAAAAAAGTAAGAGGTTATTTTCAAGCAAAATGTAAAATTATTATGAAAATTTGAATGATAAATGGTGTGTTTATGGTTGACTGCTTTCATACACGCAATTAAATCCATGTTTTATTGGAGAATGGTCCATGAGAGATCCATTTTTCTTGAACATTCACACTTGGGAGTGGACATTAATTGCTCTCATTATGATATGCACTCAAAGGAGAATGTTAAGTGCAACAGCTGAGAGCACCAATCAAAATGAGAGTTTAAGTAGGAACTTCAGTTGCATGACCGCAATAAGCACCACTGAAATTTCAAAAATCTGTCCATAAATTTAAATGTGGCATTTAAGCACTTCACTGACTCGCTTTCAAAACCTGCTAAATGTAGTTACGAAAAGGAAGCATATATCAGTAGTATTCATTAGGGCTTGGTGTTATGTTTTATGCAGCATTTTTAGTCATTTAAGAATATTTATTTGTATTAAATATATCGATTACTGTTTAAAAAGTTTGTGTTCAGTGAGGTTTCTTTGTTTTTGAAAGAAGTATTTTGCTCACTAAGGATGCAACACATTCTCACACTCCAACTCGTCACATTTTGATGCTTGGTCAAGACCCTTTTGCGGCACTTTTTGAATTTCAAGGTACCCTTTTTTAGTCACTTTTTGACATAAAGGGTCCTCTGTTGTTTTCAGTTGTTTGGCTTAATGTAATGGTTTGCAAGCATATATAAACTATATACTTTTTAACTTTTATTGGAGCACCAAACCCCACCCCTTGCCTCAAAAGACTTGGAATATGAATATCTTTCAAATAAATTATGACGGTGGTTGTATGTGCCTGCTATATCTTGTGTTTTAGTGACAGATGGTAGGTTTAGGGGCAGGGGTTGGGTTACATGCTCATAAAGGTGTAAATAATATCATTTAAATAAAAAAATTGTTTTAAATAAAAAAGTTTTGACTGTTTACATTGCAAAATCACACCCCTATATATGCAATAAAGCCATTGTTTTTACCCAATATATCTTTTAATTATGACAATAAAATTAAAAAGATTAACACGTTGGCATATTGACACTAAGAGCTTCCTGTTAAAAACAGAGAACCCTTTACGGCGAAAGGGACTAAAAAGGGGTACCTTGAGCTTCAAAAAGCAACGCAAAAGGGTTTTGACCTAGTGTCAAAAGTTGGAGCGAGACTGTGAAGGATGCATTGTAAAATATATACTTTTTAATAACATAATTTATCCTCATGATAAAAAAAGCTGATTTTTAGCTGCCATTACTCAAGTACTCCTTCAAAAATTATGCTTTTTAAATTAAATTAATAATAATAATAATAATGTTTGATATTGTGTAATGGTAGTAACAAAGTAAACAGCCACTGGAAAACCATTAAACCTATATAAACTATTTAAAGGGTTAGTTCACCCAAAAAAACAAATGAAGATATTTTTGATGATATCAGAGAGCCATCTTGACCCTCCATAGACCGCAACACAACTGAAGTGATCTCAGATCCAGAAACGTGGTAAAAACAGGTAAAACAGCCCATGTGACGTCAGAGGATCACATTCAGTTGATGATAGAAGATTCAACGGAGAAGAGTAAATAGAGTAAATTATGTTTATATTATTAAGTATTCTCGTAGCATACTTATTAATACGTATTCACATAAACTTTTTTTAACTCGTGTTGCTGTCTATGAAGGGACAGATGGCTCTCTGATATCATCAAAAATATCTTAATTTGTGCTCCAAATATGAACAAAGGTTTTATGGGTTTGGAACAACATGAGGGTGAGTAATTAAAGACAAACTTTTAATTTTTGGGCGAACTAATCCTAAGACATTTACCTTTAAAATTATATTTTAAAGCAGTATGAACCAGCATACCAATGGAAAGGAATATTAACCATATATATATATATATATATATATATACGCAGGAACATCCGTGATGTGAATATATTTTTACAGTGAATTACTGAAACTAGTGATATTGAACTCAATCAGCAATGAACTGATATCAGTTGACTAATAACAGATTACCATTTTCCTTTAATAGCTGCTTTACATCAGAACAGTTTTTATTAAATTTAAATAATGTGTAACATACAAAGTGCTAGATATACTTGACTTGTGTTACTTAATGTTATATTGCTATAATATAAAACCCAAATGACTCTGACTTATGCTCCAGGTGGTTTGGGTGTTTAAAACACGGGATCAATGTTACATAAAACCAGTTATTCCAGTCTTGTGTCTGCTTTTCAATTATCTCTATAGTTTGCTATGTGGAGTTGACTTTGTTCAAGAATACACATTCCTACGTCTCCTAAACTTTTGTTACCGGGAATGTTAAGAGCTGGCCAAGTCACGTTCCAGGCTGGATCAAGGAAATGATATTGCATTGAATGTTTTGAACTTACACTTCCCTTAACCATTAACTAACTAGGCAACAAAGACTAGGGACACTTGATTTCTAGTGATTATCGTCGTCTTGATTACGGAGACCGTCTCTGCAATTGATAAATAAATAGTTTCATCTCTTCATTACCATCACTCCATTCTCCTATTTGATAATGTTCAGTGCTTCGCTAAAATCTGTATTGTTAAAAGCGCTATATAAATAAAAGTGATTGGATTGATTGACGGTAAAATTATCTGATAAATGTGTTGCCCCTGTTCCCTGTATCTAGTGCATGTGAGAGTGGTCTTTACTACACATTCCCCTCCCTCTGATCGGCCCTCATTCCAATCTAATTCTCATTTTCTCCCACTTTATCATTTATTTACACTATACATGAACGAATGAGAAAGAACAGAAAGCGTAAGGTGCCACATTCCAGGAATGATTTATTCGTGCTCCTGGCTCATGCATCTATCTTAGGTAAGATGACTAAAACGGTTTGCAGAGTCATGCTGTCATGCTCCGCACTAGTAACATTGAAAATGTTCTTCGACTTCCAGAGCGTTTCATTATCCCCATTGCTTTGTCTAGGCTTCTACGCCAGGTCTTCAGTTACCACAGTAATTGGGTGGTTTTTTTAGAGAGCAGTGATTCTAGTTTAAAGCATATCTTTGAATACAGCCACTAAAATCCATTTTGCCTTCGAAACATCCCCTATCTACAGTACTATTAATTACATATGCAATTATTTTCAGTATAATAGTGTGTTGTTGAGCACTCAGCGCCTTAAAGCACACATTTAATTTATCTTCATAAAACATCAGGTGTACACGCCAGCAGCTTTTTGTGTGCTGTGTTTATCTGGTCAGCCTCATTACAAACTGCCTGGGTTTTTTAAGAATAGGACTCTTTGTTCCAAGAGGAAGAATAAAGCCCCTTTCGGACTTCGATTGGTAAACTGCTCATTTGAGGCATGAAGTGGTGCTGCAAAAAAAAGACAAGAGTACTTTACTTAAATCGAGAATGTAACTTTTTTGGCGCGCACATAGACAGGTAGCTATCAACCTGTCAAACCTCTTATTTTTCTTTAATATCCTCCAGAGACCTTGACTTCAATGTGACCGGCTCTGTAATTTTGCCAAAGACATTGACTTGTCCCCCAAGACAAATGAGTTTCTCAAGGATATATAGACAAAGAGTATGGAAAGGCATCAGGGAGTCTGTTAAAAGAAGATGGTGTTGATTGATAGAGTGGTGACGGGGTAAAATACAAGCTGGGTGTAGTACATCTGGGAGTAACAGGATGTGCAAATAATTCTGGCAAGAAATGTCAAAGTGAATTATTCAAAGAAGCCAAATCCCAAGGACTGGGGAAAGGAATCAAGGGCCTTGATTTGACATGCAAAACCCACTTGCTTGAGCAAAATACTGAGTCTGATCAACAGTCGATTGATATATTGGATGCTGTGTTCACCGAAATTGCTCTAAACTATAAACTTAATTGACCATCATGTTAACACAAGCTGGACGTTTTTTCCTTTAAATCAAAGTTTCTGTTTGAAGATTTGCAATGATGAGTCTAACTAGTAAAACGTTTAATCAATTTTTCAAACTGTGCTGATGATGACACGAACGCTCCATAGGAATCAAATACATCCTACAAAAATAGTATCAAGCTTGTTTTAGTCAGATATATAATGGCTCAGAATCAATAGCTCACCATATTTAATTAGAGTTTACCTGCTCTTGTATCATTTATGCAATTTGAGTATTATACACAAATTAAAATGAAGTAAACAAGGATTGTTTATGAGACACCTAAACATTAAACTTGATAAGCAACTTCATTACACAACTTTATGTGCCATTTGTGATATCTTCTTGTCATCTTCTGGTTTGTGTTCCATAGAGGAAAGAAAGTCATACGATACTGGAACGACATGAGGGAGACAGAATTATTTTTTTCCTCCTGCTAGACACAAAACGGATACCAACTTCGGCCCATCTGCAACTGAAGCGCTGGCTGATATGACCTCTGAAGGCAATTCAATCCTGAAGCATGAGGATGTGACAAAAACTACAGCACATCTGTGTTCACTTAGTCACACAGACGTCAGGTCAGTTGCGAAGTCACTGAACAGGCCAAATATAGATATGAAATCAACTCGAAAGCAACTAATTTAAGACTTTAGTTTCCAAGGTAATCTGATAGAGACACAACCGACAAACTTTTATGGTGTTTCAACAGGTCAGAAATCAAAAGACTGACGCACACATCCACAACTGAGCTCCAGTGCTTCGTTTTAAATTATTTACAGAATGAGACCATTCTGACCTCAAGGGCAGTGTACAAGAAAACCCTTAAATATACAGTGTACAGTGGTATGAGGGTAAAGTCTCTCATGGCACATTTTAAGATGTGCAAGACACAGAAATACAGATTACCACAGGATACATTCTTGTATCTTTGACAGAACAGACAATACATTTGCCTGATTGCTGCACTTCCTAAAAACTCTTTCACATCCTGATCTGAAACACCTTTATGAAGCATAAACACTGATAAATGCTTAGTATTCCCCTACAGTGTGCTATGACCTTAGCTCTTGGTTTGCATAAAATCAAATAAGTTTCCATATTTTTAAATGGCGAATTATTATTATATTTCGCGTGGCAAGTATTTTATTGCTAGCTGCTGTTCCAGTGCAATTACAATGCATTGTGTGTCTAACCACACTTCTTAAAATCTTCAGCTGCATGGTGGAAACCTTCAACATGACTAAGCGAAATGAAAACATCCTGGAGAGTGGCAAAGTTATGAACGTCCCTCTGAAATCTGAAGAATGCTTTTATGATGCAGGGAGAGGGAATCTCACATCTTTATCACTCTCAAGGGTGCTTTCATCCTTAATGCACGACACCGGAGGGCACAGCAAACACGTCTATCACTCCGGCAGTGACCTTCCACAGGTATAAGTGAAGGACGCGTTTCATGAACACAACTTAAACCAGCCTGGTTTGCTGGTCTGGCTAATTTCCAAGATGACATTTAGTTAATTTAGCCTGGCAACTGGTTTTAGAGAGGTAGCCAGTAAGTCTACCGAATGTTCTTCTCACCAACAGGTTCATTCACACCTGACTCAAACTCAACAGCCCCACTGACAGTTTTCTTACCTTCCAGCATAACCTCTCTGCCCGCTTTCTTCAGCACCTGCACCGCCTCGTCGTGCGTGGCGTCCCGCAGATTGATCGCGTTCACGGACAGTATCGCGTCCCCCACGTAGAGCGCTTGAGTCTGGTCCGCAGCCAGACCTTTAAATATTTTACTAATAAGAATAGGCATCTTGTTCTCCTTCCCGCCTTTGATGCTTATCCCTAATCCACCGACCTCCTGCTTGATAACTTTGACACATCTTTTGCGGTTCGCGATCGCTTCTGGAACTTGTGCATCCGTGAAAGGTGTTCTCACTCCGGCTTTGGGACTGTTGCTGGGGTCTGGCTGGTCACTGTAGGAGCCGTTGGTGGTGATGCCGTTCAGGTTAACGCTGGCGGCGTCGGTCGCGGGCTCCTCGCAGCTGAGCGTCAGCGACGCGTCGCTTAAATTCGCTAGGACCGCGTGCCATCGTTCCCGTACTAGCACTTCCAAACATGCACTTTTCTGCACTCTGTTACCACAAACCGCCATCTTTGAAGCATTCTTAAAATGCCATGTGATTTCATACACGCGCACAGGACTTTACCCCCAGACAGGGAAAAAGTTGTGATTCAGGTTGGATAGTTTCAACCCCTCTCTACAGGCATATCCTCTTAGGGTGGAGCAAATGTCTGAGATGTCCTGTGTGTGGCCATGCTGAGCTCTCTCTCTTTCTTTCTCTCTCTCTCACGGTCAGGAAATGTTCGCATTGGAGTCTGTGATTCATCTGTTAAATACATCAAGAGATCACAGGCACGGTCTTGTCTTAAATTGTGTATCACTAGTTCTACTCGCTCTTTTTAAAGTGTAAATCAGCAGTTTGGAAATAATAAAGAAGCTATATTAGAAAATGTTCTGGTGATAGTTATTAATAACTTCACCTCAGGTGAATGCAATTTCTGTTCACCAGCGTTTAAGCTGCCTCGTGAAAACGCGCAGCCACTTAGCGTAGTTGTAATCATACGTTTGTGGTTGGTGCAATATATAAAACGCCAACTATCAAAAAATATAGTTATATTTAAAAAGAACATGTTCTTTAAAGACCGCAATAACCAGCCATAATTAGCGCCTTGAGTGTAAGTCTGTATGGAACATAAGATTTCCGCTGCTGTAATGCACACAGTTTTTGAATTAAACTGAAAGTTGATTTGTACCTTGACTCACTGCTTTCTTAGAATGTGCGTAATGGAGAAAAGTTGTTTGTGATGATTGTCTCCAAGCAAGGTGACAAAAACGGATGTGTAAACAAAACACTTGCAAATGAACAGTCCGCCAGACCGCACGGTTTTCAGAGACGCTGAAGGTTGCGTCTTAATGCCATCTGGTGTTTATTATTAGTTACTGCATTTATACAACAATAATACAGAAAAGAAGAATTGTATTGTTACTTATATTTAATATATATATATATATATATATATATATATATATATGGTTCTAAATTTAAAATAATATATATTATTTAAAATGTATAAACCTATATATTATATTTAACCATTAATTTTTTTTATTGTTATTATCCCAAGTAGGCTATTGCATTTAGCCAAACTGTAGGTTACTG
>JAUCNO010000236.1:13819773-13829974 GCA_032353835.1 Enteromius viviparus | reverse complement strand
TAATATCTCAGTGAGCATCTGGGTTATTTAACATACCTTGTTAATGAAATGTTGTCACCTGACTCATATTTACCGCGGTAAAGGCTCAAACAGTGGCATGTAGATGAAGCTCAGAGAGAAACACAGAAGACCAGTATCAGAAGTACACTGATTTTGTGGTTTATTGTAATGAAATGCATTGAGACTTTATATTACAATGAGTATTAGGTTATTCAACATACCTTGTTAATGAAATGTTGTCACCTGACTCATATTTACCACGGTAAAGGCTTGAACAGTGGCATGTAGATGAAGCTCAGAGAGAAACACAGAAGACCAGTATCAGAAAAACTGATTTCTTGGTGTATTGAAATTAATTGCATTGAGATTTAATATCACAGTGAGCATCTGGGTTATTTAACATACATTATTAAGCTAAAGTTGTCACCCATATTTACCACGGTAAAGGCTCAAACAGTGGCATGCAGACGAAGTATAGAAAGAAACATAGTAAACCAGTATCAGAAGTACCTTGATTTTATTTGAAAAATACAGATTTTTGTTCACTTAATTTACCTTGTTAATGTTGTCACTTAACAAAGCATTACCATGGCAACATGGCTGAAACATGCCTGTGTTCTAAAACATGATGTCATAATAGTAGTAAAATGTTGAGGTGCAAATAGACATGGCTGCGTCCATTTAACAAGAATACTGATTTTATAACAAATGTTATATTTACTTAATTCACCTTGTTAATTTAATGTTGTCATAAGACCCATATTTACCATGGTAAAGGCTCAAACAGTGGATGCTAGATGCAGATAGGAGTTTTACTTATCCAAACATGTTCTGAGGGCAGAAAGGAAAATGATTGGTGCACAGATTCGCCCAATGAAATTGAAGCGCAGGCGGGACCAAGACGTGGATGGAAATATTGTGCAGAAACGTTAGATTTCGTGGGACTGATTACATTTGTTGTAAAGTAAGTGAATTTAGGGAACATTTTTATTATAATTTTACAGTTTCACTCTTGAAACGCTGAGGAACATGAAACCTGTAAAGAATCGTTCTTTTTAAATGGCTTATCCTGATTGGACTGCTTATCAGCTGACAACACCAAAGCTGCTTTTGGGGCAATTTAACAGAAATAAAACACGATTTCTTAATGCTGCCAGTGACCCACTATCTATGTAATCGCTATATGCGTAAATAGAGCTCCTTAAAATCTTATAGACAATTAATTGATCAACATTATCCATATCCCGCCCTTGAGCTGATCTCAGAACAGGATCACCTGCGTCTTGCTGCTCTCGGGGGCCTGCACTAATTTGAAAAGATTTTATATCTGCAGATTTCAGCTTGACTGCTTATAGCATATATTTAGAATACATTAAAAATACATTTTTATAAAGAATTTTACAATGGGCCGTTTAAAAAGTTTGTTTGAAATAAGCAGATGTTTGTGTACTTGGCTGATGATCAAAAGCAAGAAAAATAAGCTGTAGATTAAATTAGTTCCTCTAAATAAATATTTTCTAATTAGCAGGTAAGATTTACAAGCTTGATAGTGATTCTATTTATGCTGGGCTTCCACTGGCTTAAAAGCCCTCTTTAAAACAAACATAAATAATGCATTAATAAAATATGATCAGAAGTGATTTCATTAAGCCATCTAAAGAAAACGAAAAGAACAGTAGTGTGGCTGTGAACAATGTTTGTGCCCTAAACAATGTCATATCGCTCTGGGTTTGATTATGACTAAATTAAGGATTAAGACTTGCATGAAATTTACAAGTTAACCCCTTGACAACTTGCAGGAATCTGCGCCTGTAATTTACAAGGCCTGCTGTACCCAGGGGAATGTTTTTTTCAGTTTTTTTTTCTCCCTCTTTTTGCTTTCTAAATTGTGCGAGTGCTTTTTTGTCGGTCCCTAACGATAGTGAAACAGCAGGGAGGCACATGCAGCTCATTAGAGTTGAAATAAAAGGCCAAGTAGAAACGTCAGTGCTCTCCAGTGAATGACTGGAAAGGTGAAGGACAGATGCAACCATGCATTTTCTTTACTTCCCCACTTCTGTCAAGATTCTTCTGTGTGTGGTTAAAGTACAAAACGATTTTGAAATCACTAATGTCATACAAATAATTCATTAATTTATGCATTTTCTTTCTGTTAGTATCACTATCATATATCACTGCCTATTTTTAGATTTTTAACAGGACGTGTTGTTAGCCAGCCCAGTCTCAAAGCAACTCATATTTTACGAGTTGGCTAATTCGACCTCACTCAAACGAATTCATATGATTTTTGCTAAATCGCACGTATTTTACAAGTTTCGGATAATTTGTATGAATGACCTACACCTAACTCCGCCCCTAAACCTACCCGTCACTGGGGTTTAGACCTCACTCATACGAGTACAAATTTGTACGATTTAGCGCAACTTTGCCACCTCGTACGAATATCTATGCATTGGTTGTGAGATGTTGATGTTACCCTATATTAATTTAGGAAAAGGTCTCTCTTTAACCTGTTCTACACACATAGCACACTTATAGGCTACACTTCTATTAATCAAATCTGGTAAAGGATAGTTAGGCTGCATTAATTAGATCAGCCGGAAACGGGAACACTCCCCTTGTTACATCATAAAAATATTAGTCTGTTTCTTTCTTATTCTGTTTCTTAGTCCGTATCCAGATCAGATGGTGGATCAGCACCAAGAGATTAAGTGCTGGTTTCACCTGGCCAGAGGAGAACTGGCTAATTCTGTCACAGATAGAGTTTTGTTTCCTTGCTGCTGTCACCTTGCTTAACTTAATTTCTAGGTATTCGTTTCTACTGCTTTGACACAATATGTATTGTTGAAAGCGCTATAAATATAAATAAAGGGGATTGACTGATAACATATCGAGAACATAAAGACGAGATAACAGAAAAGATTTCCCTCAGGAAAGTCGCATCGACCAGAAACATGAAAACCATGCAATTTTCACTAATAAGACTTCCTTAAATTACATTTAAATACATGGTTTGAACATATATTTATATAAAAGAAAAACAATAACCATCTATATTAAGTCTAACTAACTGTCCCACCGCCCTCCTGACGTTTGTTTTATTTCTCTGCCTGGCTGTTGGTGTGTATCATTTAGTACTGATATTGCATTGCATCATGGGAACATAGTGAAAGACCAAGCTGTAATGTAATAAGTGTGTATTATCCAACTGAGAAATTCAGTCCAAGTTTTATCCACATGTGCATTTCGAATGTCTTTAAGATAAATCGCCAAAGAATGGCACACTTTATTAACTCCAGCAGAGACTGTAACAGCACAAGGAATAAAGTAACAAAATATACTAAATGCACAACTCATCAAAGCTTTAACTGACAGGTCAGTTGTGCCAATTGTGGCAAGCCTTTACAAAACCAATGTCTACAAAATGTGGTCTGTAACAAAAACCCTATTTCTGGCATCAAATGTTCCTGATGTTTAAACCAAGCACGCAGTTTGCTTTTAACGCTTGTTAAATATGTAAAGGTGAACTTTGATGCCAAATGTTTTCTTTGTTTTCAAATACTGCTCAAATGTATTCTAAGGCAGTCACAGTGTGCTGTAAATGAAAACAGCAGGTCTATATTTGGGGAATGCGGTGGTCTTATCTGCTCTTCTAGTGATATAAAGCGCAAAAGATGCCAGAAGTGTGCTCATTAAAATAACACATCTAAGACGCCTGTATTTTTCACCTAAAGCCAATTATGGATTTTATTTTTATGGCTTTTTCTCCTCCCTCCGCCCAAGATTTTGAACACAGGACTTATATTGCCAAGGATTCCACCAAACATACTAATTTCTCCTTGATCATAACAGTCGTCAAAATATGGAAATGTGGAGCAACACAATTATAAGAGCGCACCTTATATGAGGTAATTAGAGAAATAACCAGCTAAGAAACTCTCAGGGGAAATTATTTGTATTCATGAATAAAACATCGGTTCAAGCTTTTTCACAGTTCAATCAAGTAATGACAAAACAAGTTTACCCACAGGGCTATAAACTGAGAGTATGAAAGATAAAAAAGGGCAAAATATTTAATTCAGGACCATCTTCAATACAATACTGCCTCTTTTGAATGAAAGCATGAATATTTTTAATGTTGTTTAAACTCTTTCAATATGATATCTACCTCAACAAGCTCAGTTTTCTGATATGTACTGTGATCAGCGATGTGAACCTCCAAAGTGGTTTATAATTTAAAAAGAACAGAACCAGGAGTGAAAAACAAATGACATTCAACATGTCCTGCTGGCACTGCACCAGCTGTCACAGGGTATGATTTCCAGACTTTTGAATTGCTTATTTTACAAATGCTGTGAAAGAATGATTTAAACACCCAAGCATGACACCATATTCTCCACCATTGACTGAAGGACTGTGCAAAATTCCATTAGCTCGCGTTTCGATGCAATTATTTTGTTATTTGTAGCTGATGGACTGTTAATATGGCATTGTGGAATAATATTATCTGAGCTGGTTTGTTGAGTTATATGCCCAAAAGCTGACCCTTAAAACATATTGGAAGGTTATTTAACTGCAGTATTCCACTTTCCATCCTTTTCCATCTGTTAATTATAAGTCTTACTGTACTGCACTGCACTGCTGCTTTCCATCACAATGTGTCTGAGTATATCGTTTTTTTTTAATACTATATACTTGTATTATACTATCAAATGTATGTAGTCTGCTATGTATGTTTTACATAGTGATTTAGGCATGGAGCATTCAATCTTTGATGCAAGAACAAAAATAAAATGCATTGTAGTAATAAAATCCAAACATAGACATACAGTATGTGTGACTCTGGATCACAAAATTGAAGTTATTAATCAACTGAAAGCTTAATATACGTTTTGATATGTTTTGGAGTAGGATTTTTTTATTCATGGAACATGATTATATTTAATCAACATAAAATCAACATGCAATATTTATTCATTTAAAATCTGCATTTGACCTTCATTTTCACTCCTTCCACTGTCTTGACCTATAACAGCACCGGTTTACTCAAAACAGGTCAGTGGGAGCATATTCTGTGTATATCTATAACTCCAGAGGCTGCCATAGGACTGGAATGGGTTAACGTGGACTGTGATTGTGAAACAAATGGACCAAACTTAGTAAAAACCTGAGTATTAGATAGCAGTAATACTCACCAAACCTCTCTGATACATGTCCTGGAAGGCTAATCACTGTCAAAGTTACATGTGTGTACTTTTAAAAAAAAAAAAGTAAATATGTTTCATATGTGTTTAATTTGAGTTTATTTGTTGTGCGTGGATCAGAGTGTGGCAGGTGTTTAGAGATGATTTAATGACCATCAAATTGTCAAAGTTTACTACTGTTGGCAAGCACAATAAAGTTTTGTAGCCATGGTTTGTGTCATTATTGGAACAGATTTTAATTGACAGCAAATCCAACAATAAAAATTTACATCTGGCTTCTCCTCAGTTTGAAGCCAAAATCAGGGCCGAAGTGAAAAGATTCACAAAATGTCTAATGGCTCTGTGCACGTAAAAAAAATAAATAAATAAACTAGGTTTGTATTGTGTAACAATATTGCAAGTTACCTTTAATGTTTTGCACCACAAATGAAAATGGTCACAGAGTATAATGAACTGCTTCATGTCTCAAAGTATCGCACATGAGTGGCATTTCATTCGTAATTGAATCATTGTTTCTGAATGAATCGGTTTCAATTAATGATTCAATCACTCACAATGCACAAAATATAGCATTTTCACCACCTAAAGTTGCTATTGGGTAATTTACAGTTGCATACATTCATAGTGTTGATGATTTTTTTTTTGTGCTAATGGTTAAAATGCATAACTCAATATTCAATATATAGAATATATATAAGAATTATTCATAATTTTTTGGTCCACAAATGTAAATAGTTCCAGTACAGTGAATTATTATGTATAGCAGTGACGTTTCGTTTCAGAATCGATTGAACGACGAACGAACGAAAAATGAACCATTTAAAGACTCCTAATACAAAAAAGTCAGTAGCCGCTTGTTGCCACCTACTGGTGAAGTATATATTCGTAACCTACATTTTAAACACAGTATTGTGGGTTGTCAATGTTTTCTCTGCCACAGAAAATATTTCCACAAAGGGAATTATCCAGTTTGTGCTTTTGAATTCATTCTTGAATAATCGTTGTTTTTGAACAAATCGGAATGACTGATTCATTGACCGTTAAAATATGCAAAAGATAAAAATTCACTTGTCACCACCTAATGATGAATTTTATATCGGGTAACCTACATTTTACATGCAGTATTGCACCAAATATTGAGTTACTTTCGCAAACAAAAACACTGAAACTATCACGTGTCTCAAAAAATTGCGCAATAGAGTCATTTCAATGACAAATAAATCATTGACTTTCAATGCACTGATTAAATAAATGATTCAGTGACTCGTAAAAAAGCTTTTTACTTGTTGCCCCCTACTGGCAGTTGAATGAATTATACAATGACTTATAACATTTAAATAAAAACAATCACTTAGCGGCACACTTGGAAAAGCTGGTATTGCGCAACCTACATTTTAGACACAATGTTGTGAGCCACTGTCAGTTTTGGTTCCACAAACAAAAAGAGTTCATGTCTCCAAATCCCCACCACTAATGCACAAATCTAAACATGTACAGTAATTGATAGCCTACACACAAAGAAATGTCCCAGCTATGTTGGACTAAATCTTTTTGGAACCCAAAGACCAACTAACTGTTGTGTACATTTCAGTCTATGGCATTTGATTAGCGGTTTTAAATCATGATCGTTGTAGTTTAAAGTCACACTCTTATTATCACTCTTCCTGTGGTCACAGATTCATTGCCAACACTCTCTGTTAATCTCCCTGTTCAAAACAGATCCAGGAAAGCTTGTGTTTGTGTAAACAGTGTAATTTCCCTCTTCTAATGTATATTGGTCGCCTATATTCTGGCACTAGTTAGATGTGCAGTTCCAGAAAAAAACTGTACTGGGGTCTGTGTTTGATTCTAGCAAACAGAAAAGCCAATCATATCTCTACACTTTCACATACCTCCAGTAGAGGGAGCGACACACAAAGTTTGAGGTTTGCTTATTGAAAAAAATAGTGTGAAATATGAGTCTCAGTATATCATTATAGAAACTGTCTGGGATATATTCCCATACAGAGAATCCCATCGAAATACTAATACAAACAATAGGGCAATTATTGTTAATGATTGTTTATGTGTGTGTGTGTGTGCATGTAGCCACTGGAAAGCCTTCATTAGAGCCGACCCTGGCAAATGATATTGGCATGGCACCATTCACATGAATGGCGTCCTTCCACTTTACAACATTGTGGGAGCCTTTTCTTCAAGACGTTTTTTTTTTCAGTTGAATTTTCCCTTCGTAATCAACCGCCAGTAGGTCACTGAGTTCAGTAGCTCACACAGTGCATGTTTAAATGCCAAATGAGGGTACAATTAATTAGTTAGTTAATAAACTAGAAAAAAACTGAATTAATAATGCAATAATGATCATTTACATAAGTGTCAATTTTTACAAAAGTGTCAAACAGATTGACTCTAACTGACCGAAAAACTTTGACATAGTGCCTAATGACAGGAGAGGTAGACTCAGGGCTCTGTGGAGTGTAAAGCACAATTGTATGAGTGCATTTAAGTGTGCATAGAGTGAAATCACACAGGCACAGTGCTAGAAATAAGTTCTGCACATCTGTAAGACACCAGTCTATGGAGATTTTCAGCTGCAAGGAAAACAAGCAGACAAGCATACATACACACACCTGCTTTGCTATTACGTCACCACCTCTGCAAGGGCTGGAGGTCACACCTGTGTGTGAACCGTGTAGGGAGAGGCTTTCAGTGGAAAGTTGCATTTTTTTTTTCTTTTTGAATCAGTGCTCTCAGTTTTTGTGGTATAAAACAGGTAAATGATGTAAAACATCAGCATACAGCATACGTGAGGTGATCTGGGGTGGTTTAAATGCCTTTATTTGGTTCAATGCCTGTTTTTTTTTCTTTTTGTATTAGTCTTACATGTGCACCAAATGAAAGTTATTTTGCACTTGCTCAAACTTAAACTGAGAAAATAAATGTTTATGGGTTTAGTTCAATCAAAAAATTTTGTCTGATGAATAAAGGTCTTACAGGTTTGGAACGACATGAGGGTGAGTATTCAATGACTCATAGGACTTTAGTCTGGCCAAGCTACCTTACTACCCATCAGATGCCTCTCTATACTACTGGACGAATCTACAACCAATCAGCAACGGAACCTGAAGCCACTGTAACCAATTGTAGCTAGCTTTATTAAAGCAGTAGTAAAATGTCTTTACTTTAGTTACTTCTGCTCCATTTTCAAAAAACCCTGTCATGAAAATTTCTCAAAACAGCTGCAACAGCAGAGTCGAACGACTGTTGCTGCTCGGTACACGCCACGTTTAAAAACGGGTATGATTTCCAGTCACAGAATTGCTGCGTAACGTTACACCCGCCTCAGTCGTGCCGGGGGGCAAAGCTCGTTTCTCATTGGTTCCCGCTTTTTTGGGAACAGAAATGTTCTAAAACGGCAGCTTTGCCAGACTAACTTTGCTCACGAAATAAAATGTAGCATCACAGAAAGTAACAACCTACCCCATACCATGTTTTTGTCAAGTGTTTATTTCTCTTTAATGGCCATTTATTTTGCAAAAAAATGTACTTGTTTTGCTAAAAAATTATACATTTTTAAAGTATTGTTTAAAATGTAAAAAAAATAAATAAACATTATATTCCAAATGGGCAAATCCAGCACTTCTAACTCCCTAAACTTAAAAAGGGATGTTCTGATCATATAAAAACGTTTAAAATCACGATTCAAACTAAATCATCATTAAATAAATTAAAAAAAAATGTAAAATAGCTGTGTGTCACAGCATTAGAAATGCTTTGCTGAGCAGTTATGTTGTGCGTCACTTTAAATGCACAAGTTAAAGTTGGGTTGAGATTGGCTGTCAATGTTTTATTCATTTATCAGCTAAAAAAAGCATTCTCAATGTGATTCCAGTGTATCATATATCTTCTGTGTTTTTAGCGTTAAATCTGTTATTTGGACTTTCCTTTTCTCTTTATACTATAAATATATATATACTATATATATAAAACTTCTCATCTTTATAGCAGGTTATTTCTAATTCAGATTTTTTTTTTCGTCCAGTAAGTCTGTTTTGACTTCTTCCAACTGTCACCCTGAGGATGACGACCATGTATGAAAATGATTTCATCCAACACCTTGTGTTACAAGCATCTGTCTCCTCTACTGTTGTAAACTGTTGAAAAGTTGTGTTGCAACACCACAAGCTGTTGGTGGTTTCCTAGAACTGCTGTTTTTTAACTGATCATTTTATGTCAGGCTAATGGACTAACCGAAGGTCATTATTCAAACATTTCATTTGACACACTGCGTTTGAATACACACATCTGTTTATATATTTCTTAAGTGTCCTATATTTTATACCAGCTATATGCTTAAGATTATACATTCCCCATTGTAGTGGCTAAAGAGCTGTATACAAAAGCACTGTATGTGTTTATCCCTGGATGTCAATGTTAGATGAATAACTTCCTGTGTGTGACTGCAGTTAAACCACCCAGACAGAGTCCGTGAAACTCCACCAAAGGCACGTCTTTCCAGACTGTGAGAGAGATTGTGCGAGGCTTGAATTGGATGTATACAGTGACCCACTAACTTGCCAGTTCTGATGGAACACAATGGAAAGTGTGTCAGTTTCACAGTCTGGCTCCCAGAGCTGCTGTGATATTGAGACTGAAATAAGGTGTCCAAGTGGAGCTGTTTGGATTAAGCCACTCTCTAATGTTTCTCTTTCTCTGTCTCTCACACCCACTTTCCTCTCTCTCTCTCTCTTGCTCTCACTCGCTCGCCTTTTCTCATGTTGCATTTCATTAATCTTGCTGATATTTTTCAATTTGGGAGAGGGCTTGATTTTAATGCTTTTTACTTTACTTTGTTTATAGGTCCTATATCTCCATCTTGTGTTTTTTTTTTTTGTGATTTTAGTCTGTTGGCAGTGTAGGCTGTAAGAGATACACTATATTACCAAAAGTATTCGCTCACCTGCCTTTACTCATTCTATGAACTGAAGTGCCATCCCATT
>JAUCNO010000236.1:13789431-13801598 GCA_032353835.1 Enteromius viviparus | reverse complement strand
TTTGACAGCTCTTTGGTCTTGGCCATAGTGGAGTTTGGAGTGTGACTGTTTGAGGTTGTGGACAGGTGTCTTTTATAATGCATATAATACATATTTTACTGAGGAATTTACCAATTCATTTATTCGAATTTTTTTTTTCTCATTTTTTGTCTTAAAGTTGAGGTATACCTATGATGAAAATTTCAGGCCTCTTTTATCTTTTTAAGTGGAAGAACTGGCCCATTTGGTGGCTGACAATACTTTTTTGCCCTACTGTAATATCAAAATAAATTTTCAAAAACATTTATTATATATTTCTAAATTTATTTATCTTCCCTCTAGATTTAAGTAAAATTATTTTTAGTGGAACTGATTGATTGATTGATTGATTGATTGATTGATTGATTGATTGATTGATTGATTGATTGATTTACTGACTTAAACCATACTTAGACTTCCATAAAACTCAGTATTGGAAGATTTTAAGTTTAATGAAAAAATGCCTATACAACATATGCTTATGTCATGTACATTCTAGATGATGTAGATGGATACATTAAACCTGTAAGAGAGAGCACACACCTGTACATCGCCACCTACTCCTCCAACCATGGGATCTTCTTCCAGAACCTTCACCATCTCCACTGAGGAGGCCGGGTCCAACATGGTGTCTGAATCACATACCTGCATCCAGCACAATACAAATACATCAATAAAGAACAGACATGGTTTATCTTAAAAAATAACAATACATATAGTAGTGCATTCTACATATGCTTGGACAATAAATATTCTTCTAAAAAACATTATTTAACCAGTGTTTGCACCACATTGTTCAGCAAGATACAAGATGCCTGATTCATCATTAATATGACGTGTTCCTTCAAAGAGATTTATCTTTGGTGCAAATATTATTCTTTCCCACAATCACATCTATAGAAACCAGCTTGTCTTTGTATGAGTGGTCATGAACATGTCGCTAAATATGTAGGGATGAATATATTAATCTCTCCTGGAGGTCATTTTAATCATTAAGTTCTGGTTTACATGTTCAGTTACAGTTCCAAAAATCTAGGCTCATCAAACACAAGCACACACTGTTCAAATTTGAGTAGAGATTTGATTTAAATGTTCTAACATTGAAACAATAAGCAAGCATCGCCCAGAGGTTATCTCGCTTTTAGTGGAAAGCCATGTATGCCACTTTGCTTTTACAACTAAACCCCATAGTGAGTATAACCACAGGCCAGGTAGCAAGATCAGTGATAAGTTAAACACAATTAGGCCTCTACACTCAGAGCAAAGGTCAGGGATCTCATTGGAACCAGGTGGCATGTGGACAAAATAACATCATTTGTTCAGTATACAAGGGAGCCTTCACAAAATTACCCATAAATGACAGCTTTAGGTTTACCTTTCTCAGAGACTGTTCACACAGAACACATACTTAATTTTAAACTTGACGCAACTTTTCAAAAATGTGATGTTTACGCATCAAATGGCCAAATATGTAGTGTATATAAACACAAAGACATATTCTGTGAGAACCGGTGTTCAGATGTTCTTCTAGGTTTTGAGCTCAGCTTAAATCTTTCTTACATAAAAAGCGACTGCACAATTGTTTGGATTACGTAAGAGGACATTTGATCATTAGCTTTGCCGATAAATCTTCAGAAAGACGTTGTGTTGCAAATAGTTCGAACAAAAGTAAATATTCTCACGTAGCGTTTTACCAACGCCACAGAAAGTCTATTTTCTGATGTGAAAACACATGTATACAGCTGTTCTCAACAGTAAAATTCTACAAAATAATTAGCCTCCTTTGGTTGGAGCTTGTAAAAATTCAGAAGCAGGAATTATATGTTTTGAATAAAACACCACAGAAAAGGTCCTTGGGGGCTTAATGTATTTATGTGACTTATTTATGAACATGCTTTTATGTGACACGTTCCCTTGAGCTAAATAACCACTCAATGTCATGAGCTAATAGTATGTGCTCTGAGATGGCATGGAAAATACCAGCAATCTATTCTGGAAATACCAGAAATATCCCAAAGATATGCAAACGAATTCCCACAGAAGTCCCTCAATGAACAGCATCAGTGTTAACCAGGAATGTACTTTCCTCACTCTCAGTGCACTACATGCTTCAGTCTAGCATCCACTTATAGAGTCACAAAAGCTTCTTTGTACAATTTGCCTGTGTTGCCCTGGTGTACTTGGCTAGGTGAGGCGAGGCTTGAGCCGCCTGAGAGAGATAGACTCACCTGTACGTAGTCGACACTTCTTCCCAGGGCTTTAAAGGCGGTGTACATGACCTCCCTCTTCCCGCCCCACTTCTGCATGATGCACACACACTTATTGTTGAGAACAAGGCGAGAAACATGCTGCAAGCTCTCGATGTACGTTTCTTTGGTTTCCTCTGGTCCTTTCTGGTGGTAGTTGCTTTTCCAAATGTATGTGGCTGCCTTGTCCCGGCCCATGATGTCCCTAAAGATATCCATCATGTAGCAGTCATCATCGTTGTTCCCATCGATAACCATAATGACCTTTATCCCAGGGTAGGTGAGCCTTTTCACCGATAATAAACATTTTCTCAGGTAGTTGGGGTCTTCCTGATAGGCTGCGATGCACAGGGCCAGTGACTTGTTTAGTTTGATTGGTGTTTCCAGGGAACGTTTCATGTTCCTGTGTTCCAGTAGAGCAAACAAGCTCTGGATGATGAGGTGAATGACTAGAATTGCTCCATAAAGACCAAAGGACAAGTAGTTGCCTGCAGTCGTTATGAGTTTATACCCCATGATATAAGCAGTAGAGATTCCCACAAGCAGCGAAATGCCGAACAGTGTCGTCCCAACGATCCTCAAGTAGGTAATCACTTTATCACATCTCATCTGCAAACAGGAATAGAACATTGAGGGGTGAATATTACGATAACTACTAGACAAAATACGTTCTTCTGAAAAACAGCTTTTTTTATACAAGTAAGAAACTCCAATGTTGTTTGGACCCAATTGACTCTCATTGTACAGACAAAGACTATTCTTCAGAATATCTTCTAGAACTTGTCAAACAGGTTTGGAATGGCATAAGGATGGATAAATTAACACTATATTTAAATTTTTGGCAGAACCATCCATTTCCGAACGACTTCATGGACAGCACTCATCAAAATTTATGCGAATGTGTGGACAGCTTTGTGGTGACGATGACAGACATTTGCTCGCATGGAAGCATAAAGTACATGCATCTGTTCTCGCCACATAAGTGACAGTATATTTCAGACAGCATCGTATTTCTTCCTCTTTCCTCCTCTTCTGAATGTCTAAGCGGCCTTTATGGCCATTTGTTCCAAGTTTTCTTCACTAATGCAGTTCCCCATCTGCTTGGCAGACGTGACTATGCAGCACCACCCTCTGACATCATCTGTTTATATCTCCGTGGGAACGCATGAACAGTGAAATTTAGATTTCAGAGGGCTCTACTAAAGACCCTCTGTCTTATTACTGCTGAACACGGCTATTGTATTCATAATGGCGTCTTGTTTTATCGACTCAAATCTCGTTTCTTTTTTGATATTGTCCCTCTTGGTTTAGATTATGAAGCGGTTCTGGCCTGGGAAGGAGGCTGACATGATGAACTACAGCACAGTGTGATTCTAACTGGCACGTGTCACAGCCTTTAACGTCATCCCGCATGTTTACGAGGCCCTCTGGACCCTCCAAACCCCACCTTACCCGCGTAGACACGTGCAAGCCTGTTGGATTAAGGCGAGCATGTGGTGTTAATGTCTCAAACGCCTGTACTGCTCTCAGGGTATCCCCAAACCTGCTTTCATGTCTTGTTTAAACTCTAGATGAACCCAAACGTCTCAATTGAAGGTGCTAAGACTGCTGACAAGACAAAATGTAGCCCACACCTAAGAGGACACTAACACTTCTCATGGCCATACAGGATATCTAAAGCATCGCTGTTTTTTGTTGATGACCTAATTTCTCATCTTTATACAAATTGGTAGAGGCTTTGCATTTCTAAGGATGAATGTGGAGGATTTACTTGTGTAGAATGACTTCTCTTGAGGGTGGATAATCCCATCGATTAAATGGTCCTGTGTGATACATTTACCATCAGTAGATTTTGTCTGACTGAATGAAATATGGTAATTGGCTCGTTCACACCAAGGACAGTAACTGTAAACTCATTCTATATGAATAGAGAAGCCCGAACCACAACGCTAACGACACAGAGTTACGACATTGTTGGAATCACTTTTTCTAACATTTGGTTGTGAATGCTAATAGTTGTCGTTATCTTTATCGTTATCTTTCAAGCACAACAGTCAAATATATAATGTTTTGGTTTGAATTACTAGTTATCATGCATATTTTCTGGCTGTGCACCAACAGAGCAGGGAGGATATACAAAGTGTAAGGATCACAGAAAGTTTAAATGGGAAAAAATATAACTTTGGCTTTGAAGAGACATGAAATATTACAGTGCAGAAAATGTACATTTGCACTAGCCAAAAGAGACCCAGACCTGTGACATCCACTGAACACCATCACAAAATAAGTTTTTTTATAAGTACTCATTTAGAGAGGTTGTTACACTATGCATGATAGTAGGGGAGGTAGATTGTATAGCTTGATAGAGACAGAGGATTTGTTCATCTTTATCCTCAGAGTTGGAGGAGCTTCCTTTAGACAAAGCTTCATTTGAAACACAATAACTTGTGAAGGGCCATCAACGAGGCAGGAAATCCATGGCTCAGAGCTTAACACTTCTTTTGGGGAAATGGTAAAGTAGGGGATCATTTTTATTTAGCAACAGTGGATCTTACGTGATCTGTCAATCCTTTGCAACTCCTATTTTTATCCTATTCATATTAAAAGCAAATAAAACAGAAAGATAGCTTTAAAAGACAGACACAAACTTCATAGCTATGATGGTAGAATAATCTCATGTTGTTTCACTGGAATTGTGTTGGTGGGAATTTTGGCACTGACACAAAACTAGAGACACTGTCTTGTTGAACATCCTGCCCATCTGAGATACTCCAGTGTATTCCCAGGCATTGGAGGAAGCTATTGCTTCTCCGAAGTGGGTGGTTCTGAGATGGTGGGGAACTTGGGGAACTGCCACGGCCGCCTCCCAGAGGAACTATCCAACCACCAGCACTGAGACACATCCATCACTCTGCCACGGCTCTGTGGCGTGGCCTTGTCAGACCCTGCGGCCGCCATGTTCGCTGCTGTTCAGGCTCCCGCCGCCTGACTTGGTGCTAAATTCTGCCTCCAGGCTTGATTCTACCTTTCAACCTTCCAGGCCTCTCATATCTCACTAGGTCTAACCTTCAGTCCCAAAACAAAACAATGTTTCTCTAATGGTTAAGACTGTCAGAAGAAATAATGTGGCATTTCCACAAGTTGTTATAAGTACCTTGAGGGCTAACTGCAATTAGGTTATTGAATGAACTTTGGCCACTTGAAAACCCTTGGACTTGACACAGCTTCTGCTGCCTGTAGTAGACTGAGGTGAACAGCTGGGTCTTATCTTGGCACATGGCCAAGGTTGAAGCATTTTGACCTCCAATGGCAGCCTTATTTTCAATGACACAGTCACGCACCCTGTAGCAGAACCTGATTTTACCAAGTGCAACATGTTCCTGAAGCAACATCTTTGTTGACCCTGGAACAACATTGTGATTAACCAATCAGATCTGAAAAACTAGTTTAAAGTCTCTGTGAAGTTTAGGACTACAGTCAGTGTTTGGTGCTCATTCATCTATTATTTCTTCTGATTGTAGGTTTTATTCATAAAGTTAGGTTTAAGTGAAGGGATACGGACAAGTTTTTGGATTAAAATGTTGTTCCAGGGTCAACAAAATATATTGACCTAGGTACACATCTATTTCAGAAAAATCAGGATGTGCCACCCTGAATTAGAAGTTATTGTGCTAAGATACTTCTCATTATAATATAGTGCAATTACTTTGATAGCTTTGAAGATTTAATAACTGTAAAGATATCAAATGAAAATGTGAATGTTTGGGGGAAACATCTGAGAAACTATCATTTCCAGAAAGAATTCATGTATGTTTAAGTGGTACAAAAATGATTGTTGGGGTTGGGAGGTCTGACCCCTTTAATTAAGGCTTGAACCCCCCAAAGAAAGTCATAACAAAAGCATGTATTCTTGTAACATTCAAGTATATTTACGTTTCAGTAGCCTTTTCAAGCAACCGCATAATTAGATTATGAGTTAGCCAGTTCACAATACAAAAGACGCATGATCAAAAGTCCTGATGGCTTGAAGAGGTTGCCATGGCAATAGTAGACCGCTTGAAAGTTTAGGATTATTTTTGGGAATGGTGTGCTGAGCTATTATGAAAATTAAACATAGTTTTACTACAAATTAAACCAAAAAAATCATGGCTACTATAATTAGCCATGATTTTGCTACGCTAACAGTCTAACCATGGTATTTGTAATAAAACTGTGGTTATACAAATTAAGAATTCATTTGAAAAACTTTGAATATCTCAATTTGTAACATTTTTATTTTCATTTTTATTTTACATTTTTAAAATCAAAAATCATATTTTTTCATTGTTCATCTCAATCAAACTGCAGTTGGGTTATTTGATCTGTTTTTACACATAAACTCTTCAAATGGTAATGGTTACTACACTTTTACTACGATAAAACCATGGTTCTATTACTTTATACTAGACTTCATCATTTTAATGCCTTTTAAGGAAGTTAAAACACAATATATATTTTTTTACTGAAATTGTGCTTACATAAAAAAACGACAAGGGTAGAAACATTTGTGTTTAGTTTATTTTATCCGTTTGTTTCACGTATTACCATGAAAACTCCTGAGGGAGCCTACTGAAAAGCGTCATTGCGCATCATTAGTAGATTGCGTCACCCTCAGTTTTACGGCTGCTGCTGGATTGCGCGCAATATCTTTTCTGCTCTGCCATTGGTCAGGGGTCCATTTGGTTTTTAATTATCCTAAAGCCATGATAGAATCGCAAATACTGAAGAAATGTTTAAAATGTATCAAGCTGACGTTGTTTAGTAAGCCTCGCTGAGGAAAGGGCATTTGTAAAAGAAAATGTAAAAATATGAAACCTGTCAGAAAGAGCAGCTGATGTGCGCAGGTTGACCAACAATGAATATTCAATATAAAATATCTGCGGTTCTTTGTCAGATGTACTTCTGGGTAACGTTACTCAGGAATATGTTGATGAAACAGGCAGCTACAACCTGTTGGACTTTGAAAAAATTGGCACGTGTAGGCATTGGAATCACTTATGGCTGAACTCCATTCATTCAAATGTATCCCCCTTATGACTGTTTAAAATAAATCTAGCAACACGAAATACATGCAAAGACACTGTTCAACTGACAGAACGAGGTGTATAATTCGTAAGAGTTCTCCATTAAATAAATCTTGATCATACAGTACCTTGGAGCAGCTGTGTGAAGATGTCCCGTTAGTTTAACAGGGATGCTGTCCGACGAGGCTCTGCACGCTCCAGACACTGCAAGTTTGTTGGGGTAAAATACAGAAGACACCGGCATGGAGCATCTAAAAACAAAGATGTGCGGTATCCACGTTTTCCATAAAACGAACGATCATTCAAGTTTCTCTCCTTCCCCAATACATTATATAGTGTAGTTTGCATCAGTCTGCTGTGATGAGGTCTGTTGAAGCATCTTGGCAGTTCATTCTGACGTTGTCAGCGGATAAAAGAATAAAAGTTGTCCAACAAAAGTCAATGTTGGTGACTAAAAATGGAGCTCATTCAAGTTTTTCCAAGCGTACAGGTTAAAGCAGTGAACTGTCCTTTTCTGCGTCTAATTTCTTCCAGACGCTTTAACTTTATGCTTCCTGTAAGCCATACATTTGTAAGACTCTTTTAACCGGGCAGGGTTTTGGACTTGTTTTAATAAGGGGGTTGGTTCGGGGGCGAGGAGGAGTGAACATCTAAGAGAAAAAAAGTGCTGCCCATTCAAACTTCCGAAATGGGGGTGGGTTTGAGTTAATCAAGCAATTAACCAAACAGTCTTTAGCCAAAAAGCTCAAGCTGTGGAGATATTTCTAATACTAGCCTACTACTAATAATACATAAAAATAACAATAAATTATTAAAACGACTAATTATTAAATAATAATAACTAGGGATATATATGAACCATAAATTAATTCCTTTACCAACTGCATATGAACACCACAAAAAAAAAAGTTTCAGAACATTCTAAGTATTATTAACCTAAGCTGCTATTTTGCCAATTTTAAGTAGAGTACAGTAAATCAAACGCCTGAGAACGATTTGATCGTCATTGATTCTCAGTTGCGCTTGTGATTTTGAGGGCACGAGGCGCAACGCACATAATTACCACAAGAGTGCGCCACACAATTCAAAATCTGTTCACATTCACGGCAGTGAAAGTTGACTTGCGGTAGCCTACTGATCACAGAATCCAATGTGGGCCAAAAGTAATGTAACACTGCTTTTGATATGCATATGCTATTTTTATTTTTTACTTTTCTTATTTCTTTCCTTCCTTTCCGTTAAAATCACAAATAGATCAATATTAAGCAATCGTTCACTCAGCACAAGAACATCAACAATTCACAAAATAAGCAAATAACATGTAACCTATAGCAAAGTAACCTACGCATTGGTTCATTACTTGTTTATGCATGCTTTGCTTCTTTCAACCAATTCCCTACTTGGTTTAAAAAGAGATTTTCTGCCCAGCAGGGACAGCACGCGGACAGGCTTTGGTAACGGTCCATTCATGTGAAAAGGCAGTTTCTTATGTGTTAATTTGGGCCACTGTTTGTTTGAACAAGGATTCACAGTAATGGTCCAAATAAGCAACCGAACTGGGGAAGAGGATGGCAACCTCTGCTATGTGTCTCTGTAGGATAAAACATGGCAAACACGAGGACGCTGGACTCCTTCAGCAGACTGCAGAGGTGCTGAAGGATGGAGGCTAATGAGTGCCGGCTTCACAGTTGGGGTTTCTTTGACCCTTAACTGACTTTGATGAAGAGCAACCACATGTTTTGCTGACTCATTAAAAAAAGCGTAGACTTCTAGTGTCTAGTACAGTACGGCATTGTGTTTCATACGAGTGGATCTTATCCTGTCAGGCACCCCGAACATCACCTGGGGGTTTGTGCCTCTTATAGGGAGCTAGAAATCTGAGATAACTCACTTGATAGTTTAGTTGAGCAGACGTTTATGGTTTTTCTTGATTTCACTTGGAACAATGGCTTCATTGAGAGACCATGTGCAACTCATTTTGCATTTTGTTTAGATGAAAGACACTGATATTGTTATTGTTCTCTGTGTGTTTAGATCTTGAACATGAGGAGACGGATTTAGATGCTTCCTGGTAGTTTTTAAATGCTGAGATATGGTAGGTGCCACATCTATAGTTGGCTTCTTTCCAATATCAGCCCAGGAATCATCTACACATTTTTTTCTCTCTCTCAGTGAAAATGTTCGACATCTAGGGTGGCGGACAGGAAATAAAGTTAAGTGTGCACGAACAAAGCCCCAGTCATTAAGACTGATTGCTGCTTATCTGCTGCTTATGTATTATGTCTCGCCTCTGGCCTTAATTTGTGTTTAAGAAACCACAAGTGTTAAACAAATATGCTATTTAACAGTGGGTAGATTTTAATGTTTTCTTTTGAAGGCTGATCCTCATCCCTTTTGAGATGATTGCTCAATTTCTCACTACTGAAAGCAATTTTATGCTGAAATACATAATTGTGAACTAATAACTGTGATTAAATGCAAAAAAAACAATAAAACATTTTATTTAAATGAATAGATGTGATTTCACAACATAATTTGTTTTATCAAGAATAAGTGATCCTCGGTTCAAATTACTGTGAGAAATATTAGTGCTTGAAATATTTTCTGAAACATATCTATCTATTTTTCTATCTGTCTGCCAACAAAAACCTAGAAGTTTAATATTTGTTGTTAAAAGGTACAGTTATTTACATTCATTTGAATTTCAGGCCATTTCTCAAACCAGTCAGTCCAATTCATTTTCATCATAGATGAATAGATGCCATTAAGGCCTATTCAAGGCTTTGTTAAGCCAACATTCAGAGTTTGTTCTTAAACATTACAGTTAATTAAATTTCCATTCATATTCATTACAGATGAATAGATGTCATTAAGGCCTTTTCACAACATTCCGCAGAATAACATTTGGAAAAATGATCCTCATGATCCTATTTTGTTTATATATTATTCAGCAATATGTTACCACTTACAATACTTTTTTAATCTATCTATCAACCATTACCTTTATTTCCAAAATAAATCACAATAAAACATTAAAATATGGTAATTTGGTCATCTTTACAGTTAAATTAACAATTCCTTCATTCATATTTAGTATTTCATAAAGAACATTTCTCAATGCACTTCTGATTGATTTCTGATAGGCTTTGCTGAGATAATGATCAGAGGTTATAATGAGGATTGAAGTAACTTCCAGTTTGTAAGTGAAGATAGTGTATTCTGCTCCCTTGTCCCAATCGCTCTGTATGACAGTGAGTACTGGGTGAGTAATGAGGGGAAGTGCCTTTTGAACTTTAAAGCAAAGCACCTTACTCACATTTTCCAAAAGTGCATCCGGGGGCTCGGCTATTATCTGTGGTCAATAACTGGCCCTTTCACTGAGAGGTGATTATCATCAGACGATCAGACGTGGGAGAGCTGCGCTGAGAATGAGAGCATTGAGCTCAGAGTGCGCTTCCTCAACATGTGTTTCCTCAGTGTGTCACTGTCTGTGTGTTGGGGGGGTTATAAAAAAATAATATTATTATTATTAAAAAAATCTTTACAATTTTTGGTGTAGAGTAATACATTTAAAATACATTTATTTCTTACTACTCAAATCTACACCCAAAACATTATTCTCCAATTTATTAAAAAAAAGCATTTTCATTGAACACCATTATGTTTGGTTCCCTTTTTAATCAACTGCATTGCGTTAAACCAACTTGAAACAGTTCTGTTTTGTTTCCCCTTACCATCATGCTTTGCACAGGGATAGATAAGGATAGAAAATCGTGAAATAAAATATTCTTTTAGGCATTTTTTATTAGGATGATAAAATTGTGGTACTTGTTAATGTTTAATGCTCTTTTATGCTTGTATTTTTATTTTATATAAAGACCTTCTGGTATGTTGGTGTTTTGGGGGGTTACCAGTGTGGTAAAGTGTAGAGCATGTGCTTGGGGACCTGCTAACATGAATCAAAGCTGTTAATAATAATAATAATAAACATAATCTGGGCATGGAAGTATCAAAACCATCTTATGTTATGCATAACAAGTTGGTTAATGCCTAAAGTTAAGTAAATCAAACCGATCTTTTGTTTCAGTGTAGAAGGTTTTCTTCCTATTAATTTATTTTCCGTTTAAATGTTTTAGTTTGAGTTCAACAAGCATAAAATGTATCAATTTCATTAAAACTATATTTGATCAAATTGCATTGACTCAACTCAATTAAATTCCATTGCATTAATTTGTTTTTGTAGTTGGGGCTACACTATTTATTGGATGGAAATCCTGTCCTGAATTAAATTGAGTTCATCCAATGAATACTTTTTTTGAGTGTACTAACATATTTACTGACATATCACTTGAGACTTTAAATAAAAATTTTAATTAAACTTTATTTGGAATACTATTTGTGCACAATGTTAATATTAAGCACAAAATGTGTTTTAGTGCCGTTATTGATGATTATTTAATAATATCAGCCTTTCAGTGCAAAATAGTTTAGTGTAAAGTATATTTAGCACAATCAAGTATACTTCACTTTTATTTAATTTTATTTAATTATTTATTTGGTAATCACCAAAATCATCAAAATCACGTTAACATGCATAATGCTTAAGATTAAGCTATTAAAACTGAGAGTATTGTATTGTTTGCAGATGGGCTATTGTTAATACCTCTTTGCAAGCCACATATTTTAGAAGTCTAAATCATTTGAGGAAATCAACATTGTTTTAAACCAGGAAATTCCTATAATCAAAGTTTTCCTCATTGAACATGAAGAAATATTATTCTGCATTATATTTTGTTTTACTGTTTATGCACTGAACCTAGCATTTCCCTGTCCCTTCATA
>JAUCNO010000236.1:13750672-13767348 GCA_032353835.1 Enteromius viviparus | reverse complement strand
TCATTACGTGATACTAACACGGAATTATGCATTAAGAGTTTGTGGTTATTTCACGCAATTCTGTGAGATCAGGTTGATTATTAATGTTGTAATTATTATTTAGTTAGTAAGATTTCCAAGTGTATAATCAATTAACCAAACAAATATTCATCTAATAGTAGCAATTTTTTTACCGAATGTATTTTTTTATGCAAATATTTGTTCCCCAATTTTTTGTTATTAGTTATACTTTACGGATAGAAAATGTTTTGCATCATAAATGTGATAATATTACCACAAGGAGAGCACAATATGGAGTAAGTTGGCTCTCCCATAATTCCCTGAATGATGGCAATGCTCGTGTGTATTGAGGTGAAAGGGTTAAGTATCAGCATGTCCAAGGATGATGTCAAAAAAAAATGTCAAAAAAAATTAAGGAACCTCCTGTTTATTTATACTGACAGATCCCAGGCATCCTCGTGCAGTCATGCCCTTCAGCCACAGCTGGACTCTCCTCCTAACAGCTGTTCCAATCTGCGTATCCTGCTCTCTTATCTCCGAGTCAAATGTTCAGCTCACCCTCAAACAAGCTGCTATCGGCATCCCCCTGGGAGAAATGATGTCATTGTTGGGCTTTCCTTATTGGACAGAGTCATGGATGCTCTACATATGAGTTTCTCCATCTGCAAGAACATTCTGTGACAGGGTGACATTCATCTGTGTTTTTCTTTAATTTGAGGATTATTGTTTCTTCTTCATGTTCAGTTTGAAGAAGTGATGAAGCAATGTTCGGTGGGGTTTTAATCCACCCCTCAGGCCTTGGGCCAGCTCTTCAGTGACCCAAATGGGCTGGACCCAACTCTAGAGGTTTTCTATTAAGATGATTTGAAATTGCAAAGCTTTGTTTACATGGCCATGGCAAGACGCCATCAGCTGTCCAAGAAACAGAAAGTAAAAGCAAGTTCCTCCCAGACAATTAGATATGTCATATGTGACACTCCGTAAACAATGTAGACGGTGAAATGCTTCCTTTATGCACCACAGTATCACAGGACTAAATAATTATGTTTTAAAACCACAAAAATGCATGAACTAGAGCTGCTGTTCTGTTTTCATGTTAACATCTATTGAGAATGTGTGCTAAGATCATTTTCAATCATTATCACTTCATCAAGGCAGCCATGTTATGTTCTGAATCTTATCTTAAAAATAGTTCACTATCTAGAAAACAAGTATTTATGCACTAAGAAAAATTGTGTGAAACAATTTTACTAATAAATATCACAAATAAAAATGGCAAGTGGCAACACAATGAACTGAATTAAAGCTGAAATTCTAAAAGACTTAGCATTTTCTTGTAAAACAAGCACAGTCTCATGGTTATTTGTACATATTTTAAGAGGTGGCTAATTTATATAAATTCGTATCCTCAAGTACCCTCGAGTACCCTCAAGTGCCGCGAGCCGGCACTCCAACCTTTTAGTTTCCCTCATGACTTTTAAACTCCCAGATGACTCAATTTCCCACAATACACCACTTCCTCACTGCTGCTACTCATTATGCATGCCCACACACTCTTAGCTCCAGCATAAAGGCTAGCTTCTCCAAACAGTGAATTGCGAAGTCTTTTTCTGCAACTGCATTCAGTTCTGAGCATATTAACCGTGTTTGTTTTTCCATGCATTACCTAGGACTGTTTATCCGTTTAATGTGTGATTGCCGTCTGCACTGATTCTCTGTCCATGTACCTCAACCTTGATTTTGCTAAGTCTTAGGCTTTGTTTGCCATTGATTGACCATGCTTGCCGACTATGAATGAAAAACTGCCTATGGATTCACACACCTTTGACTCAGTTGTCACAGTATGACCTCACTTGTATTTATAAGATTTTTGCTAAATCGTATATATTTTACAAGTTGCCAATTTATATGAACTTGTAGGAATGACTTAGACCTAACCTTGCCCCTAAACCTACCTGTCACATGTATAAACACGCACATTACAAACTATCCCCACGGCATTCAGGTAGGCATTTCCAACAGATTCGAACAGGGCAAAACAATGAAAGATGAAACCAGCCTGAAAGATGTCTCTGATGCTTACCAAAGCAGCATTTATTTAATAAAGTTACTGAAAAGAGTAATATTGTAAAATATAATTACAATTTAGAATAACTGTTTGCTATTTGAATATATTTTCAAATGTAATTTATTCCTGTGATTACAAAATTGAATTAAATAATTTGTGTGTTGGAAACATTTGATTTATTTTTGCAGAAACCTATCTTTTTAGGTCTCTTTGTAGGTCTCACAGTAGTATATATATATTAAATATGACATTGTAATATTACAATTTGCTTCACTGTTACATTTTGTTCATTTGTATGGTATCCAAACTGAATAAAGGTATTAATTTCTTCAAAAAACACCTTACCCCAAACTTTTGAACAGGAGTGTATGTTAAAGGGAAAAAAATAGCTTGCAATAGCTCTTGAGTCCTATTAAGCTTTATTTAACAGATTTCACATTCACAAAACTAATTATCCATAATTTCTCCCCTATCCTCCAGCAGCTCTTTACTCACTAACATAAAAGCAGGTCAGTGTTGGGCCAGTGATGCTGTACACACCTCTAGGACACGATTATTTCACAATGTAATGGCAAACAGGCCCTGAGTCAAATAATTGACACCTGTTTTGTGTTTGGTTCACCACATGTAGTGCATGAGTGTGACACTGCCTAAACCCACTGGCCATATGTTTGACACCTTTCAACACCTTTGAAGTGAAACATTATTGTGCTGTTGGAATACAATTAAAATTCAAAATGACAAAAACATAAATCGCTATTACAATGTTTGAACTTATTCAAAAGCTCTGTGTTGTAATGCTTCCTACAATCAAAGGGCCGTAAGATCATACAAACACCAAATTTTCACATTAGCGTGCATCATGCGCATTATGAGTGCTAATTGATGTGTGTGGTCATTCAGTGACCTTCATCCACTGAATTGCAGCGGATGGGACTCTTGAGAGCAGCTGTATGGGTATGTTGACTTGTTGTTAGGGTGTGGTACTGTTTTAGTATCTAAGAAATGAGAAAATAAGTAGTGGAATAAAGAACAGCTGCAAAACAGAAGAGTGGTGTGTTTTCGAGGAAAGAGAAAAAAATACAGAAGATAATGACATACAGATTCAGAAATCACAAAAGTCATAATGTCTTCGTGCATCCTCAAAGGATAGTTATAATCCGTTTTTATGTCCTGTGGTTTTGTGATTGAAGGTTTCTCTGTGTGTGCGAATGTGTTGGAAATGGGCAAAAAGGTTGAATGCCAAACCACCCCCACAAAATTTAGTCACATAAGTTCTCTTACATGGAATAATAATCAAGACAGCACATGATTGGAGCTTAATTTCAAAAGCACCAGGTCCAGGATGGCTGGAAGGTGATTGCAAGCTTGTATTTGTAAAGTCCTTGACTGAGAGAACTGATGTCCTCTGTGATTTCAAACCCTCTCACAGGAAAGGCAAACAAGGAAGTGAAGAGCAAAGAGTTCTGAAAATTTTTTATACTGATTTTGCATTGAGAGAAATGACCTTCATAAACATATAGCCATACTAAGTGTGTATTTATATTTATTATGTTTACTTCACAAGCAGTATCATAAGCCAGGACGTAACAATATAAAATGGGTTTTTTGTATTAGTTATTACATGTCAGGGATTAACAACAAATAACAGGATAAATGTGACATATTTATCAAAAAATGTATTAATTATTAAAAAATTAATGATCAAATGTTTTGTAAGAAATATTCAGAAATTATATTTAGACTACATATCTTTTGCATAAAAAGGTCAGTCAAACTGTAACGTACAACAAAGTTGACAAACCTGGCTGTGTTTTTCAACATTCCAATCAACCAATCAGAATTCAGGAATAGTTTTAAGGCTTATAATCATGGTTAGGTGCTTCTACACCCTTAGTAATCGGCTATCATTTCCCAATGATTTTAGGCACAAATTTTGGGTGGGTTTGTGTAGGTTTAAGGTTAAGGAAAGGGATAAGTTTATACTTTTGGACAGGAATGTTGATCCAGGATCATGTCTTGGCAAAAATCACGGTGACTCCCTCACTACCCAGCAGGCACACAATGTCATAAAACAATAATATTTGGTTACATTTTGGTTGCGATGTCAGGTGACCAAAATTCAACGTCTAATGTCAATGTTAAATTGATGTCCAATACCAACGTCAACCCGATTTTCACCACCTGGACCTGTGCTTCTAAAAAATACTACTGTTTCTTATGCATGTTGTTTTTGGACAGGTAATGTTGTGATATTCACCTGATGTGGATTTGAAAATTGATGGATTAAAAATATATTAATAATATAAGCAGAAAATATTCATAATAAAGTGATTGATGCTCATTAGTGAAAAAACCTTCACGATCAATCTGTCATTGGAATCATTTTACTCTAATGTCAACAAACCTCGCTAATAGTTTTGCCAGGTTTGACTTCAACCTTTCTTCATACCATAACAATACTTTTGTTTTCATGGGTAAGGATTTCAAGAAAGTGAAACATCAACAGGGTTGACAAGAGAGAAGCACCATTGACTTCACACAAAGAGATGTGCAGATGCTGCACGTGTTGGCACTGAGCGTTGTGTTCATTGCTATTGTTTACTCGTACATCTCAGATTAAGACAACAAACCAGAATGTTTATGGGAAATAATTAGTGCTGATCTATAGTCACATATTCCTGTAATCAATCGATCAAAATCTATTTAATTACCTTATTGGAAAGTCAAACATCTCGTAATGAAAAACATGTTTGCACATTTCGCTTGCATTGTGTCTTGCAAATGCACACTTTCAAAGATTGTTTGGGTCTCTGGGAAGGACTGCCGGTTTCTTAGAATCTTGCCATTGCAAGAGCGTTACCTCTGGGTCTGCTTTTCCATGAACCCCGGCGGATCTCTCATGTCTCTCAGCCAGCGGCCAACAGACTTTGAGTATGTGTATATAAGCGTTTACAATCTGCACAAATGGCAGTTTTTCAAATCACTGCAACTAGGAAACATGACTAATATCCCTAGTGATTAAGTTGTTTTCTTTTTTCCCTCCTGTACAACTTATTATAGTCTGCAAGAAGATGAAGAACTGATAGAAAAGGACCATTAAAATGTATCTAGTGAATCAAATGAAAAATCAAACTCTCCTTTGAATACTTTTTAAACTAGCCTGCCTTATGCTTCCTGGAAATCCAAGATCTGTTCTTATTAAAGAATAAATTGCAGTACCACCACAAGAATAAGGGCTAGAAAGTGAGAAAGTTTAAAGCTTATTTTAATAATTACAATGAACATGCAGTCTGAATTACATCCACTGTTTATTTAGTGGATGGCTTAGAGGTAATGATCCATAGTGACAATAATCATGAGCTAGATTAATCCGAAAGCATTTTAGTTCCTCTCATTTTATCAAACTCAGAATGTGGGAGATTGAGGGAGACACAGTAGCTCAAAGTGTAATAATTTTTGGGTTGCTTTAACCCTCTTATCCAAGAAGCAATATTAACATTAGCCAAGTGCCAAATGTGAATAAAGATTAGTTTTGATGAGCAAATAAAACTGAGTTAATGTCCCATATGCGTATCTTTTCTAGGAATTGTGAAATAACCAAGAAATAACCAAGTAAAAATTGCCAAGTGCTGAATGTAGTTTTTTTTGTTTTGTTTTGTTTATGTTTTGTTCAAATCAAGTCAAAGACGTTAAAATAGTTTACTGAACTTTTACCTCATTGGACAATCGATAAGTTCACGTAAAATAGAGGAATATTCTTGGTGTTACATCACATTATAACAGATGATAAATGTACAAATAAAATAGTTTTTGTAGGAATAATTTTTTTTAAGAGCCTTAAAATATAGACAAAACCTCTTGTTAGTGTTGATTTAAACAGACTGCCAAGACCACTTAAGCTGACTCAGTCAGAGGTGACAGAGCTGCAAAGATGAACCATTTTATCACCTCATTTTAGAGACACTAAAATGAGCCCCCCTCAGTCTAAGGGGGATTTGAGGAGTGAAAGAGTTATGTAACTGCAGTAATGATGAGTTTAAACAGTAAAAAGCTAGTAACTAGTGGATGGGAACAGTAATGCTTTTATTGAGTTATTACCAGACTTATAATCAGGGCACACTGTACCACCAATAATGTAGTTAGCCAGTCATCAGATTAATGCAGGCATTTCCATGAAATACAGTTGGACATCTAGTTTATATTTTAAAACAATGTAGTCTTAAAGAAACATCCATTGAGATAAATATTGTGTAGTTTCCATTTGCTTGTCATAATATTCATCATTATTACGCATTAGATTTGTTTGTATTACGGGAAAACCGATCCGTCTGCATTGCAAATGAGTATTTCATGAACATCTGTCTGCACAGAATTGTGCTTATTCGGTTTCCCCACAAGGAATAAAGCTGTCTGAGACTGAATTCAGAAGTAGCGAGATAACGGCACAGCAGGAAACTGAGAAACACGATAAAGAATTTGTTTTGGTTGGCTCCCAGCACCGCGCTGAAAATAGAGTCTGGAAGGAGAGTACGGGGGTGACATGCCTCTTTTACATAGACTAGTGCTGAATATTTCTCTGCCTAGTGGCTGGTCTTGAAAGAATGAGTATGTTCTCTGCAATGGGACTTCTTATCAAGATGACTTTTCACTGCTGGCTTATGGATCTCTTGAGACTGGTTATGCAGGTAGTGACCCAGACCCTTTAAGCTGCAATGAATGCAATTTCACAATTTTATCTTTCCCCCTACTACAGGAAAAGCATCACAAACTATTGTTCACAGGCCAACAGTCAATGAGCAATCATTTTAACTGCCAGATGACTTTAGATCCACTTTAACATCTGTTGCAAAGCATCTAAATTAGCAAGATTTAATTACACAGAGAATTTAGAAATTGTGGTCAACCAGAACTTTATACTTGGTCACCCTCATGTTGCTCCAAACCTGTTTGTTTTGTCCATACAAGTAATTGGGGTTCAGAACAACACTGAATTAACATCTAATTTTGTGTAGAAAAACAGTATCACACAACTACTCACTCAAGTCGTTCCAAACCCATAAGACCTTTGTCCATCATCAAAACACAAATTAAGACATTTTTTATGAAATCCAAGAGATTTCTTACCCTGCAGAGACAGCAAGGGAACTACCACATTCAAGAAAGAGTATTGAAAGACATCAAAGTGTATGAAAGACATTCTTAAAATGATCCCCGGGTGTTAAGACATTTATATAACGTACATGATAAATATTATGTAGAAAACCCATAAAAGATGCATGTTGTTTTTACTACAACACAACTCAGTTTAGAAAACAGAATACTTTCCTAGCCATTTTCCTAGTGATATACGGAATAATGAAAAGATGCCTGAGGATGAATAAAACTTCCGAAAGACCTGGTTCTTTGTTCTCCCAATTTCAGCCCTCTTTGCATACAAGTCTTAATACCCAGGGATCCCTTTAAAATAGTCAATGTGCCATCAGTGGTTCAACCTTCATTTCACAAAGCTATGCTAGAAAACTTTTGTACACAAAGAAAACAAAAATAAAGATTTTATGTTTGCATTTAAAAAGGTTGTGCAATTAATGAGGCAATTTTAATTTCGGGGTAAACTATATCCCTAAAATTAACAATGGCAATATTTTCATTATTTATTCGGAGATTGTGTCGATGTACTTTTCACAACACTGACAAGTTATCAAGTTAACACCAGTTTAGTCTTGTCTGGTATAAATATGCCAGATGTAAAATCTGGAAGGTCTAGGTCTCTCTAGGAATCCCATCTGCAGAGAAAGAATGGGATGTTCTTCTCTGACATGCTGGCATGGATCCCCCATTTCTAATGACCATATTTCCTGACAGGGCCACTGATTGATCACTGCATTTAAAGTGCTATTGGTTGTGAAGATATGGTCTTTGCAACATTTGATCCCAAATCACTTCCTGAAATCTCTAAGTAATACTTGTTGAAGGCTGTTCAACAAACATCTGTCATCTAAGTGAACAACATCATGGTAATATGACCAACAAGCAGTGCACTAGGCCAAATAGAGTAGCAATGACCCATCATTTCTGCTAATTTGTCTGCATCTCCTTTCACCCCTCCTCTCTGAACAGATGTTTTCTTCCGTCAAACTTGCTCTGTTAAGATTTACGTCCTCCTTCATGAAGTGGAGCCTGACACTTGACAATGCTTGGAAAGATGAACAATCTATCACATTGTTTATGATAAATTATTATTATTATTATTATTTGCAATTAATGATAAAGCAAACGTACCGAGGTTTCAAGTAATAAAATATTTGCGAAAATTACCCATTAAATATCTACTATTTTAGTAAAAGAAAAAAATTTGTGTTGCAAAATGGAACAGTATTCAGAATTACTTGGAAGCTGTGATGTCTGATGTCCAATTTAACACGTGGATACAAATTCTGTTACCTTGTATACTGTATCAACATGTTTTTAATTTCGCAAAGTAATCATGTAACAGGAATTATATAATTACATTTTGTAACAAAAGTATAAGAATAAATTGAACACTTTGATGCTGTTAGTCCTGTTAAACATTTGTAATTACACATACTAACATATACTAACATGTACATACATACACATGTGCTGTATTTTCCCAGGGTCACTGTGCACAGACTTTGTGTTGCTGTGTCTACTTTCTACCAGTATTGCCTATGACAAAGACATTGAGGTACAGGAGAATTTAACATCAGCCTTGAGCTGTTTAATCAAGCTCCAAAGAATTAAGCTCAGTTTACAAAGGTCCTGGTCTTGGCTCTGTACTCAAAACAGAGGTATGTTTTAGTTAAATCTAATGTCCTATAATTGTGCAACTGATTATCTTCATGTTCCCATTTGAACCTTTTTATGAGAAGCATCATAAAGCATTATCAAACGATTCAGTCAGAAATATTCCATCTATTTTGCATTCTGATGTAATCAATTAGATAATTGTATTCTGCATTACAGAGGGCTCTTTCTGTCTTCACATGAATGTGACTCCTTATTGCTAACTTTCCCCCAAAACATAGTCATCCTATTTAGCAGAACTGGACCTGATCATTTGAAAGAGTAATCTTTGGATTTTTTTCTACTTAATTTTCTAAACATCCTGCACAGTCATCTTGTCTTTTGCCAGGTCTGTTCCGGCCTAAAGCTGTGCTCCATTGCTTCAGCCTTTGGATTCGAGAGATATAAGAGGTTATTATATTAATCCCACCACTATGTTCTAAAAATTGCCATTGGCGATATTTTAGAAATGCTGCTTTCAGACACAATTGCCTCCCCCTCTTCCCTACATCTTCCCAACACAATAACCCCTCACTTAAAAGTTTAGAATACTCTAAAAATATAGATTTTAGAAGTGAAATAGCCTTCTCATATTCTCACTATGCTTAGATGATTTTGATGATTAACTCAGTTAAAGGGAAAGTTCACCCAAAAAAATCTACTCCCCCTCAAGCCGTTCTAGGTGTTCCAGGTGTTGTCCTGGCTCTTTCTTGCATTATAATGGCAGTAAATGGTAGAAGATATGTTGAAGCCAAAAAGTGCATCCATCCATCAAGTACTCAACACAAAACCAGGTGGTTAATAAAGGCCTTCTAAAGTGAAGTGAACATCTTACTTACAGCACTGCACTTGTATAAACACAGCTAGTCTTGAAGAAACTCCCAAGAAGCAAACTTACAAACTTGGGTTAGGTTTAGTGTTATCACATCCATGGCAAGCTCCTTCCTAACTCCTTCAAAATGCCCAGTCACCTATGCTCAATTGGATCCCCATCACCTGTCACCACCACCTGCCACTAATTAGGATCTCATGAGCATGCACTTAAATACACACACCACACTGCACTCCGATCTTGTCTATGATGAAGTGGAGTCTCTCTGGCAAAGACCTATATCCTTTGATATACTTATATGTTGACTTACCTGAACATTCTCTCCATCTCCTGCAGTTTCTGTGTCTCTTCAAAGCTCCTGTGTGTTCCTCCAGTGTGTGTGGTGTGTGGCCGTTGTTCCTTTCCCTTTGTCTCCGTTACTTCAGCGATCTCCTTCGCTCACGGATCCTCCATTGTCTCTGGATATCTGTAAAACAAACCAAGTCATCAATCTGCTCATTACAAAGACTTCTTATCTATTTATGTGATACTCACCTAAACAAAGTCTTCTATTCTTCTGTTTAACTTACCTGCACAGTAAATAAACATCACTGACTTTTACTTACCCTTTGTGTTTGGTTCACATATTGACAGAAGATCGGACCAAGACCGAAAGTGCAAGATGAGTACAACGGATATCTCTTAGACCTTGCCAGAAGTGGAATTCACCTCCCGTCTCGGCATTCTGATTCAGCAGGATCTCCCATTCGATGATTACGCCGAGGAGTAATCCAAACCAAAATCTCAAAGACCTGCACAATATGGGGTTATATTAGGTCCAAAATTCCAAACATTAATCCCAGATCCAGTTCCTGAGTCGAAACCAGTAGAGGCGATCCAGTTCCCTAGAGATCCCAGTCTGTTGTCTCCTGATAATGTTCTTTAGATGTGGCAAGGAGAGCCAGTTCCAGTTCCTGTTTCCCGACTGGCAGAGCCGATCCTGATTCCAGTTCCAGATTTTCAGCCAGGAGAGCCGGTTCCAATTCCTGATCCCTGTTCCAGTCCCTGAGTTTGCTTTTCAAGAGCGCCTTCCAGAACTCACGCTTGAAGAACTCACTGAACTTCCCTGAACTTGCGCTTCCAGTGGGCCCTCCAGAGTCTGCGCTGCAAGAACGCCCTCCAGAGCGTGCGCCTCCTGAGCCCGAGCTTCAAGAATGCCCCCTTGAGCCCGAGCTTCGAGTGCATCCCTTTGAACCTGAACTTCCCCTAACTACCCACCAAACACCGCCATTTCTGGACACCTGCTCAAACCATGGCATCTGAGGGTGGTAAATCTCCCCAAGAAAATGTTTGGGGGGGCCAGTATAGCCATGGTTGTAGAAAGGGTGGGTGGGAAGGGGGTTTGGACCTGGGACCCTGAGGCTCCAGATCCACTATGCCCGCCTGACTCCCGATCCGCCCTGGAGGCAGTCTATGGTGATGTTCCCTCATCCGGCCTTCAGGGCTGTTTTAGTGGTTTTTGTTGCAGCCTTCAGGAGGAGGCCCTGGGGGGGTCTGGAGGGGAGGGTAATGTCACATACATGCTAAGAATCATCAATCTGCTCATGACAAAGACTGCTTATCTATTTATGTGATACTCACATAGAAGTCTTCTATTCTTCTGTTTAACTCATCTGCACTGTAAATAAACATCCCTGACTTTTACTTACCCTTTGTGTTATGTCCGCTTCTTGACAAGTGTAGGGTTTTGTGTATATAGTAAATTTTTTTCACGTTAAGTTTGGTTTCTAATTTCTTACTTGTTAAAAATATATATTTTTTAATTAGAAGCATTTCTACATGTGGTCATACAACATTTGGTCTCACATGTATTTATTTACAGTATATGAATATGTCGTTATGCTTCTATCTACCTTCCCATTCATCCATCCATCATTTCACTCCAGGGGTACTTTCTCTTTGTGGTAATATTTTGTGGCAGAAATGAAGGGGTACTCCATATGAGTACCCTCCTACAAAACAACCTCAAAAGCCCTCAACTAACAGGGACCCACAGAGAGCCGCTGGCCCATCTGGAACTGTTTATCTATCCAGGCGGTAAACAATACAGCATGAATGTAGGTCAACTTAAGGAGAGGTGAAAGGCACACTGTTGCTGGCTAATAGTAACACGAGTGTGGCTCTGCACCCAATGTGCAGCTCATCTGTCTGCAGCAGACTGACTGTCTCTGCCTGAACTCAGCTCATGCAGCTGTAGATCAGACTGACCTAACGGTGGAGACACCATGACCAAATGTACAAAGTGACCAAAGAAGGGTGATGGAAATTCAAAACCTAGCTAGGGTCTTTTATAAGGAGATAGGGTGAAAAGCTGTTTTTCGACAATCTGGCCATTTGTGTGAGTGTTTATGCACCACAGTATAAAAAAGTGTGTAATCATTTTAATTGAATAATTACTACTCAATATTAAATGCATAAAAATAATTATCTAAATAAGTTACCATAGCATACACGTGACAAAGGATATTGTATCCTAAAATCGTTAAGTATCTAAAAAGTTATTGTGAAGTTGAAACTAAAAACTGAAAGTTAAAATAAAGTCAAATAAAAAGCTAAATAGAAATATCTGAAAGTATTATGACAAACATGCAATACAAAATCACTCAACTTAAAATAATTTAAAAACTATATATAGCCTATATATTTATATATATATAAATAAACGCTAATTAAAAATATTGATAAATGCTATAATAATGTATAAACAATCCTAAAATAGCACTGCAGCACACTGTATGCAATTGTATTGTAAAATACACTAAGTTATGATATGTAAGCTGTGTATATTTATCCTTAATTATAAATTATATAAATCACAAAAAGTATTTACCAGTACAATTTTATGCAGTGTTATTTATAAATTAGTAAAACTGCAGTTACGTTATAACTTACAGTAAACAAATATTAAAAGTGTTGCAAATATTCAGATTCCCATAATACGTTTTTGACTAATCAAATATTATTTAATAAGTCTCTTCCCATTCTTTGTTGCCATTTGTTTATATTAGGGGGGTTTATTATTCTTATTAATTGTTATTATTGTTTTTGTGTGTGTATATTTTTATTATTATTATTATTGATTAGTATTTTTATAGCAATATCATTGCCTCAAGTGTGTTTCTCTTAAAAAAAAAGTGTGTCTGTAAACTACTTTAAAATACTACATTATGTTTCTAACATAATCTTTTAAGCACAATAACCCCATAATTTGGTGACTATCACTTTTTCAAAGAAACGCTGTTCACTATGTATTCATGATAATCTCATAAATGTACCGTTTATGGTTTCATGCACTTATTCATAGAAGACAGTCTGGTTTGTAGCATATTTAGTGTGATGACAAAGTATTGCCTTACATTGCAATACCAGGAAGTTGGATTCTCAGAGTTTAAAACACTCCCTTTTAAAGTCCGTCTGCGTCAGACCTCTCCAAAGAATACGCAGATCACACACATCCTGACTCACGAACAATACATGTCTCTTCATGATTTAGCCCATTTTCGTACGGCCAATATGATTTATGATTTGGTAAATGCAGAGCATTACCTTGCCAGAGCTTTGCTTTGGGAATTCAATGCACCCGGCCATTCTGAACCAATTAATGGCAGGGTGGGGGTAACTACAACTGTGTAGTACAATACGACACATCTGTTGGCAATAGAGACACAAACGTATAAAATAAATCAAAACTGTTCCCTATTTTGGGGGACATACATGTCCTTTAGAAAAACGTATGTATTATAATTGGTAAAATATATTCAAAACACAATAGGATGTATTACGCAATTAAATATGAAGTTGTACTCAAGCCCTCTTAAGTTGTACTAATAACATTTGAATTGAATTGAATTGAATGGCATGCAATTATTGTCTAAAAACATTACATTTGGTTTGCAGTTAAATTAATATTATTATTTATTTATTATTTGAAAACATAATAAAGCACAATTCTCTTTCACAAGGATATTCCGAATATATGGATATTTTTTAAATGTATAGTTGATGGTATAGTAAACAGGTTATCATAGGTTGACAAGTGTTCTCAGGTTTCAATTAAACGTTGAAATTGCAATAAGGTGTTGGAGACAGTTTGAGCTGACAGGCTTTACATGCAACATGTATAACATAAAAATTTTGACATACACCCCCAGTGTTTTGTGTATGTTATGAATTGAGTGTTCATCACAAATGTTTTATTTAACATTTGAACAGATGACTTGGCAGCTGCTTTCCTAAACAAAGCAATAATTTTACTCCATAATGTTAATTTGGCCTTCAAACTGTATGATAAATATATGCATCAACATGAATAATAAACCACACATAACAGTTTATGTAATTGCACAACTAACATATTTTGGCAATGGGGGAGCAGTTAGGTCTTTTTCTTTCACCTTATGTAATGAATGGATCTCTAAGGATTGCAATGCCCGATCCGTAGCAATTTAGCTGCATTTCAGAGTTTAGAATTTCGACTGCAAGCATGGTTCCAGGTCACTCGTGTCACGGGGAGACTCCGAGAACGAGACTACATGCACGTAAGACATGGCTCCACATCCTCCGTGTGCACCCTGCTGAGACGGAGGCCAGAAATGTCAGGGACCCAAGTGCTGAGGTGCTTTTGTCAGTGCCGACCTCAAGCTCCTGCGGTAAGACTTTCAACTACTGTAGTAGTTAAGCATTCATTCTGGGAGAACCCTGAGCCCTCATATTATGCCATTTTAAAGAGTATCCTACATTTGTTTCTTTAACAAAATAAATTTTGTTTTAAGTAAGTGTTAAACCAGTCCTACTTTACATTAGGTGGTCTTAACTACTATGTATTTACATTTAAATTAATCATTTGGTACAATGCATTTATCGTGTATATGTTTTTACATTGTACTTTTATTTAAAAAAAAAACAGAACCCACCTCAATAACAAAAGAATTGTTTTGCAATACAAAATGAGCGCAATACGTACTTTTAAGTTAGTATATAGTAGTTATATTAGGCTACCTAATATCAAGTGTGACCATTAAATCACCTTATATATTTGAAAATTTATTATAACAACATTGTTACTATTTACACAACAGAACACAATATAAGTAAGAAATAATTGATGACAGGCCGTTGAATTATTTGAAAAATAATGAGTGTGCATTATTTTTCTAATAATTTAACGGCCTGTTATCAATTATTCCGCTTATACTTTGGTTGCCACACCTAAAGACATCATTCAGATGATATATTTCAAGGTATTTGTCTAGTTTTTGTACTTAAAATACTATTGTGAGTATGATTATTTCTTCCGCATCTCATCCAAAGCCTCCACTGTTAATTCCAAAATGTAATTTTAAACCTTGTAACTGAGACTTAAGCTGTTGATAGCAGACTAATACAGTTATTATCTGAGAGAGAGAGAATGAGAGAGAAAGAGAGATGTGAATTACGAGTCGATCTCTCAACAGTGAAACTTTAAGTTCATTTTCTTCACTAACAGCACCGTTGTTACCTCGCTTGAGAGAAGTCAAGTTGATGTAAAAGAATGAATTTGCATTTTCATTCAGACCAAGGTGAAAAGACCAACAAATGAGCAGGAAATCGTCTAGGTTACGAACGTAACTCACGTTCCCTGAAGGAGGGAACGGAGACGTTACATATGGGATCTCGCATGAGAGACCAATCACTTTCGAGTCCTTTGGAAAAGGCCAATGAATATTGGCGTGCAATAATCACAGCCAGGTGCACCTTATCACAGCGCGAGCATAAGAGGGCATGGCTGGATTGCACTTGCAGCTTTTCGCTTTCGGAGCACTCGCCGAAGCATTTCATGCTGTTTGAGTCTGCTGCTGGAAAGAGGTTCTTCGTGCCATCGAGGAAAGAGAGTTCCTTCTGTTCGAGTTCAGCCTCTTTCGTCCGCCGCAACAAGGAGGATTCCATCTGGGCGTTGCTCGCGGGGGCTCGTGGGTTTGGTAGCCTTTCTAAAGGCTCATGGCGGCCAAACCTTTGCTCGCCAGCGATTGACCATACCCCCCTGAGTGCACTGCGGTGCCGCGAGAGGTCCTCCCTGGGCAACCAGGCTTTCACAAAAAGAGTGCAATTCCTTACGGTTCTCATAGGCGTTCTCCGGAATGTCTATGCAGCCGTGCGTTTCTCGGTGCGGAAGTTTCCTCACCTCCTCTGACGGTCACGATTGCTGTATCTCGTGTCTGGGCCGGGAGCACGCTGAGACAGCTTTCGTGGATGAGTCATGCGCTCACTGCGGGCGCATGTCCATCGTTACGTTGAGGTGGCGCCGCTCATTCGTGCGATGGCTCCCCCTGCGTCCTCCTCTCGGTCCGGTAAGCCGTAAAGGCTTTTCCGCTACTGAAGCGAGGCGTATGGGGGACCTCACAGTGACTGTGCAGAATGTCCCGCGGGACGGCAACACCCCGCTGGCTTCTGTCAGCACGCGTAGCTCCGTCGTGGTGCTTCCGAGCGAGATTGCTCCCCCGGCGAACAACGAGCCCAGCGTCTCCTTCGGGGCACCCGAGGAGGTTGAGATGTCTCCTGCTCCATCAGAGGGAGAGTCGAGTGCTGAAGCGCCCGCCTCTCAGGCGGACGTGGAACTCTTGGCTATGCTTCTCTGAGCCGCCGAGGCGATTGGGTTAGAGGTGCCCTGTGCACCCCTGCCTGATCGTTCTCGGCTGGATGATTGGTATCTGAGTTCTCGGCCCGCGGCCCCGCCGCGGTCCCCCTCAGTGCCCTTCTTCCCGGAGGTGCATGAGGAACTGACCAGGTCGTGGCGAGCCCCGTACTCGTCACGCCTGCCCTCCAGTTCCTCTCCCCTCTCCACGCTTCATGAGGGGGCAGCCAGGGGGTACGAGATGGTCCCTCAGGTGGAACGGGCCGTTGCGGTGCACTTGTGCCCGCGCGGTGCCGCCTCCTGGCGGGGTCCGCCTCGGC
>JAUCNO010000236.1:13720989-13734962 GCA_032353835.1 Enteromius viviparus | reverse complement strand
TCACATGACAAGAGACAGAACCAAGAACAGAGAAAAATACATAGAACAAGGAACAAAACAAACTAAGGATGTTACAGATATACCCCAAAATGTAACATTTTTGCATGTTTGTCCTGACAGTAAACTGTATTTAACTTGGACACTGTAAGCAATTTATGTCAAATTATTGTCCAAAAATCACCATTTTAGTGATTGTATTGGGTTTAACAAAACCATACAAAATAAGGTATGAAGGTGTATTTTTCACTCCATGTGCAGCTCAAAGCTGCTGTTATCAGTGACTGAAGGGCACAGAGGCGTCCTGCAGGAGACGTACAGTCAAGTTCCCATGACAGTTATCTGCTGGAGTGGGCGACAGGAATGGCTGCTCACACAGATAGCACAGCAAAGCCAGATAGAGTCTCTGCTATTAATGCATTCGCCTTCGCAACGCCTTAATGAACAACACCCAATTATCTGTCTTTGTTTTGGCGAGCTAGAACAGAACAAGACATTTGGTGGAAAGTGTGCTATTTGTGGACGTGGAGTCGATTAAGGTAAAAGAAAAGCCTTGCACAGCCAGCAATAATGGCTAAACAAAACCACAATGTTTGTTTTAAAACTTCGGAATTACAATTCCTTTCCCCACTAACTTGGAAAGTCACTGTATTCTTGTTTTGTTACATCAAATTGAGAACAAGTACAGCTCCCTGGTCTTTGAAGGGAAGAATTATTTATTTCAAGCTTCCAAAAACCTAGAAAAAAAAAAAACTTGTTCCACTTTCTCCTATTGCCCAATAAATGACACATGGTTAAGGGTTTGTAAAATATATACCTGTCTTATAGAAACTTGTGGTTCTGGTTCAAAGACCTCCAAATCGTTAAAGGAAGCCAAATCGGACACACTAATATCTGGAATATATTTTGGCAATGTTCTCAATGATCTTACTGCTTATAAGCTTTAAAAAAAAAGATGTGAACTTCAGTATGCAGCATTGTTCAAGCAAACTGACACATGTCAAACAAGATAATTATTGAATTATTGAGAACTCTGAAATGTTCCTAACTAGTTTAAAGTTCATAGAAGCCCTGTTTGTAATTATGTGGTGGGTGGTGTCCTGTTTATTGGTTAGATTTACAACCTCTGTTGCAGTATCTTTTTTCTGGAGGGAAGCCTATGACCTCCTCTTACCCTCTTAGTAATTCAGGACTTTCTGTAACCTGTCTTTCTATAAGCTTTAACACATAGTCAAACCTGTAAAACTCTGTCTGCAGCCATTGTAAAGTATCTGCTAAATGAAAAGCTGACCTGCAAAGACATATGCATAATCTCAGAGGGACTACAGATGTTTCACTGCTTCGGTCAGTCTTTGTTCAGTTTGTTCTTGCAGAGTGAATACAGAATACTGTTACAGAAAAATATTTCAATCTCACTTTTACAACCTGAATTCTGGAAGTGTTGGGATGTAAACAAATCATTTCACTTTTAAAGGTAAAATATGTAAGATTTTTGTAATAAAATATCCAAAAACCTCTTACACAATGTTATATATTTCATGCAGTTATGCTCTTACATTATCTCAAAAGTTCTGTGGCGTTCGTAAATTCAAAGAAATTTCAGATTTAAATAATGAATCATCCCTATTCGTTGTCGCCTATCAATGATGCAATATTCTCAGTTTCCGCCTGTGAATGCTAGGGCAACACATGTGGAGAAATGCGGAGAGGGTATTTACTTTCCATTTCGAGTTATCATGGATCATGGATCATGACTACACTCTCCACAATCCCAAAAAATGTAGATGTATACAAGCCGAATTGGATATTAGAACAGTCAATGAAATTAAACGAGAACATTTCGGTATAGCATTACTTGTTTCCACCTGTGCAATAATCACGCTGTCAAATCAGCATCTTGATATGCCACCCCAGTGAGGTGGATGGACTATCTTGGCGAAGGAGAAGTGCTCACTAACACAAATTTAGACAGATTTGTGAACAATAATTAATAGAATTAATCTTTTGTGTACATAGAAAAAGTCTTAGATCTTTGAGTTACTCATTAAGAATGGGGAGAAAAACAAAAGTGATGCGTTTATAATGTTGGTGAGCGTAAATGATGATTATAAAACATTTTTGTAATGTACTGTACTGAAGTAGTATAGCAAGTACAGTTAAGTGATAATGCATTAAATGTTTTAAATTTTTTTTATTTAATTCAAAATAAAAAAAATTGTCTTAAAAAGTACACTACAAAAAGTGTGTTTTGTAATTGTAGAAGCTACTAAATATTATCTAGTGGATTCACTCACATATGTTTTACACTCATGTTTGTCACTCTTAAAAGAGTATAAAATTCCTGATAAATCAAAGACTAACTGCAGCAGGTGTGTCAAACTGTTTTTGTGTGTACAAGACTGCAAAAAAAAAAAAAAAAAAAAAAGTAAATAACTTGTGGTTTTGTAATTCGAAACAGATATCAATTGGCACTAATGGTAACCCCCCTCCACCAAATGATTAACACATTAAAGGAATATTTCATTGGTTTTGCAATAAAACAATTAGAACAATACTCTACTCATAAGGGAGCCTTCTCTTCCTCTAAAAAAGGAAGAAAATGGAATTCAAAACAACCCATTTTTATATTCTCACAAGAGTTTTACAAAACACAGAGGTCACTTTCAGAGGCTGTATAAATCAATCTCTGCAGTCTAATACGTCACTGGTGCTGATTAAGACCCATTTGACTATTTCTAATCCCCATGGTCTTAAGAAGCTTGATTGCACGTATAATTTCAGCAATTAGTCTTTGTTGTCCATTGTGCATCTAGTCACTGCGGCAAAGCAAAGGCCTCATGCATGTGTTACAGTGGCCTGCAGAGGTCAAGTTCAGGTACTCTAGTTTCAAATTTACATCATTCATTTCAAACACTCATTATCATACATGTTCAACTCATGGAGCAGTTTTTGACCTTGTAATTCTAGAGAGACGTGTATACAGTGCAATCATTGGTTTAATCATAGGTTAAGCATGAATTTATTGTTTTCTTTTTTGTTGTTTAACTTAATTTTTTTTACATTGGAAAAAATAGTGAAAAATAGTGCGTTCGTTTCCTCCCAATGGTGCAGTGATACAATAGGTCAGCAAAGGTTCCTTGGAAAAACGTGCATCTGTCTACATTTTCATGAACCTCCAAAAACATATATCCAGTATACGAGGAACATTATAGGGGCAGTAAATCACCAAAACATGATGTTGATGATCGATTAATAAACCATTATTATTACCATGTGTTTCCTTGCACAATACTATCTTTTGAATCACATAACTAGCCTCATGTGTACAGCTTTTCTACTGTAATAAACTTGCTTGATAACTCAAAGCAATTAACGCAATTGTGAAGGTATGAGTCTGAAGAATTATGTCTTGTTATTCAATCAAATGCATTTTTATCTAATGTTTGCTTTTGTTAACAGTATCAGTTACATCTAAAATAGGGTTTAGTGTATGTGCTACATTATTTTAAAACTCTATGCAGCATAAACCTTTTAGCACCACTCACTAGAAATTTCCTTCTCAAACTGCTGCAATACATACAACGCAATAATATGATGCCATATTCACAATAATCTTTCAGGTAAAAGAAATATTTCACTCAGCTCCCGGAGACTACAGAAATAAAGTGGATATCTGCACTATTCCGCAGCCTGATGACGGTCTGGGCCCAGGCAGGATGGCTACCGAAATCTGGGGGAATTATGTTACGTTGTCTGTCTTGTCTTGTCTGTCTGTTTTGGTTTGATTTTGATTTCTCATGTTTTTTGCCCTTATTTGGAGTTTCCTGTCTGAGTAGTTATTAGTTGATTTCATCCCATCCGTGTTTCACTGGTGTTTCCAGTACATCACCTCAACAGTAGGTGGAAACAGGTGACTTTATATTTTTACACCGCTCGGTTAATGTTGTTTAAGTATTGTCCCGTATTGCAATATTTTGGAATAAAAGGTTTAAAAAATTATATATAGGATGCACTTTAAATAGATGAACTGCTGGGTAAATAGCTATTACTGCTCGGCAGAATGTGCAATATTTCTGGTGTATTTATAATGCTATTGTCAAGGCCTGTCACTCAGTGGTGTACCTGTGTGTGTACATCTACAGTGTTCTCATTTTTGTTTATACATCCACTCTGTATACAATTATTTACATATACTCACTGTGTAAATGTCTACAACTTGCTAAGTCTACATTTAGTCTTACCTAGTTTACATACATATGTGACCCTGGATCACAAAACCAGTCTTAAGTCGCTGGGGTTTATTTGTAGCAAAATCCAAAAATACATTGCAAAAAATTATTTTTATTTTTTTTAATGCCAAAAATCATTAGTAAATTAAGTACGCCTATAGATCATTTTCCTTAAATATTTTTTGTAAAATTGCTGCGACCGAGTCCCGCAAAACCTTACATACACAGTGAGTATATGTAAATAAGTGTATACAGAGTGGATGTATAAGTAAAAATGAGAACACTGTAGATGTACACACACAGGTACACCACTGGATGACAGGCCTTGACAATAGCATTATAAATACATCAGAAAAATTGCACTTTCTGCCCAGCAGTAATAGCTATTTACCCAGCAGTTGATCTATTTAAAGTACATCCTATATATATTTTTTTTTAAACCTTTTAGTCCAAAATATTGCAATACGGAATACAACACATAAACAACATTAACCGAGCCTACTGTCGAGGTGACGTATTTCCACTTAATGTGGATGTCACATGTTTCCGCCTACCATGGAGCTCCATAGTGGCTGCAGCCAGACCCTTCTTGAAATGTCAGTATAGGCACGCTTTTCCAGTGTACATAGTACATGTGACTGTATAAACTTTGCAACATCTCATATGGCTGCAGCTCCTCTGCTAGAGCTGTACAAGTGTGCACTTATTCAAAGTATGTACTTATTCAAACTTATTTAAAGTTACAGCGACAACCATTTGTAAACCACTTTTAAGTCAAATTCCTTAAAAAAAAGAAATCATGGTGCTATCAAAACATTGTTCTGTTTGTTTGAATAACTTGACGAGCAACACTGGCTTGAACAACACAGTGATTTTGGGAGCAGGCCTGTTTGTTTGCTCAAAAAATGAAATGCTTGTCTAGATGCTCTGTTTGAAAATGAATCATTAGTGTAATTATTAATCATAAACATATAGTTCAGTTCTTAATTGCAGTAAGTGACAAATCCTACATTTGTAAAACTAAAACTCCTGAAATGGTTAATCCTGTCCTTCACTTAAGATGAAATATTTCCATGCTTTTTATTTGTCTCCTGATCATTTTGCTTTCTCATGCTCTGTTCCAGGGAAGCGCCATACCTCTACGCCAGTTTTCCACTTCCAAGACATTTGTAATCTTCAAAAGCATCACTGTCAGAGAATAATGGATTCACAACCTCCTGGTTAACGCCAACTCTCTATTTTCAGTTTCTATGGCGTGAAAACTTTCGCTCACTTCTGATCTAAATCTAAATCACTGCTGATCTAAATCTAACCTTTATTGTCCATAGCCTGAGGGACCTGTGTGAGCTCACTAAAATCAACATCCTCATGTTGTAGCTGTAGCTCATTTATGTATATACCAAACTATTGTTACTGAAAGATCAGCATGATTTCTTGCATGAGCATGTGTCCACTTTTACAATGTTGCATTACATTCAGGACAACTGTCGTACTTGTATCAACTGAGTTTTTATTGTAATAAACTGTTCCAAAGCAATGAGATGTACTGAAGGAAAATAAAAACTTCGACCCTCTTCCTCTCCCATTAAAAGGCTTACTCTGCACCAGTGAACACTCATTATTGTAAAGGTTTGATTGTGGCATTTAGAAGTGAGTAATTAGTTCTGATTGGTGGTATTATTGTGCAGACTCTCCCTGTTATTTGGCATCTTTTGAGATCAAATTAATGGTGCCTGGTTTCAAGCAGATTATGCAGCACATGGACCGATCATGTGACATCAAGAATTAGTCGTGCACTACTGCTTTGTGTGAGGCATATGTAAAACCAAAAGCTTTTAATGTTGCCAAAACATGTAAATTACACAACTGTGTCAAGTAAATATGAATGCATGTGTTTAATTTAAGTTTAACATTGTTATTTAAAATGACTTTTATTCTATTTTGTGTAAATTAAATCGAGATGGGACATTCAACATAAGTGAAGGCTTTTGTAATTGGATTAATACTTTAACCTCATTCAATTATTTAGTGCTTTAGGTATGCAAAAATGCATTTTAAACCAAATTAATTATTACAATTATTTAACTGGCCGACAGCCATAACAAATAAAATACACTTTCCTCAGAAAGGTGCTGATAATTTCTTTTAAACAGAACATAAAAATAGTTATAACCTATGATTCGTTCAGTTAGACATCAGAAAATGAACCAGTATTCAGCATAATAATTTGACATTTGTGACCTCTCATACTAAACTAAAACAGCAGACTAGTTGGTCAGGAGGAAGAAAGTTGCAAAAAGAGTATAAAACGAATAGACACTTTGAACCCAGTACAATGGAAAACACATGCTACTGTAGAACCCTGACAGGCCTCCATCCAAACTGAACCACCAGATGAAGGTCAGCTTACATTAGTAGGCACTGTACTTGTAAAGTAGTTGGGATTTTTAGTTTCCATAAGAAATATGACTATATTTCAGTTCCGCTGGACAGAAGCTTGGGGATATACATTATGGCCCATAATTAATCTATTCTGACTTTACCAGACAACCTAACCCACAAATTTATTTCTTGTTTAAGGGAATCTTTGAACCTTATCTCCTTCTTTATCCTCACAGGCGTATGTCCGGATTATGTAGCGAGCGATGTACAGTTACCCCTGGAGACCTCTGTGTGAGACGGAGGTAAGGTATAAAGGAGTAGCCTTTGCCAGGCCATACACTTGCAGCTCCGGTTTATTGATATAAATGAGGACTAAGATATATGATGGTTTTCTTTGCTAGCTCTTCTTGCTCAATGATAATTGAAGAAACAAATCTTATGAAGGATCTTTTCGGATCTTTTAAAGCAAATTAAAACTGATTCATGAACAAATAAAACTGTTATGAACCATTCCTTTTGAATGAATGAACATATACACTGTGGGCAGTGCTGTCTGATTCATGAAAAAAAAACTCTATCCCCCAGTTTCACAGACAAGGCTTAAGCTAGTCTCAGACTAAACTGCATGTTTGAGCTGTCTCAGATGAAAATATCTTTCTCTGACATATCTTAAAACATGTCGGTGTCATTGTTCTGTGTTAAGATGCACACCTGTAAAATTTTCTTATAAGGCATTTTTGTAAAAGTTGCTTAAATATCTTAATTAAACTAATGTCTAGTCCTGGCTTAAGCTAAGCCTTGTTTGTGAAACCGGGCCTTAAAGACTGAACTGGTTGCTCCTGTCCATGCAATGACAATGATTCAAGCTTCAAAAAGAACACAACAGCATAATAAAAACATGTTCTATGCACTATATCCTGCAAAACAAAAACAGAATACAATTCACATTAATTGCAACTACAGCCTTCTGATTTTCTTGTCTGTTACACAGACGGTTTAATTTTGAGGAAGTAAATTATTTGCATTTTGGCCGAACAATCCATTTAGTAATTCACATTTCTGAACTGGCAGTATAGGTAATTGAGAAAGGCCGTTGGTGTGACGCAGCTGTTTTGCTCAGAGTTAAGGGAATTGTTATGAAGTTAATGGGGTCAAAGGTCACTCCATCAGAATCAACTGTGCCATGGCGACCAGAGACGTGAATATTCTGATAAACACTGACAATTCTGCAAATGGATTAGGCTGAATGCTTCTTATGTTTGCCTGCATTAAGATGCTGTGTGTGTGTTGTGCCTTTCCTGTATTGTAGGGAACAAATATCCCCACAAGGATAGTAAAACCTGAAATCACCTCCATTGTGAGCAACAGCCAACGATCCCCAAGAGAAACAGTTTAACAAACCTACTAAATAATATGTTAGGTAAAATATAAAAGGCTGAGCGTTTACTCTAAGCATACAGTATATGTTAGAGGATGCAAAACATCATTGACTCAGTATAGTGAATAGATTTGCATAATGTGTTTTAGTGGCAATCGCATGTATATTTAAACATGACATGACTGTCGGTAAAGTGAAAGCGTACAGCACATTTCTCACATTTGCTATTATGCATGCAAGCTGCAAGCAAACTCTGATGAAAAATTCACAATCTCACACTCATTCCCTCTCCTTGAAGCAACGATCGAGTTGGCTTTCATTATCTCCCACTTTATCGAGCAGCCGCTGCTTTGTCCCCTGCTTTTCAGCACAGAGTTATCTGGAGACTCACAAGTGTGACAGGACCAGAGAAGCGAGGAGGAGGGAAATCTCTCTATGTGAGCAGTTTGTAGCAGCAGCCCCAGGCGAGAGAACTAATACCCTTATAACGAAGAATCAAAGAGAATCGATACGACTCCCATCAACACCAGCGAATCTCCTCTCTGAAAGTGTGCACCCAACACAATTCGTTTAGTGCAAACGCATCGCTGCCGTAAAAGCACGTGCAAACTCTCTCTTGCACACACGTGCATGCACACACATGCAACTGGCAGGCTTGCAAAACTCCTGCAATGCACTCAAACACGTGCACGCTGGCAAAAACACCACCTAACAATAGGCATTTTAGATCCATGGCATCTTGGGCAAGGAGCAGACGCTTGCCTCGCTTCTCAATGGGACAAGGGTCGCTTGTGGGGTAATCCTGCGACCCCCGCCGGCTCTCTGTCCCTCTCAGCATGCTCCGTCTCAAGAGGGACGGATGATATTAAGAGCCATTCAATAGTGACGGAGTGACACAATCGCACTCAACCAGGAACCGAATATTCTAGCCCCCCGCTCCTGCCTCTCTCCAGACTTACCTTCATTCGAGCGCAGAGGTAGCTGTGCAGTGTCAAGGGAAGCATGTTAGGGCAGCTGCGCTCTGTTCTGACTCCAGCTCTGATGTGCTCATCTCAACTGCCTCGCTGCCTCGGCTCGCACAGCGCTCCACCACCTCCTTACTTCGCTCTCCTGGAGGATGCAAGCGAGTGAGAGAAAGAGAGAGAGGGAGGGATGTGAAAGTGAGCATGAGAGGATGTTTCCTCCCCCACAGCCCCCTGCTCCTCCATCTCCCCTCGCAGGATTTGTCCTTTCCGTACTTGCGTGTGCGTGGAAGCATCCTAGCGCACAACGAGTTGCAATCTGCGGACTGAGATTTACGCAACTGCGCAAAAAGACTCGTCGAGAGAGATAAGGAATCCTACTAGACGTGGCGGATAATCAATTCCTCTCATTTTTTTAGCTAAAGAACAGCCTGAGGGTGAGATACACCACAGTGCGGTAGGAAAACTAGAAGATACTGTATGTACAGAAGCAGAGAGGAGGACTGAGCGAGTTAAAGTTGGACATTTGGTTGTCGCTTCTCTGCAAGGTCATCAGAGCGGTGAGCAGATGTTTCGGGAGCACTACATCAAGGTTAAACATGTGGCCGTCTACCCACACACTTACAACATAAACTCTGATTTATGACTCTGCAGTCTCCCCACACACAAACACATGCAGTCACACATGTCGTAATACACATCATCTGCCCAAAGGCAGTCGATTCTGCCACTTCTATTGGATCTGTTGACTCCCAGCCCACGTTTCAGTGTAGGCACGATATGGGATTGAGTTTTGGGCCACAAATGGGATCTGTATCAGCTTATTTTCCACTGTCAAGATTCTATAAGAGATTCATATGGGCTAATACGAGTTAGGACAGTCATGGAGCCCATGGAGAAATTCATTTTGGGCCCAAACCTTAAGCCCAAATTGCGCCTATTTGGAAACCACCGTGAAACGTTGGCTGAAAATGTCAAACCGATGAGTCTAGTAGTGTATTAAGGCAGCCATTAGTGTAAAAGGACGTGACATGTGGCCAGGTATGGTGTCCAAGGGTGTCATAATGGTGAAGGTAGCCCCAAAATTGATTATCATCCATCGACGACCCATCTGCTTATCTATAATGCTACGGTTTGAAAATGCCTCACAACATGCAAGTAAACTCTGATTTATGACTGCAGTCTCCCCACACACAAAAGCATGCAGTCACACATGTCGTAATGTGACTTCTATTGGATCTGTTGACTCCCAGCCCAAGTTTCAGTGTAGGCATGATATAAGATTGAGTTTTGAGATCCATAACAGCTAATTTTCTCCTGTTAAGATCCTAATAGAGATTCATATTAGCTAATTCAGATAGGGGCAACATGGAGCCAATGGGCAAACCCATTTTGGGCCAAACCTTAAGCTCAAATTGTGCCTGTTTTGAACCCACCCTGAAATTGTTGTCTGAGAATGTTAATCCAATGAGTCCAGCATTGGTTTATGGTGGCCACTGGTGTAAAGGGCATCATAATGGTGCTCTTTTGAGAAGGAGCCTGTTGAGATGGAGTGTAGGCGAAAGGCAACCCCTGTTGACTAAAATGACAAGCGTCTGCTCCTTACCCTCAATGCCATGGATTTAAAATGGCTTCTAACATGCGAATAAACTTTGATTTTGAAAAATGATTTATGATTCTGCTGTCTCCCCACACAGACGCAAGCGGTCGCACATGTTGTAGCACACATCCTCCGCCCAACATTAGTGAATTCTGCAGCTGTGTTGAATCTTTTGACTCCCAGCCCATGTTTTAGTGTAGGCATGATATGGGATTGAGTTTTTCAGCCACAAATAAGATTCATATCAGCTAATTGTCCCCTTCCAAGGTTTTAAAAGAGATGCATATAGGCAAATTCAGACAGGGCCGACGTGGACAGACCCATTGGGGGTTTAAAGCTTAAGACCAAATTGTGCCTACTTTGGGCCCACTATGAAACATTGGCTGAGAATGTCAAACCAATGAGTCCAGTATAGATTTACGATGGCCATTTTATGTAAAGGCCGTTCAGTTTGGGCAGGAAGCTCCAAACCCTATGCATGGACCCCATCCTGACCCATGGTCCACCCCCATTAAGAAGGTGACCCCATCTGTGACCACTGTCCCAGCAAGTGTCTGCTTCTTATCCAAGATGCCATGAATCTAAAATGGATTGAAACATGTGAATAAACTCTGATTTATCACTCTGCAGTCTCCCCACACACAAACACATACAGTCACAGATGCCGTAGTACACATCATGGGCTCATATGTCAGTGAATCAGCCCAGTCTGATTAATTTGGGCTAATTTAAATAGAGCTGGCATGGATTCCATAGATACGCCCAAACCTCAAAACCTTAATATGTCCACACTGCAAAACCATTTAGAATTGGATTACAATGGCCATTGGTGTAAAGTGTGTCCTTCTAGTGCTGGGGCCTCAAAACTTACAGGTAATCCGTTTACTTTTCATAGAAGCAGCAGATATTCCTTTTCCATGCTTTTCAAAGATGCACACTCCTGCATCCATGTATTTATGCAGGAATCCTGTTGCGGAAAACAATATATCACGTCCACTGATTTACATGATGGAGAGGCAGTATAAAAGACCCTGTGATTTGTAGAAATATTTGTAATATCCCTTTTGAAACATGTTTATAGTTTGGTACACTTTAAATATAGCGATTTTTAATTGTTTTCAGACACCTAACTGCTTGTTATTTATTTTAACCAGGCACAGGAACAGTTTCTTCCCTCAGGCAATTCATCTTAACACTTGGCAATAAACATGACACAAAGAACACTGTTATACATTTTTTAACACACACACTTATTTACATTTCAAATCTGCACATATCATACCTGTATCTACATAATTGTCTATATTTTATGTTGTGTGTTTGAAATGTTTGAATATTTGTATATTAGTCTTTTTTTAATGATCTGTGTCACCGTAACTCTGGTGCACGATGTCATTAAAACAATTCACTCATATGTGTAAACATTCCTGGCAACAAAGCTCTTTCTAATTCTGATTTAATTGAAGATATATGATAGCATATACAGTATATTAAATGCAACTGTTTTCTGACTTGTCTTTAATTTTATTATTAATTCTATTGTCTTTGAAATACGGTAAAGTCACTGTTACTGTGTTAATGTATTTAATTATTTTTGTGAATGCACATTTGCAATAATAAATTTGCCCTTTATATATTTAACATGTATGAAGTTTAAATGCAATACAGAAAAACACACTCCAGTTAAACTAGTAATAAAGTGCTTTTTATGTGCTTTAGTGTTTAGTTAATCACCACATCAATAAATAAGTGCACTTCTTTAAAACATGACCAAATATTATCAAAATGCACTTTGCGTGTGAAGAAACGCAATCATGGACGTGTCTCCCTTTACACTTAAAGGACCTTTTTATTATTGCTGTATTATCAGCAAGTATTGTTCATGTTTCCCTTTTTAATAAACTTTTAATAATTCAAGTACATATCAAATATAGTTCACAAGAGATGGCTTTAGTTTATTTCTACTCCTTTGTATAATTTCTATGTCTATGAGCAAGTATGGTAAAATGTAAGTTGCATATTGCATACCTTACTGCATACGCATTCTGTGCCAAGAAAAGCAGCTGCCTTTGAAGAAGAGAACACTAACAGACAATTATAAGCCTCCTACGGGACTGGTTGGGATGCTCAAACAATCAGAGCAATGTTATAGTGCATATTTAGCAATATACTTAAGTAAGCTCACTTCTAGTATTTTGCGTGTGCATCCCATTTAAGAGTCTTGTAAACTCAAGAGTTTTCTGTTTTGATCAGCAGTTATGCTTTGAGAACAAACAGTGGATGTAGACACATCCCAGTGCTTCTTTTATATATCTCTCTCTTTTTAATGTGTGATAAAGCATTACTTTATGCCGCATCAATCAGCTGACCCTGTAATTGCAAAATCAATAAACATTTTCAATGGGTTATCAATCCTCTAAGTGTAATCAAGAGCTTGGTCCTTCATTATTCCAAGCTTGTTTTTTTATTTCTTATTTCTTTTTCCACCGAATTACTAAGAGACTTGAGAGGAAGGTTATAGACGCGTGAGAACAGAGGAAGTAAAGACCAAAGATCAATGCAGTGTGTCATAAATCTTTCATTCTTAATTTCATTAGGTTAGGACAGGCCAGTTTTAATCAATGCAATCTGTATCAGTGCGTGCATTTTGTTTAAAAAATGTGATGCGCTGATGAAACATTCTGTAATATATAGAAATAAAACTGAACCAGCATGTGGTTTCATTCACATTCTGTCCTGTTTCTCTTTTTCACTCTGTTTTGGTTGTCCAGTATAAATTAACATTAATTGACCCTGTCAGTGCATATTTGATCTGTTTGAACTGAAATATTGTGACCTGACAAAACAATGGGAGAGATAATATAATAATAAAGAAAAAAACGATCAGGACAAGATGATAGAGACATAGTACAAAAAAAAGAAAGAAAAGCTTTGTCCTTTAGCAGTCTGTCAGTAATTTGTTTAGCTCTGATCACTGAATGTGAAAAAAAGGCTTTTAAAGCTTATTATTCATAGTATATCTTTATTTAGCACAACTTTGCCTTTTTATTTTCATATTCATACATTTAAAAATCTCTACATCAGCACAGTAAATCTGACTTAAATTCCCCCTTTTGGACATTTAATACTTAATAATATATTAAAGTAATATTATATATATATATATATATATATATACTGTATATATACCGTATATATTAGAGCTGTCAAATGATTAATTGTGACTTACATAATGTGTGTATACTTTTGTATATTTATTATGTATACAAACACATGTATATATTAAAAAATGTTATGTTATATATTCAATATACTTGTATATAATATAAAATATAAGAATGGTAATACATAAATTGATATGTGTGTGTGTGTGTGTGTGTGTGTGCGGGTTTATGTGGTTTATAAGGACACAAATTTGTATAATG
>JAUCNO010000236.1:13674014-13687378 GCA_032353835.1 Enteromius viviparus | reverse complement strand
CTCAAATGTTTGTCGTTTTGTAGAAAAATGGTAGTCTTTTGTACAGTAACTGCAAAAAGCAGGATGACAGGATAACTTTAAAGTCATTTTTCTCAGTTCACTCGGCGTAGTTACTGCCTTTTTGCTTTGTAAGGCAGTATGAGTTTTCCCTCAGTAAATTAAAAATTTGCTGCTTACTGTTAAGCCTCAACTCTCATTATAAACTAATTATTATTAACCATAAGGATCTAAAATATGCTCATACAAATAAGGCACATAAACATGCTAGTTGAAAGTAAGACTCCTGTTTGTACACATTTCGGCAACACTTTATTATAAGGAATCCTCGTTACAAATATTACATATACTATAATAATTACGCAAGTAATGCAAGTAACCTTAATCCTAAACATAAACTAAGTACATGTAGTTCATTAATATTACTCAGTACTTTAATGTATAATTACACTGTAACAAAGATACGTTAAAATAAAGTGTACAAACATTTCTTATAAATGTCTAATTACATAATGTTCAGTAATAGATCCACTAAAAAACATGTTTAGAGTTTTCCTTTATTTGGTTTCTATATTCTTCTATGGATGAATCCAACACATATGAACTTGTGTGTGCTTTGCTGCAGGATTCTCAGCATAACAAAACCTGGCAGGTATTAGATATTAAGTTTCTTTGCCCAGGCACATCCTTTGTGTGGTAATCGTGTTGTCACTATGACCAGTAATATAACACTAACCATGATTCAGGACGTCTTGAACTCCATCTCCAGGGGCTTGGCATTACCTGTGGGCCTCTCGGTTGGTGTATAAAACACTTTTGCTTTTTCTTCCCACCAACTTTGCCACTTATTTTGGGTATTCTGTGAAATTTAAGAGTCAGACGACCAAAATTGCATTCAAAGGAGTGTGCATAAATCATCCATGCTGCTCCAGACAACAAGAGGGTGTAATGATGGCAGAAATCTGACAACTTATTTTACATATAGCTTGGTGATAAAAGCGGGGCAAGAATTATGTTACTCATTAAACACATTACATAAATCATTTTATTTAAGATAACAACACAAATCTTGTTCTCAGGGCTGGGATTAATTCTACAAACATTTAGTCACTGGCTTTAATGGCGCTGGTACTGTGTTTGATGAAAACAAACAAGTCTCTGGATATCAATGGACTTTTAAGAGAAATGTGCAATGAATTTATCACAACATTTCAGCCTAGATTTGTACTTCTTGACGTTTTTCCCTGTAACTCCAAAAGAGCAACTACTCAGACCTTATACCTGCGATGTAAACCACCTGTTCCCAGGCAGTGGTTGAGGCTGATTTCACTGCCATTCTGAACCCTGTCTCTGTGGATATTTCTATCCTCTGTGGAATTTAACCAGAGGCGGTATAGTGATGAAAAATAGTTCAGACAAAAAAATGTATTTCCACTGTCATGTTGTTCCAAACTTTGATTTCAAATTTAAGTATTTTCTCAACTAAATGTTAATTTCAACACATCCCAGCGGAAGTATGGAAGCTCACGGAAGCACGCGGTGCCCAAATTCTCACCACCCTCTTTAATCAAATTGTTGAAGAGGGAGCAATCCCAGCGGCATGGACCACAAGCACCACAGTTGCCTATCTGGAAGAACAAAGGTGATGTCACCGAGTGCTCCAACTATCGGCCAATTCGACTGCTATGCCATGCCCTGAAGATCTTTGAGCGGGTCCTTGACGCCCGCGTACGACAGATCGTCACCATCTCACCAAACCAATCTGGCTTCGTTAAAGGCACTACTGATGCCATTCATGCAGCGCGACTCCTCTTTGAGAAACACAGAGAAAAGAACAAACCAATCCATCTGGCTTTCCTGGATTTGGAAAAGGCGTTCAACCGGGTGTCTCACAAGCTCATCTGGCATGCCTTACGAACACATACCCCCCAGTTTCACAGACAAGGCTTAAGCTAGTCCAAGACTAAATTGCATGTTTGAGCTGTCTCAGATGAAAAAATCTTGCTCTGACATATCTTAAAACATGTCAGTGTCGTTGTTCTGTGTTAAGCTGCATTTTTATAAAAGTTGCTTAAATATCTTAATTTAACTAATGCCTAGTCCTGGCTTAAGCTAAGCCCTTTTTGTGAAACTGGGCCACAGTGTCCCCAAAACCTACGTCAACAATGTCACAAGCGGCATCAGATATCCAAATATCTGGGCTCAGTCATAAGCAATGACAGAAACCTTCTCCCGAGCATCTGTGCAAGGGTCAACGCTGCATGGATGAAATGGCGCCAGGTCACCGGAGTCCTATGCGATCATCGAATGCCTGACCTCCTGAAATCGAAGATCTACTAGTCAGTCGTTCTCCCAGTTGCTCTATACAGATCAGAATGCCGGCCAGCCACGACAAAACACAAACAGGCCCTCAATAGAATGGAAATGAGAATGCTAAAGTGGTGCCTCGGCCTGACAAGATGGGGCACATCATTAATATCGATGTTCAAAAAATTACTAGGTGTTGTGCCGATCACTGAAAAGATGCGAGAGGCACGACTGAGAAGGTATGGGCACACCATCAGGGGCAACCAAGACTCTGTGGCCAGAATGGCGACGAGACTCAGCCCCCAATGAAGACACACATGAGGACGACCCAAGAAACGATGGATGGATCAAATTAAGGAGGACATGAAGAGTGTCTATGCCATGACGGAAGACGCCCTGGACCTAACGAAGTGGAGACGACTTTGCCAACGAGCGGACCCCGCAATCACGCGGGACTCCATGCCAGTATGAAGATGATGTTAATTTCAACAGTCTCACAACCAATCTAAAATCTAATCTAAAATCTAAAAGTAATCACAAAGTAGTCTAACTGTATTAACTAAAATATGTAATGCAACGTAAAGTTTAATGCTTCCGATACAGAATTTAAATTAAAAAAACTCACTGACCTTTTTCTTAGAATTTTGAGATGTAAACTCGCAACTGAAAGTTCTTCAGCTCAGTTTTAAAATACAAGTTCTGTCTTTTTTCTCAGATTTATGTGATAGAAATTCACAGTTGCCAGTTATGAAGTCAGTATTGCATGTTATCAGTTTGCAATTGTGAGAAAAAAAAAATATGTTTAAATCTCATAATTATGACTTTAGTTTTCATAAACTCACAATTCTGAGAACACAAGTCTTTTTTCTCCCCTCAGAATTGGACTTTATAACTCACAATAGCTAGCTTAATTGACAAAAAGTCAAACTGCAATATAAAAATTAAAAAGTTACAATTGCAAGTTATCTCACAATTCTGACTTTATTTCTCAAGTTGTTTTTCCTTCACAATTGCAAGTTAATATCACTTAATTAGAAAAAAAACTTAAAGGAATACTACATTTTTAAATAGTTATCTATTCTGACACACAATATGGAATATTCAGACCTACTCAACATTAGTCTCAAGGGATGTGTAATCATACATCAGATAAGCTTTATGGGATTTCCTCACACAATTTTCTCACACAAGTATTAATTGTTACTCATCCTTGATTCATACAGTTGCCGGCTTTTCTGTTGTGTAATTACCAAATGACGCCTCACGGCCAGTAAAGTTTGGATAATCCTTACAATAACACCCTCCAGCTGGGTGCCTTGTCTAGGCTATCTGTTTAAACGTCACGAGGAGGACTCAGGGTCAACCACTCAGAGATATCTCTTGTATCACAGTGACCATTTAGAAGGTCTGGAAAATTTCATTCTCGAATTAGGAACGGATCGCTTAGTAAGGGTCGAGCACTACACTTCTCAGTTCACCGTAGCTCTTTGAAGTTTAAATGTTTTATTGAATCATAGAGAGTTTTAAAATGAAGTATTACTAGAAAGTAAACAAATACACGATTCCAAATCAACGGTTCAGCCTAGTTCTAGAATCAAAGCGACTTTCATGGGAGAATTACGGTTTCTAGAATTCTGTAAGTGTGCAAAATCCTTCCTTTAGAATCAGTTCCAGCTGAGCCAGAGAAAAGTCTTCGTGCTACAGCAGAGAACAAAACAAACAACTGTCAAACAATTTTGTGATCATACAGTTATAAATAGCCCCATGCAAACATGAGGGATGCATCTCCATAAATACAGAAATACAATAGCAGCAATTTCATGTGCCTTTCAAAACTACATGATTTACCTTGAATTCGTTTTGACTGTGGGAATGTAATGCAGGATGTTCTGCTGACATGTTTTAATGGCCTCTTGAGTACCTCCTCCTCTAAACGATGTCTTGAATTGCTTCCATGAGTCTAGGACGGAGAGTGCCAACAATGCTTGCCAGTAACACAGCTGCCCTTGTGCCAGAGCAATTTAAAGAAGACCAAACCTTTCCTCATTCTCTGAGAGCTTACTACTCTCTACTGGACTGCTGGTGCATGACATCTATTACAGTCCTTAATAAATGCTTTCACCGATCACTTTTCTTCTGTTTTTGTCACTTGCATAATGTCACCTACAAATAAACACATTTTATCTAAATTTATTATTGAATTTTAATATATTCAAAATGTCAATTTGATAATAAAGCACATATCAAGCATAAACAGAAAATTTGATCCTATAATTAATACAACTTGTGCGTAAAGGTAACAGGATTATTAACTGCAGGCTAAATTATAGGTTATATACAATTATAGACTAAATTAATGTTGAGTTTTTGCACACCTAAGTAACACTTACAACTAGCACTGTCAAATCATTAATCGTGATTAATCACATCCAAAATAGTTTTTTATTTACATGATATATGTGTGTGTACTGCATCTATTTGTCATGCATGTAGGAGTACACATATGCATGTGCATATTTAAGATTTTTTTGTTTATTTATTTAAAAATATGTATCATATAAATTAGATAAATATATTCATAAAAAGTATATGCTGTAAGTGTGTATTTATTTAGACATAATATACTCCGTACACATATATCATGTTAACTAAGACTTTTATTTCTGATGTGATTAATCATGATTAATCATTCGACAGCACTACTAATAACTAAGTGCAAGAGTTCACGCTTTCCTCGTAGTAACATAATTAGCGAATGTGGCGTGCTGTCTGGGGAGCGAGCCGGGAGATGGCGAACACCGAACCCTAATGGTTTGATCCCAAGCCTGGGTTAGAGTTCGGCGTTCAGCTCAGTCTCCATCTTCCCCCCCGGAAGGCGTGAATCAAATAGTAAAAAGAAGGTGGAGAAGGGGCGGAGGTGGGGTGCACAAAAGCGAGATGCGGGAGAAGGGAAGCTGGGATATTTTATAGTGGAGGGGAAATGGTTTGATTGGGTGTGAATTAACGAGGAGATGATTAGATGGCTGGCTGCCAGCCGTGCGTGATTAACTCGTCCAGCGATTCTCTCGAAACTATGTTATTTGCAAAACATATAGCATATTACATATAACACATGGCTCAGAAAAGTGAAATTATTTCTGAGAAAAGGTCTCCGCCTACATGGAGATTAGCGTTTAGCTATATACGCATACATTTTCTATCAAATCGACATTTCGTCCAGACAGATCTGTTTTGTGAGAGTGAAACACACATTGGCTCATTTGGAAACGGATTGGAATTGTATTTACGTGTGGACAGCGAATCTGTGTATATTCTGGAACGATGATGTCATCAGCCGACATCTCGCCCCTCAGACACAGCTACTTCAGATAACAACAACAAAAACATGAACAAGCGCTGAATGATTCTCTCTTTATTAACTACCATTAACACAGATTAATACATGCATTGTTCCATATTCATTTGTATACCACACGCAAGTATTATGCATGGTCTGACATGTATAATACATCCTTTTTTGTCAGTTTTGAGGGGATCATATAGGGAAAGCTCTGGCTTCATGTAGACATAGTCTTAGACGTAAGTAATTCACTTTTCTGAGCCATTTCATTAGTTCTAACTGTTGTCAGTTGTTACATATTGTCAAGTTTTAACACATCACAAATATTACCTTAAATCTAACAAACTTCGCTTAAAGTGCATACGCTCTTTCCCTTCTTTCTTTCTTTAAAAACCATGCTTTGGTTTATTACTGCATTATCGTCACCATCTTTATGATAATTCGTTCAATGCATGTTTAAATGTGGCTTACAGAGACCAAGGTTTCTGAGATACTGTAGTATTGGCAGTGAATAATGGAAAGTTAACTCCTCTTGGTCCTAAATCAGCCATTCAGATCACAACAGGGCACAGCCTCCCTCATAAAACAGGCCCTAATTCAAATAGCAGTTTATAACTAGATAAGAAAAAGTTTGTATAGACAAACTTTAAGATGGCTTGAGAAAGCCGGCGTAGAACGTTTGAAAAAGTTTGAAATAGTCTAACATTTATAATCTTCATTTTTATGAAAAGTCCGATCAGAAACGATACAGCACACACCCTGTAAAATCAGTCTGAAGATCTAGACTGAGTTTACAGTCTGTAGAGTTAAAGCTCTTAAGAGTCAGAAATGTTAGTCTTAGAAGAAGTAGTTCCTCCCACGTGACATTTCATTCAGCTTGTGACCTCCTGGTATTCCCCTAACTTTTGACCCCTAGGAAATAATTAGAAAACATAAATTCTGCATTTTTTCTTTCCCTGATATAAAATCTAATATATAAACGGACTCCAAATATTATATTAATAATATAAAACTCATTTACATAAAACTGCTGTTTTACTTGGTTCACTTAAGAACTTGCAGTCCAAATATGCAGGGATTTTTCTGCCTGAAAGTGTCATTCTGTTTGCACCCACCAGAGGTGCTAATGCTTAAGACAAGATGCATACATTTCCACTTTAACTTGATTAGAAGAACGATCATATTTGTAGCCTGACCTTGCCTTTAAATAGGCCTAGTTTTTCATAAACACGTCATTATTATTATTGCACCTGGGCTTTCACTGTATGTTATGTTCAAAGAATACTACCACTTTTACAACTGAACTTGTCTTAGCAACTTTATTAAGATTCACACTCAAATCGGTCCAATTCATTGGCCAAACATCACACATTTGTATTTTCCATATAAATTGGGAATGTATCAAGTAAAGATTATGAAAGTGCAAATACCATTTCAAGGATTAGGTGCTTAACAATATAAAATCTGTAATGGGTTACAAAATGTGCTTTTTTCCCACCCACCCCGCAACAAACAATAGCCACCCAATCCCCCAAACAATAGCCTTGACACTTAAACGGTCTTTTGTCAAGAAAACATGATCAATTTTTATTTTAATTACTTAATGCACAGCATACTGTCACATACAGGACATCTTCTGTTATTCATTTTTTTCGGACAGATTTATCATATGCTTCATTTAAACAGACATTAGCTCCACCTCCACCTTTGGCGACATACATTAGTTTGAAGAAATACTGTGATTTAGTGAGCTTCACCCGTTCCAATCGCACATACAAACTGTACATACAGAAAAAAAAATCATGTGTGCACTTCCCCCGAAATTTGACGAATGGAATGATACCAAAAAACCCACTTAAAAGACAGGTTTGCCTTCATTTTCAGTTTATGCAGTGCACTACTGCATTCAAACATTAGGTCAAAATCAACAAACATATGACATCAAGCCCACAGTAAAAGATCAGCAGTCTGCTCACTCAAAATCTGCAATATAACGGCAAATCTATGAGCCAAAACGTGTTAATCCATAGCTGAAATGTGAGCTAATTTTGTGCAAATTTTCTGAAGTGCTTAAAACTTAGTGCTGCTGTGGTGTAGAGGTTTTGTCCGATGAAAAGTTGGGCAGGTGTTCGCGATGAAAATCGAAGCAAATCCAAAACATTCTGTTAATTCGTTTAAATGGCATTGAACAATTATTTCAGCAGACACGTTTTAAGTAATAAGCAAATATTGAAAAGTGGCACTGTGTTATTACAGTTTGATATATACATAAAAATATATATATATATTGGCGATCATTAATATTTTTTTTTTCGTCATCACCAACTTTAACTTCATCTTCATTCATTTTTTTAGGACATTCAATTTTAAATAAATAGAAAATTCATTTCCATAATTTATTGTAGAGAAATACCACAGTTAAATTAATCGTAAAAAAAAAAAATCTTAAATGTGGCCGAGTTCCACCGAATGTAAAAATGTAAATTTGAAGCTAAAACAGCTTCTAGAGATCTTAGATACTCTGAGGAGGAAATGTGGTTTCAAAATTGATACATTTTTCAAGAAAAAACAAAACAAAACAACTAATTTCTATTAGAGATGTACCAAGAAAACATCTACGGATTTTTGTAACTTTAACATTTGAGAATTTGATTTTTACGTGGCCATGTGGAAATCGCATCATAACACACAATGAGTGGTATCTCGTTAAATATAGACTGATTAAATCCGTACATGTGTCCAGGTACACGTACAACTGCTTTAAAACCAACCCAGGGGAAGGGGTCAGAGGCATGCTGAAGGACAACCGAACATGTATAAAAATGTATTTTAAAAAACATTAAGCTTAGTTTAGCCACCTGAAAGTACAAGGACGATGTGTATTGGAACTTCCCACGCTCTGGGCTCCAAGCGCAAGAGAGTGGCTATAAATAAAGAGAAGTTTCACAGAAAAGGCACTGTGAGAAGTTGCAAAGACAGAACGTTTTCCAGATCCGTGTTTAAACTCGCCAGTACTTTCCATTCTAAATAGCCAGTGACGGATTACAGTGATTACGTTTGACCAGGAAAAGAAAAGTCGACTGCAACTAGAATTACTCTTCTTTTAGTTTCTGTGATTATCAGCCCAGCTCGTCTGAGCGTGATGCTGTTATGTACTTCTCTAATACTACAGATCTAGTTTAAAGGAAGGATAGTGTACTCGAAAGGGCGGCTAGGCCCTCAGCAGCAGGCACGATCAGCACGACGTCCACTCGGCGTGTGCTAGCCAGTGTTTTTTGGCACCTACAGTATCTTTTACATCCTTTATAATCCGGCGAACTTGCACTGAATACCATCCTGTTTAATACAGTAGATTTTTCGGACTACCTCACTTCCTGTATCACCTTCATAGCGCATTCTGGTTCAGCTGTTGACTCTTAAGTGTTTAACACTCCAGAATCTGAGTTTGTTTTTTGTGAGTAAACAGCACATGCCTCATAAGCACAAAGGCCTGAGCGGGTACTCAAAAACGGTTTCGATTTCTACATATGTGTCAATACAAAGCTTCTCGTCATGATTAATCTTGTTCCTCAGCTACTTCATCAAAAAAGTGCCTCAGCTAGTAAGTGAAGTCAGAATTTCATACAAGATGTACTTGACCCTCCCATTCAGAGGAGCTACTGCTAGGCTGGTCAGGGTCTGAGTCACATTTTGGGGTGTCCTGACATGGGTTCAAAGCACTCAGAGTTTCGCCCAACTCGACGGACGAAGTAGGAGGCACCGGACACATATCGAGACCTACCAGGTCTAACTGTGTTGGCCTGATGGGCTCACGCTCGATAACTGAGTCAAACTCGTGCTCTGCCTCTCTATCGCCCCCTGGTGTCCACTGTGGAATGGCGCACTCAGTCGGCTCTGTTATCATTCTCACCGACTGAACGCCAAAATCACCAGCCGAAGGAACCAAACTGATATTCTGTGGATTCATGTCGTGAAACCAAGCCATGATGTTGCCTAGAAGGTTGGCGTTGTCCGAATTGAAATCCGAGGTTTCCGTATGCCCCAAAGGAGCTTGGAAGGGGCCCTCGGCGGAATCACAGGAAGGGTTGTTGAGATTGTCGTAACGCGGAGGGACGTTCTGGCCACTGATATTACCGAGCTTCTTTAGGCTGTCACCCACCTCTAACAGCTCAGAGCTGCTCAGGGCAGCACGGGGCACGTCTATCCCGCACAGCACCGGGTCCAGCCGCGTGGGCAGGGATGTTCCGATGGCCCCCAGAGATGCTTCGTTTGCGAGGATCTCTTGAGCATCGAGGCCAGCACCAACTGCAGTCAGCCCAGACTCCTGCAGAGAAAGCTGGATTGCCAACAGGATATTGGGATCATCCTCATCTAGAGAACTGTGAGGCTGAAGGGAATAAGATGAGACTCCGTTATACTCAGGTTTGTAAAGTTTCACCGTAGAACTTGTCAAAAGGGTCTCTACTCACCATGGGCAAACCTGGTCTCTGACCACCACCAATATCTTGTGCGTCTGAGAGTAAAGAGAAACGGAACATCTTTTGTTCAACCGGATTACTTGTGCAGTTTTTCTTTTTTCAACCCACTACAAGATACGATTTCTCATATACCACAGTATACCACATATACCTGAGTATTTCCTTCAGCCATAAATTATACATCGGCAAAGTGCCCTTGAGTACATTTATATGGGTTTGTGTGTAATGGTCGGTAATGCTTTTCAATAAGTATTCACCTGCTAACATTTCTGAATTACATGAGTTAATTTGAACTAACAATGAACAGCATTTATTCATTATACTCTAAAATGAATATAAACATTAACAAACAAATGTTAATCAACAGTGTAAAAATTGTTTAGTGCTAGTTCATGTTAGTTAATGCATTAACTTATGCTAACAAATTAGGCCTTTCAACATAGAGCTCCAGTCTGCATTTGCCTATCCAAATATACATGGCTAATATTTGAGGTGATCAAATATTGCAAGCTTAATATCTAGGTTCATTAGTCCTGACGTTGTGTCATTTTAAGACTGAAATCAAACTAGTGCTGTCACAAGATTAATTTCTCAAATTAATTACAAAATGTAAGTTTTTGTTAAAATATACACAGTACACACACATATATATTATTAAGTATATAAAAATACACACAAGCATGTATATATTTAAAAAAAATTACATATTAAATGAAATTTATATATATATCATTTATATTAATATAAATATATAAATGTAAATACATAAAAAATATACTGTATGTGTGTGCATTTATATAAACATAAATGTACACACACGTAAACAAAAACGTTTATTTTAGACACTTAAAGTACACTTCAAATCTTTAAAGTATATTTTAAAAACTGTACTGCAGACACTGTAATATGTAACAATTCAACTATTTAAATGAACTTGGTCATTCATAACTGTTTCCTAACGCACTTGCAGTTTGTCAAATTATTTAATGGTGTAAAAAAAATGTTTTATATTTATAATCATTGCATAATTTTAACAACAGTGTTATATTATGTTTAAAAATAATATATTTTAAATATACTAAATGGCAACTTCATCAGTTCAAAAGTATACTTATAACATGTTTTCAATAGAAATGACAAAGTATATTTTAGTTTTCATAAATGCTTGTAGCTCATTTCAAAGACAAAAAAATTGTATTGGATTTGGATTTAGTCATATTTACAGACTTACAAAGCGTTGTGACTGTGCCATATCATACGCAGAACTTCAGGCCTGACAGACATCTTTTCTCAGACAATGTGCAAGAACTTCACCCCATTAATTTATATTCCCCAAAAATAGTCTATACAACAAAAGAAAGCGGTGATAAATGGGTGTATGGTACAATTTCTGCTGACTCCAGTGTGCACTGTGCAGAGGACAGCAAAAATCCTTAAGCTTTACTTGAAGCTGGAGCACCACAACACTTATATGTATTAACCAGCAAATATTGGAACCAAAAAGAAAACCCACTGACAAAGCGTACCTAAAGTGCTGTGGCCTGGGTCATCAGGGTCAGGTGTGTTGCTGCGAAGGCTGGCCATGTCTCCTCTCCTGCGCTGTCTGTGTCTGCGTCTGTACTGGAACTCAGCATACGCCTACAACACAGAAACCACACACAAAAGCATTTCAAAGGTGCTTCCAGAGGACTACCAACATTCCCACTGGACCCTGTGAATAAAAGTCAGAATCCCAGAGGAACCCTACACCTCTGCTCTGCGGCAGCATCAAAGTTCAGGGATGTTGGCATCGTCGTGTCAGATAACAGACAGACGCTTTGAGTAAAGCCTTTTAAAGGAATAATTCAACACAAAAATGAAAATTATAGCATTATTACTCACCCTGTTATTCAAAACCCTTAAGGATCATTTTAAATAATGTATAAAAATCTCACAAACCTGTAATATGGCTTCTGAAGATGTAGATAATATAATATAATATAATATAATATAATATAATATAATATAATATAATATAATATAATATAATAGACACTCTTATTTTGCTTATATATCATATTCTATTAGTTTAAAATATCCAATATACTTCTAAAGACATTTGATAAATAAATTTAACATGAACTACTTTTATGATATTTTTAAGTACTAATATAATATAATATAATCATACTGATATGGATACTAGACATGTTATTGGTAATTTATGTCCTTAAACCTTTAACTACACTACCAGTCTACCAAAGATTTTTAAGTTTTTAAAGAAGTCTCTTCTGCTCAACAGGCCTACATTTAGTTTATGAAAAGTACAGCAAAAACAGAAACATTTTTAAATATTGTTACTATATATAAAATAACTCTATTCTAAGTGAACATATTTAAAAATGTAATTTATTCCTGTGATTTTTTAGCATTATTACGCATTACATCATTAGTCACAAGACACATTTTTAATAAAAATAATAATAATAACAATGAGTATTATTATTATTATTATTTATTTTTTATTATTATCATCATCATCATCATCATGTTGAAAAAACATTTACTTAATGAATAGAGAGTTCAAAAGAACAGCATTTATTTAAAATTGAAATCTTTGTTAATATTATAGATGTCTTTATCTTCACTGCTGGTTAATTTAAAGCATGCTTGTTAAAAAAACAAAAGTATTAATTTCTGTCATTTCTGTTAAGAAAAAAAAAAGAAAAAAAGTTTTGACTGGTACAGTGACCACTATTATTAAAGGGGACAATGAATACTTATTGACAAGTTGGTATGAACCTTTAGGGTCTTTATAAAATGTCTGCAAAATACTATTCCTCAATGATTATGTAAAAAAAGAGACACCATATTTACTTTGGCAAAAAGTGCTCGGATTATAGAAAGCCAAAAAGAAATAGTCAACAACAAACAACTGGCTGAAGGCGGAACTATGCTAATACAGGAGAGTCTGTTAGTGGCTGTGGGTGGAGCCTGACAAGTATGATGTCATACAGCTCAAAAAAGTATGAATGTTTTTTTTTCATCGTTGTGTCTTCACACTGCTAAGATGCTTATATACAAACACCACATAAAAGTGAATTATGTATCCGATGTCGATGGAATGATATTAGACTCAAAATGATTAATAGACGCACGCACAATTATCCATGCGCTACATACATTTAATGCATGCGTCTTATTACAAACACACAAATACCTTTCGATTTGAGTGTGTGTACATTCAGGATTGAATGCTTGTA
>JAUCNO010000236.1:13611162-13672002 GCA_032353835.1 Enteromius viviparus | reverse complement strand
TAAATGTATGTAGCGCATGGATAATTGTGCGTGCGTCTATTAATCATTTTGAGTCTAATATCATTCCATAGATGTCCCCTTTAAAAGATTCTCATTTTGTATTACATGACAATAAAGACAAACAACTTGAGGGTGAGTAAAAAGAAACATAATTTTCCATTTTTGGAGAATTAATCCTTTAAGCTCTTAGAATCATATCCAAACAGTCTGATACTAAAACCAACAAGATGAAGCATTTTGGTGTGTCAGTATAATCTGTTTAAGATGTAATTATATTCTATACTTCACTTCTTCCAACTTTATTTTCACTATAGGTCAACAAACTCCCCAAAATTAACTGAAGCTGCATGCAGTAAGCATGCAATAACGGCAGCAAACTTAAAGAAAATGTACATTTAGGAAAAACATTCCTGGGAGGTACCGCTCAAGCATCAATAATAAAAAAGTTGAATAAAGTGCATCACTATTATTCCTCTTTCTACAAGCCATAAATCCAGAGCAAAATAAAACTGCGCCATAGCCTGCATACATATGATTTCAAAAGAAGAGCAGCGACTAGCAATACAGACTGAAGTGGTAGCCTGGTTCACCTTGGAACGTCTGCGAAAACGCATATTTCACGACCTTTCATGGAACAGTCAAAGCTAAAAGCAGGAAACTGCCTTTTGAAGTTACAACACCAAAGGCATCTTTTAGAAGACCGTGCCGGGATAGATGAACAGAAAATAACAAGATCCCGCTTAAAACAACATCAGAATTCTTAATCTGGAATGCACAGCAATCGTCTGAAAAATACGAACAGCTGCAATAGAAAAATAAAACATGCGACCAAAACAAAGTGGACAATGACATTAGTGATGGAGTGGACATGATAGGTGCCATTCCACTGTTTGTATAGCCGTTCCTGAGATGGGATCTAATGAGGATTCTTTAATACCTGCGGATGGCTTCCTGTATACTGACAGTGCTCTCTCGGATCAATTCCCCCGAGAAAGGCATGATTCCTCTGGATCTTTAGATTAGAACAAAATAGCGGTACACTGTTTAACATTACAGGTCTTTACACATTCACAACTGCTGTAACAGGACTACATCTTGTTCTATAGGCCAATATTGCACTGTCTAAACTTCAGGCACCATACACCAGCTAAGCATATTTAACAAAGACACAAACTATTCCCAAAGCCTCAAAACAAACCAAACGAAAGAGTTACCTCAGGGGAAGCGAAACCCAAGTACTCCCAGTCCCATGTTCCACCAGCAAAACTGCAAACGTAAACAAAAAAGTAGGTTCTATGTGATCCTATACACTGTTAGGCTGCAGGTGCAGTGGTGTTATAAATGGGAAGTCACTTTTAGGAAATACAAAACTACTGTTAAAATACAGTAGTAAACGAAAATCCTATTTGAGGTAGTTCACCCAAAATTATAATTCTGTTGACTACGCACTCTCATGTCATTCCAAACCCGTAGGACTTTCTTTCATCTTCGGAATACAAATGATGATATTTTTGATGAAATCCATGACAGCAACACAACTGAAATGTTTAAGGCCCAAAAAGTTAGTAAAGACATTATTAAAATATTCCATGTAACATCAGTGGTTCAACCGTAATGTTATTCTCTTAGTTTTATAGCCTTTTGTGTGCAAACAGAACAAAAATAATACTTTTATTTAACAGTTAATTCTCTTACGTGCTGCTGCTGACGTGGGAGCTGGTGAACCACTGACGTCACATGGACTATTTTAACAATGTCGATATGACAATCAAAGGTACCTTTCTAGGCCTTGAACGTCTCAGTTGCATTGCTGTCTACAGAGGAACAGAAATCTCTCAGATTTAAAAAAATATCTTATGTTGATGAAAGAAAGTCTTCAATGTTTGGAATGGAAAGGTTTTCTGGGTGAAATATCCAGAAAAATTGGTTTTCTAATTATCTTTCTTGTCTTTTAAAAATATAGTTTTAAACTGGATTCATGTTTTTCTTAATTGTTTTAAATTTTCCTTCAATTTTAGTATGAAAACACCCAAAAAATTTAGAAAATAGATTTTTTCAAGGTTTCTCTTTTGCTTTTTTCTCTAATTTAGAAAGAGGCTCTTACCTGCGTCGAGGTGCTTCGGGTGAATCATTGGGTGCCACACCTCTTGCCACGGAGGCCAGAAACTCCTGCCTCTTTTGCTGCACCAGGCAGGCAGCACGGATTATCTTATGACGAGGAGTGCGGAGGTAAGGCCGGTTGACTTTCTGTGCAAGATCTTCTGTCACCATTTCCAAGTCAGTCTAACAAGACAAGTATTATTTATAAGTTGTTGTTAACTTAAAACATACATGGTAAGCATATCCTATAACTACCATGTGTCTTACTAACCTGCATAAGTTCAAATATTTCCTTTTTTGTGCTTTTGGGCTCCAAAAAGAACCCATACGGGTAAGAGCACTTGAGAATACGACGAGTCTTAAGTAGTTCATGCACTGCATCTTCAATGAAAGTAGTATCTGGTGGGCCGCCTTCTCCTGTGACACCACAGTAATACAATATAGGAGTTATAGGAATGACAACACCAAGTATTCAACCTTCTACTGCTAAATGCAGAAAAACACTAAAGTAAGTGTAATTCTCTATCGAGTACTTCCGTTACATTTTACAGACTAGTACAAGGTTGACCCTTGTATTAACATAGCTTAGAAATTATTTATTAACATTGATTATATGATTGAGATTTTGCATCTTACTTCCACTCAGAACTTTGCTAAGCTGTTCCATCTTGTCTTTGGCCGTCTTAAGCAAACGTTCTTCCAGCTGTAGGAAAAGTTAATACAGATAAAGACCATTTGAATCATAACGCTAATGTCAGTTCATAGACTGCCCAATGTCTCTTTCCTGATTATATGATGCGAAAACGGCATGTAAAAAAAATTAAAATAAATTATGAGACTTCATGGAATGAGACTAAGTCAAATCAGGCATATCTTTGTAAACTTTTTACCTTGTAGCTGTGCTCATGATTCTTAAAGCGTGTGTAATAGTGCATGAAGCGATTCAATTCCTGGAAGTTCTTGTGTTTCTTCTCAGCCTGCAAAATACAAAACAAACAAAATAAAGTGTGTGTAAACGTGCAGGCTTAACCATACTCACAAGTGAGATCTTTTTATTTCTCCATTATTTAAAATACTATAACAACATCTACAGACAAAGCAGCACATAAGTAAGAATATGTACCTCAACAGTCATCTCTTTAGACTGCTCCTCCACTTGCTGAATGACCTCATAGCGTGCGCAGCGATAGTAACCTCCTGTAGAGGAACTGTGTTTTTTCCACTCTTCCAGACAGATCCAACAGAAATCATACTTGCACTGTACACACATACATTCTTGATTAACATTTAAACAAATCATCGGCCTACTTTTATTATGTCACTAGCAAATGCATACCTAACAGGCAGCACACTGGGAGTTGTGGGATTCTGACAGCAAGGATTAAGTGTGTTGCTAGGAAACTATCTCTCACTTTTTATTTTTGGAGCGCTAGTATTTGCAATGTCTTTCCCTGTTTAGTAACCTTGTTGCAAGATTATCAAGATTGAATTATAAGTAATGCATGGCTTGCTAAACCAAACACGCATTTCTTGTTCTTTAATCAAAGAGATTTATAAAGACTTCCTCATCAATTATTTTTAAAATGATTTAACATCAATCCACTCTTTCCGATGCAGACATTCAACTGTGACTGTCCCGAAATATAAATCCATAATGACAAGCAGCAAAGATTAAATTCAATGCTTTCGAATATATCCTCACTGACCTTCCAATCAGGTCTCCATTGTCTTGGTTTACCCTTTTCAAGGCATATTGGTACAATTCCCTCTTGGTTTACTTTTTACTTTTGAGAAACACAACTCTTCCATTCAGGGAGTCCCCCAGGGTTCTGTTCTTGGCCCCCTCGTTTTCATAATCTACAAACTTTTTATTTGTCATATGAGCAACCATCATGGTCTCAGCTACCACCGCTTTGCTGAGATTTATTTTACCACTTGTTCTGACACACACACACACCTTCCCACTCACTTCGGTCAGTGGCACTAAAATTTTCTTAAACTTAACACATACAAAAGGAGATTTATAAGTAAGTGGGTAGAAACTCAGATTTATGTATTGATTTGAAAGTTTTTGTCAATCCCTTTCAAACTTCCTTGGTATCATGTTTGACCCTTTGTTCACTTCCAAAGTTCCAACCCTGCATTCTACACATCTAATAAACTCCATGACTCCACCCCATTCTTAACCTGGTATATCTATTATTATAACAAAAATAACCTTGGCACATTGCATGTGGTTACAGCCCTCATTCTTCTGAATGGGAGATTTGCAGTTGGCACAGGGTTTGGAGTTGGTGAGTAACCACAGGCAGTTGGCAGCATCTTCATACGCCTCACTTACACCTGCCACTGAAATGGAAAAAGACAAAAATAAAGTTGCTTGAGGTCCAAAACCATTTTGGGCAGATAGGGACATTGCTTTAGGATATTTATCTTAGTAGTCACTTAAAGTACAGAAACACAGGCTCACATTCTTCTGGTTTCATATCATTGACTTTCTGGAGCCACATCTTCCAAGTTTGGCAGTCACATGGTTCATGGGCCTCTCCTTGGCACTCCCTGTGGGGAGAAGCACCAGTGTGACGTCAAGGAAGCATGAAGGAAATTCCATTTCCATTGAATATTTTATTTTTATTTCATGCATTTTAGTTGGTGGTGGTGGAATGGCTTGTGGGGATAAATGTGTGTCAAACATGAGTGTAAGATTAACTTGCTAACATATTAACACTGTGTAACACTTTTTTTCCCTATCTGTTCCTTGTACCTTCCAGGTTTAGGAGTTTGAGAGGTTTTGGTTTAACATTTAGCATTTTTAGGAATTTTCTCTGATATCTACTACCCAATTAGAACAGAATGGTGACCTAACTGCTGAGAACCAAGGTTATTTTCGTAAACGAAAACTGAAACTAAGACCAAAACTATTGGTCAAAAAACATTTTCGTAAACTGAAATAAAATAAAAAATTTATAATAACTGAAAAACTAAAACTAAACGAAACTAGCAACAGCTATTAAAAAAAATAACTAAAAAATAATAATTGCCAAAAAATAAATAATCGTTTTCGTAATAAGTGTTGTCTGTTTAGTTTAAACCAACAGACTGCTTTATTTGAGCATCACCTGTAGATGGCGAATGATGCAACTGAGGCTTACAGCGAGATTAGTTAACTGATAGATAAAGAGGACGGACATGAATGATGACTGCCGGTAGGAAACGAAAGAGTCCTGTTTGGAACTATTTCGAATTCAATTTAGAAATTGGAAAAAGCAAAATGCATTGTTATGAACTTGTTGGTTCTTTTTTTGTCTCTTAAACCCTTATGTTATTTTTGTTATTCAGAGTTAACCACAGTTAAATTTCAACTGTGCAAACACTAAATGTTGCTGAAATGAATACCTTTCTTTGGTCTGCATACTGGAAGTGTTCTGCTAGCTGTGCCAAACTATAATTACTAAAACTAAATATATAAAAATAAAATAGAAATTTTCCACAAAATAAAAACGAAACGAAAACTAAACTAAGAGAACCATTAATGAAAGAAACTAAAACTAAACTAAACTAGGATATTAAAATAAAAACAAATTTAAAAATGCAAAACTATAATAACCTTGCTGAGAACCACTGAAATAAAACAATGCTGGCAGCCTGTTGACCACAGACGCCTTTTAAACGGCAGCTTCTTATGTATTAGATTCGGTCCATATTTTATTAGACAGATTAAATGCGTTAGAGAGGGGAGGGTGTTTTGACTCAAATACAATGCTCAGATCTGGCACAAGCAGTGATGAGATACAAGCTCATTGTGTGGGTGTGCTATGTTTGTGTGTTGGCGACATACAGTAAGGACCAGAGCTGTGGGAAATAGAAATTCAGCCAGAGCATCACCAGAGACCACTGTGAGCTGAACATACATGCATATACACTTTCTCCCTTCATTTATATTTATATACTGTATAGTATGTAACACCTGTGATTGTTTTGCACTACTAAAATAAATAAGAATATAATAAAAAAAAATACTAAATACTATTAATATCAGCGCTTTAAATCATGTTACATCATTCAGTGAATTAGAGATTTCGTTCAGAATTACAAATAGCATAATGACTTGAGAGATTTGTATCAGTGACTGGCACTGACCAGCAGAAAAGATGGCCCTTGCCACAGTCCACTGCAGGGGCCTGGAGGCGAGGAAAACTGAGCGGGTCAGAGGTGCTGGCACCTGGCCCCTGTCCGGCCAATCGAACCGCTCTATCACAGCCAGCCTGCGGGCACCACCGGATGGCAGGATTATTCTCCACAAATGCCTGAGGAAGAGCAAGAAAAAGAGTGAAAAGGAGGATGGAGAAAAAAATTGAGTAGAAGCCATAAAGGGGCATTTAATATGCAAAACACTGCCTTTTATTCTTTTACTATGTGTATTTCTGCAATTTTCTGATTCTGGTGTAAAATTACTAACCTGCATATTTGAATATTTAGATGGTAACTTTTATCTAATGTCCTAGTTTTTCTTAACAACTAAAATTTAGATAGAATAGTGAATTCTTTTCTTAATGGTCTCTGGCTCTAAAATAGCCTTTGGTGCTTATTTTAAAATAATAAATTAAAAGAAGGAGGATTAAGTATAAATATTTTTAGCAGCCATTACTTCAGTCTTCAGAGACACATTATCCTTCATAATTTTTTCTAATATGTTAAATGAAGACAGTTGTGCTGCTTAATATTTCTGTGGAAACAATGTTTAATGATTTTTTTTTTTTTTTGATGAATATAAATGTTAAAAACAAAAAATGGCAAATCAACTTTTGAATTACTTCTGATCAACTCTTGCTAAAAAACGCAATCATTTCTTAAACCTCTGATTTGTGGTCTGTACACATGAAACTTTTAACTTGTAAAAATGTCATATTTATACATATTTATTTAGTAAGTACATTAATATAATAGGCAAAACAAAGTTCTCTAAGGATTTATTCTGCAATAAAATGATCAGCTGCTTCTACGGTATTCCTTAAATATTAATCATCATCACATGAATCTAAATGATCTCTGAACTTTCTGTCACGTAAACTTTTGAGAATTTGCCATAAAACTTCACTGATTAAACAAAAGCTTAAAATATTCTGTCCTTTTCGGATCATCTAGTTCTTCTAAGTCTTGTTATGATGCTGGGATCCGAGTTAATTTTTACAAACTCCAGAAGTCCGTTAATACACTCTGACCCCAAAATCGGCAACAACAGAGCTTAGACGCCCCTGTGGAAGATTCAACATCACCATGGCAACATAATGAAAGGCTGGGGACTCCACAGCGTGAGAAGTGTCATTCTCAGATATTCTCAGATGAGAGCTGCCATTGTTACAGTTACTTCAACCCTCTCAGCTCCCGTTTCAATGCTCCACCGTTCTGGACTGACTTCACAATAACACCAAACACATAAACTCCACTGAGAGGACTGATCTGTGTGACTGAAAAATGCAGAACCACAAGGTTTGTATCACAACTGGGGCCTAATATTGAATGACTGATGAATTGATTTATCCATCTTCCTGTTTAACTCATCATATAACTGAATAATACAACTATATCAGTATCTATCAACATAATTAAGACTAATGTGCATCTAATCATGTAATTTTACCTTGATGTCAAACTGCAGATAACGTTTGTCCATCTCTCTGGACACAATGCTCTCAATGACCTCAACAGGAACCAGCTGGAAGCAATCAAAGGCTGGGCAGAAGATATTGTGGGCTTCCCCCTCTTGAATCTTCATATTCAGAAAACTGCCAAGGGCAAAGTGCACATGATCGTTACAGCAGCAGTGAGAACCGTCGGTGACTGCAATGCGACTAAAGCGCTGAATTGTAGTCTCCAAAGAAAACACCCTCACCTTTCCCAGCATCCTCTGCAGAACTCATGACCACACGGAATATCAACAGGCTCCTCAAACATGGAGGCTGCACACATACAGATGCCGCACTGACAGCAGAGAAAAAAACAACATTAGTGAGAAATTTCTACAATATATACCTAGATATAAAATACATTCTATATGTGACCCAGGACCTAAAAAAAAAATGATCTTATGTCGCTGAGGTATATTTGTAGCAATAGCCAAAAATCCATTGTATGGGTCAAATTTGATTAGAAATATGCATAGATAAGATATTCATTTGGACAAATTTAAAGGCGATTTTCTCAGCTTTTAGATTTTTCTGTACCCTCAGATTCCAGATTGTATCTCGGTCAAATATTGCCCTATCCACCTAAATCATACATCAATTGGAAGCTTATTTATTCAGCTTTCAGATCATGTATAGGCTAAATCTTTAATTTCGTAAATGTCCAGGGTCACGTATGTGAAGCTGTACAAACTTGATAAAAAATAAATAAAAAATAAAAAGTTTGGCCATTTTATCTCATGAAAAACTACAACTATCCAAAAAATTCAAGTGAAAAACTCTTAATGCCAATTCAATGATTATCAAGTTAGTATCTGGCCTAGACTGTGGCTTTATTGTGAAACTGGTGATCATGCACCCGTTTTTAGACTACATGAAAGACCCGATTGTGTTACGGCATACTGAGACTGATCGCTCATGAACCAAGCTCTCTTCGCAAAGCATCTGGACTCTTGAAAATTATAGAAATTATACAATACTGTGTGATATTAGTAGGTCAGGTCCAAATAAACATACTTTTTAAGTAATCTGTCAATTTAAATTACGCTTCAAAAGCACTTCTAGCATTTAGGGTTCATACACATTTTTACCAATAAATATCCATTACTTTTCCATGACTTCTGAGACAATATGCATGACATAAGATTCCATTATTTTATAATAAGGATAAAAGTGCAATCAAATATATCATGGAATATGTTAACCGAAATAAATGACTTGGATCTGAAATTGATTTTAGATATTTGTATGGCTGAATTTAATCACTGGAACTCAACATGGGTAAAAAAATAAATCAATAATTACTGTGATTTGATTATAGTATTTTCCTGTGTGTCTGGATTGCTTTTTAGGAAAAAGAATCTGTGAAGTGAAGGAGTAAATAAAGAACACTTTTAAATTGACTTTTTATGCATTTATTATATATACAATTATATTTTACTATGAGTATAAACCAAACAAACTGTTGAAAATGTTTTAAACAAACTATTGAAACTGTTGAACCTAAAAAAAAAAAAAATTAGGTTAAATTTAAGTTCAACATTGGTATGAATATGAATTTATACATACGCACTGTGTAACAAGATTTTGAACAGAAACATTTGTTCTGTTTGATATCCTTCGAACAACACTTACTAAGAGGTGGTAGTAGAGGTAAATGTCACAAACCTAAAGTATTATAATATATATATGTGTGTGTGTGTGTGTGTGTGTGTGTGTGTCTTTTTTTTTTACTTTAAATTTTGTGATATTTCGTTGGTTATCCTGCACACTATATTGAAAATCATAGTATGGCATTATCGTAATAGTATCGTATCGTGAGACATGTATTGTGTATCGTATCGTATCGTGAGGTACCCTGTGATTCCCAGCCCTAACCATGACCACCCCAAGCTAATTTATCACCTAAGCATTACTTTTTATCACATTAAGACTAACTATTGTACATCATTCTCCACAGAGGAGGCTGTACATTTACTAATAGAGGACCAAATCTCACCAAGGATTGATCATCATCAGCAGGGGTCAGGCTGATCTCGTCTGGGGAGGTGATGGAGGAGCGAGTGGTGCGAGGCGTACGGGGCGAGGGCAGGGTGTCCCAGGTGTTGTAGCCTCTGGGTGGGGGAGTTGGCATCTGAACGCCTGAACGCTGACAGCAGTTTTCAGCATTAGACATCCAAGCTTCCAGGAGTTTCTCTCGGTCCCAGTCTACATTTCAAAAAGAAACTTGGGTCAGTATGCCTGGCAAAAAAAAATGTAATACACATTATTTTACCATACTATCAAACGCCTTTTCAGTGGAATTTATAGCTGATTAAACCGTGGGTGTAAAAACCTACCCAGATGTTCAGTAGGTTGTTTTCCCACAGGAAATGAGAGCACTTAATTGTCTTGATATGAAACCTCCCAGTCATAGCTGGTACACTCCCACATGGGATGAAAGAAAGGAAGTGATGTATGCTTTTAGCAATAATGAGTAACCATTGCAATGCATGTCAAGATATTCACTTCTTTTTTAGGCTCCAGTTTCCTCTATTTCAAAGGATGGCAGTAAAAAGGACATACTTTGATATCTTTGAATGAACTTATCGGTCAACATCAGTGAACGCTGGGGGAAGAAAAGATAAGAAATGGCACTTCCCAGAGGAAATCCTGGAGACAGATTCCAGACGCTGAAAGCCAGATAACAAAGTCTAAAGTCCAAGGCAAAACACAAACAAAATATGACTAAATAAAACTTGCTTCAAAATAAGAAAGAGGCCAGATTTTCCTAAACGAAAACCCTCAAAATGCAATGCCAACTGTTTGTGCTCCACCATCGTAGTTTCAGGAGTCTAGAGTGTGAATTTGGGTTTAAGATTAAAAGAAGGTGAAACTGCATATTTGAGCCTAGGCTGGCGGTCTCCAGAGAGGCCGTGGCAATAATAGCAGCGCACATGAATCAGAGCTCTGCCCTTTTCTCCCATGGGCTCTAGTCATCTGGAACAAGGCCTGCTAGACAGGCTGCTCATATAATTGGAGATTATTAAAGAAAGCACTGATCCAATTATGAGTCTTGTGCCAGAGAATTTAGCGGCTCTAAACATGAGTGCTCTTGTAAAATTAAGGAAAGATTTAGGACTGCTTTGTGAGCATGGATGCTTTTCAGACCTCTCCAAGGACGATACTATACCTGTTTACTACAACTGTTGTATAGCTATATTCTTCATGAGGTAGGAACTGGAAGGACTGCATCAGAATGAACCCAATAAGTAGGCCTGTGCAGAATAAGTCCACAGATTTACACAGAATTCAAACGGCCATCCCACACAGAGTTCTACAAATTTTCTGCCCCTTGTATGTTTGTTTGCTAAATAATAGTTGGAAGCATAATATCCATAATAGTCAGAACAGAAGCACTCTATCTGTTCAAACCAAACTTTGAGTCACATGGATTTGAAACGAAACAAGAAAAACACGTTTGATTATTTAATGGGGAAACACAGTTAAAGTTGGTCAGACCAATCCATTTCCACCTTCAATAGATCGTTTGCTTTATATGTCATCATTTACATCAAATTATGTAATTTTTCTTGTGCAGAAAAAAAGTAATTGTTTCACCTCCACGTCAAATGTAAGGCTGAGAAAAACAAGTTATTATAAAAATTCTAAAGGACACACATATTTACTATTAATTGATGTTTTCTTCCAATAAATCCCCTAATTTAAAGCTAATTAATAATAAGTACGACAGTTGTTTTAGTTAAGTTTAGGCATGTGGTCAGGCAAAGGGATTTAGAATATGGTCATGCAGAATAAGTGCATTAATATGTGCTTTTTAGGTACTAAATAAAGAGCTAATATGCAAGTAACGTGCATGCTGATAAACTGGTTGATAGTAAATAAAGTGTAACCAAAATATCAAAGCTGCTCTTTTATGTGAAATACAATTGCATGATGTTCACTGGCTGTCAAAAAAATATAAAGCCATTAAAGGAATAGTTCACCCAAATTCTGTCATCCTTTACTCACCTTTGAGTAGTTTCAAATCTGTATGAATTTCTTTGTTCTGCCGAACACCACAGAAGGTGTTTTGTAATTTTTTGAGTCACCATTGGCTTTCATAGTATGAAAAAAAATACCATAGACGTGACCCAAAACCGCCCGATTACAAACCTTTTAATAAATGATGACTATTCCTTTGACTAAAGGCAAGTTGAAAAATAAATACGACCTCACTTCGTGTCGATCATGTTTACACACTGACTCTCAAACCTCCGTCCATCATAAAAAAAATTTGCATTTTCATCCATAGCATCCGTATTTTGACAAAATCAGAGCTTTGTACAAACAAACGGCAAAATCCAGAACGACAAATCTTGCCGTGCAAAGTATTGTAAAGATCCTTCCACACTGAGTTCACAGAAATTTGTCTTCTCTTTAATATGTGGCTCTAGTATCGCTAGCAAAGCATCAAATTGAGCCAATGACATCCTGAACTAAATGCTCCTTAATAATGAGGAGGAGGAATTCTTTTCTCTCTCTATATCTGGATGGACTCAATATTTGCTTTCATTTCCTCTCATTAAGACGTCAGAGGACAACAAAATCATCCTCACTGAATAAAGACTCAATTTAATACTGTTTTGCTAATGTTTTTTTGCATCTGACCCTGTGTGCAACCAACTCTTAATACATTCCACCAAAATTATATTCACTATAGTATTTGACAATTGTACCATGAGCCCGAAGAAGAGCCTCTGCTGTGAAGAGAGGAGCTTGCAACATATCTGCCGTCTCCACTATCAGCATGTCCTTTAGTCTCCTGAGGTCCTGCACTCGCAAACCTTCATAAAACTGAAACACAGTAACACGTTTGAGTTAAACACTGAATCATTGCAAAATTAGTATTCAGATATCTGCATCAAACTCTTCTAGTTTTGTTGGTCTAAAAAAAAATCCAGATTCAAATCTGCCACATCTGGACACCAGGGCTTGAGGCAAATGTTGATGTCACAAGAAATTCCAGAGTTTATTTGGAGAGCTCACCTCCCTGCGGTCTAAGGCTGCATACTCTGCCTCAATATCCTCTGCATGGGGGTCAGTGGAGAAGACCATCTGAGACTCCAGACTGAGCGCAAGCTCCTTATGGTGCTGCCTTTCTGCGCAGTCACATGGGGTCTCCTTGTTCTCATTCTCTGCAAACAGGTCCGCACCACGCTTCACCAGAAACTGCCGAAAGAGAGTAATACTGTTAATATACAGTGGAAAGATCAATAGAGTAACGAGTTCATGACATGAGGAACCACATTTTCTACAGTTTTTGAGATTTGACTAAACTAAGGTAACATACAGTTCCTTTTGGAACATATGCTTATTATAAACAAAGAGCAATATTTGCCACTTTTTTGTGTGAAATGTAGATGTGGAAGAATTGCCAAGTGAAGGTTTTTTGTGTGTTTTAAGTTCAGGTAAAGTATTGAAGATCCATTCCAGGAAGTTTCAAAACATAAACCAGATCAATATTAAATTCAATATGTTAACATCAGTTAATGCAACAATCAACATGAAACAATAAAAACTTTATATCATTTATGCATCTAATTTTAATCTACATTTGTAATCTACAGGGCAAAGAAATCAACATAAGTGTTTTCTACCATCATCAAAAAACATACCATCAACTACAAATGCTATTTGCTATTGCAGACAGAGCATGCCAGAAAAACAAAACATGTTTGATAAAAGTTTCCCTTTGTCAATTTTACAGTGGCCAAATAAGTTGAATGGTATAATAAGCCAAGCCAAAAATACTGTATTGACATTTGTCAAAAGACATGTACATCCCTTAAATAAAAGGACACCTCTTGACTCTTTACTAAGACCTTGGCCTCCAGTTGAAGCCACGACCAAATCCAGCTGTATTTCAACCCAGCATGCAGCTGTTTAACCAGAGCTGCATCGTTCTGACCTAACACACTCATACTGCAAAAATAATGTTTGCAGTAGTATTAACGATACAGCGTCTGCTGTTACTAGGCAACCATGAAGGCGCTGTAAATTACAAAATCATTTCCGGCTTTGGATTTTTAACTGCTATTTCTATTGAAAATTAAGAGGAATGAGGAAATGAGTGGCACGGTCTACGAAGACGGGACGCTCAGCTTTCATGATTTAAAATAATCAATAAATACCATCCAAGACTGACTTTTCCAAGACACCCACCCCCTCAAAAATAATTTCTTAATTTCTAACGATTCACGTGGGTCATCCGCTTTGGCTTAAAATGACGAAAGGTGAGGGATTTTCATGCCTGTTAAAATTACCTATAAAATAATATATAATAATGCTGTTCAATGTATGTATGTATAATGTATTAACTAATGTTAAGCCCATTAAACCTTATTAGAAAATGCTATTGTGCTATATGTACCTCCACACACGTTTTCATCCCTGAGGCAGCAGCGTAGTGTAGTGGTGTGTTTTTCTTGTTATCAGTGGCACTGACGTCAGCACTCTCATATTCACCACGGTCCAGTTTGGCGCCGGTCCACTTCAAGATCATTTGGAGGCACTCGGCCCGTCTGCGTTCATCTTCATAGGGACGGGCTAGTCGCGGCTGCAGTGCCCCTTCGGATAGCAAGATATTTGGCCCTGTGCATAAAACATGCAACGTGGTCTCATTGTGCATGTTACGTTTGTTGGGGTTCCCATCCTTGCTGAAGAGGAAGGACCTGTGAAATTATGGCATTATGGAAGAAAAAATAAATACATTTTTAATTTGCAAAAATGAAATTTGTATTGATGTAAAAATCTAACAGCAACAATATGCCAATGATTATTTTTACACCACACAACCCTTACATATAACTTTCCGAAAGCAAACTAATATGGATTCTCTTTACAACAGCTATAAATTGTGAGCAACACTGGCTTGCTGATTCAGACCCAGAATCTTCAGCACATCTGCAGTTGAAACAGCTGTTTTGCCTTAAAATAACTTTCAAAGATTGGCCTCTAAAATTCCACACATTTTAGGCCAAAGAGTTTCACACTGAGCCGGAAAAACAGCAGAATGTGATGATTTGTGTACATGATTTGAGTACTTCTAACAGTTTGAAAGCATTTAAGAACCAAGGAAACCTTGTATCATTTATAAAATACTGCTTGGAGTCCGTGTGTGTGTCAGATTTAAATTTTCTGCAGTTTATTGACATAAAAGTGTCTGGAAAAAATTTGGCTTAAAACCAAATTTGTTAAAATCTTCTCTCTGTAGTCATGTTGGTTTCATATGGCTTTGAATATATGCCATTTTCAAGGTTATAGTTTATTGACTCTCAAAATGAGGTATTAAAATGATAGCTCACCCAAAAAAAAAATGCAAATTCTGTCATTAATTACCCACCCACCTGTTTTACAAAAAATTTAAAAAAAAACTTAAGTTTACACAAAAATTAGAAACCAAACCATAAAGTCAATTATTAAACATCTGGAAATTAGAAAGCCTCTTGGCTACGATAGCTTAAATAAAAACTAAGCAGAATACCAAAATGTTAAACGTTACTTGCAGGGGTGGGCATAGATTAATTTTTTTAATCTAGATTAATCTAGATTAAAATGGCTCATTTGAATTCTGCTAAAGGCATTTAGAATATGTGTGCTACCTAAATAATGACTAAAAGTACAGCCCTATTCGGACGGGACTAGTTTCACAGGGGGTTGTTAGAGAATGTTTTGTTTCACAGATGTACTTGGTGATTTTAATCCCGTCCGAATCTGCCATGTCTGTGTTTTTAAAAGAGTCCAAATGTGATGTCTGTGATATTCTTTTTCACAACGCGTTTCCTTGTGTGTTTAAGCCAACGTGATATGCCGTAGATGCTCTTACCACATGCACGTTTAATATATTTTGATATATAAAAGAAATAAATAAATAAATAAATACAAATAAATAGCCAAATCACGTAAACTGTTAAGACTGACTATAGAATTATCAGTATCAGTTAAGATTATCGCGTTAATTTCTGCACTCGGTTACATAGGTTTCAATTATCAAAATTAAATATGTTTACTACAAATAAAAATCATAATAGTTTAACTGAAGTAACTACACATACACATGTTTTTGCTCTACTAGACACTTAGCATTACCATGGTATTTGTGATTATACTAATTGTAATCAATCTGAATGACTATAGCAATGCACGCATACAGAGCGCGCGATCTCTGTGACGCACAGATGTACAAAACACACGCCCACCTCTGTAATAAACACGGAGGTGTTAGTCTCATCCGAAATGGTACACGAAAATCACGGCCGACAGGTGATAAGAATCAAAGCTTAGAAAACTAGTCCCATCCGAATAGGGCTACAGTGCAATATGGCTAGGTATACATCCGCACTAAAATATCAATGTGAACGTCATCATAGCTTGCGTAGTATAGACCCAGCTCCCAACACAACTTTGTGAATAGATTTACGCCGATATTTTCTTATAGTCTCGCATTAACACCCACCACTAATTACTTGACAAGCCATCTCTTACCTGAGTATGCGCGTCATGGCATGTCTGGCAGCATAATGGAGCGGGGTGTTGTGTTGGTACGGTTCCCCATATGAGGTGTTGGGGTCCAGAGACTCTTTGAACTGAGGGTTGCCCTCGTAGAGCTGATAGGCCAGAACCTCATCTCCACTGATCAGTGCTTTGCGGAACTTGGTGGCCGTGTTCCCCATCTCTCGCTTCCCAGCTCTCCAGAACGATCAGACCTCTTCAGCCTGTGGGTCCACAGATAGCCGACATGGTGCGCTTCTTGGAAACAAGAACAAAGCAAAGAATGTGCGCACTGTACTTCATCAGATAGGAGTTAACTACATCATATAGTAAACATCGGAAAAATCCCCAACTCCACCACAAGGCATGTCAATAAGCAAAACACAAGCCAAAGGAAAATAAATCCTATTTGAAGTTGTGAATAAATGTATAACCTTTACAACCACATGCAGTAAAAATCTGCAGGAACAGGCTTGGAGTGCTTGTAAGAAGCAAACTGCATCTCTACTATAACCAAACAGCACTTCACGTGTTTAACCACATGAGAGGCCTGACAGAAGCAGATGCTAAACATGTTCCACTTCACATGTGTGCCCTTCGAAGACCAGCAAGACTTCGAAGAGCTGATCTAAACCCAACACAACTACACCAATCCTTGTCAACCTTCCAGAGAGAAAAATTAAAACAGGTCTTGGATCAGAAGCAGACAGCTAATTGTCTCAACACACTGACTCACTCTCCACAGGAGCTTGTGAGGAACGAAACAGACTTCCTCTAGGAACACTAGGGGCTTCCGGCTCCCTTGGCCAACTTCTGTCGACCTACTGCGAGCAGGTTCTGTCGAGGGGCAGGATTCAGCAGGGCAAAAATTATGCCCCCACAAATGCCATCTGTCAACATGGACGCATGTGGTGTCAGCTGTATTCATATATACACCGACTTTGTGAATATAGCATCCCAACAGCAGAAAAGTAAATAGGGCCATATACAAAAACTGATTCAATTTCATCACAGACAGGCAGCCTCACGGGTAAAACACAACTCGTCTGGCCTAGTTTCATGGTTAACCTCTTGTGGGTGGTCTTGCATTGGCTTAAATGAGTGTGAGAGAGTGAACTATATTTTGAAGAGGGGTGTGAAAACGTTAAAGAGTGCATGCAAACAAGACTGTTCTGTTACAATATATTCATCCTGATGTTGTTCTAATCCTGTTTGACTCCCTTTCTTCAGTGAAATACAACATTTTGGAGAACCAAAGGGGGTTAAGATAACAGGGGGTTAATAATGACTTGATGGCAGCATCATTATGCTATTTTTACACAGAGATTAGTAGGTCCATTAGTAAGATCTGTTGACTTTAGCCATTTCTGTTGCATTGTATTCCACTGGTTACTGTTACGGTTATGAAGGCAAGCCCTTTTCAGGTATTTTCTCCAAAGTTTGGATGCCTGTAACTCCCAGAAGTTTTATATCTTAATGCCCTTTTAGATTTTGGGTTTCAACAAACTTTCCTTTTGGTGTCTTCATTAAAGGCTCTGTATGATTTCACTATTATAATTTGTACACACGGTCAATGGCCCAAAACCAAATGTGGGTCACATTGTATTAAGCTTATACTTCTATCTTTTAAAGAGCAAATGAGGAAATAATTTTGAAACTAGAAATGTATCTTGTTTCCCTGTTTAAAAAAAATAATTGTATAACATGCATCTCTGAGTGATATATTCTTTTGCAAAGATATGTTTGATGAAATCCGAGAGCTTTCTGACCTGCATTGACATCAACACAAGTGAAATGTTCCCAAGCCCAGAGATGTAGTAAGGGCATCGGTAAAACGATTCATGTGCTATCAGTGGTTCAATAGTCATTTTACGAAGTGTACAGAGAAACATACATAAAGATTTTATTCAACAATTTTTATCCTCCTTATTCCCTCTGCCACCATTTTATATTGTACCATGATGCATCCTCGTGCATTACTCTGCATGTAAACAACACAACAAACAATGCATTATGGTACAATCCAAAATGGCGGTAGACGGTCGGTAACTCAGGGGAAGAGAACTGTAAAATAAAGTTTTTATGTTTTCTTTGCGCAAAAAAAAAGTTTCATTTTAATGATGTCATTACTTTCTGGGCCTGGGAATATTTCAGTTGCATTGCTGTCTATGCAGTGTTAGAATAAATATTCTTTTCCAAAGTTGTGGAACTGAATGTCCTTTAGATTATGGTTCCTAATTAACTTGAATCTTAATTTTCAAGGCCCTATAAAGTTCAGTCCCAATTTTGAACAGTCACCACTGGCATATAATGGTATAAAGATGATCCTGCGCATAACTACACTGCGTTCTCTGAATTTAAACAAATGATCATAATCTATTATATTAATCTATATTCTGCTACTAGCCTTTTATTTAGACTAAAAGCCACTTTTATTTGGGTGAGGAAGCTGGCATTTGGAGAGCTATTTGAACATGCAGTCATGCCATTGACTAGGCTTAGTCCATGCAACAGATGCCCAGATGCATTTTGCAGTATTAAGGTTAACGATTAATCGATTAATTGACCACTAATTTAAATGATGATCGATTGAGGAATGATTTTTCTATTGTATGGACCACAAAAAAAAATAAAATAACACTGAGGTTATGTAGCCACATTGCGCTTTGGGTGACCCGGGTATGAGTCCTAGCTCATGCATGACCCTTTCCCAATTATGTCCCCCCTCTTGATTTTTGAATTCTTGATTCTTGAAATTTGACTTTTTTACGTTCCACAAAGTAAAGGAAATCATGCAGTTTAAAAATTACCTGAGGGTGGGTTAATGATTGAAAGATTTTCATTTTTGAATAAACACTAAGTTTTGAAAACTTTAAGATTTTCATTGGCGTTTATGATCGATTAAAACATCATCAACACATCATTCCGTTCTTTTTATATAAGTGCCCTAGATCTGCAGGGCATTGTAATACACTTGTCATGCCTAACATTACAAAAATATATTGCCATGGTAACCATCATAAAACAGTTATAAGTAACGTTATGAGTTTGAGAGTTCATATAACATAAAACAACAATAATTTGAAAATCCCCCACGAAAAAAGCGTACTCACTACGGTTTTGTTTACAGTACTTGTTGAATAAGTGTAGTCTGAGATATAATACGTGTACAATCCTTTTTCTGTGCAAAACAAACCTTTAATAATTATCGCCACCATCTCTGTCGCGGTTAGTCACGTGATGCAAGCATGGCAGCGCCCACAAGTGAGCGACCCTCTCCACGTAGAATAAAACAGATTTTTCTAAAAGCCCAAGTTATGATGGCCCTTCATCTTACGTGGATCATTTAAATAAAAAAGCGTTTCTCTATGTGTAATTTTTTATTAGCAAAAGAGAAATCACAAAACACTTCTGTCACAGTTCGAAGCATACGTCATATTAAATCTATTAACGTTACAGCTCTACGGTGGCAACAATAGCTGTAGTAACTATGGCATTTTGGCGCGGAAACTATGGTTACCATGGTAACTTTTGCAAAGGTATTATGATACGTTAACGTTTAATTTCTCAAGTCGGGGAGTGAAAGGCTCAGCATGCAGGAAGTCAGCTGTTGTGTGTGTGCTGCTCCAGATTCTTTGCGCTGTTTATAGCCGAACGTCGATTTCCTAGAAGGGGCTGGGCGACGTGTTTACCGCGTTTGCTATTTACATACACGTTACATAGATTACACACTCGAATCACGAGAAAATAGCCACTGCACTGTGCTGTCATGTGTTGCAAAACATTATTATTTACGTTGACAAAAATAGTCACCGGGGCGTTTTCAGCCGAGTTGCTGGCCAGCTTTTAATAGATGGATGGTTTTATTTTCCAAGCAATCCTTATGGCGCATCTGTTACTTGTAATTATAAAATCAATACAGAAGCTGTCCGCTTTTCTAGCTCGGTTATGCTCCGATCAGTCATGATAACTGAGTTAGCTTGGCAACTTGACATTATCCAGATGTTACATCAGATAGAGAGACACAGAGTGTTTATATGCATAACTGTAACAAATAAATGCAATTTCATCGCTGTCAACCGGTCGATTTGTTGTTATAACAGATAAACGTATTAATAATACTGCATGTCGTTACAAACAAATCTTTTCTCCGATGAAGCACAACCTCATTTACAAATGCTACTTACCCAATAAGCACGACGATAGCGGTCGTTTTTCCTATTTCTGGCCCTGAATAATTTAGCGCTTATCTGATGAAACTGTGTTGACTCTAAATAAAAATCTGCCTCTCGCCTTTGTTGTGAACGGTCCTCGGCCGCCGTGAAGCTTTCCTCAATCACGCCGTTAAAATTCAGTATTTCAAAATAAAAGCCCCATCAGTTCGAAAAGTACCGAGCGCTGAATACATAACCACGTAAAGGAAAAGGGGTCTTATTTTAAGCCGGGCTTTTCGGAACTTTTTATAATGTGTTTTTCCGCACACAACAGAAATTTGGACCACGTTTACTGTTTACTCGTTTAATTTATGGTCGCACATATATTTATAAATATATTTAGTTATTTTGTGACACCAGTTGCTAAAGGTTAGCATACTTTTAATGAAAAGACAATACAAGAAAATACAATTTTCGTCTTTGTTATAAGAAAATAATCTTCAAGTTCACACTTTGCACACATATTAAAAACGTAATAAAATGGTAAATTGGATATTTGCCTAATGGCTGCCACGGGAGTTTTTTAAAGTTTGGTCCTGTGTTATTTTGTTAAATTAATTAATCATGTTGGAACTCTATGTATATATTTAATGATTGTGTAATTAAAGTCTGTTTATGCGTTTGGCTATCAACGTGCAATAGCCTATACTAGTAATAAAGAAACAAAGTCATCAAACTCCCTTTTATTTGTACATAGGCCTACTTTATTTTTTTAATAAATTCAGCAAAAATGTATTTTATTTTTCCCTCAGCAATAAATAGATAATAGGTATTTGCTTTAAAGGGCAATTTTATGTTTACTTTTTTGTAGGTTTAAAAATCATTCAATTTTAATCCTTTAGGAACTGTTTTAATAAATATAATTTTTGCATCAAGCCTTAAATGTTATTAAGATATTTTTCGTCTCCCGAAATATAAAGAAGGCCTATACCATCACCAGAATGCTCTTGCCCTTCAGACCAAAACTATGACGCAGTCTAATAGAGATAAAATATTAACACCACATAGAATAATCGTTATTATATGGAATAGAATAGAATATTCGTGCATTTTAAACCTAATGCTAAAGAGATTACATTGAAAATATGATGATAATGCTGAAATTAAACACCAGAGGGCAGTGGTGAATTCCTCATACATCACTTTCTAAATATGTTTCAAGTTAAAAATGCATCAAATGCACCAAACGGCTTACATTATAAATTCTTTTGTAGTTTACCGCTGTATAGAATATCGTTTGTTTATTATTCTCCTCTTTATTTTTAAGAGAGTCCACACTTCACACTGAAGGAGCTAAACAGCAATTAGCCTAGCAGTGTCCTGTTTAATTAGGGAGAAAGTTTGAACTTTCTTTTCTTTCAAGTTCTGAAGTACATCAGATACACATTACCTAGTGTCACAGATGCACACGTTCAAAATAGCGTTCATTTGCTTCTGAAACATTATGCAGAATTTGTTGGTGTAATATCAGTCAAGCTCTTCTATCCAAGAGCCCTGTTTCGGTTTTAGGTACTAGTTTAGTTTAGATTACTGTTTTAAAGGGAAACTATTTACATCTATTCAGCTGACAGCTAAATCTTAATAACGTAAAAACGTGTATTAATTGAAATCAAACTGAGCTCCCAACTTCCTGCTGCAGTGTATTATCAAATTCTCATGCAAAGCTCATGGAAAAATTAAAGGACATTCTTAATATGGTGTCCCTTTCAAGTAAAGTCTAGGAAACAATGGACCTTTGAGAGAAAATGCCACAGAGAAAATTCATGGGTTCCCTTTCTCAGACTTAAATCTGTCTCATGACCCTATAAAGCTTGCATCGTTTGATATAACACTGATTGAACCATTACAGAAATACAGCATATTCGGAATTTATGCAAAAAAATATGTATACAAACTCTTATATAAAGCGTGCATAATTTGAAGCTGTGCAGAATTTTAGGATTTTACGCAAAGGAATTACTATTTTGTTAATAATAATAATAATAATAATAATAATAATATACTTTAAAGCTTGCATCTTTTGATTTTTGGAATTTGTGCAAAGAAATTATTATTATTTTTATTAAATTATTTAAAAAATAATCATTTGATATGTTTCCCTGCAAGCTAATTAAAAGCAGTTCCCAGTTTTTTCTGCTTCTCCGAAAATGTTATTTGGTCAAATTTCGTTCCTGCCTAATGCATATTAATCCTTACAAATAAATCAAAAGCCTCTTTTACACCACATGCTTTAATATAAATTGCATTATAAGACTCAGTAAGATTAGGATCACAAAAGAAGAATGTATATTTTAGAAGCAGAAGTTTGCAAGGAGCACATGGTCAGCCACTCCAGCTGCTAAAGTAGTGTTAATCCTGGGGGTATTGAGGTTATTAGACTCAGGAAAGCATTGTGAACTACTAGACCGCTGAGGATTAACACATCACATGTTCACCGGGCACCAGGAGCTGCTGATGAATGCTGCTCGGATCATATCTTTTTACACTTGCGATTGGATGTCAAGCATCTTGCCATGGCAGCCTTTTGAGGTGAAATTTAGGCTGTTTTCAATTTTATTTCACATATTAATGGAAATCATTCTGCATGGGACACAGTGTGGGACGTTCTGCAGGTCCATAGGCAGCACATACCTGCATAACAATTGCACGGAAACGGAAATTGTGTATGATATTTATTCTAGAGCTGCAGTGTTGCATTGACTGCTTTTGAACAAGCCAAGGAGAGAATGAGAAACCTCTAAACTTGCACTGCAACTCACTCTTTGTTGTAAGCTTAGTGATTAGCATTTTATTGAGTGCAAATACAAATGAAATCTATTATAGTATTATCTAATTATATTTATGTCATGCTGTGTTATGTAATAATAATCTGACTTAACTGGTAATGTCATGTCATTATTTTACAATTCCTCTTAATAAAGTCTAAAGTCACAGAGGTATATCTGTAGCAACATCCAACAATACACTGAATGGGACAAAATTATTGATTTTTGTAAAAAAAAAATCATTAGGATATTAGGACTGTGTACCATAAATATATTTAGTAAAGTTCCTGCCATAAATATATCCAAATGTTATTTTTGATTAGTAATGTGTATTGCGAAGAACTTTAAAGGTTTTTAATTTTTTTGCACCCTCACACTTCAGATTTTCAAATAGTTGCATCTCGCTAAATATTGTCCATCATAACAAACCATAAATCAATGAAAATCTTTTTTATTTAGCTTTCAGATTATGTATACATCTTTCGTTCTTTTTTAATTGACCCTTATGACTGGTTTTGTGGTCCAGGGTCACATATAGGGAACAAAAATTGTTTATAACAAATATATAAAAATGTGATCTTTTGTATTTTTTATTGTGTTTACAAAGCAAAAAAAGTATTGCAACAAAGCAATGCATATTCCACATGAAATCAGTCAAATTCAACCAAATGAAAATCCAGTGAGGTGTTTAATTGGTCTTAAAGCCCAGAGTTTGTGCTTCTTTCATCACGCATCTTTCTCATATGTCCTGATAGCGATAACATCATCCATGATACATTTCTGAAGAGAGAGAAAGAGAAAGATGCTGAACACTGAACAGCCAAATCAAAGCTTATGTTTTTGCAATACAACAAAAGGTAACTTAATTTATTTTAAACATGTCGGTAAATTAAACATTTGTTTTAATATTGTGCATATGGTTTCAACACATACCGCTATCATTTTGGAGTCTTGAATCTCTCTTTCAATTATTGTGGTCTTTCCCTCCCAGGTCTGCTTTTGTATAAGTTTGCCATCTCCAAGACTTATAGTTGTCTGAAGAGAATGAAAATAAGGGAGCACAGTTCTCAAAAAGAATAAGCTACTTTACACACACATGCACTTTTTAAAACTACCGTTGGAAAATGTGCAATCAGTTAGATATTCAATGGCTTTTAAAGATGTTTCTTCTGCTCATCAAGGCTGCATTTATTAGATTAAATATCCAGAAAAAAATGCAATATTGTGAAATATTATTTCAATTTAAAATAACTGTTTTCTGTGTGAATATATTTTAAAATGTAATTTATTCCTGTGATACAGCCTTCAGTGTCACATGATCCTTTCAGAAATCATTCTAATATGATGATTTTTTATTATTCATCAAAAAAAAAAAAAAATCAAAGATTCCAAAAAATATATTTGAAACAACTGTTTTCAACATTGACAATTCTAGTAATAAATCAGCATATTAGGGTGATTTCTGAAAGTGACACTGAAGGCTGGAGTAATGATGCTTTGTATCACAGGAATAAATTACATTTTAAAAAAATATTCGCACAGAAAACAGATATTTTAAATTGAAAAAAAATTTCACAATATTACAGTTTTTTCTGTATTTTTAATCTAATAAATGCATCCTTGATGAGCAGAAGAAACATCTTTAAAAACCAATAAATATATGACCCCAAATTTTTGAACAGTAGTGAATTTTTTTAATCCTTACCCTGACTTTCCTGTCATCTGCTGTCGTCTCATCAAATTCTTCATCAAATCTGAATTTGATTTCCAGGGTCTTGAAGGTAGTGACAGCTTTCATAGAGATGAAGCCCTGCTCATCCACAGCAATCGAAAGACTGGGTTTTGCTAGGTTAGCCATTTGTCTAGAAGCAAAACCAGCACCTGTGTACAAATACAGATTACCAGTGATACATATAACGGCGACTAATAGAGCTGTACAAAAAGCTGCCTCATAAGTAGCACACATAAGAATAAAACCTAGTTACGTATGAATGTATGTATCTTACCTACAGCCTTCATGTACTCATCAAAATTATCACTGGAAGTCATTTTCCATTTACCAACGAACTGCTCAACCATTGTTAATGCTTTGCTCGGTTTTGAATAAAAACAAAGAAGTGACTGGAGGATTACAACACAAGATCTTTTGGTTTAATGTGTATATAAAGTAAAGGCTCAGACCAGAACAGAGGGAGATTTAAAGCGTCCTCGGATAAGAACCTCCGCTCACGGACCAATCAGTAAAATCGCTGTGATTTTGGAGAATTTTGATTGGTTAAGGCTTGATGGAACGATTTCGGAATATTAGATTATTAGGTGAAAAAAGTGAAACTACATAAAACTGTTGTAAATGTGTATTGCGTAATAATAATAACAACACGTTTAACCTGACATCTTTAAACAAGACACTTCATGTGCAAAACTGAATCTTTGTTCTTGATGGGTATCAACAGTTAATTTGCTGATTGAATCAGTCCATAGCATTTATCTGCACAACAAACCCACAGTAGACAGTTTTTTTTCTTCTCGCTGTCCAGGTTTAGTGCAGAATAGAAACGGCGCCATCTGCTGGTGATTAATAGTAAAGCAAATCTACAACAGACGGACCAGGGTCATTGTTTTTATACACTTAGTATCAAAGCTGGAGATGATTCCACTGACCTGTCTATCAAGGATAATGTTCACATTTGCTGTTTGGTCCTGTCCCTGTCATCACAAGCAACAACAATACACATCCACATTAATCTTCAGCCATAACTCAAAAAGATTTATTTAGTTATTTTTTAGGTAATATTACTATATTTCATTCATGCATTGTCGATTACAATACAACAAGGCAGGGGTTTTTATTTTATTGATTTTCTCACCACATTTGATGAGCATAAGATGTCATGATTTCATTTTTATTTGCCCTTCATGATGAACCTGAACATGAGATGTTATGTTTGAAGTATAGGTGCACTGGCATGGAGCTCAGTGGCGATTATTCATTCATTAAACACAAACATTAATTTTCCTTAATTGATCATGTAAACGCTGTTGTCCAGTCTCTGACCTACCGGATGACTTCATTTCATAATTAGTTACAAGCAAACATAGCTGTCTCTTGCATTGTAAATAGTCCTTTAAAAAGGTGTCAGCCTGTGCAGCAAATAAGATTTGCTGGTTCTTATGTCTGTGTGACAAGTTAATTTACTGCCTACAAAAGCATGCGTGTGTGTGTGTATGTGTGTGTGTAATTATGTGCTGCAACCGGAAATACAGAATAAAACCAAAGGACTTTGAGCGCACATATTTGGACTCAGTGGAACAATAATGAGTTTAAAGAATCTGTAGAGACGAGAAATAGAAGAAAAAAGAAGAAAATGTAGAGCAATAATAGGCTTCTTGCAGAGGCTGATTATTTTATTGCTTGTTCTGCTGCACAAGCAGAGCTGAATCAATTACTGCCTACCACATATTTTCCCACAGGCTGGAAGCTGCTGAGACAGCTGGTGCAGTTGGAAGCAGTGCGGACAGTCTGGCAGAAAAAAACCCTTAAACATTCCTATCAAAAGGTTGTTTATTTATATTTCATTATTTACACACTTTTTATTAGGTGGCCTTAACTACTATGTGCTTACGTTAAAAAATAAGACCACCCTAATATAAAGTGGGACTAACGAAACTAATAATTTAGAACATAATATATTTCTACACTTTACGTTACCAAGTATATTATCTTAATGTATTCGAATAGGTTTACTGTCATCTGCTGACGAAGCGCTGCAATGACATCAACAGAAGCGTCATAAAAAGCAAACAACACAGTATACCATGTTCACAGAACCCCAAACCTTTATTTTCACCAAAGTTTTCACACACAGAAATGAGAGGGGGGGAGGAGGAGAAGACAATTTTGGCAGCCGAAGACACTTCAAGCGTATTTATAGAGGAGACAGTGAATTGAAAAACGAATCCAAATAAAATCATAATCATTCAGTGCATATTCCGCATCACTTCACTTCCAGAGAAAAGGACACAAATGCTCGGTCAACCTAACATGAACACACACACACACACACACACACACACACATACACACACTCACTTCAGTCGCATGAAAACCAACCAAATAGAAAATAGTCACATGTCAAAGGCTGTAGTTGGGAGTAGATGAGGATACATTCAGCTGGTAAAGATGTTACCTATTTTATAAAGCCAGACAGATGCCAGAACATTCAGAGATATACGACTCCCTTAATTACACCGCTGCACTAATGAAGATGTCTACTCCTGCTATAGACAGATGACAAACATCAACCTTGAGTGCTGAAGGCCTGAATCAATGCAGAGGAACGGGGCAGGTCAACGAAAAGGAAACCTTCCAACCGGCTGCTTATTTCTCCTTTTCTTTTGTAATATAACGCAGGCTATGTCAAGCTGTCTAGACCCTCATCTAAAAGGGTCCAGAAAGAGTGCAGTGTTTCCAAACATCAGCCAACAAAAGAGTACGTTTGCAGAGGTCGACATGCAGGTGTGCGTAACATTTCAAGAGTGATATTTCATTTTATGTAAGGATAATAAGCAAAGAAACTTAAAATACATTTTGCTTACAAATGAAACACTATTAACAGGTTTTTATTTGTTTCAGTACTCATATTTCAAGCTATCTGTTCAGGAAAATGCTTTGATCATGCTGTATATAAACATAAGTGCACTATATATTCATGAGTCTGGGTAGGTTGGCGTTTTAAAATGGAAATCTGGGGCCTGAGCGCTTTTTGCATTCTTCACAATTACACCGAACTTCACATCATTTAACACTGCAAACGTAAGCGGGCGGCTTACTCACAACATCAAAAACCTTTCACGTGATCAAACCAGACGTGCCTGAACCGAAACAACCGCGAAATCGACAAATAATAATCAAAGAATCAACGTAATGTATCGTGGAGATCTGATACATTTGATTTGTTATCATTCGATCTGATAGACGGAAAGACAAATAGATAGAGAGAAAGAGAGAGAGTTAGAGAGAGATTAAAAAAAATGTATTTACAAAATAATACTTGTGTCTTCCCATTAATCTATGAAATCAAGCAAGACCGTTCAAACAGTATACGAGTGTGTTACTAGTTCTTCTGCCTGGTGGTTACCAGTGGTTTTGTGTGTGTGTGTGTGTGAGCAGGATAGGATGACGGGTTGGCTGATGAAGGGTATGAGGAGGAGGATAACTTCATGCTATTAGTTCTTCCCTCAGCTCCTTGTTCCTGCGGACGATTGCAGCATGTCGCTCCTGACAGGGTTGAAACAAACATAGCATCACGTACATTATGATTACATATTTAAAACTGATATTTGAAAATAATTACTACTAACCCATGTAACTGACTAATGGTGTTTAGTAACGTTTTTTTTAATGAATCACGCGATTCAGTGACCTATTCAAAAGTCACATGCTTTGTTCCTAAATGAATCAGCTGTTCGAACAAATAAGTTGACTGAATGACTCACACATCAAGACAGCGACTTAACGCCACTTACTGGCAGCTTTAGTTTCATATTTATATTTAGAGTATCATTTTACATTCATTTCACAAGAAAAAAATAAAACCATTAATATTTATTATTCTTTTTTCAAATACCGAATTGAAGTATTTATTTCTAAAGCTATTTTTTGTCATGACAACCTAATGCTTTTCACAATATTGATTGACACATAAATTACATTAATTAATTTGCATTTATTAACATGCTTAATAATAATAACAACAGGCAATGTTACTAAAAAGCTAAGCGCAGAATATTTTTTTAATAATAATTACATTTTATAAATAATGTAAAATGCATTTATTTATATATGTACAGTATATATGTATGGATCTAAATAATTAACTAAATACTTATAACTCTTTAATATTCAAACCATTTTTATTCAGTGTTTGACATGAAGTGCTGTCAAATGATTAATTGCATCTGAAATAAAAATTTGCTTACATAATAAATGTGTGTGTACTATGTAGATTTATTTTGTATATATAAAGACACACACATTTAGCATATATTTTATAGATTTTTAATATATAAAAATAACATTTTTAATTAAATGTGTGTGTGTGTGTGTGTGTGTGTGTGTTGGTGTAAATATATACATAAACAAAACATGAACTTTTATTTTGGATGTGACTTGCACACACACATAATATATAGTGTTTTTCTCACCTTCTCATGCAAGCGGTCCATCATGGCTGCCATTTGGGCATCACGATTTTCCTTGTTCTGCTCCATCTTCAGAATGAGCTTCTCCTCTGCCATCTTGCTGAAGTTGCTGTTTTCCTCCATGGCTTTGAGCAGCACATCCCTCTCGTGCTCACGTTTCTCAGCCAGAGCTTTGAGCACTTGAGCTTCCTGAGACTGTTGAGGAAAGTCATTATATGCATTTGCATCTAAACATAAAGGCAAGGGAATAGCATACAGTTCCTCAAGGTTAAATGGATTCTAATGTGGTTGACCAGTATTCATTGATTCTTGTACATTTGTCTGTGGTAATAAAATAAGCTGTGTAGGTAAAGCTATTAAGCTTTGATGCATTCAGTCCCACTGACCCTCCTGCGGTTCTCAGCAGCCTCCAGCTTCTTCTGGATGTCTTCCAGTGACATATCCCTCTTCTTTGGAGGAGAGGTGATGCTGTGGGCCACGTCTGACACCGGTGAGGGTGGTTTCAGAATCACCTCGAAGGCCTGGCCTGAGGCCCTTTTGTTTATTGGCTTTACTTCCATATCTACAAGACAACGACCAATGTCAAATGACCTTGCTTAATATAATGATTTAGTGCATCATAATTATGTAGATAAAAAATTAGATACTTATGAGAAAAAGGCCAAAATAATGACATACTGATGACTTCATAATTAAATCATAATTTCAACTTGGTTACATAATCTTACTGAATTAATTTGACAGTTATCTCAATTATGACCCAGTATGTCGTAATCTGACTTGTGTTAATTTAGACTTTTAGTTATAGTATGTTTTATTTCAATTTAAAATTTTGGTTTAATTTTGACTCTTTATGTCATTATTACCGTTTACCAAATCCTGATTTGTTTGTGTGTTTTTGCATTTATTGTCAAAAAAAAAAAATCTGCAATTGGTGTAAAATGTTAAAACTATAATGTAGGAATTAAAAAAAAAAATGTAATGTCATTATTATTGCTTTCTATAACAGAAAAAAACAGAATTGTTGACATTTTTGCAGATTTATTAAAAAATAAAAATTTAAATATCACATGGTCCTAAGTATTCAGACTCTTTGCTCAGTAGTTAGTAGAAGCACTCTTTTGATCTAATACTGCCATGAGTCTTTTTTGGGAAAGATGCAACAAGTTTTTCACACCTGGATTTGAGGATCCTCTGCCATTCCTCCTTGTAGATCCTCTCCAGTTCTGTCAGGTTGGATGGTAAACTTGGTGGACAGCCATTTTTAGGTCTCTCCAGAGATGCTCAATTGGGTTTAAGTCAAGGCTCTGGCTGGGCCATTCAAGAACAGTCACAGAGTTGTTGTGAAGCCACTCCTTCATTATTTTAGCTGTCAGCTTGGGGTCATTGTCTTGTTGGAGAGTAAACCTTCGGCCCAGTCTGAGGTACTGAGCACTCTGGATAAGGTTTTGGTCCAGGATATCCCTGTACTTGGCCGCATTCATCTTTCCCTCGAATTGCAACTGGTCACCATGTCCCTGCAGCTGAAAAACACCCCCACAGTATGATGCTGCCACCAAGCTTCACTGTTGGGACTGTATTAGACAGGTGATGAGCAGTGCCTGGTTTTCTCCACACATACCACTTAGAATTAAGGCCAAAAAGTTCTATCTTGGTCTCATCAGACCAGAGAATCTTATTTATGGAGGGCTGCAGCGATGGTTGACTTTCAACAACTTTCTCCCATCTCCTGAACTGCATCTCTGGAGCTCAGCCACAGTGATCTTTGGGTTCTTTTTTACCTCTCTCATTAAGGCTCTTCTCCCCCGATAGCTCAGCTCTCAGCTCTAGGACGGGTTCTGGTCGTCCCAAACGTCTTCCATTTTAGGATTATGGAGGCCACTGTGCTCTTAGGAACCTTAAGTGCAGCAGACATTTTTCGTAACCATGGCCAGATCTGTGCTTTGCCACAATTCAGTCTCTGAGCTCTTCAGTCGGTTCCTTTGACCTCATGATTCTCATTTGCATTGTGAGCTGTAAGGTCTTATATAGACAGGTGTGTGGCTTTCCTAATCAAGTCCAATCAGTATAAGCAAACACAGCTGAACTCAAATGAAGGTGTAGAACCATCTCAAGGATGATCAGAAGAAATGGACAGCACCTGAGCTAAATATATGAGTGTCACAGCAAAGGGTTCAAATTCATATTTAAATTCTGCACCTTGTTTGCCACCTCAATTTACAATCAGAAACTTGATTTGGAATTTAAGTGCCCCTATTATGGTTTATGAAAGGGTTATATTTTGGTTTTGGGAGTCCCCAACAACAGGCTGACATGCATGCAATGTCAAAAAATACTTTCATTTTGTTATACCATGCATTTTTTTTAACCTTATTTGCAAAAAGTTGCGGTGATTGGTTTATTTAAAGCAGTGTTTTCGAGCTTTTAGAGCTCCAAAAGTGACACCTAGTGGAAAAGAATGAATTAGCATTTTCATGGACCAACTTGAAAAGACCAACAAGTAGGCAGGCAATATGCTAATATGCTTGTCTGACATCAACATGAAATAGGTTGGGATTCATTTTAAAAATGACTTATTTCAATGATTCAGTGTTGACTCTTTCTTTTAAGAGACAATTACTTTATACACGGTGCACTTTCAGATTTAAAACTTTGCAGGATGTTTTCATTCACTTAGCAGTGTTACACACTAAATGAAAGGTAATTTTTATAAATACGTAATAGGGGCACTTAAAAAGGCATTACCAATTTAGTCCTGAGTGGTGCTAAATCCTGTGCAGGAAACATTGTTAATAAAGCAAAAGAACATACAAAAATACTAAAAGCAGAGAAGACAAAAAGTGGCGCTAAATTAAATTTTGGCATAAAGTACTGGGAAAATACCATAATATTGCACAAGCTGACAGAAACACACAAACTATAGGCCACTGGCCTTAAATAGAGCTGGAGGAACATGCGGGAAAATAAACACCGGGATATGCAAAACTCCAGGCCAAGAGTGACAGATGAGAAACGATATATTGCTAGGGAATTTTTTTTTGTTTTTTGAAAGTTATGATTGTTATTAACAGATCTGACACCAGCTAAGGGCTCTGACTCTGTGAAGTGCCTCATCTGGAAGCCAGCTGACAGAGATTTCATGGGGATGCTGGGTAATGTAAATTAGCCCTCATCATTTCACAGACATAGGGGGTAGGGTTTAATTTTCACTGTTTCCCTGTAATATAACCAGTAAAACTCATCCGCCACACAGACACTGGGCAAACTTGGCTTGGGGTTTTGTGGAAGGTAGAGGGAATGAGAAAAGGGAAGAATGGGGGATGGAAAAGAGAAAACTTGACTAAACCTACAGTGCCCACACTGTTCTCTCATTTTAATACAAAAAAAAGGGCAAACAATTTTGAAAAGACCAGTGTTTTTAAAGTTGTTCCCGATCACGGCATTTGACCAGAACCCCAGTTTTTAACCAGCATAAACCTGCCTGAACTTGTAGGGAAATCCACCCTGATCTTTTAAGAAAAAAGTTGGGGGGAAAATAAAAGAAAACAAAAAGAAAACAAAAAGAAAACAAAATGGATTGGATGCACTGTGTATTTTTTGGCAAACTGTGGTCGCAGAATGTATTTGAACATGCAACACAAAAAAATATCCGAATTATCTGCAGTAAATCAGATTACACCTGCGAACAGAAGACAACAACCGCTAGAATAAGTTATAATATTTTGACTGCGTTTTAAACAGTACATCAACTGTTCGCTTTCCAACTTTTGTATTGCAAAGTGTATATTTTTATCTGATGCTGAAGAGGCAAAATAAACGTACAAATCTGTGCGTTCTCCATTTGATTTGACCTGATCCTGGTCTGTAATGGAGAAAGATGCTAGCCTCTCCAGACTGTAATACGATAGCAATGTGCAGACAGATAAAGCAGGATGAATAGAGTGTGAGGAAGACAGACACCAAAAGAGTGAGCGAGAGAGAAAAAAATAAGAGAGAGGAAAAAGAGAGGTAGCTGGCAGTCCATCACACTACATTCAATAAATTATGATAAATGAAGAGCAGACGAGACTCGTGAACAGCAAGTTCTGGACGTTCTCTCATAACCGTATGAAGCCCCTGCCTACACCCCCAAACCAAACACTGAGAGCTTTATTATTTCCACTCAAAAAGAAGAAAAAACATTCCCTGGAAAACCCCTTTTAGGCGCTCAATGCTCAGTTTCTGTCCCAGTAAGGAAAACGAAAGCTTACTTTATGCTTTTATACAGCACGCCTTCATTTATTGATCCACTGGCAACAGTAGTTCCCTGAATTAAATGAATCAAAATTTTATCCAAAATTCTAAATCAGCACAAATCTGACACCTTAAAAACAAAACTGAGGACTGTGGTCCTCTGGGATAAACATGCTGTGTAATTTCTTAGCATTTAAAAGAGACAACCGAAGTGAATGCATCTAATGTGCAGGAGAATATGTGTTTAGCATGGTATTATGCAACTCAAGTGGGCATATTTTACTAAGGAAAAAGTTCAGAGGTACATTAATTTATGGGATGAGATTGTTTACCATTAAATGAGACTACAGCAAAAACTGTATTTTACACACATTATGTATTTTTTGGTCTGAATAAAATGTCAGGTATGCGAAACAATATAGAGACAATCCTTATATTAAGCAAAAATAAACAGCACGAAACTAGTAGTCTGATTTGTAAATGAATGATTCTTTTAATGAATCACAAAACTGAAACTAATGAATATTTTATGTAACCAACAGATTCAAATTTTGATGTCATGACAGTATGTACTTTATACATCATATTCAGCAAATACAAAAAGACCTTGATTCATTTAAGGAGAAAGTGTTGAGATATCAAACACCAATAAACAATTCAGAATAAAAGCTTTTAAATGCTCAATTTAGCACGACAATAACACTGTACAGAGCCGTCACGACAGTTGGGCTCTTTTCGTTCAGACAATCCAAACATCCGCTCTGTATATAAACACACTCCTTCCCCCGACCCATTCATCCATCCTCTATCTCCATTAACACTCCCGTCAAGCGGCATCAGGCTTTCTCAATCAGCTACGCCTGAGGTTCACCGACACGCTGCTTCAGGGCCAGATCTGTCTTGGGGTCAAAGGTCAAAGGTGATAAATCGAACTTTCTCTGGAATGACAGAGATGGCTGACCAAAGAGGTTTCTGACACCCCGGCACGCTTCTCAAAAAAGAAGTAGAAGGAGGCCTGGAGCAACTACAGAAGCTTCCACACACATTTGCGACAAAGGAAATCTATTCCTTATTTTAAAAAGTGCTCTTTCAGTATACGAAGGTTTACAGAAATAGTTTCGACTTTTAATAGTTGGATTTGTCTTTTTTTCCTCTGCATTATTGCCGCTAGATTGTTACTGATGAGATCATAGACAGTGGCAGCTTTAACAGACTGCATTAAGACTAATGCACAGATCTCTTTTGATATATCAGATGTTTTGCTCTGCTCTGAAAACAAAACTTACGGTGTGTTCATCAGTTTTGTATGAAAGCATTTGAAAATGCAAGCGCTTTAAACCACAGCCGCGATCAACCGCTTCAGGACAAACAAACTCAAAGCGCACGTGACTGTCAGTGACAAAGTCTGTCAGCAATGCATTTCAAAAGGTATATAAAGAACATATCTAAAGCAAAACACGATGGATGGAAGCACACACTGTCAAGCAATGCGCATGCGTCAAATTCTGTGCAAAGAAGCCTGGTGCGTCTCGAGCATGAAAAAAATAGTTATGAAATATTCAGAATCGATTCAGAATCATTAATGGTACATGAAAATCACGGACGACAGGTGATAAGAATCGAAGCTCACACGTACAGTCGTTTAGAAAATTAGTCCCGTCTGAATAGGGCTACAGTGCAGTTCAGCTAGGCATACATCCACGCTAAAATATCAAGGTGAATCTCATCATAGCTTGTGTAGTATAGACCCAGATCCCAACCCAACTTTGTGAATAGATTAATGGCGATATTTTTTTATCCCGCGATAAGATTCTCACGTTAACGCTGATAGCGGCCCACCACTACTATTTATTAGAACTTTTCTGTGCATGTGTTCATCGACGGTCAAACATTTTGAATTAAGATTCAGAACTAAGTGTTCAATTTTTTTTTTTTATTGTATTTTTAATAATAATAATAAAAGATGTTTCCTGTTCATATATATTTTAAAATGTTATACTTATGATGCAAAACTGAATCATTACTCCAGTCTTCAGCATCACATGGTTCTTTAGAAAACATTCTAATATGCTGATTTGCGTTTCAATGTTAATAACAGCTGAGATCAAATAAATGCAACCATGGAGCAAAAGTTCAAGTTCATAAGTTTTGGCCATTAATGTCACTTTAAATTCACATTATGATATGAATAGCCATTCATCCAGCAACCGCTCTGACAAATTCAGCAAGTAATCTGTTAAACTTATTCAAACTGATAAAATTGTGTTGGCAGCGAATACAACACAATAAAATTGTGTTTATGTTTCTCATCACATTTAATTCAAACTCCAAACTCACAAATCAGATGAATTATAGTTTATTTTGCCATGCCGCTGCAGATTCAGCCCAGACTGTCATTCCTAAATATTACATTCGAAAAACAAATCACAGCAACGTAAACAAAGCCAAATAAAATCAAAAGTTTCACAACAATTTTGTGGCGTTCATATAAACTCATCATGTAAACGCAATTATTCTGACATGACCTGAAATCTGTCGGCCAGAAGCTCACGAGGTCAGTATGATACTCTGTCACTGGCCTGGTCCATGCCACATAAGCGATTGATAAACAGATCCCGACAAACACAATACAGACTCACAGCCAGATTTACCTTATCAGGCAGTAACCCCGCGACTGAAGAGTTCAAGCAGTTTGGGAGTAAACATACTCCACAGACACTTCATTAAAGTGAGCTTCAACCTCTGGATTGATCATTTGTTGCCCTGACTTTTCTCCAATCACAGAGGCCCCTGACAGAATGTTTTTGGTCAGCTCTGAACTCAATTCAACTCTGAAATTCAATTAATCACACGTTGGTTGAGGACCGCAGAGGATGAAAGATTTGTCAGATCAGGACAAATACATTATGTCAGATAGACCACCAGCACTATATCACATATCACAGCTAGAACTAGTCTGAACCACAAACAAACTGTGTGTTTTGCGTAGATGATAATGAAAATAAAAAGTAACAGTGGCAAATTCATTTAAGTCAGTCAAAAAGAACGGAAACCGAAATCAAGCTTTAAAGACTTTTAAAATAAAGTTTTGTGCCAATGACATCAAACCTGATGCATCACAGTGCACATGCATAAAAGAGATTTAAAGGGATACTCCACCCAAAAATGTTAATTCTGTCATTGTTTAATTTCATGTTGGTCCCAACCTTTTTTTTTTAGAAAGGAAAGTACATATGACTTTCTTTGCGGAACATAACATAAAGCGCTGGAAACCAAACATCGGAGCCCTATGACATCCACTGAATAGACAAAAACAATAACACATTTTTCAAAATGTATTATTTATGCTCAACTGAATAAATAAAGTGACATGTTTGGAATGGCATAAGTGAAGTGAATATTTTAGAATTTTTGGTGCATCGTCACTTTAACCTTAAAACAGTTTCATAGTCCAAAATGACCTCAGTGATTAATTTAAAAAATAAAAAAGAATCATGTCAGTTTTTGAAAGAGGGCACAGAGTTTATAAAAGCCATTTCTACATTCGGTTCCTGATGCGGCTCCGATGTGGCTTCCACAGAATCCAAACATCAACCTTGTAACCAACAGTCAGACCGCTGGCCTTGAGCTCTGCTGAGAAGCAGGCCTGAAATAGTTGGTCTGTCTGGCCAAGAACAACAGGTCATGTAGGACTGGAGGCACCACAAGAGCGATTTAAAAACACTGGGGGAAACGAAGGCCCGCGTCTGGTTGCCAGTCAGCGCAGAGGTAGGTCAAACAAGACCCAGGGCCTCCCAAGCTCTGCAATCTAAACCAGTCTGAGACGTGTGGGAAGCCATGAGGATTACGATGAGATCATTCTTATTGGCATAATCAAAAAAAAAAAAGAAAAAGAAAAAAGAGAATATTTCCTATTCGTAAGCTTTGCGGTTTTTACACATGTCCTAACCAGGCACGGTGTGATAAATTATCCTTTGATGTAAATCTTCGTTTTGTCTTAACCAGCCACACTATGACAAACAACACAATATTTTATTAATTGCTCAATTCGGGAGCCCTGCCCACAGACTTTTATTTACAGGCTAATCTCTAATTGTCATACCATGCAGCTTTAAATTGACACAAATGTGTTGTTGTAAAATCAGATTGCACTCAGGCAATTCAATACAACCTACAAAATGGAATATACAAGCTTGACTGAAATAAAATATGGGGTCTACTCCTTTTAAGACCTGATTGGCTTTATCGATGGCTTTTTTTTTTTTTTAATCAATGGCAGAGATTGGTCATTAACTCTTTTTATAAGGTTTGTTTTGTAATAACATGTTTGAAAATACCTCATGAAACATCATGATTTGATGATTTGATACTTGTTTAATAGATAGTGTGCAGGATTTGTTTTTTGTTTTTAAGACCTGATTGACTGCTCTTTTATTTTAAATAAGGACATATTGCTTTATTTTGGACACTCGTTGCAATGTGTCTGGTTAGGTAATAGCCTAATGCCATATTCAGCTGACACTCTACCCCAAATGGAAACAGTATTAGTCATGTCTATAAGGATCATACAGTTTTGACACCCTCTTCATCACTGGCTTCTGAGACTAGTTCAAACGACTGACCGTGAGCGTAATCTCTCCTTGACCCTTACCTCAACCCTGCTCTAAACACTCAGCTATAACTTAAATATTTACACACAAGAGAAGTACAAGCACACTTATGCTTGCCCCAGTGTGTTTACAGGCCTGACAGGGTCAAATGTGATGACAAATGAAAAGGAGAAAGTGTGCTAAATGCCAATGATCAGATGGGTGAGATTAAAATGCTTAAAATGTCATTATTTATGACAACGTTTGAATATTAATTTTTCCTTTTAAAAAAAGATTTGCCCCAAAAATAAATACATTTTCCATACAGTTCTTAGTACCGAAATGTATGAAAAATAAAATAAAAAATAAAAAAATAAACAAATTTTGCACAAAGCTGTTATAAAGTTATATGGAAAACATATACTACTGTCCCAAAGTTTGTGGCGATAATGTTCTTTTTCAAATCCTTATAAAACAGCATCATTGTTTCAACAAAAATGAATCAGTACATGTTTTCAGCACTGATGATAGTGAGAAATGTTTCTTGAGCAGGAAATCAGAATATCAGAATTGTGACAATGAAGGCTGAAAATGTAGCTTTTCTTCACAGGAATAAATCACAATTAAACATAAATTTGCCAATTTGTTTGTATATGTTTGTTGAGACCAGTTATTTTAAATTGCAGTAATATTTCAAATATTTTTTGTTGGTTTTTACTGTATTTTTTATCAAATAAATGCAGCCTTGGCGTGCATAAGAGATGCATTCGCTACACATTTACCACAAGCCTTTAATGGGAGTATATATGCCAACAAAAAAGAAGAATGGAGAAATAACATACAAGTTCAGAGCAACATGAGGGAGGAAATAATGACATATTGTTCATTTTTGGGTCAACTACTCCTTTAACGACATGCACCGAGAGGACGTCTGACATAAAACAGACCTGAGGGTATGGCTAGATAAAGATCTCAATGAGAAGGGGAAAAAAATGCATTGTGGTCTGTCCGTGGTGGACGTGTCAATGCTCCCAGCATCCTCTTCCTACATCACCCAGCATCAAATATGAATACACAACATTGACAGAATAACAAAAATGCCTCTATAAACCCTGCACTTTTAACATGGAAAAAAAGAGTGTTGTGCAGAGACAACATTTACAGTCCGGACAGCAAAAGCACCCTTACACCTCTGCTGGGGCGCATCCTAATTTGACAGGGTAATATAAACAACACCAGCCTCTCAGAATACATCAGCACTGCAGAGATGCACCCCAGCAGAGCCATTCCCATGAGCAGACCCAGATGGTATTTTTACATAAATCTTATATGGGGAAAATTGGAGAAATTTTGTGTTAATGAGTTTAATTGATAGTTATTAATATTTTGTAAACAAACATCTTACATGAACACAGGTAGGGAATGTGTAGAGCTTTGTGAATGATGGCTGTTTTTGAGAAAATCTATATATAAGCTTGACCATGAGGCACTAAACACACTATCTCCCAGTTTCACAGACAAGGTTTAAGCTAGTCCCAGACTAACTTGCATGTTTGAGCGGTCTCAGATGAAAATATCTGGCTCTGACATATCTTAAAACTGTCAGTGTTATTGTTCTGTGTTAAGATGCACAACTGTAATATTTTCTTAGAAGGCATTTTTATAAAAATTGCTTAATTTAACTAATGACTAGTCCTGGCTTCAGCTCCTTAAGCTAAGCCGCGTTTGTGAAACCGGGCCTATATGTGTCAGTTCTTGTAATATATTTAAGTAAAAAAATACCTAAAATTTTGTGATAATGTTTTAAGATGCTATTTTCCCTAATACTTTTCAATCCCTGTGACTTCACCATGGTATGTGTAGCTCTCTTTTCATTATCAAAATATTTTTAATTAAACATTTTAAACAATAAAATTACACAGATGTCTATATATACGACCAAAAAAGTTTGGACACACTTACCTATGTTTGCATTTTTGCATAAAACTACATTCCAAATGGATGTTGGAGTAATATAAGGGAAGAACTGCAGATGTTTAGAGTATTTACAGTGTGAATTAAAAAAAATATATAGTTTCCTTATAAAAAATAAAATATATATCAATGATTTAAATTATATATAAAATTAATGATTTTATACTTTAAATTTATTGTCATTATTCTAATTTCTATTAATTATTGCAAATTTTAATAATGTCTTTATAATGTCTGAAAAAATAAAAAAGACAAAAATAATGTTTATTCTAGTAAAAAAAAAAAGACAAAAATAATAAATAATATCATTAAAATTAATAATATCAATTTGGAATTTATTAATATTTAGCTCAATTTAATTATATATCTGTTCCAAATCATACAATTATCCAACATAAATGACCAGCATACATGGATGCATTTCTAGTTCAAATATAAAGGTTTATTTTGGTCTCCACTTAATCTCATATTTCCAAGAAATGCAGAAATTCTTGACTATTTTTAGAAAATGCGAAAAGCAGCTATAATAAACATTGTGAAGCAGTGACCAAATGTTTGACTGCTATAGGGCTCAACAGAAAAAGAAGAGCATAAGTGCTCCTCTATTCATCAGCGCCTCTCCCTCCCTCTTTGGTCCAGGCATGGCGTCTGCCTGTCGGTCCTGATATTATTACTATTATTATTATCATCGTCATCAAGCCCACAGTTCTGGGCCGTGACCACAGCACTGACCCTGCTTGACTGCCGCTGCAGAATCCTGGACGCTCTCCATGCCTGGATCCAATCCTGTTATTTCAACACACGTTTCGCAGGACCAGCGAACCCCTCCTTTCGTGCACAGAACTCAGATTTATAAACACAGTTGACGGTTTACAAATTGAGCTCCAACGAAATGGCATCCAAGGAGCAAGTTTGCCGAATAGCTACCTTTATTAAGCTGACACAAATTATGTATATTGCATAATTACAGTCATGGGAAATGCTGTTATGTATTGATTTTACAGTTGGCTCCACAGAAGTGTCAAACTGATTAGTAGCTCTGATAGTAAAGTGTCATGACCTGGTTAAATGGAGTGATTCCCGAAACCCACTTGCAATGATGGATCTCCATTGGGTTTCACTGGTTCTGACCCAGAGTACAATAACCTGCTGCAATTCTGACACTAAACAGACTGCGTTTGATAAGCGCAGTCAGCTGTGTTAGGGGAAGGTTGGCTGAACCTACAACTTTGTAGGGAGGTCCTGTCAGATTGGCTCTAGAAAAGGGAAGAGCTGCCAATGTCTTTGAGTATTTACAGGTTCAACTGCAGGATCTTTTTGAACATGTGCTCGAGAAAAGGTGACGTAGTGGATGAATCTCATGGTGTTTAAAAAAATGTATCAGGGTAAACTTCCATTCCAAAAAAACAAAAGAAATAATATGTTGCTTATAGAAAATTAAACCTCAATAGCTTCAAATAGGACATACAAATTTGCATTTTATTTACTTAATAAAAACTTTGTAATATACATATTCAAAATAATTGTTCCATTATTAAAAATATTTCGTTTTGGTTTAAAGAAAATAAATTATATATTGCTTTTAGATGTTAAATAGGATATAAAATTATTAAATTATATAAAAAAAAGAAGAAAAATTATATTGTTACAATAATAATAAGAATAAGAATAAGAATAAAAAACACTATTAAAATATATATCTTAAAATTCTATTAAAATAATATTTTTAAACAAATTATTATTATTATTGTTGTTGTTCTTATAATGTAATTAATATCAATAATAATAATAATTAAATACTAATAATACATTTGACCATTTATTATAAAATACAACCCATATTAAAAGTATATTTTAAAATGAATATTATTAAACAATATGTTGGTATTTATTAGATTTCCTGTATGCAGTTTTTAATAAAATCATTTTAAAATAATGTTAAATGACTAAAGAGGAAGTAAAGCAATGGATGAGTCACAGTAATTACAATTAGATGAAAAAGTGTGCCTAACGCTCATTAAAAAGGTAAAATAAATAATTTTTTTTTTATTAATGACAAAATGTAAATATTTTTTACACACACACAAACACTTTTTTTTTCCTTTTCTTTTTTTTTTATTTATAAAAGTTAGTTTGGGGTACAAAAAGTAACCTAGACTTTTAACGTGAGATGCACCATGAAAGTGGATTTATAATCCCACTGAAGGCTTACCTGCTTGGGCGTTCTCACTAAGACGAGAGTAAGCAGAGATATCAAGGCGGGGAATGCATCTCTCAATGGGCACCCAAGTGTACGTTTCAGGGCACAGGAGATCTGAAGGCCGGTACTGACCCTACAAATGCAAAAACAAGAAGCAGTAGTACTTGGTCAGTGCATTGGTTTGTCATATTTTGTCGATTTTCAGTAAAACCAAGAGGAAAAAAAGAGATGGCCTCCTTGGCCTTGAGTTGCGTGTCTTTTAGGGGGCTGCTGATAGTCATACAGAGTCAAACAAATACACACCGCAGTGTAAACAAGCAAACGCCTCAGCGCAGATCTCTGCATCGCTTCAAACGCAGCCGAGGCAAAAGTTCAGCGTCACACTGCACGTACGGACACGCATCCGCTCAGATTATGTGGGTTTAGTTCAACGAGAAGCACCCTTGTTAAAATCCCACCATTGCTGGCAGGATCCGTCTGTCATTATCCTGCAGTGGAAACTATGTGTCCTGTTTTTACAAGACAGGCAGCATGGGAGCAAGGGACCCGGTGGAACGTGTAAATAAAAGGCATTTGTGGGGCGGCGATATGTTGGGTGAGCAGTGAGAGAGAGGTTTTCACACCCGTGTTCATCACTCTGTCATCAGCGGACTATATGGAGAGCCCTAAAGAGTGAGGTGACTTATTCAGAGCGGGCCGATGACAAGCAAGCGAGGGTCTCTGGATTTCAAGCAATGCAAGAGAATTTGTTTTAGAGTCTGCAGACTGACGTGTGCATAGGTGAGCAGAATTAAAGAAAGAGAATAAACATACACTGTAAGACAAACATATTCCGTAAAAATATTAACCATAAAAAGGTACGCAAGTAGGAAATCAAAAACAGGATTTTTGGAAATAAAAGAGAGGTGTGCAGGTATGTGGGGGTTATTCAATCGTAAAGCTGTTTTATAGAAAATCCTTAAAGTTTCAGTAGCAAAAACAGTCGAAGGGTGGATAATGTTAGATCACAAGTGTTCTGGTGCAAGAAACCTTGACTAACGTTACAATGGACTTCTGGGGAAAGGAATAAAACGCACAGAATATGACCCCTTTAAAGTAAAGGATGCACTACAGATATTCGGATATGCTTAAGTTAAACTTCACACTCCACAGCCCTTAAATGTGCAGCTTGCGATCGTGCTCTGGAAAGGAATCTTGGCTGCTGGTACATGCAAAAGCCTGGAAAGAAATTTTGCAAAGATGCAACTTCCATTATTGGGGAAACCAGGAAGTAACCAGAACAAGCCAAGATGATACTTTTTTTGTTGTTGTTCTTGGTTTTTAGTTAATTAAATACAAGCAGCAAAGAAATTACCTTAAAAAAAAAAAAAAAAAAAGAATAAATAAATAAAATAAATAAAAATATCTTATTAATAAATTAAACTGCAGATATACATAAACCCTTTAGGTTTTCTTGATCATTAGCCAATTAAATAAAATGAAAAAGAAAAAAAAGAAAAACAATAAAACAATTTTTTTATAAAAAAAAAAAACATTTTTATAATATATTATACAAAAATTAAAATACAAAAAAATTAATTAAAAGCTGTATCTCCATAGCAGATTTAATTGCAAATTGATGACTAGTGAAATGATTATAGTTAATCGTTATAAAGGTATTGGTCATTGCATGTGAACTGTTGAATTCAGATGAACTGATTGACCTGTAAAAATTTCTGCAAATGGAAATGGTTTTAAATGAACCACTAACACCCAACTGCAAGAGAACACAGATGCAGAGGGTGGGAGAAAGAAGTGTGCAATAAAGAGCTGATGTCAGTAAGTGCCCTCTGGACATGCTTGCTGCCATCAATGAGGGACTCACCGCCTGTTCCAACAGGTCTGAGCCACTGAGAAACAAACCTTTTCTGGGAACACTATTGGGGAGGAAATAATTCTCGGACACTTCTGATATATCTCAGTTTATGTTGACCCCGTTAGTGTATCTTTTTGACTAATTCATTAATAGAATCACATAATATGCAGACAGAGTTAGACTCAAATGTTTGTTTTTGAGTTCAGCCAGTAAAGACAATAGAGACACGTTACATGCAAGAGAAAAACGAGTCTTGGCTTTGTTTCACTATACATGTGATACCTCATCATAATTCAGACTGCAAGCTCACTTTTCTGGAAAAACATTTCTTTTGCTGTAGAAACACGGCATAGGAAACACTGTACTTAGCAGATACTTACAGAAGCCAGTGATCTCGAGGGAGTCAGAGCGGTTCATGCAGAAGACACTTGGATAAAGGATGTCAAAGAGTTAAGATGAGAGAAAGAAAGAGATGGAGTCTGGCTGGTCATTATCTCTGTGTCTGTTCCACTTCCCTGAGGGCTCTGTTGGACACACGTCTCCAGACTGAGCTCACCGCAGAATCAAATCCATCTCTAAGTGTTAAATCACCATTTAAATAACACACCGAAGTTTAACCATCTCCATGCGATTTTTCAGAAATGAAATGATGAGTTCGATTTCAAGTTCTAGTTTCCTCAAGGTTTTGAGGGTTTGCATTTAAAGATTTAGTCATGCCATTCTTTCACTCTCTCTTCCCTTACAAACATTTCTTTTTAAGTGTGCTCTTAAGTATACTTCTTTAAAACTAAGTCTTCTTTTTATGTACTCCTCAGAAATATATTTAAAATGACATTTAAGTATACTGGACTTAAACTTAGAAAAAGTGCTTGAAAATGTTTTCCAAATCATGGAAACAGCAAAATAATAATAATAATGTTGAGCATTAAGAAGTTATGAATTGTTTACAAACAGATAACCTATTTCTTTTGATGTTTTGTATGTTTAGATATTTATATAGATATACACAATAATAAACAAGGAAATAGTTGAATAATTAAAGTATGATGTAAAGTTCACTTAAAGAAAACTTTCCAGTATAAAACCACTAATTTACTGATGTTATACTTCAAAGTGTGCTAAAAATGTATTTAATTCGTAAACTGTCCGTTTAGCTTTAACGTCATTTTTAGTGTAACTGCAGTACAAATTAAAAACATAGAAGTACGGGTATACTTAAAGTACACTTAAAGTATAATTTCATATACTAGAATGTGGGCCAATTTTGTCGCAAGGAGTACTGAAATAGTACACTTACTGATATTTGTATACTTGCTACATAAAGTGAGCAATATTTAAAAATACTGTATACTTGAACTTTACTTAAGCACATTTAATAAAATAAACTTATATATATAATTGATTATATATTATAAAATAAAAAAATACTTATTTTTGGTAAGGGTTACTATTACAATGAATGAAAAGCAGAGCAGAAAGACTTCAGTAATGCTTAAACAGTTCTTTGGTGCTTATTTCTGAAGCTTTATACGGAATATAGTTTAGCAGGGTTGGTAAGTAAATAAATTGTCTCTTCTGATTCTCACGTTGGCATTAAATTCAGTCAAAACAGTAGTATTGTGAATTACGATTACAATTTAAGTGTTTTATATTTGAATTCATTGTAAAATTAATTAATTTCTTTGATGCAAAGCTAAATTTCCAGCATTGTCACACGATCCTTCAGAAATCATTCGGATATGTTGATTTGCTGCTCACGGAACATTCTGTATTTTTTTTCAGGATTCCTTGGTGAATAGAAAGCACTGTTCATTTGAAACAGAAATCTTTCGTAGCTTTTAACTGTAAATGCCTTTACTGTCACTTTTGATTATTTTAATGACGTCTTGAAGAATAAAACTGACTTATTTCCCCCAAAACCTCAAACTTTTGAATGGGAAGAAAAAAAGACGAAGCAAAATAAATTGGACTGACATGAGGGTGAGAGAATACATGCCAAATTTTCATTTTGGGGGAACTACTTCTTTAAACACATACTTTGGATAGGGTTTTTATGCGAGTAGTGTCACGAGCACCACATCTGCTCTCCTGCATATAGTGTATACATTGACGCAGATGGGGAAATATTGAATCCCGCTTTGAGCGCTGATTCACATGTACAGCTGAGAGAAAATAAAACACGCTCATCATCATGACAACACCTCTGATGCTTTTATTGCACATTTTATGAAGGTATTCTGTCCGCATCTGTGGAATAATACAGATGTTCCATAAACCACAAACAGAACTGAATGTGGAGAAAACCATTGGGTTTCCAAATGATTATCTCCTGGTAACCTGATCTGGCTGACGCCTGTATCTAAAATGATAGCAGAGGGTATCACAAAAAAAAAAAAAAAAAAAGCCAAACGAGCAAAAGCTAACCATTTTTTTCCCTATGCATCCATAAATCCCTCGGTTCCGCTAGCTCAGCACAGCGCTATCAGAGGAGGATGTGATAGCACAGGCTGAAGGCCAGGTAAGGAGAGAGCAGCGAGAAACGACATGCTCTCTGTCTCACTCTTTCCAGCTGATCGAAAGCCACTTTTGTTTTCTGCTGAGGCAGGATGTGGTTAAGAGTCTGAGGGTACGAACTCTGATCCAACATCAGTTCATAAGCGCAGAGGGGGAAAAAGTGAAGTGAGCTATGACGGCTGAAAGGACAAATTGAAACCAGTATAATCCGTGTGTTTCTGTCTGCAGCTCTCACTCCCCTGCGTTTGTTTAAAAGAATGGCACCGTGAACACAGCGCCAACAATCTTCAAATCCTCCTGCCAACCTGCTTTCACACGACAATGAAGGTAATGTTGACAGACGGCCCGCACTCGCTAAGGCTCATTGACATCACCATAGTGAGGAATACAGAGGATAAAGAAAAGAAAAGAAGTGTGTTTGAGAAGCACCTTTCGTCATATCGCATGAATAGCTGTTTAAAGAAAATATACAATAATAAATCAGAGATAAAATCAGAAAGCTCAAAAAAAAAAAAAACACTGAAAGATGACAGATGCAACGTCATGGACGACTGGTTTAGATAAAAAACAATCAAGCTGAAGAAGAAACATGGATATCCAGGTATGTTTTGGTTTCAATTAGTAATGCATAATTGATATCAATGATTTCATTTTTATAAATCTCTGCCAAATAGGTACAAATTAGGAACAGCTATTAAAAGTCATTTATCTATTTTTGTGTATAACCGATATGCTGGTATTTTTCAACTCATTCTGGCTGATACCGATGTATTTCCTTTTACTTGAAAACAACTGCAAGTCCCTACAGAAATTATATATGCAATATATTTTTTAAATTTGTTTAGTTATTAACAAGAACTTATAGATTTAGAATCAAACAATAATGAAGGTTTTTTAAGCTTTAAAAAAAGAACTATAAATCAATTGCTGCATTTTCCCTCCAGAAAGATGGGGTGATATTTATGATATTTATAAACTGTGTGTCCTAATATATTAACTATTATAATACTTTCTTAATTTACAAGTGTCACGTTTTAAAACTTCTATATTTGTGCACTCCTTGTTTATTTTACTGTGAAGGTCTAATTGCTCAAGAGATGCTATCATAGATTTATTTTCAGTTTAGGGACTCATTCTCAATATTAACTAGCTGCTTATTAGCATGCATATTTCTAAAATAGTGGCTATTTATTAGCACATATTAATGCCTTATTCTCCATATCCATATTTTAGATCCCTTAATCCCACCTAAACGTAATAAACTACCTTACTAACAGCAAATTAGGAGTTCATTGAGGCAAAAGTTGTGGTTAATAATAAGCTAATAGTCAGAATTGGTCCCAAAATAAAATCTGACCCACATTTTGAATTGATTTTGAACTGAAGAAGCAAATCAGAGGCAGAATGGACGGTTTTAATTCATGAAAGAATTAAACTAAACCTAAAATCCATACAAATGTATAATGTTCAGCTAGTAAAGAAACATCTGTTACACACAAGACATACAAAACATATTTTGGAAGTCTAGTTTGTAGTAAAGCTCCAAACAAATAAAGCTATTTCTTTAAAATACATTGAAATAATAATAAAAATAAATAAATAAAATGAACCTAAAAACAACCTAAAATTAAAATAATTATTGACTGTTTGTGTAGTACAGTACTTTTTTTTAATCACTGGGTTAATCTAGTGTACAAGTTGAATGCTCAAAAGATATTACATGAACTGAAAATATAAATTGTAATATCAGTAATCAGTAATGTCAGTCATATGTTTTAAATGAGAGGAAAGTAAATCCTGAATAAATTCTTCATTTCCACTTGCTTTAAAACCTCCATCCCTGTGACTGGGGTGCGCCGTGGGGTTCATACCTGAGATTTATTAGAAAAGCAATTAATTAGGGGCATAAATCCTTGACTTCGCTCCAGGCTAGGAATCTTTGTGAAAGACAACACCTCAACTCTCCCTGCGGGGAGTGAAGACGTCTACACAAGCTGATCTGGGAGAGCAAACTTTACCTTAATGTCAACTATGACCTGCGGAAACTATGCGAAAATAGTTAGGTTAGTCTGCACTAACTGCGTTTCTATATCTGCAATTTAACAACTTTCTATACCAAAAAAATCCCGTCAAACCAAAAAACAAAACAAAAAAAGAATTCATTACTGAGGTCATGGACTTTCTTGCAAATTGCATAACTGTACAACAATTAGGCATTATTTTCTAAATCTGTGGAATATGTCACTGCAGCTGAACCCTCAGATCCAGATCGTAACCACAAACTGGGTCCTAAAGCCCATCGTGGGCAACGAAGGGAACCCAAACCCTCCCAATACGAGCCGAGGGGGTCTAAATAGGGCGGGATGTCAGCTTTTCACCATTCAGTATGATTTCATGCACATCTGGGGCCTATTTCCTCTGCAGAGGTCCATTTCAGTTATTAGAAGTACTCATAGGTGCCTACAGACTGAAAAGACTCAATGAGAGAAACTAGATGTTTAGACTTTCTGAAGAACATGTGAGTGGTATTAGACCATGCAAAAGTCGAAGTCACACAAGCTATGCAGTCTGAACAAGCCTCTAAGTATAAGCAATAGTAACAGTGGTACACATAGTAAAACATATAATTGTGTGCACTGCAGTCATGAATTCCAACTGCAACCTGTCTAAACATTTACCATGCTGTCCACATTCCCTCCTGCTCCATACAGCCCCGAACAATGCCTGGCCTATCCTTTCTGACATAACAGCAAACACACACAGGAACAAGGACAGGTCTATGCATTGACAGACACAAGTGCACACTTGCTTTCACCCACTGATATCTTATCTTGGCTTTGAGACACACACAAAGAGCAAACACAGTTGCCATGTTGCGCTTATTGTTTAAATTGGAGGTTATACACACACAGTTAAGGAGTACAGATGAAACAGAGGCACAAAGTGCCAAAGAGGCGGAATTCAGATCAGGTGTCGAATGCTTTGGCCAGAAACAAGGTCTATGCAAGTGTGCAGACCTGTGGTTTTGCATTGCAGCCAAAGGGGGCGATAGAGTTGCTTTCAAATTTCTAAGCAATTAAACCACGCCTTATTACTGAGGTATATGATATAAACATGTCAATGGTTTAGTGCCCTGTGCATTAAGATAGCATGTTATAGACACATAATGTGAGGAAATGCTGCGAGCTGGATCAAAAGGAATTTTCCAGTCATAAAAGTGCCAATATTTACCACTCGGAAGTATAATGCTACGAAAAGGAGTCCTAAAACCCAGAAACAAATTGTATTTTTCGGTGGTTCTAATGTCTTTTCTAATTAGTTTTTTGGTTAATTCTCTGTGGTTTCTTATAGGCATCTATGGTTCTGTGAAGAACCTTTAACATCTATTGAACATTGGCATTGGACCAAAAGGTTCTTTGTAGACGAAAAGAGTTCTTCAGATTATTCAAATGTTCTTTAAGGAATAGTATGAATTTGTATGAATTTCTTGTTTTGCTGAACATAAAAATATATATATTTTTTTAAATGTGATAACCAGGCTGTTTTAGATCACCATTGACTTCCATAGTAGGGTAACTTGTAGATATGAAATAAACATTAAAGAGTCACTGGAAGCTCAACCATTAGAAGAGTTATTGTGAAGATTATCTTGATAACTTCAGTTGGTCACAGAACTTATTTCCTCCAATAATTCAAAAGCCAATGGAAAAATTCTACTGGCTTTTCGTAAAAGGAACCAACTTACAGACACAACTGCAAAAAGCCACCATTGATTTGGGTTGTAAGATCAATCTAGCTTTACAAAAAGGGTGAGGCTGACCTGGATTAAGAGCCAATGCTGCCCTTCAGGTCAGTTAAACAACCAGTACAAAGAAAACCCTTCTATTTTTCCCCTCAAACCCACTCCCTATCGCTGCCTCATCTCCACTTTCTCTGGTGTTCACAAACGCCACACAGATGGTAAGACCGCCCTGTTAGAGCTGACATCAGGGCAGACGTCGCTGAATGACACGTGTAAACACACTCGCACACAAACAGCGGTCGGACAGGGCTTTGTAAATGAGCAGAGGAGAGGTGCTCTCTGACAGACGTGTGTAAATAAAGAACCCTCCCTCTCCTTACATACTAAACTATGGCATGCATACAGAGTACCACACAGCGGTCCTCAGGAGAGCATCGAACCGCATTCAAAATTCAGATATTTACACAAACCTGCAGTTTAAACACACAAAGTTGGGCGAGTCGTTTCGCCTCACTCGACACATTACCACGGGACAGAATTCAAATAAACACAGCGTCCCGACTGCTAACTAATGCCTGGTCAGACATACACACACAAATACGCACTCACTTGTAGTGCCTGGCCGGGCTGTGTATCAGGGGTTCGTGGATGACAGCTTAATGATGGGAAAATATTTTTACAGGCTCACGTTTCAGCAGGGCAGCGTTTTACAAGCGCAGCCTCCCGAGCCTCGTTTTATCTCGCTATCTCTCCTGGCGTTTATTGGCGAGTGTCTTACGGCCTTAACACTCACCTTCCTTAAGTGCTTTTCACTCCAGACATCTCTGATCCGGCACTAGATGAATGCCCAAAAATAAAGCTCGTATGGAAATTAGTGCCACATTTGCAAGAAAGAAACGCAAACGCAAGTAAGTTTATCCCCCGACAAGAATTTGGAGGTATATGCTGTATATTATTTACAGAAATGATTTAAACCTAACAAACTATTAGAAAACAAAACCAAAAAGTAAGTATTTGATTAAAAACACAGTAAAAAAGTAATACTTTACATTAAATGTACTATTAATTTATGCATTTAAAAGAAATAATTTAAAAACAAATAATCACATCAGAAACACCTACACGACCCATTTTCCCTTTCACAACTCCAATGGGAAAAACCAGTTTGTAAGTTTTGTTAGCTCTTTGTTTCATGCTCTATATATCAAAGTGAGCTATACATTATAGGGTCTAGAGGCTGTGTCACTCCAGACAAAGTGGCTGAATCCAAGGCTCTGAAAATAAACCGAGGGCGAGTTAATGGCAAGGCAAACACACTGCGCTGGCAGCTGGGCCGCTCTGGCTATTTTCACCCTGACATCAGATCCAAACTCTCATTTTCCAGCCCTGTGACCTTCACACCTCCCTCACCGATCCACCTTCCCCCTCCATCTATCGTTTCTCTCTTTCACTGCCGAGACTAAATCGTCTGACCCGACCTCTAAACTCTGACCCCAGAGTTCTGCAGTCATGTCAGCGCTGGTGATGAGGGGGGAGCAGAGGTAAGTGCGCCCAACCAGGGCCTCAATGTAAACACATAAAACACGTCGCCTTTATTACCACACTGTGTCAACACGCTTAACCCATATCATGAATGTGGGTTATTTATTATTTAGAGATGCACAATACATCTCCAGTCAGGCTTGTTTCAATTATCTGAGAAAGCACATACACTTTCATACTGTCAAGTCAATTTCAGTAAATGCGATGTGCATTTTAATGTCTTTCCGGTGCAGTAATGTATTATATGAACTCTAAACTGTCTCATCGACCCACATCACAGACACACAAACCAGACAAAGGCCTGATACTGATGAATTCATCTCACACACGCTCCTACCAAAGCATAAACAAGGCACATTAAGCAATGCAACGCACACTGGTTTAATATTACTATTAAATAATATTCAAGCTGGATGGCTTCTAAAAGAGAAAACAATGTTAAAGTGAGCTAAGACCAAAAAGGGAAGTATATTAAACACTTGTAAATATTTTAGTAACTAAAACAATATTATTCATGTCATTCTACCCGTGCAATACGCTTAAAAGCCTTAAGGGACATCAAATCTGCTACACATTCATTATGAACTTCTTATAGACTTTCTAAGGAGCTGGACAAAACTTTAGGTAACTCAAGAATAAACGTCGACCAACTTGTTCCATCCCTAGTCTAGCCAATCTTGGCACTGAGAAGTATTAAAAAAATTGTGTTATGAATGTTTTTTTTTTTTTAAATCAACAATAGCATACTCCAATACTCCAGACTTCATCTGAAATCATTCTTTTATGGAGATTTGCTGTTCTAGTAACATCTAAACTTGTATTATCAATGTTGCAAGCAGTTGTGTTGCTTCCTATTTTTTTGTGAAAGTTCAAAAGAACAGCATTTATCTGAAACAGAAACCTTTTGTAACATAAACATCAGCATCCTTGCTGAATGAAATTGTAAACTTCTTTCAAAAAGAGTTATTGAACTCAGTTTTTTAAAAGTAGTGTACGCTAGTTGAAACATTTTAAGCACACCGTTTACTTGAAACACGCTAGAAACATTTAAAAACACATCATCTAGAGAGTAAAATACTGCAGCACCACAAAAATCAACACAGACAGAAAGAGATTGCTAGATGAGAGAGTATTTTTTTACTAATTGAAACAAGACCCTCGTGCTGGCTTCGGCTCATGTCAAAACTTACACCGTACAGACGGGAGAGAGAAAGGAGAAGAAACAAACCCCAATTCAAACAAACTTTTCCCCTCATGCGCTGTTGGTGGTCTCAATTTAACCAAATCAACAAGCAACTTCTGTCAGGTTGGCAACCAATGGAGGGCTCAGGGAAGGGTGAAAATCAGGCGAAAAAAAAGAAGACGCTGGACTCGTACGTGTTATTGAAGGAGTGAGAGGTTAAGAAAAATGGCACTCAAGGTGATTTTGTAAACAATGCAGGGCTTTTTACACTTTAATGAGTGAAGAGGGGAGCAGAGTTCATGAACAGCCATTTTAAAGACTGCCATATTAGTGCAGTTTTACATATTCCCCTTATCTTGCGCTCTTCCAAACATGCTTTTATAATAACAACAAAATAACATATATGGGGTGAACTGAACGAGCTAAGTGTACACAAAAATCTTGAATTTTGACATTTCAGTCCTATGCCAACAAGCTCTCACTTGCTCTAGCCTATGGGAAAGATTTCGGACTAGCAGTAAGACCCCAACACCGAAATCTTTCAGTCTTTTTCCTGTCCTGACACGCATTGCAATCACAAACCCAATCTCAACAACACGTAACGAAAGTGCAGACCGCATTTAAACGGCTAACTGACAGTTCCACGGGGCCGTAGCTTATTAATGAAAGAAAAACAAGTGAAAGATTACTCTGCAGAACAGAGCACGCTTCAAAGGCGCTTTGATGAGGGAACAAAAAAGGAGAAAGGGCAGAACACGCCAAACTAAATGTGTGGTAATAGTTTATCTTTCTCTCAGACCACTCTCTTTCATTTCAAGCCCTCATTTCCTATCGTTTCATTTAGCGCTTCATGCTGGCGGGATGGTGTGGTTTACGGGATGGGCGCAGAGATGGTAAAGAAAGGAGGGTTTGAAGTCAGTTTACTTGACGAAAGTTGAATGGGATGGGTTGGGTTATGTAAGCATACAGGGAAAAAACTAAAAGTGGATCATACTAAGACTGTGTCTCAAAACCTAGCAAGTGGCCTAGCTAGACAGCATTTCTGAGTTTGATCAGTTTAAAGTCTTGACGAAGATAAACATGGATGAAAGAGTGCGCATGTGTGCAAGAACAAGCAAACATCTAGAACATCAGCGGCAACAAGAGCAAGAAACAAGCACTTGTTTCTACCTGCCTCTGCATTCCTGAGGATTTATACGAGAGCAGAGAGAGAGAGCGAGATACAGAAACACGTACAGCAAACAGGATGAGGACTCTATTATAGAGATGTTAAGATTAGATGAGAAGGGAGCTTTGTGCTGCACCGGCTCCAAATGCCACATGTACAATCTCTAGGTTTCCCACTCCTTTTAATCACTGAATTTCCATGACTTCTAGATGGATTCAAAGAAAGATGGACAAAACAATGGTTGTACTCACAAGGAACAATATTTTAGAGGTGAGCATAACTAGAAAATAAATTACAGAAATGTTCATAACTTAAGTTTTTTTATTTTATTTAAATCTATATTTTAAAACCTCAAAACTTTTAATGCTAGTATCTTCTTCACTTGATGTCTTCAATAGAAAAAAACAAAGTCTTGTCAGGATGCTGACACTAAAAAGCACACTACCACTTAAATGTTTAGGATCAGTCATTTTTTATGTTTTTGTTAGTCTCTTAGTGTTATCGGATTAAAATGTTTAAAAATACTTGAATATTGCAATTTTTACTTACATGTTAAAATCCCACTTATTTCAGTGATGCAAAACTGAATTTTATATGTATATACAGTGCGTCCAGAAAGTATTCAGACTTTTTTCCTCATTAATGTACACACAGCACCCCATATTGACAGAAAAACACAGAATTGTAGACATTTTGGCAGATGTATTAAAAAAGAACAACTAAAATATCACATGGTTCTAAGTATTCAGACCCTTTGCTCAGTATTTAGTAGAAGCACCCTTTTGATATCATCAACCAAGATGGCGGCGTGTACACATCGCGAGGCTCAGCCTCTCTCCAGTTTCTGCAGTTTTGCAGTATTATTTTTGCTTGTGTCAGGTCTGTTGTTACAGAACAGTAGTGCCTTTACATCATACACCCGACATGAGCTTTTGGATATTGGTTTATTTCCGCGCACTTATAACATAACTTATACCTGTATCCCGCATTTATCTTTCCCTCGATTGCAACGTCCTGTACCTGCAGCTGAAAAACACCCTCACAGCATGATGCTGTCACCACCATGCTTCACTGTTGGGACTGTATTAAACAGGTGATGAGCAGTACCTGGTTTTCTCCACACATACCACTTAGAATTAAGTTCAACAAGTTTTATCTTATATAGACAGGTGTGTGGCTTTCCTAATCAAGTACAATCAGTAAAATCAAACACAGCTGGACTCAAATGAAGGTGTAGAACCATCTTAAAGATGATCAGAAGAAATGGACAGCACCCGAGTTAAATATATGAGTGTCACAGCAAAGGGTCTGAATACTTAGGACCATGTGATATTTCAGTTTTTCTTTTTTAATAAATCTGCAAAAATTACAACAATTCTGTGTTTTGCTGTCAATATGAGGTGCTGTGTGTACATTAATAAAGGGAAAAATAAACTTAAATGATTTTAGCAAATGGCTGCAATATATCAAAGAGTGAAAATTTTAAGTGGGGCCTGAATACTTTTTGTACCCACTGTATATATTCTTTTTTTTTATTTTATATAAAATAGAAAGTTTTTTTTGTTTGCTTGCTGTTTGTAAAAATATTGGTGTATAACAGCATTTTTACTTTCCAAAACACATAAATTAAATCACCAAACTTTGTTTGAGATCAAATAATTAAATATTAAAACAGTCAAATTAAACAATAATATTAACATCAAATAATAAAACTCATCTTTAAAAACCCTGAAATTTAATTCAACTCAAAGGATAATGAAAACAGACACTTGGGAACATTCTTGGTCTTAAAATTCAAAGAAAACAACAATAAATAAAATGTTGTGCAATATCACAAGGCCCCAAGCAAACCAGGGAAAAGGGGAAAAAGGGAGGCACTGACAAAGTCAATAAATATGAAAATCGAAAATGTGTCTGAGAATCACAGCTAAATATAACAATGGAAAACATGAACAGATGTTGTCTATTTTGGTTTAGCATGCTACAAATTCTGCTATGCATGCATCACGCTAATGCATGAGAATTAACTCATGTTCTGTCAGTCCTTGGCCTAATTTGTTTCAGGACATTTTTCCCAGATGAAGAGATGAGACGTTACAGTCAACCAAAGCACCGTGTTACAGTAGGAGCACAATCCCTCTTAACTACACTAGAGGGACTTTCACTGAAGTAAGAACTCCATACATTGCTGTAAGAAACAAAGTACCTGCCAAACAGGAGTCCTATCATAGAGTCTGGGGTCTTCTAGTCACAAAAATTAAGGAGTTAAATTAACACATGTGCCTACTCCAAATAGTAAACGGTGCATCAAGGTTGGCATGAGCACAGTGGAAGTATTATCCATTTAACCCACCAAAATTCCTCAGGTTTCCGTCATTAACTTAGCAGCAAGCGGCTCTTAAGACTAATAAAAAGCCTCTCCAGATGACCGGCAGCCCGCACACAAACATACAAAGACGACCCCAATGCAGTTCTCAGACGCTTGTTTCCTTTGGCCTGGATGTGGAAGCTTTGGGAAACACCTGGTGGATGGCGCTGGAGGCAGGTGTGGGGAAGGTGGAGGGGAGTCGCGACTCTCGCCAGAACCCCACAGATCTGCTCATTCCACCCCATTAGACACATTGAGAAGCTTGAAAGCTCGGGCACAGTCGAGGGCCAAACAGCCATCAGAGGCTCAGGCACAGAATGGAGCCGGCAGGGCCAGGAAGTCACGTCTGGAACTGGACGGTTGTCTGGCTTCGACTGCAGTGAGAGGAATGGAGCTGGCTGGCACTGGGCAGTGCCTCCCCAAAGGACTCCAACCACTGCCTTTGTGACCAGTCAAGTTTAAACGAAGGCCAGTTAAAGCTCTTGGCATTGTGTCTGGTTGTTTGTGTTTACGGTCTGCTCCAGTACTACTTCCGCAACAACTAAATAATATATTCTGTATAACAAAAGTATATTTATCTTAAAAACCTAACATTACATTATACATTAGCATTCAAATTTGGGATCGCTATATATCACCTTGATCTATATTCATCAAGAATGCACGCATAGGTTGTTTTTTAAAGTGCCCCAATTATGCCTTTTCAAATATGATCTTTCATGCAGTGTGTGATGTAGCTGTATGTGAAAATAATCTACAAAGTTGTGACACTGACAGTGCACGATAAATGAAGTTATTGTCTTTTTCTAAACGAGTCGTCAGCAATTCGAATCTTTCTCCGTTACGGATCCACGTCACTAAGTAACACATTTGCATAATGTCTGCCCACGTTCTAAATAACAAATAACTTGCCCCGCCCCCAAACATTACAATTTCCACATGGATTACATCATGTGAAGAAGACGCTGTATCCTGTGAGAATTAACGTTAATTTTTTCACCTCAGCAGTACCTCACCTCATTTTACTGATAACTGCTTTTCCAATGGAGCACAATGCGATATTCACCAACCACTTGGTCTTAAAAGAAGGATCACAGCCCAGTTTACGTGGACCGGCTTGCTCCTCTGAACTTCTATCTGCACGTCTTGGTAACTGCCTAACTTACGTTTCTGTAGTTCAGCTGTGGGACTAATGTAGTCTAAACATTGTGATGCAGCTTGACTGTCTGTCTGTCTTATTAGTTAGAGTATTGATAAATAATGTTTAACGCAGTGTTATGCATTATACAATGCTGAAGTTCACAGCGTAGAGGTCTGCCAGATTCGCTTACAAAAGCAAATTTGCTACAGTAACTACAGTAGTTGACGTATACTCTCAGAAAGCACCTCTAGTAATGTCAGGAAGTATAGTTTTGGTACAAGCTCTGTGGACCGCTTTAGTGGTACACCAATCATAAAGGACTACTCCATCTGACCAATCATAGCAGTGAGGGCTCACAGAAAGGAGGGGTTTAAAGAGACTGAGTCTTCGAACTGCTTCACCCGAAATGGGGTAAAATTAAATCTATTTTTGGAGAAAACTAAAGTGTTTTTTGACCTTGCATACATGTAAACCTGTTTTGAGAAACAACCTTTAAAATAGGGGCACTTTAAAGCGTGTGTATACATTGTAATACTCTCTAAAATAGTGAAATGGTAGAGTAAAATTGTTATTTTTGCGCAAAAAAGGTATTCTCCTGACATCACAAAACTGAAATTGAGCTACTGATCTCACATGGACTGTTTTACTGATGTTTTTACTATGTTTCTGGGATCATTTCAGTAGTGTTGCTGTCTGTGGAGGGTCAGATAGCTCTCTTATTTCATCAAAAATATCTTAATTTGTGTTCCGAAGATGAACGAAAGCGTTATGGGTTTGGAACAACATGAGGGTAAGTAATTATTGACATAACCCTTTAATGTCAAATGAATTTTTGTTTCTCAGTTCATGACCCCTTTAATGTTCATGTTCAATCCTGAAAGTGTTTTTAATGTTTTTCCAATCAATGTAAATCTTATCCAAACGCAGGCCTTTCTAAACCAATGTTAGTAAACCCAAATATGCACGTTCCACGCAGAGAGTGTTGCTGGTTAGCTAATCTAGCATGTAAGGTTCTGGTAGTTAAAGTTTTGTGCATGGTTTTCCAAAAAGAAACAGGACCTCTGATGTCATGATCGGTGTTCAGTTGATGGCAAACTCTGTCTATTACCAGTGTCAGAAAGCATTTTTGATTGCTCACCTTAGCGCACAGTTTGGTGCAAGTAGCTCATATTCCACCTGATGAGATGAGCCACGGCCAATAGTCACAGATTGATCATAGTCCACTTTAATGGAGTCTCGAACATAGTAGGTCTTGGGAATCTCTGACCCGAATGTAATCTAAAAAAAAACAACAACAACAAAAACCTTCTTTTAATGTGCTTGGCTGAGAAAAGTTCAGAATTAAAAATGGAAACAAACAAAAAGCAAATAAGGATGTAACTTACAGAAGCATCGTGAGTGCAAAAGAAAAAAGCCTGCCATTTTAACGTTAGTAAAGCATTTTATGGAAAACAGGTAAACAGAAGGAAAAAAGACAGGAAAGGAGCTCAAATTAAAGTGGCTTTCAATTTAAGAACACAACCTGAAGTACCATTGAAGATCGATTATCCTACATATAGGCCAAGTATTCTACTCTTAAGCTTGAAGAGAAAAACATAGGAAGATTACAGCCTTCAGAAGTGTTCATGTTTATTCATTTTTCAAAAGCTCAAAATCCAGTAAAATACAGAAATAAGAGTTTGAATCATTACTAAATACAACAAGAAAACAAACAACTTGACAACATTAACATCAGACACTTTATAAAGAGTTAAGGTCACGTTGTCTGGAGTCACAGACTCAAATATGAAGATGTTTGAGAAATGGTGCTTCACTCAGAATGATGCACATTATTATTTTTATATACATAAACAAATGTAGACACTCAATATCCCAATTCACATAGTATGCATTCTATGGTAGCCAAGATTAGCGCATATTAAAGTGTTGTTTAAAACTGTTTTATCAACTGTAAAAGTAATGATGTGATTTTGATGAGTAAAAATGTTTCTATTTATAGAAATCTATTAATCGAAGAATGCTAAAATGTAAGAGTTCACACAAAAATATTTAGCAACCCAAATGTTATAACAATAAGAAATGTTTCTTAAACATCAAATTTCTGAATGATACTGAAGACTGGAGTAACTGCTGCTGCCAAAAATTCAGCTTTGATATATTTAGATGCTAATACTTGCATAGATTCTCTTTAAATACTCAAAATAATAGTAAAAAGCCTGTGAATTGGGATTTAGACAGTTGTATTAATCACTCCATAAAACATCCTTGTGTAAAGACACTCCAATAGAAGTCTGTTGTTTTGTGATTTGTGTCATTCAGACATGTAATGACTAGGGTTGGGTACCGAAACCCGGTACCATTATAGCACCGGTACCTAAGTAACCGGTATGTACCGAACTGAATCAAAACGTGGATTTCGATGCCTCATTTCGGTTCCCTGCCTAAACGACAAACCCAATAAATCTATGGCATTAATAAGCGAGCGCACCACTGATGCTTGCGTGCGCAGTAAATCATTTCTGCGAGAGGAAAACGCCTCTATATGTGAAGAAACGGGAGCCCGCGAGCTCATTTCAAACCCTCGCGTGCGCATGATATGTCAAATGCCCGCGATTATTCTCTTGCGCTCGATCTTCTCTCACCTGCTCGCGCGAACATGTTTATTTTTGTCAGTCGTGTCAGAATTGGATGACTGTTATAAGATGATTTATTCACTTGACTTGAGACATGGCATTGGATCGTATGTTAGTTATTGTTTCATAAGCTTAGTTTATTGATTCATTAATGATTTTGTCTTTATTTAATGTAATGTATTGTTTATAGAGTAAATCTTTT
>JAUCNO010000236.1:13576563-13589945 GCA_032353835.1 Enteromius viviparus | reverse complement strand
ATATATTTATAAATATATATATTTATTATTTATTTATTTTTGATCTTCATCAAAAAAAATCTGCCAGGGTGATTTTTTTGTATTTTTTATTTTTAAATCAGGATTATAATAAAATATAATAATCCAAATATATGATAAAATGTATACATGTAAAAATAAATTTTGCAATGCGCTACAGAAAAACAGACACTATTTTTGAAATCAGCACCCCAAAAATTATAAGAAACTATTTTTAGATATCATGATGGAGGGCGGTCTTATAGGTACTCAAGTCTAAGAAACATTCGTAAAAACACAACCTTTCTTTTATAGGAGAACTTGCCATTTCATGCAGTCCACACACTGACATATGTGGGGCACTTTGTTCTCTCTCCCACACACACACACACACACACACACACAGTCCCCTGTGATTTTGCATTAACTGGGGTTTAGGTATTTTAATTGCACAGTGTTTCCTGTGAGAGCCTGAAATGGTTTTCAATAGCCCTTGTGACTTTAACACTCCAACTTGAGTCTACATAGTGTAACAACACACCCTTTCACATCACATCTACAACAATACAACATCAGAAATGAGCGAGGCAGAGCATCATAAGGGATGTTTAAAAAGCTTCCTTGTTCATGGAAATGTAACATTATGTGCATTTCAATCTGACGCATTAGCAGTGGGCAGCCTGGGACCTCAGGGAAGGGTGTGATTTGTGTGTGTGTGTGAGCGTCTGTTTGGGTAACAGAAGACTTTGATGTCCCCCTCAGCTCTGCAGGTGTGATAGAGGAGGTCAGTTCTGCGGCATCTTAAACATGCATATGTTTAGGAAAATTACCCCTCACACACCCCCTCCGCTTCACAACTGCCCCCTGGGGCTCTGACAAGAGCCAACAGATGCCTAACATGTAAAGTTCCTCCAAAGAGGGAAAGCAAAACCCACACAGCCTCTCTGATGTCTCGCTGCTCCTCTCTGATCTCTTTTGGGACAAGAGCATGTGTAAACCTGCTGAACGAGCGCACAAGCTCGTAATCTCAGAGAAACACTAATTCACATTTGTACACTGCTGCCCACAGGCCGAAAAAAGAGCAGCTTCTTTCTGCTTTTAAACCACACCAGCTTGTTTTCATACACCTTTTCGTGATTTATAAAGAGTTGAGTTAACTAACTATTCAATTGAAAGAGACCAAATGTAAACATTTAGAAATCTGCCATGTACAATTGCCAAAACTGATCTGCTTATATTGGGAAATGAATGGTAGTTACAGTAATAGACATATTTAATTAATTAGTTAATAAATTATATACATTTCCTATCAAAAATAATGCTAAATTTACCTTTCCCGTCACAGGAAGAGATTATCTTTTTTGCTAATTATTTTGGAAAATAAGTATTTGGTCAATAACAAAATTTCATCTCGGTACTCAGTACTCATAGTCATGCTGAAAAATCGAGCTACGTTTCATTTTCAATGCCCTCACTAATGGAAGGAGGTTTTCATTCAAAATCTCACGATACATAGCGCCATTCATTCTTTCGTTTACATGGATCGGACATCCTGGTCCCTTTGCAGAAAAACAGCCCCAAAGCATGTTGTTTCCACCCCCGTGCTTCACAGTAGGTATGGTGTTCTTTGAAAGAAACTCAGCATTCTTTCTCCTCCAAACACCACAAGTTGAGTTTTTATCAAAAAGTTATATTTTGGTTTCGTCTGACCATGTGACAGTCTCCCAATCCTCTTCTGGATCAACCAAATGCTCTCTAGCAAACTTTAGATGGGCCTGGACATGTACTGGTTTAACAAGGGGGAAACGTCTGGCACTGCAGGATTTGAGTTCCTGGTGGGGCAGTGTGTTACTGATGCTCTCTGCAGATCATTCACTAGGTCCCCCGTGTGGTTGTGGGATTTTTGCTCACAGTTCTTGTGATCATTTTGACCCCACAGGTTGAGATCTTGCGGGGAGCCCCAGATTGAGAGAGATTATCAGTTTTCTTGTACGTCTTCCATTTTCTAACAATTGCTCCCACACTTGATTTCTTCACACCAAGCCTCGTATCTATTGCAGGTCTGGTGCAGGTCTGAAATTTTGACAGCTCTTTGTTCTCGGCCATAGTGGAGTTTGGAGTGTGACTGTTTGAGGTTGAGGACAGGTGTCTTTTATAATGATAACGAGTTTAAACAGATGTCATTAATACAGGTAACGAGTGGAGGACAGAGGAGCCTCTTAAAGAAGTAGTTACAGGTCTGTGAGAGCCAGAAAGCCTGCTTGTGTTTAGGTGACCAAACACTTATTTTACTGAGGAATTTACCAATTCATTAAAAATCCTACAATGTGTTTCTGGATTTCTTGCCTCATTTTGTCTCTCATAGTTGAGGTGTACCTATGATGCCCTCTTTCATCTTTTTAAGAGGGAAAACTTGCACAATTGCACAACATAAAACAAATATACATATTTTCTCAAATAGGAAGGGAAGTCACAAATAGACAGAAATACATTTCTGAGCAGTATCGTTAGGATTTTCTGTCAGTTTCCTAATATGGTGTAAACACAGTAAGCTGAGGGGGGGATCTTAAGATCCTCCATAAGAAACATATCACCATATAATTTGTCCCTAAGTCTACTTAAATAGGATGTACAAAGTGCAAACAAATGATACATCATCCAGCAGAGGCAGGAATGTAGAGTTCAATGAAGAGAGGAGCGGGTGGCATAAACAATACAGACACTTCCAGCCTAAGTGCTGATTCCACATCGTACAGAGAGAATGATGCCACCTCACACAAAGCCGTCTTTGATCTACCCAAACATCTCATTCAGGGACAATGTCAGTCTGGAAGCCACATTTACTGTTGACTGGTTCCAAAAAAGTAGGTCAAATGCAGCCCACGCACATGTTTTTGCTGCATGATGGAATCTTTTGGAAAGACAGTTCACCCCAAAAATGAAAATGTACTTGTTTAACACAGAAGAAGATGTTTTGAAGACTGAAGAACTGTTTTTGTTCAAGTCAAAAGTGTCTTGTATGTTGACATGAAAGTGAGTAAATGATCACAGAATTTCCATTTTGGGTGAACTATCCTTTAAAGGCAAGACACTACAGATAAAAAAAAAATCATTTCACGGCATATTGTGATTTTATAACATGCCTTTGTTCAAAGAAGCACAAAGAAAACATCCAGTTACTTTTATTGCACTTTATCTATTTGCAGCTTATTTTAAAGGCAACCTTCTCCAAATTAATACATATTCATTTTGTACGGATTGCATGGTTTTATTCCATAATGGTGGCTGATGACAATATTTTTCTAATAACATATCCAAAATCGAAACAAGAATAAACTTTGGTTTATTTAGTCCTCAGCTTTCTTCTCTGGAATGTATATGAAAATACATATTTATTTATACAATGACTTCAACTTGTCTTGCCCGAAGTCAATGTAATACGAGCACAATGTAATATATGTGCTGCCCATGAGTGAGTTTGGAAAGAGTATGATGAGAACATGAAAGGATCCATGGGCCCCAGGAGGCACCAGTGATTGACCCCTCACCCCCACCAACCAAACATACAACCACAGACCTCCACTGAGACTGAGCGCTATCTTATCTCACTGCAGCCAACAGTAGCAGGAGCTACGTTTCACCAAAGAGACAGAACATATTAAAGGGCAGGCTAAAGCATGGCCTGGGGCCTGTAGAACTTCAAGACCATTTACAAAGTGTCAGTCTGCCGCCAGAGACGGTGGGCTTCTCTATCAAAACGAGCTTGGAACAAGAGAGAAGAGAAGAAGAAAAACCACGAGGTTGTGAGTTCAAGAGGAAACCGCGATACTGCCCCCAACGAAAGAAGTGGCTAAATGGAAAGTCAAATTACTGAGCTGCAAATTCTACCCCCTCGCTCTCCACAGACCAACAGAAAATGATGATAATTACAATGCTCCGGATATCCCGGGCCCCAGCAGTACTTAAGCTGTGGTTGCCTATCAACCAACAGACGTGGGGGGGTTGGTCTGCTGCTATCCCTGGCTCCCCCACAGACTGTTTGAACACACCAGGAGACATGGATCTGGATCATAGCATTTAGTGCATTACCTACCACTGACCTGAAAAGAGTGCAGAATCGTCAAGCAAAAAAAATTTGGGTGAACAGACAAATCGGTGGTTTTGTGATGAACTGTTTTAAGTTGGAGTGACAAAGCAGCCTTTTATTTTGGTGTTCGGTGTAACGGGAATAAATCACAAGGCCGTTTGGCTCTGCGTTGACATCTGCAGGGTGTATTTCTTGGAGCGTAATTTGTAATTTGGAAAATATGATGAGATAGCTTTCCATTTGGATGGTAAATACTGAACAATTTATACTCACTGTGAACAAAACCAGGATATTACACTGAAGCAGTGTGATAAAAAACACAGAAGTTGTGCTGTGCTCATAGTAGAAGAGAAAGGGTGTATCCCTTCCTGACTTTACTTTTGTGCCAGGCGGCCCAGGCCATAAACAGTGTTTATTAAAAGCTAATCATAACAGGAACGTATTATCTACACGTACCAAAAAATAATTATTCTGCTTAATACATACAAGTTAGCAAAAAAAGAAAAAAGAAAACTGCAGTTTTATAAACCCTGATAGACTAATATGCTAGTTAAGCTGAGCTGTAACATCTTCAGTTTAACCAGTTATAGACAAGCTATTTTGATATAAGAATGTTAACTTTTTACATGAAGTTTATTTAATTTCCGAATATGTTAAAGAATGCTTTTCCTAGTTTATGTGATATTATAACATTAATTGTAACACTATCCAGTGTATTTCTATATGTGACACTTGCCAAAAATGAAATTTCAGTCAGTTATGCTAGTAGACATTTTAGCTTATGTGTATGTGTGTCTAAGTCTCAGAATTTATATATTATTAAAATGTTCTACAGGTTTCAGTAAAATTGTTTAATATGCAATAAAGGTGGTGTTTAATTATTTTTAAAAACTTAAGTGTTACAAAGAGTAGATTGTAACAACAGCAAACCTTTCTGAACTTTACATTAGTTGAAATTTAACTAATAAACTTTATTCTAAAGTGTAATACAGACAAATGCTATATCAAACACATAGCGAAATAAATCCCAGTTTACATACGTTACAGACTGAAACAAAGTGTTACAACGCTTATGGGCTCCTTTAATTAAAAGCGACTGGAAAGACCTAGCAACGCTGGAAAATATGAACTGTGTTTACAGGCCCCCGAACTCAAATAAAAGCTGTTACGAGTTTCAATGTCATATATAAAATACTGTAAAGCAGAATAACGAATAACTCACCTTTACAGCCAAGATCCACAAACAGAGTTGAAGTGCTGCCATCGCTTAAAGTTTTCCCTCCGTGTTTAGGATATAAATACAACAAGTCTCTCGTGCTCAAAACCCACTAATGTTCATAACCACATAAGACATCTACAGTCCCTGTTCAAAGTGTTTGGCACTCTCTTCCATTGATATGAACAGTCTTCTTCTCACACAAAATTTTTTCCTCGAGACTTCCAGTGGAAAATTGTGTAAGTGGCGCTGTGAATACAGATAATCCTCGTATGAAGCTTCAACACATTAATACATCATCTCTTTTGTGTCTCCACGGTGAAATCTGCTGGTTAGTGCTGATCCTTCACTCAACTGCAGCTCTGGTCACGGTCAGCTCAGCTGTTGAATAAATAGCTTTTTGCTGAAGGGGATGGACATAAACCCCCCAAAAAACGCAGCGCCCCACAGGAGCTCTGTGATTGGACAGACTGGAGCGCGATGGAGAGAAGTGGACAGTTCTTTCTTTCTTGTGGGAAAATAATTAGAGTGCTAATTTATTACATGGTCATATCAGCAATAAAAGAGACCAGTGTCACAAAAAAAAAAAAAAAAAAATAATAAGGGGTTTAAAAAATACATACATATATATACATATATATATATATATACATACATATATATAGACATATATATATATATATATATATATTATTATTATTTTTTTTACCACTTATTAATTTTTTGACTATATGTCACAAAAAAGTAAAAAAGAAAAAAAGAAAAAAATATCAAATTTAAGCTAAATATATGTAATGGTTTATTATGGACCAACAATAGCTAATATAACAGATTAAAAGCCCATTTTGCCCGGTCGAGGCTTCAGTTGAGGATTTGAGATAAAAAGAGACACACGTTTTCAGATCTGAGGGGTTTTTGAGTAACGTTAACGTAGTAAAACTCAGCAGGAGGTCTCCAGACATCAGAGAGAAACAAATGGAGACTTCCCTCGCATACAATGATCACAGCGCTTCAAAGAAGGACCGCGAAGAAACGGGATAAAGTCAAGAAGAGATGGTCTTCTATTAATTCGGCTACGATTCGTTTCGCTTTTTCCATTTCGTTCAAAGCGTCAATAGCCGACTAAAACTAACTGTGTAGCTGTCGAGCAAAGCAGAGCTGCTAGAGTCAATAACGCGCCTAAAAGAGCGCTTCTCTATTAAAGATGACCAGTCAGTTTACAGAGGTATTATTTTGCTGACAGTTTTTTTTTTTAATTGCTGTTGTGGAATTTAAGGATTATACAGGCCTGTCCTAAACCTCAGATACAACTTTTGACAGGTGTTTCAATACTTAAATTAACATTTTTTAAAAATTAACTTTGATAAACCATACAACTTACAAATGAAATGTTTTGTATTTTAATATGATTTTGTACTTCTAGAATCAACAACAAATTAAAAAATAAATACTCATTATTCATTAATAAACATTATCATAGGCTACTATTAGTCGGGTTTATAGTAAGCTAATAAAATAAGTATGAGACTAAAATGGTTAAAAGCAATGTTAAGAACAGCTGATGAATGATAAAAAACATGGACAGCCCACCAGAATCTCTCACGAGTTTAAAGAGCTCAAACAATTAAAGACATTGACGCGCATAATTAAGCAACGGAGCGTTACTGTACAATATAGTTATTATTACAGTTACTTTCTCAGTTCTAGTTTGAGGTGTGAACGGGCTCAAACAAGCCAAACATAAGACCACACTTAACACTGATTAGCATTGAGGCTGGAAAGTTTGAACCATCTTTTGAATTTTAGGAGAATATTGAAGTCCACCCCACAGCTACAGACAACAGTTTAGATGAAATCACTTTCAGAATTATTTTTATTTATAATGAACTATAAAAACACTGGAGTAGTGTGAGCATTTAATATGCCAGAAGACCCAAAAACCTTAACATGCTTAATTATAATAAACAAAGAGTTATTGTTCATTAGAAGCGGCTATAGAAACAGTTTTTTATGAATTAAACACATGCCAACAATTTCATTAACAAGTAGCCTAATTGCAGTCTTCGTAGTCAACTGAAAACTGCAGGGACATGACTATAAACCCTCCAAGTGTGAATTTAAAGATCACAGCAGAGAAATAATAAAACTTTGATGGGAGATGATTCCACGGCCTGACAAGGCAGAGACAGACGAGGGGGTTGGGGAGGACTGGGGGTTTGTGGTTGTTTGCAGGTTGTTGTGGTTCAGGAACTACCCAGACAACAAGTGATTGTCAGGACATTTTAACCCCCGTCTCTTCTTTTTGAGGTTGGGGGGGGGGGTCCCTGCTTCTACTTAGAGCAAGGTGTCAAGCCCTCCTACCATTGTTAGCCAAACAGATCAGAGCTGAATTGCCACCATAACCAGCTCGTCCCATCTCCTCTCTGCCCCGCTGCATGTAGTGACTGGAAGAGGCGCATTCCAGCCCTCTATGCCAGAGCTGACCCCCCCTTCCACGGCCGTCCACTCAAACGTACCCCTTGGGGTGTTTATGGGTCAGCCAACAGGATGTTCGGCCCATCGGGAGATCAAAGGATTCCCGGCTCAGATAAATGTGGTGTAACTGTGACCTCTTCAACTCTAATAGGGTTAAACACGTCAGGACAGGAGGAGGGAATAAGAGGCTGAGACCTTAGAGAAACACAGGAAAAGATATAGACATCCATTTAAGTCAAACCAAAGAGGGAATAGAACAATGTAACATTAATTATGAGAAATGTTTAGGTTTATGTTTTTATTAAAAAAAGAGTGGTAAAAAACAATTAAAATATGATAAATGCATTTAGATTAGTATATTTTGATTATTGGATAAAAGCAAGGATAACTAAAACAACAAAATATGTTACTAGAAGTAAAAGAAAAAAAACAAACAAACTCAAATAAAACGTAAAAATAAGAAGAATTTCAGCTAGCTGGGAAGAATAAAGGTTGAATTTTTTCATTTAGTTGAACTTGATGTGCTTCATTACATTTAAATCTTGAATTAAGGATGTTTAGATTTTCATATTGGAAAACAAAAGTACTGAGAGGAAGATATATAATATAATATAATATAAACTTTTTTTTTCAGTACATATAAGGAAGAATTAAGACTTTAAGACCTTTTAATATTTAATATTTTAAATGATGTATATGACAACAATAAAATCTAGTATGTTTTATAGTATCTCGATTAAACTAAATAACACTGATAAAAAAGTCACACCTCAAGTCAATTGATTCAGACTAATATATTTAATAAAAAAAAATTGACACAATCACATGACATACTCAGAACTGGGCAGTATGTGTTTAACAGAGAACATCTCTTTTTAAGCCATTATTTGTTCGTACAGACATGAGGCTTAACATCAATCATCCTGTTCATCAACATCATAGTTACTGCATCACAAGACTCGTGGAGTGATTTATAAAAACAGAACTTAATCTCTTATGGCTTCAGTTTCGCAACACAAATGAAATTCAGTTGTTGGATCTTCAGTGCCAGTGTTTGAACTTGATACAGAGGACAATGTTGTATTTAAGGAATAATTTACTAAAGAAAATTAAAACCGTCATCGACTTTTTTTCTTTCATGGAACACAAAAAAGGGGATTTAGAAAATTTGTTCTGGTTGCTTTCATTGATGTAATTAAAATAAATGTGGACTAAAGCTTCAAAAGCTTCATATAAAACATGATCCGTATTACTCTATGTTTCACTTCTGAACTTATATGGTAGCCTTGAGCGTGGAATTTCAAGTCCTCATTCAAGACCATGAACAAATCGTTCTTCGAGTTGGAACTTTTCAGTAAATGATCCAGTTCACAAAGCCTGACGAATCGTTCATGAATCAATCTGACTTAGTGCTCCAGTTAAAGCAGTTAACAGCTCACCTAAGGGGAAGATCTGTAGCCTTTTATTACTCACACAAAGAACTTCAGAAAACTTCACTTTTATGCTGCTCTTCTGTCTGAAAGACCCAGTGCTCATTCATTGTGGTTCAGATATCAACACAATTACTTGTGTTCAGCAGAAGACATAGTCATACGAGTTTAAAACAACACAAAGCTGAGTAAATACTGGGAAAAATATTAGTGCTGGGGAACGATTAATTGCAATCGCATCCAAAATAAAAGTTTTGTGTACATTGTGTGTGTGTGTGTGTGTATTTATTATTATTATTTATATAAATGCACACATGTATATATTGAAGAAAGTATGTTAAATACATTTCAAAATAATATAAATATATTTAGTACTGTCAAACAATTAATGGCATCAAAAATAAATCAGTTTGTTTACATACTATGTGTGTATGTTTACAATGTATAAAACACATGCATGTATATTTAAAAAAAAAAAGTCGGTTGCATATAAATTATAATATATATACACACACACACACATATATATACACACATGTAAATATTTTCACAATATATACCGTGTGTGTGTTTATGTGTGTATATATAACAAATACACACTGGTTTGGATTATGGGTCAAAGACAAAAAAGGGTTTAGACAATTTGTTTTAACAAACAACAATTGAAACAAAAATTGTTTTATGAAAAGAAGTTTTATGTTCAAATTCACTACATTTTTTTTTCTGAGCCAAAAACACATTTTCCCCTAAATTTACCCACTAAAAGGTCATTCAGTGTAGCAGTTTTGTCAGGCATATTTACAACAAAAATCAATTTATCACATGTTAAAAGACCAATTACTTCCACCCCAAATACTAATTAGTCAGAATTAAGCTTTTTTTTTTTCCATTTGCCACCAAAAACTTATTTGAAACCTCAAAAGTAGACACTTAACACACTAAACATATATTTATTATGTAAACAAAACCTTTTTTTTTTGGATGCGATTAATCACGATTAATCGTTTTGACAGCGCTAAAACATACATGTAAATATTTCCAAAATATACACTGTATGTGTGTGTCTTCATACATACATAATAAATATACACAATACACACAAATATTATATAAACAAAAACTTTTATTTTAGATGTGATTAATCACGATTAATCGTTTCCCAGCACTTAAAAAAAATTTTTTTCCAGGTGAACTATCCATTTAAACAGCTGGCCATTGTGCTCTGTGCTTCAGTTTCTCTACTGGCTTTGCTATCCAGCGCAGAGCAGCAGAATTAACGCAACCATCCCAGAGAAGCCAGCAAGAGCCATCTGCTCTCTCCCCCCAATAACCCATGTGTCGCACAGACACCACTCACACAGCACAGCCTTCAAAGCATTCAGTGCGTCAAAAGAAGAAAAAAAAACATCTAGACAAAAAAATTCCAGTGGTAACATAGACAGAATTGTGGCCCCAGCCAACAAACACATTCACAGGACAATTAAGACTAGCTGGTGTATGGTTCACATATTACAAATAGTTTCATAATTACAGCGAAGAACACAGTTCAGGCACTTTGCGTTTGGAGTGGATACAATTCCTGTTAAGATTTTGATTTTTTTTTTTCTAAATGAGTTTACAAGCACGGCACGCTAAGCGGCATGTGAGGATGTGTTGAAACCGTTTTGCAACTATTATATGAAAAGAAGCCAAAAGCGCTTTTATATCAAGTACAATTTATGCCTATTTTAGAAAGTGCACTGCCCTACAGAGGAAGAACACACACATAAGTGCACTCATTGCATTCACGTAAAAGAGGGTTTTTATGATGGATGTGCAAATCCAATTGCACAGAAAGGCACTTTTGTTGATGATATATAACATAATATGAAAGACTTACACAGTGCAAAAAAGATAAATGTGTGCCAATATTGAAAAAAATCAGTTTTTGAGAAAATTGATAGTTCACCCCAAAATTAAGATTGTGATCATTGTTCCCAAACCTTGTTTTTTTTTTTGTATCATATATATATAAAACATTTATCAGTATTTCTATAACCATAAAATGTAACCATAATTGGAGAACATATATATAAATTAAAATAAAACATCATAATTTTCTTTTTCTGGGAGAAAGTCAGTCAGACAGGTTTTCAATCATAAGAGTGAGTCAACGAAGACAAAACATTCATTTTCAGGTGAACTACCCCTTTAATATATTTCATGTCATAATTCATCATAATTATGGACATTTCTGTTGTTAAGCCTGTTTTAAGGCACCAGAGGTACTGAATCAAGTCTCAAGACTTCACATCATTAAACAAGAGCGAAAGGATCTCGTTCTAATTTAGGCGTCACATTCATTATTGCGTTATACAAAGCGTCTGCAAGTAACCGTGCAAAGCAATACAAACACCCACACCCACATACTGTACACACACAGAGCTAAAATATCTCTGTCAGTGCCTGTCCCATGAAAAAAACCTGGCGTCATAGATGACTTTGTTTAATATAAGAAGGTTTTCAAGTGTCAGATGGAGTACCAGTGCTGAACGAGGTCAGCAAAGCAAGAGCAAAAAAAAATCAGCATGAGAAGATCTGCTATACTAGAAAACAGCTCTGGTGATGACGGTTTGTCACTCAGTGACAGAGACTAAGTCCATCACGCTGAGCTTACAGTGCCTCGGGCTCCAGCCAGTCTGTGATTCACAGGACAGAACATACTGCTTTTAAAAAGTTCAGTCTTAGCCGACCACACTTAAAAAGTTTGCAGGCGACGGCCTGATTCGCCTGATCAAAAATCTTTGGAATGTTTGTCTGTTAAAAGCAGTATAAATCATTGCATTTTCGAGAAGAATGTTCTTTTCCCGTTTTGTGTAAAAGTGCATGTTTGGATGTTCACCACTTGTGTTCCCTTTACTCTTGTTCCCATGCTCTCTGTTTTAGTAGGGCAGGAAAGCGGACGAGTGGTGCAGTGGTGTCTCTGGTGGATGCACGGGTGTCGATGAAGGCACGAGGGGCTCATTTAGCCGGAGGCTCATCGGGGTTGTATTCGGTCTCTCCTGCGGACACCTGGGAGATTCTGCGTGTGGAGCCCCACAGTCGACGGGAAAACTGCCCAGACCGCACCTGAATTAAGCCAAATGTTGAAATATTGAACTTTTGAGTCACTGGGAAAAGAAATTGCTGACTCAAGTGAAAAGTAATATGATACAGGAGTTTATGGAAGCCCACTGAATTAAAAAAAAACATTAAATAAAAGGTAATTGCGACTTTTTATCTCACAATTCTGTGAGATAAAATTTATTTCAGGCATTAAAATCCTACAGATAACCCCTCCACCTCACCTCTTCTGGTTTTCCTGCTCCCACCACAATCAGTTTGCCATCCTCCAGCCCCACCAGAATATGACTGCTCTCTTTCGTGACAGACACACAGCGCACAGGGATCTTCAGGGCCAAGGGGGCAACAGCCAGATTCAAACTGCACACACGCAAAGACAGAGGAAAAGAGACATGGGTATGAGAAGCAAATATGGAGCCAGCTGCTGAAGATTTACTGTGGTGACACAAAGGATTTATTAAAAATGGGAAAAAATATCAAAGAATATGATCAAACAGGTCGTGCTAAGCTGAGCAGCTGTACGCCTACACTACTCTTGTTTTCCAAGGCTGCATTTGTCAGACCAATATACAGTATAATTTTTAAATATTTTTTAAACAGTATTGTAATTTAAAATGACTATTTTCTGTTTTCTATTCAACTGTAATTTATTCCTTTAATGGAAGAATTAGTCTTTAGTGCCACATGATCCCTCATAAATCATTCTGATATGCTGCTCAAGAAACATTTCTTATTATTTTAAATGTTCAAAACAATACATTTTTGTGAGAAATATAAAATTGGTCATATCTATGGAAGCCCGTTTCTGACTTCTGGTTTACATCTAGTAATCTAGTCTAAGAACTGTGAGATGTATATTTACAATGGCAAGTTAGAAAGTCAGCATTGTCTGAAATAAAAGTGCAATTGAGAGAAAGAATTGCCTTTGGATTTCACAATTGCGTGATATAAACTCAGAACTCAGAACAAAAACAAAACGCATGCTGTGTTACCCTTTCAGTCGAATCACTTCGACGTTACATATGGGATCTCGCATGAGAGACCTATCGCCATCGAGTCCTTTGGAAAAGGCCAA
>JAUCNO010000236.1:13561930-13576133 GCA_032353835.1 Enteromius viviparus | reverse complement strand
CTCTAATCAGTTTAATAGCAGAAGGTATATCTTCACGACATGCGTGTGACGTCATTAACAATGGCCCTATGTTGTTGCACTAATGTGGTTCAAACGACGAAGATGCGACCGTATTCAGGAAACAGTTGTGTGTAGCTAGTTCGTTTCCAAAACAATGCATCGTACTATGGTGGTTTATCAGCGAGTTACATGGAAACGCACCCCAGATTTGATTAGCATTGCTGTAGTGGAAGCATTTTTTGCTTTAATCTTTTCTTTAATATTTAATTTTTGATCTATTTCCATTCTCACAATAACACAAAAACACTTATTTCTTTTCACAAACATCATCAGCCAACACCTTTCCAGCAGAGCGGCCCTCCATAACGGTCTGTGCCACTATGTGCCCTTCCAGGCCGACCTCCAGGTGTGCTACAGGGGCAGGAAGGCAGCTCTCACACGGCGGTCTCAGGGTCCGCAGATACTGCCCACGACGCACACTGTGCATGATCACTGTGCCATCCTGAGCAAGAGAAGCAAGCGAGAGAAAACGCATCAATTCACAAACCCAATGCAATAGCTCCTGAAAGTGAAGAATGAAGAAGTGGACTGATCTAAACTGACCTTTGACCCTGAGATCGCCATGTCCAACTCAGTGCTGATGGCAACACACGTGACCTCTTGATCATGTCCACAGAGCACCTGAACGGGCCGTGGAGACAGACCGCTAGAGAAACCACCCTACAGGAACAAAAACACACTCTGATTCAGTCACTAGTTATACTACACCACCAAGAGTTCTCTCTTATTCAAATATATAACTTAGAATAGCAACATAAAGACTAATCTCAATTTGTTGCAATAACTAAAAACATTTTAATACAAGCTTCAAGTAATTGACAGTTAAATAAATACTGATTTAAGTTAACAACACAACATATTAAAGCATTAAGTTGATATTATGATATCTATACACTACCATTAAATTTCTGAATGTTTTTGAAAGTCTCTTATGCTCAACAAGGATGGATTGATTTAATTAAAATATGTCATTAAAAACAGCAGTATTGTGAAATATTAGTACAATTTAAAATAGCATTTTCAGCACCATTACTCCAGTCCCCAGTGTCACATGATCCTTCAAAAAAAAATCCAATATGCTGATTTGCTGCTTTAAATGTTACTTTTGATCTTTTTTTGGTGCCACTGAATACAAAAGTATTAACACTGCAAGAAAAATAATTGGTAAGGCAGTGTACATTCTGTCCAAATTGAAATGACTGCTAATTGGTGTAGATGTACCCTTCACACCCTTTTATTTTTGTATTAACTTGTGTTATCTAGTGTTTTGACCTGCTGTAGGACCTGCCACACCATGCAGGTGGTGTCTCGTGAGCCAGAGATGAGGTAGATACCACAGAGATCCAAAGCCAGGCATGTGACCACATCTATATCCCAGAAAAAAAAACACATTATTTAGTCATCAGGACATATTGCTCATAATCAAATGCATTATATTACTAACAATTTGCACCATACATCATCTGAGGTGTTGCAATCAAGAGGGAAGGCTTCTAAATTATCCACATGATAAAAACATGCCTTCTGCCCTTTATACGTTTTTAAAGTACAATATCTCGGAGTATAAAAGACACGTTAGAAAAAAATATATACAACCTCAAGTTGTGTCATTCAGAAGTTGAGTCAGTGTGCAAGGACCTTAACTCTACTTTTTTCTAATATTTACAGATTTTTAACGTTAACGTTACAGTTTTACACAATTTTACAAGATTTACTGGACTAAAGGAACCTTGTTTTTTTTTTAAATATGAATTTCAAATATGACACATTATTCCTGTAAGGAATGTTTCTTTGAATCATCATTGCATTGCATTTTGCACTCACAATAAAAATGAGGAAGCCTTGATCAGAAGCATTTAAATGTCACCTCACTATGACATATTAGTGGGAAATATGTATTTATGCAAGCAGTTTGAGCTTACGGATTTATACTACAAGCTATGAGAATTTCTTCCTTCTTTTTAGCCACACAGATCCCAACAACTGAACCAAAGTGCATTTTTTGCTCACTTTTGGCAAAAATGCTTATTAAAAACACACGCAACAGTTTTTTCTTTTTAGCATTTTGTCATATTTCAGGCTTTGCAGGGTTAATGGTTTTGTTTCAGCAACAAATGATTCATCGACCATCTGACAGCAGCTAATTTTATTTAGGTTTCAGCTCAGCAGCTCCACCGAGCTCATTCCAATGCCTACAGCTGCGTCTTGGCTTTGTACTATTTGGGTACGTCTGTGTCGGACAGCCGGCTCTCACCTATGTGACGGCATATCCTGCCCACCAGCTTGGCCTTGCCTAACATAGTGACCCGAATGCTGCTGTCCCAGTGCCCCCCGCTGAACAGCAGACGCCCGTCAGTGGACACCACCAGCACCTGGGACCCGATTACAACCCCTGGGGAGAACGGCCCGCTGAGGAACCGCTGGGTCCTAAAAACAGATCAAACAAAAGGTTAGTACCAACAAATGGGACGAAACTAGTCAGCAGGAGAACATTGGAAATAGATGGATGTTGTGTTCAAGCATCAGATTCGACACATGTTAGCAGACCACTCCAAAACAACAAGAAAGGCTTGGCAAAACAAATGAGCTTTTACTACAAAGGCCCCAATTTGACTGAAGAACATTCATAGAGACCAAAGCAGCCAAACCACCAGAGCTTAATGTCACAGAGCTGCTGTTTATAAGCTGATGTAAAGCTTTTGATTATTTATCCGAAGCCCAATGTTGTCGCTATAAAAATGACTTTATGTCTAATCAAAACCTTGTGTTTTCAGAACTATATGAAATCACTAAATGTCTGAACATGATAATACAGTGTGTTTAGACGTGTACGTGTTTAAACTTACTTTGGGTTGCTCACAGTGGGGTCTCTGGTGAAGGTGAAATAATTAGCTATGTTCTTGTCGTAGGGCAGCCAGCTATGAGTGCCTATCATTCCATTAGCACCCACTGTCACCTGGAACAGGACAAACGCCGTACAACAAACATCAACTAATGTATTGATCCGGAACCCTTAAATATGTGAAGGACCCACTTGCCAAAATATATGCTGAGAGAAAACATTATTCAGAGCAAGATGGTGATGTTGTCACATTTTTATCCCATCACTGTATTAAAGCAAAAGGAAGTTATGTGTGTGTTAAGGAATAGTCTGGCCAAACTACATTACTAGCCACCTTCTGGGAGGCGGGATTAACCTGTGTCCATCAGATTCCTCTGTATACTACTGGACGAATCTACAACCAATCAGACCACTCAGGAGAGCTCGTTTCTCATTGGTTCCCACTTTTTTGGGAACAGATATGCTCTAAAACGGCAGCTTTGCCAGACTAACTTTGCTCGCGAAATTGAATATAGCGTCACAGGAAGTATGGGTGTACAGTAAGGTTTCATATTTTAATTCACTCCAAATATATTTGTACAGTGCTTTCCCAATAAATATCTTTCCAAAACAGTTTTACAGAGAATGTCAATCCGAAGAGAGCAGCTAAAATATCCCCATAGAAACAACACAAATACAGATTTAAACTACATATAGATATTTTTAATAGTTTTTTTTAATCAAAGTTTATTGCATAAAATAATCTAATGATTTCTGAAGTTCATTAACAACATATCCAAATGTTTTAAATTTTAGATTATTAAAAAGTTGTCATTTGCTATTTCAATAAACTTAAGTTGTGTTTGATAGGTTGCCTTTATTAAATGAAGTGTTTAATAGCTTTTGTAGCTTAGACTTTTTTGGCTTCTTTCCCGCCAAAACACCTACAAATTCTTAAATCAAGAAGATTTTTCTGGTAAAAGTAAATTTTTTTTTATTTTTGTTCTGAAAAATCGATTCAAGACTAAATGAGCTTTAGCTTGAAATAATTGGTTTGAAACAAGATTATTTTGCTTACCCTAATGGCAGATTATTTAGCTTGCTCTAAGTAAAAACTCATTCAATTTTGACTTATATTTCTGAAAACAAGACAGTAATTTTTCTCGTCTAGAAAATCGCTCTTGATTTAAGAATTTTTAGGCTGTAAACAAGACAAGAATCTAACCTAGAAAATCATTTTTTGTTCATCTTATTTTACATAATTTTAAGTAATTTTAAGGCTCTCTTGAAAGTTTGCTGAGGCCCCATGATTGAAAACCACTGCTCTTCCACAGACCATTTTGATCCTCAAGATTGGTTTTGATCCTATTCAAATATTAGTACACGACAAACAAACTTAATTGTGAAATAATCTCACCAGTATGTCAGAACCAGGGATGATAAAGGAGCGTGTTTGATTTCTAGGCACCACGGCTTGGACTAAAGGCAGACCATCACTCACCACCTACATGAACCAACGTGATAAAACACCTCAAATCACAGTTTCACACAGCAGCTCCTTAAATCAAATCATTAGCACATGGTGCTCAAAAACTTGCAATCCAGCATATTATTAAATTCAAGTTAAACACTAATAAACAGGAACTCACCTCTTTAAAAGATCGGAGTTTAGTGAGCTGATCAAAAAGGTTGGGAGGCAGAATGTCCAGACGAGCCTGCCGCCTGAATGCGTTTTCTGCTGACATACGGGGAGGATGGGGCTCCTGAATTACACAGAGAGGTTTCACTTGTGTCATATTACCCACAATACATTACACAAATGCTTTCAGGAGCTATTTTTTTGCATTAAATGCATTTTGTTAACTGAAATAAAAAACTTAATTAAGCTAAAACAAAAATAAAAGCAAATGAATATTATACTATATCAGTAACACTCTTCAGACCTGGAAGCTCATATAAAATGAAGTTTATGCTAACTAGAGATTGAAACATCTGTCCCACCTTGAGAAGCTGACAGGGCGTCTGGCCAAAGTTGCTGATGATGCCTTCCAGGGCCTTGCGTTCGGTCTCATTAGCTATGGCGTCCAGATCCACTGCACCTGATAGCCAACACACACAGCGATCAGTCATATTTTTCTCGCTGGAACATGTTTAAACTAATATGAACTCATAAGAGCCCTCTTACCCTCATAAGTGCAGTAGTAAAAGACATTGAGAGCTTCCACTGCTTCAGGTCCACGCTGCTTACACCCAAATATGAGATCGATCCACTCGTGCAGGTGAGCAGACACATGCTCACACTCCTTCAAACACACAAATGTACGTGGAGTGTGTGTCAGATCAAAAGAGTGCACTATTTAAAAGCATTTTTTCCTAACAAGAACTATAAAATATAGGAACTGAATGTGGTGACATAAAAAAATACATTTTATTGTAATAATTCTTTGCTGGATGCATCCAAAATGACTCATAATTAACCTCCTGTTAAAATCTTCACCCAAAATCTGTCTCTTCATAGCTTCAGCATCTATAGCTTGAGGATGAGTAAATTTTGGGCGAATCATTTCTTTTACCGATCACTCAAAAATGTGAATCAGTCTAATGAATCAACTGAACTCACTGGATGAAAACAACATCCAGTATAATAAATAACTTTTTTACAGTATTTTCAATACAAACGTGTGTCTGTGTGTGTTGTGCATTGTATCTGCTTCCACACCAAAGCTTTGCGGTGTTTCCTGATGAAGTCTTCAGGTGAAGACGCCCAGCGGGGAAGCAACACATTATTAACTTTCTCCTGACTGATTTGCAAGCAGCCCAAATCAAAACCTGCACACATGACACATTACAGCTCAAAATCCATCTATCCAACATATTTCAGTGCCAGTGTATTTTTTAGCAGCTTCAGAGAGGCACACTGACTGTTCAAGTTCTGCAGGAACTCTGGGAAGTAGAAGAATTCTGGGATCAGCTCCTTCACATCCGCTGGACTCTCCATTCGCGCCTGCCATGCCGCTGCTACTGAATGAAACTGCCTATCGGCACAATCAAACCTAAGCAAACACACAATCACTCTTGTAAGTGCAACCCAAACATAAAACACACACACACGTATATATAAAAAATATAAAATTACTTAAAAACCATCAGGTAAACAACACTGCCCCCTAGTGGTCAATACTATTTTATTTACAATTTTTTAAATATAATTACAATTCTCAATATTCACAATTTGTCGGTGATCTACATTCCTGTATGGATACTTTGTGTTTTAAAAAACATTTAAATCTATAAATCTAACTTAGTCAAATTTCCATTTGATCTTCAGTACTGTTGGAATGAATAAACAAATACAACTTATGTGCACAAATGTCTCCAGGAGGACAATAAAGAACCCTTGAGCAGGGGTGTTCAATCCTGCTCCTGAAGGGTTAACATCCTGCAGAGTTTAGTTCTGACCTGCCCCAACACACCTTTCTGTAAGTTTCTAGTAATCCTGAAGACCTTGAATAGCTGGTTCAGGTGTGTTTGAACTAAAGGTGGCCCTCCTGGAGCAAGATTGCACGCCCCTGGCAGTATGATCGCAGTGGTGTGTGAGTGTGTGTCTTACTTGCCGCTCTGGAGCTGTATATGTAATGAGGTGAAGGGCTCTGTGCGGATCATGTAGTGCATGACGCCGGCAGCATTAGAGTAGTGTGTGCCATAGTGGAACTTATCGATAGTGCCTGTTGAGTCTTCAAAACTCTCATACCTAAACAAACAACAACAAAAAGACATTTAGAAAATCAGATGAAATACTCAGAAGACATTACAACGTTTAATCTTATTATAGAACATACTGTTATTATTTACAAATATAAATGTATTTATAAATCATGCAGAGAGCAGCTAGTAGTATTTTTTTACTTTAGTGATACTTCTTTTAATAACACATTCTTTGATACCGAGAATTCTGCAAAAAGGATTGTAACACCGTCTCACTTTTCCCTGACGTTCTGTGCATGTCGAGGGTTGACGACACCAATAGGTTTGGACAAATCTCTGAAAACAGCTGGGTCGTCCAGGTCCAGTTCAGCAGATGTGTAGTCACACAGCACCCAGGGGAACTAAGAATACAGACAGGTATTGGCATGGAGAAAAAATCCCTATGAATTTTTTTTTTTAAAACAACACAACAAACTGATCAAAACATAACGTAATAAACAAAACAAAATAAAACTAACCAAAAGAAAAAAGCATAAATCAATCAAAAGAAAAGAAAAAAAAAACAGAACATAATATAACAATACAAAAACAAACAGAACAGATTAAAACAAAACAAAATAAAAAATAAACCAATAAAAAGAAAAGAAAAACAAAACTAAAGAAAACAAGAATAAAAACACAAAAAACCAGAACAGAACAAACAAAACCAAACAAAAACAAAACAAAATAAAAAATAAAACAATCAAAAGAAAATAAAAACAAAAATAAAGAAAACAAGAATAAAAACACAAAAAAACAGAACAGAACAAACAAAACCAATCGAAAACAAAAAAATCTGCGATACTCACCACTGGATACTGGGATAAATCATTGTATGTGCGACCAGCTATGGTATTGAGCTGCATCAGATATTCAAAATTGGAGATCTCTCTGCAAACCCATCTCTGCAATAGAAACAAACTAAATGAAAATGAGCAATAGTTGGATTTGGCTATTTTAGTTGGGGTGGGACTTTTTGAGGCGGATACAGTTAGAGAGGGCACAGGAAACTAGGGAAACTATAGAGAGAAAGGGAGGAATTGGACTAGGAGAGAGAAGGAATGACTTCATCCAGCAAACATAGAAAACACTGGCATCGCATCAGACGTACGTGAGTCAGGTTGGAGGCCTTCAGGAGCTCTTGAGGAGAGCGAGACCCAAAGTAGAAGAGATTGGGTGGTCTAAGACCAAGGATCCTGGAGTAGACTTTGTTCCGGACCTGTTGGAGAACCACAACAAATATAAAACACAAATGCCACCGATGCTTGTGACCGTCATCTGTGCACCCTGCTCCACTGTAGTTTCTCTTGCAGTACAGCATTTAGTATGTGTCCAGCTCACCCCCTTCCTGAAGTTGATGAAGTAGTGTGCCTGATCGATGAAGAACAGCTCTAACGCCGATCTCCGCAGGTTGTAACGCCTCAGGTGGACTTCCCTTAGCTGTGACAAAGGCCTCTTGAAATCAAACCCTATGCCTGCAAAGTTGGGGAGTCCAGAGCAATTCACATTATAATCATAATCATATCTTATCCCGTATGCTACCAATCAAAAGTCTGGAATAATATTTTTTTTATTGTTTTTAAAATAATGTTTTTATGCTCACCAAGGAATTATTTTATAAAAAATAGTAAGGTTGTGAAATATTATTACAAATTTAAAAAAAAAAAAAAAAAAAACTTTTTTCTTTTTATAGAGAAACTTAATTTTTTAGCAGTGATTACTCCAGTCTTCAGTGTCACATGATCCCTCAGAAATCACTTAACATTTCTTAACATTATACTAAAAAAAGCTTTTGCTATTGTTTTTTCGGTCAATTGTTTTTTTTGACACTGATAATAATAAAAAAAATACAAATAATTGATTGTTAATAATAATTGTAAATAATCATCAAATCAGCATATTAAAATTATTTTTTTAATTACAGTTTGTACTGCATTTGTGATCAAACAAATGAAGCTTTAGGGAGCATGAGAGACTTTTTTATAAAACAAAAACAAAAAAAAGTGTACTGGTAGTGTACGGGCATTCATTATGTGAACTATGAAGGGACAGTCACATAAAGAAAACAGGCTGGGTGGCAGGATGGGCAACACAAGCTGTCACTCACCTTCCTCTGTTTCCTCTTTCTCACTGCTGCCATCGTAGAAGTACAGGTGGTGTGTTGTGACCTCCAGACGACCTGGTACCACAGCAACAATAGTGATGAGCTCACACTCCTCTGAAAGCACTAGCTTTTCCTTCTGGCTCTCCTCCTCGCCCTCTTCCGCCCTGGGGAATGACACACACATCCACACTCTGCTGAACATACTCTCCAACACACTAAACACATCTCAAAGGCTGTAAGCACAAAGACTTTGCAGGTATCAAAAGGCTGAATCATTACTCAAATGATTCATCCAAAACCATTATTCAGGAACAAACTACTGTGTAACAGTTCATTCTGCTTTGATTTCAGTGAGGAATTAATTTCAGCATCAATAGACTAAATATTTAATTAAATGTAATTTGTAAATATAATTTTATTATTAAATATATAAATGCATGTGTTTGTATTTATATATGCACACAATGTTTTTATGTAAACAAAAGCATTTATTTTGGATATGATTAATCGTGATTAATTGTTTGACAGCACTTCTTTATATAAATATTTTTTTTACTTTACAAGTTTGAAATCTCTTGGATTAGATAACTTGCTTCACAAAGCAAATGTTTGCCCAGAGTGACACTTACTCATCATTTAAGACAAAATCCTCATCCTCTAGTTTGTCTTCCTCCATGTCACTAACTTTGGCTTCCTTTGCAACAGCAAGAGGAATGGGTTCGGTTGAGCTGCGAGGACTGTCGGCTCCTGCAGAACAAAAACACCACAGCGCTCCAATATATAAATATTAACAGTGAAATCAAAGCAAAATAATGTAACCAGCAGTCCTTCTGAGGTGTTTTACTCACTATTAATTGTCTCATATATCATTAATTCATTAACATTTATTTAACAGCTTACGCAGACATTTTCCAGAGTAATACTGACCCATGTTATCTCTCAGTGCGCTGGCATCGCTGTGAGACTCAAAGCTGTAATTTGGCACCAGCTTCAGACGCATCTTAGAGTACGTCTCTGCGCCCGACAGTTTCCAGTTCACCTCTGGCTGAACCCTGAAACACAAACACTTCCACTCAGTCCAACATCACACAATATAATAAATTAACAGCCAATTTAAATTTTTGGGTTAACCTATCCCTTTAAATCTCTCTCGCTATACTTATTTATTAATGCAGATTTATTTATTTTGATAGGGACAATGGTGTGAAATAAACACATCAGTGTGTAATATTCACTAAGAATCAAAACGTTTTACTGCATGCAGACCTGAGTGCCCAGGCTCCTCTTTCGCTGCTCAGTAACCTGCACAGTGATTTCCAGTGCCTCCACAGCACCCCCTGCTGGCTGCTAATCATCTTCTGCACACTGTGGTAACGGCTGTTCTCTGTGCGCATTCGTTTCAGGTACGGGTCAATGATGAGCTCCTGTAAAGAGAGGAACACAAATGATCCTAGTTAGTAACTCATCTGTCATAAACACTCATGGGTTAGTATGTGAAATCATTAATCCCAGTATTCCAAGCACATTGTGGGGGTTAGACAGCAATCTTTTATTTGCTAGCGCAACATATTCCCTCTGCGCTTGAATAAACAGAGTTAACAGACACCTGAAACTTGGCTTTGCAGACGGAGCGGTCCTTGTCTCTCCTCTGTGCTGTGCTCATGAGGTCATCAAAGCAGGAATTCCAAAAGTTGGACATTAGGTCATGACTCTTCCCAAAAGTGTCCAGCTCGTACTGCTGCATTGTGGGCTCCACCTAAAAGCATACATTATATATTAAAAAAAGTTATAATTTTTTTTAAATGGGTATTTCTTCCCATAATATTGAATTGAATGAGACATGTTTGAGATAATTGTAAAGCAGACAATACACACATCTGTGAATACACATATGAAATATATATTAGTGTGCCAATGAATATATTATTCATGTCATTTATATATATTATATTTAAGTAATATAATATATATAAATGCCATACAGTATTATATTATGTTATATATAATTTCAATTATGAATATTAGCAAATTACATACAATAATTTCACTAAAACAAGATTTCAATTATTTATAAATGTATGCAATGTTTTTGAAAAATTTTTTATACAGGAAAAATGATAATAAAATATAATAAAACAATAATAAAACTATGTATAAATAAATACCCACGCATGCATGCATGTATTTAAATTAAGATTATATATAAAATATATTTATATAAATTATTTTTATTTAAATATAAATATATACATGTATATTTGTATTTATTTGTATATATAATAAAAAATATATATACACTGCATGTGTGGGTATTTAAATATGCATAATAAATACACACAACACACACATATATTATGTAAACAAAACCTTTTATTTTAAATGCGGTTAATCGCGATGAATCATTTGATAGCACTAAATCATATAAATGTATATAATTTACAATTATTAAAATAATGGACACTTTAAAATGCAGTGTATACATTTATAATAGAATTCAAATGATTAAGACTACTGCGTTCAATTACATTGCTTTTGTTGATATTTTTCTGCTTTCATCTATACAGAAACTGGGTAAAATTCTATTTTAAGGTGTCCTTGTTAAATATGTCTCACATACTTATTATTATAATAACAATAAACGATGAATAATTACATGCAAGTAACCCTATGCCAAACCCTAACCATATAGTAGGTACACGTAACTAAAATGTATTAAATGTACCCCATCAACCTTTTACAAAGTTAGTACAGATGTTACATCGTAATGATGAACATAAAACATACTTTTTTCTTTCTCTTCACCTCCCTGCAGGCAGATAAATGCTCTGGCATTGTGCACAACCTGGTTTACTTCCCAATTCAAAGCATGCTAATATACCGTGTGATCTGTATATACGAACAGTCCAAACAGGTTAGATTTATAAGCACACACTGTCACCAGCCAGCCTTCATAAAGAATCTCCAGGTCACTCTGGCATGATGTCTGTTTAATTTCAACTTTGCCATTTGCGAGATGAGAGGAATAAATCAGCATGTTTCTGTCTTCTTTTGGCACAGGATGAACAAAAGGGTCTAAATAAAGAGTTCATCACCACAATGGAAGCGGATTAACAGTCAAAGTGCCCTCACGCTAAAACAAACACACGTCCTCTGACATCTGACAAAGAAGACATCAGCTCTGATGCTGGACCACTGCTGAAATCAACTAAATGAATCCAAGATGATTATTTATAGTATGCTACAGATGTAAATAAGAGAAAAACGTGTATAATCCTTCAGGATTGAGCTTCGCATGAAATGATGAGCTTATCTGGTGTTTGACTGAGAACGAGCACCAAGAGACTTATTTCTGACAGTCTGCATCCAAAAAAGGTCAAGTATCATATACTGACATAACTGAGAAGCAGAGAAGCAGCCAGCTTATCGTAAGGTAAACAGTCTAAACCGGGTGTCTGCTAAGTATAGCATGTGTGTGTGTGTGTGTGTGTGAGCTGTACTGACGTGGTTCTGATAGAACTGCTGCCACTCAGCGGTGCTGCAGTAGTTCTGGAGATCCTGGGCGAAGGAGGGGCTGCCGTTGGTGGCGGGAAGGTTGGGGAGCAACTTCTGAAGCTTGGCTCGATCAGCATGCTGATCCAGAAGTGCTCGTACGATGGGCACCAGAGGACTCAGCAAAGCCTCAGCGCCCGGGTCCGAGCCACAGTTTGCTGGCCAAAGTGGCGCACCAAGACGACCCAGAAGAAAACACACCTCCTCCCAGGACAGACATAACACAGTTTGCAGCAGGCTATGAAGCTTTAAACATGCCATCTCACACACCTGAGAAAAACAAAACAAAAAGCAGATATTACATATTGCTTTCATGGTTTTGGTGTAATTTGTGTTTGTCTTGTTGTTTGTTCATATTAGACTTTTATTTAGATGTGCATACAATCATATTCTGTATTACAGTATTCACATTCCTATACCTCAGTTTACCAATGGGCCGATAGCTTATTACTTACTGCCCATAATATTTACGTGACATATATAAATACATAATACTACTGTACACCGAAAAATTACTCACTCAGAAACTGTAAGTAAATTTCACAAACAATTCAAATGTTATATTCTCACAAAACATAGATGAATAATATTTAATTCTAACTTTTTTTTTTACAGTGTGCATACATACAATGTCTTTAATGTAAAGAACATTGTACATTGTACAGAAATTATACTCTTGTACTATATTTTACTAAATGTATGTATAAAATAGTATACCAATTGAATAATAGCCTAATATTGACAACATAAAGCACAGTACATCTTTGTCTGTTACACTCTTATCACTTTTTCGTGCATATACCCTTACTTGAATATTGTATATTCTATATTGTATTGCTTTCTTGTTATATGTATAATTGTATTTATTTAAATTGTTACTTTTATATATTTATTTGATTTTTTTAACTTGCATTTTTAACGCTCTGTTTGTATTTAAATGTTAATCTGCTATCCAGCAAGGGTTTGAGAGTAACAGAATTTCAATTCTCTGTATGTCCTGTACATGTGGCAGAATTGACAATAAAGCTGACTTGACTTGAAAAGCATTTTAATGGATAAAGTATTTACTATATACTATACAATACTATACAGTTTATAGTATACATTTTTACTGTGATACATCAGTGTTATTTTAGTATTATACATTATATAAATATACTATCATAGTACTTTTTACTAATCAAATATGCACTTTTGACTATATTATTGTTGTTTTTGTTTCTGCTTAACTGAACTAAAATTTTATTGCTATTTTAATACTACAAAATTATTTCACTTGAGTTAGTTGTGAAAGCGACATTTCTAATTTCCGTTTGATTTCAGGTTTGATTTTAACATTTAAATTCCATTTTGTTTTAGCTATATTTAAATAAACAAAATTTATATTAATAGTTTTAATACAGTACATGCAGATGCAGTACATGCTATACTATAACAATTATAGTATAGTTATAGGGCAGCAACCCAGCAGCAGGACCACTACCTCCACCTTTGTGCAAGGAGGAACAGGAAGAACACTGCCAGAGCCCTGCAAAATGAGCTCCAGCAGGCCACAAATGTGCATGTGTCTGCTCAAACAGTCAGAAACAGACTCCATGAGGGTGGTATGAGGGCCCAACACCGTGCAGGACGTTTGGCATTTGCCAGAGAACACCAAGATTGGCAATATCACCACTGACGCCCTGTGTTCTTCACAGATGAAAGCAGGTTCACACTGAGCACATGTGACCGGTTTGGCAGGGGGTCAGTTATGGTGTGGGTTGGTATTTCTTTGGAGTGCTGCACAGCCCTCCATGGGCTCGCCACATTTCACCACAGACTGTCCAGGAGTTGGCAGAAGCTCTGGGTGGAGATCCCTCAGGAGACCATCCTCCACCTCATCAGGAGCATGCCCAGGTGTTGTAGGGAGGTCATACAGGCACGTG
>JAUCNO010000236.1:13541787-13561830 GCA_032353835.1 Enteromius viviparus | reverse complement strand
GCCAAACTTTTGGGGTACCTACTGTCAGATTTACATGTGCCATAGGCACATCGCTTCACCATTTTGCTTGCCAGAGGTCCGCAGCTTGACGGACCTTGTTTACTTGGTAACCGTTGCTATGATGTGTGATTGGATAATGGCCGTTTTGGGGCGGGGTTTTGCGAAAGGTCAATTATAGCCGCATTTGGTAAAATCAGGTTCTGCATTACTGAACAAACAAGGTACACAAGGAGCTAAAAATCAGTTATTTAGGATGCTAATCTTTGCAAATGCAGTATGTCCTGTAAGCAATACCATCATTTGGAACTAAATTGACATTTTGCAGAGTGGACAAAAAAGGTGTAACATCAGTGAAGGACCCCTACTTTGTGACGAGGTGCAGTTCAAATTGCCTCCGTTATGGCAGTGTTCTCAATTACCATGGGCTGAATGGTTGGATGCCTCCCATGCTGAGCAACAAGTGTGATTCTTGGGTCTGGTATTAAGTGTATGGACTACACTACAGTTGGTTATCAAAGGAAGCTACAGGGAGTCTGATTGCAGAGGTTTGGGATGAATGTATCTAGTGATGTAACCAAGAGCCTGGCTTTGAATTATACATGACTGGAAGACTGAAACCTTCACAAGAGAAGACTACAAACAGTCACACAAACGGTATGTATAGCAAGCCTGTTTAACTGTACTCTGCAACAACATTCTGCACAAAAAATGACTTATTCTGAATTACAGCCAACTGTTCAGAAGGACAAAAAGACTTTACCGAAAGAGAAAACAAACCTGGTTATCTGGATGCTTTCATACGATACATGTTGCAACAGTATTCTTGCGAATGGAGAGTGACTTGAAGCATGCTTAGCCACAAAGTCCAGAGAGTGTGTGAAATATTCATGCAGCACAAAATGAATCTAAAAAAGAGCCCTCATACATTCTGTAAGCAATGAACTGCATGGAGAGACAACACGGCTAAATCGAAATGCTCTGTAGTCATGGTCTCCTATACGTCGACTTCATTTTCCTCAGTTCAGTATTTCTCTCAACAGTCTGCTGCTAAATATTATACTAGCTGAATTTCACGCAGCCGTATGCATCTGTGAACTAACTGCAAAACCAAATGCTGACCATGTGATGAATGAATTATTCAATCCCATAGAACATGACACCTCCCCGGCAGCGGTATCAGCATGCTATAAGTTCCTTTTAAGATATGCACTCCCCAATGCATCTAGATTACTATGACCCCTAGTATGCATCTTGTCATAGGCATCATTAACCGTACAGAGCTGTGAGTGACATGTTGTATTTTCAAGAGCACATCCTGTTCTTAAAAGTCGTGCACAATGTTGTGTTTGTACATGTACTCAGCTTTCATCACTGCCTTTTACTTACACTATGAACACGCACACTCACTCCATACGCAAAAACACACTCTCATGGTCACACACACACACACACGTTCAAACATACAGACACATATCACCGAGCATATTGAATTTCCTATGATGAAGACAAGAGCATCGCCATGACAACGTCACAGTACCTCTCCCTTCCACTCTGCCTGTTTTAAAAGATGAGAGGATGGAAGACAACAAGAGAGAAGCAGAGTTTAAAGGGATGAGGGTGGTCAGCGCATCATTTCACTGATAACTGCTGCCTGGAGGCTTCTGTGAGTTAGGAGGAAAGCTAGATACATTCCAGGTGCATGAAACCTACACAAAATATCTGCTAGTCTCTGAAGAACAGCAAGCCTGAAGCACTCTGAATGTATACACATGCGTAGATTTTCAAGGGATAGTTTATAGCAAAGACACATATTGTGTCATCATTTACTAATGACACTATGACATCTGCTTTTATTGCATGGCATTCAAAATCACTCGCACAGCTTGCACGTTCTCCCTGACTATTTTTGCGTTCCAGAGGAAAGTAAGCCATACAGGTTTGGAACAGCATGGGGGTGAGTAAATGATGACAGGATTATCATTTGTGGATGAACTGTTCTTCGTAACATGAATCTACAGACTACATCCATCTTAAGTTGAATGTAACAGTGTGGGAAAAGATTTCAGTAAACAATCATAAATGTGTGCACACAGGCTGTATTTGAATGCATAATGCTAGCTGGAGGGCAGAAGACAATGAAAGGGGTAGCGTAGGAAAGCTCTCGAGGCAAATTTCGGAGTGATTTTATTATGCCCAAAACTGACATTAAACATTCCAATGCACAGTAAGAGCAGGAATGCGTGGAACAAAAGTAATTTTCATTTTAGAAGAACTACATCTTTGATAACCTCAGTGCTATAAGGAGACTCTTACATAATTACACCAGTAGGTGGCGATGAGTGGTTGTCCTAACAAATGAGTCATTGACTCCAATAATTCAGCTCATTTGTTTACCAATACAGATTCATTCAGAAACATAACTAAATAAATGGTTTCACCTGAGACATAATAGTATGTGATCAGAGTAGTATATTCTCATTTATAGTATTTAAAAAAAACTCTGCTTATCTAAATACTATTAGAATCACTGATTTGCAATAAATATTAATGCCACTAATATGTATTAAATTATTCCCAATAGTCTATTCTATGAATGTTATAGCTTTTCTCTTGTTTGTGCTGCTTCTAGTAGTGTATGTTTATGTTTATGTGACTTTTATCCAATCATATTTCAGTGAGTGGCTGAATTCATGTGTTGCCAGGGTCAAAGAAATCTGCCTCGAAACATTCAAAATCAACAGTGCGGGCACCTGTAGCTTAAAATAAATGTCAATGAAACCAGTCAGATTTTATGTTGGCGACACTTAGGCCATCTAGCAGTCATTTAATTGGATAATTGGACTTGGAGCTTGCAAACCATATCTGTAGCATAACTGCACAAGCTAAAAAACATTCTGGTAGATTTAGAAGCTGTTTTTTTAACCCACAATGGCGGACAGAGAAGAAACTGATATGATTACAAATATACTTACAAAAACGTTTCATAGATGGACTGTTTCTGACGGATCGTCTGTTTCATTCATACTCGTCACCAGAGGGCGCTCTCTTGAAGAAACTCCACAAATGAGACTCTCAGAAGTAATTGAACTTTCCAGGAAATACTTAGCTGTTGTTAGCTGTTAGTAGCTGTTCCTGAAAGAATGCAGTTAGAGATTTTTTATATGATGAAACATCAATACAATAATCACCTCTATATTTTTTATAAGAATCAAGTACATTTGTAATGCAGTGTTAATAAAATTCTACCACCATATCACATACTAACAAATAGTATGATTTCTGTCTCATTCCATTCCTCAAAAGTTATTTTAAACACGAATTTAGGCTATAAACATGTCATTAAATGTTTGGCAACAGGTGTCTAAACAGGTTCACACACACACACACACTATCACACACATGCTGCTGTGGTAAATTTATTCATCACACTGACTAATTTGCCGCATTTGTGATATACATGTACAATGTGGTGTCATGATGGTATTAAAAGGTAGATTAATTAAGGTATTACACCCTATGGGTGTAATCCACAGCCCACAACTGCATTAAACAGTAAAGCAAGTCCCTGGATGACCTGCTGTTTCTGGCAAGATTCTGCAATGTGCATCTAAAGGAAACTTTACAATCCCACGACACCAGGAGACGATTTGTGAATGCCAGTGATCTGACACCGGTAGGTCATATGACAATGAATACATGACACATATAGAATGTCTGCACTTCATTCATATTATATAGAAATTACTATATAGATTACATTTTTAAAGAATACCTATTCAGTGATTTTAGACAGCCACTGCGAAACTTTAGATCATATACTCAAATATTCATTTGTTCAACAACACTGATTCATTCTGCAACGCTACTTACTGATTGTGACTCAAAGATTTCATTTTGATCAATGTCTATATGTCAATATTGATTGTGACTTATTATTAGCTATTGTTTTTTATAAAAACAGTATCAAGGTCTGAATATAATATCTGCACAACTGTGATTAAAATCATTTTTCATCACAACAGCACACCTGCTTGTGTGATATTGTTTAATTATAAAACATAATTTCTATAACTACTAGGCTGTTATAAAAAACAACATGCCGATCTAAATCTGCATAAAAGCAAGATCAAGAGCTCTTTGAATTACTGGGATGTACGTGAAACTGTAGCCTACTACTGAACTGTTCTTTCAAAAAATGTATTTTTCAAAGACACATCATAACAGACTTTGAATTTGAGTATGTGTGTGTGTGTGTGTGAGAGAGAGAGAGAGAAAGACTACAATGGCTGCCCAGAGACTGTGAAATCTTTTGGCTGTGTGTATTCCACCTTCTGTCTCTCTCTGCACACAAACAGCTCACTTAAGCATTGATTACATCTCATTCTGCCTCTTTAAAGCAACTCCTTTACAAGCATAATTAACACTCTCAAAGGGGGACACTGGGATAAAACATCTGCTGTATACACGGCCAGAAAAGTGAATGACCAATTCATCTTCTCCATGCTGTCAGCCTGTCAGTAACATCCCTTAATGCAGCCACTCGATGGACATAATAATCACCATGCCAACTGTGTTTGTTGGGTTTAAGAAAGACCTCAGAGAACCCAGAGAAATTTTTACTTAAATTTCAGCATTGTTGCACATACAATTTTTTCGCAAGCTTTTTTTGTCTTATGCAAGCCCTCGACCTCATCAGTGAAGCTTTAAAATACAGAAATACACTTTTTCTTTTAATACTGTATTTAATACTATCATTAATAGTATTAAAAATAAGCATTTAACTAAAAACAACAGATACTTCAGGTGAAAATCAGTCTCAGCACGAAGAGTCCTTTCCTTTTAATGAGGCCTTTCACAAGGTTTAAGGGCAACTGTTTTTGATATTATATCGGTGTGAAAAGGAGAGAAGTGAGAGTGAGATGAGTAAAAATATCTACACTATAAAAATGTTTTTTCACTATAAAATATAAAACAAATTAGTGCAATGTTTTATAGGGGAATGCTATTTCTGTCTTCATAATTGCATGTTTAATTCAATGTCTTGCTGGTATTTGTTTAATTTGTTACATTTAGTAGCAATTTCTGAGTGAAAATAGTTTCAAAGTAAAGACTTGATTCATTATTCATTCGTGTAGTAATTATATATGCAATGGATGGATGGATGAATGGATAGATAGAGAATGAGAGAGAGAGATTGCATTCTTACATCACACGTGACTCATTTCCTTCCTCACAGACTGCAGTGCAGCTGAAATGGATTACGAAGAATTAAGATACACCAGGAGAAAACCATCTGTGGAAATATGAAAACATTGTAAATCATGTCAGTCTCATTGAATTATGCAGTATAAAGCAAATGTCTTATTACCATAGTGGAGTAGAGGCCAGAAAAAAAATATTGAAGTCAAACAAAATGCAAAAGGAGAGAGAAAGAAAAAATCTTTGATAGAAGTGCCAGGAAGTGTGAGAGAATGAAAGGTGAGACCCCTTATCGGCCTCGACCTTGAGTAATTGTGTGTTTGGGTAAATATGCCGCCTGGGACTAATCAGTGTATAATTGTATTTGCGGGCATATTAGACTGCTGTGTATGTGGAAGGTGCCATGCGTGCAGCCCACTGCTCTGACCATGTCACTGTTTCCATTAGCAACCTGTCACAGAGGGTCCCTCATTGTGTGTTGCTGCTTCCGATGGGCAAGATGTAGAGAGTGTCGGGGTCGCTATGGCTACGACCGTCTGGCGCTGAATCATCAACCTCTCCCCTGCTGGAATGAATTTGCATACAGAACTGCCAACCTTCACTTTTTCCACCGCAATCAGAAATATCCACGAGTGCCGTAATCCCATCATTCGGCACGACTTCGACTGCTCCCAGCATCAAACAACATTCTGCACTATTTTGCCCGGGTGAGTCAATTTGGCCAGGGAAATGATGCAAAGACTGCTCAGTAACACATCTAGAGAGGGAAAGAACATATTTGTAAACATGAAAAGCTGCAATATGACCTCAAAAATGTCACCAGTATGATCTATGTTGAGAAAATGCGTAACATTGACAAATGCAACAGCTGTCTAAGCACTGCAGGAGGGATGCTGGGACCTCACAAGAGCACTTCATTTATGAAAAACTTTAATTAGTCTAATCTTTGCCCTCAGTGAGGGACAGGAGAGGAGAAGGTAGGAGCATTCATCATCATTCAGATTTTTTTTTATGTTTTTAAACTTTATTATGCTCATCAAGGCTGCATTTGTTTTATCAATCAGAATTTTTTTTTGTAATATATTATTGCAGTTTTAAAAAAACAGTTTCCTATTTTAATATATTTCTATTTTTTTATATATTCCTATTTTATATTAAAGTAATGTATTACTTTGAAGGAAAGCTGAATTTTCAGCATGATTACTCAAGTCTTCAATTTCACACTAATCTTCAGAAATTATTTTAATACGCTAATTTATAATCAGTAGGGATGTAAGGGTATTAAAACTTCACGGTACGGTAATACCTTGGTATTAATGGCACGGTATGGTATTTATTGAATCATTTACAGTAAAAACAAAACTAATGAAGAGACTTAAAAAAAGTGCCAGAAGCGTTTATTAAACAGTTTACATGAAGTCATGTGACCACGGTATTATCGAAAAAAATTGTTATTGCGGTACGATGGTATTTACAATACGGTTACATCCCTAATAATCAGTGTAGGAAACAGTTGTGCTGATTAACATGTTTTGGGGACCTGTGATCATTTTTTTGTGATTGTTTGAAAAATAAAATGTAAATAAAGAACAGTGTTTATTCAAAAGAGAAATTCTGTGTTACAATTTTTATGCAAAAGTTTGGGGTCAGTAGGCTATGGTTTTTGTTTGTTTATTTAAATAAATAAATAATTTTGTTAAATAGTGATAGTAAAGACATATAATGCCAGAAAATATATTTTGAATTAATGCTGTTCCTCATAATCACCGTTCCAAAAAAGCAGCACATCAGTTTTAACGCCGATAATAAATCAAAGTAATGGGTAATGAAAATTCAGTGCTGTGTCACATGAATAAATTATATTTAAAAGCATATATTTTTTATTCTGTATTTATCATCAAATAAACACAGCCTTGATGAACATAACAAATATAATACTATATATATATATACACTGTATATATATATATATATACTTTACAGTTATACAGTTACTTCACAGTTAGTAACCGTTACTTTACAGTTATACGGTTACTTTACAGTTATACAGTAACTTTGGAATCCTAATTCGAGTGTCAGCTTGAGCTCCTTTTCAGATTTTCCCCCCCCCCCCTCTTCCATCTCACTGCTTCCTATCTCGTCTCTCACAGAATCCTGTCAAAGGCAAAATACAACAAAAAATGCAACCCCATAAATTAATTTAGTTGGAAAATGGCATACAAGGCAAAAACTGATTGGTTTGCAGTTTTCACTATGTCACTGGCAAATATGAAATCCAATGAATAAGCCTGTTTCTCATCTAACTCACTGCATAATGATTTATCATTAAAATGTTACTAGGGCACAGAAGAACTTTACTGGGGCAAAAAGAGTCTAGCCCCATACTGAACTTCAGTTTCTGTCCTGACTAAGGAGAGAAGATCTGTGTGAAATTCATAGATTGCACATACAAGACCTACCTGTTATGAGTCAACACACAAACCATCCGGCTGTCTCTATAATTTAATCAATCACCAATCTTGGTCCTCAGATTCGAGGGTTGTTGTTGGCGGTAAATGTGTGATTTTGAAAGTGGAATATCTGTTGAGTATTCTAATGTTGAATCCTATTACCAAGGTTAATACCATTTATCAAGTTATGTGCCACACAAAAACACACGCACCTGGAGGGAAGCCAAGTGTGAAGTGTGTGACTAGGCCATGTACTGATACTGGGCAAAGGTTCAATTATCCACTTGAAGCAAGGACTCAATTGGGCTCTTGAAAAGGGAAACAATCCAAGCCTCAAATCTTTGTGTCTCTCCTTCTTTCCCGAGGGCAATCCATTGCCAAGGATTAAAACCCCTGCTTGTCTCTTCCCACTGGTCTGGACATCTGAGCGGTTTCAAGGATGCGACTGAATGTTAAGCTACCAAGATTAAGTCTCTCACAGCACTTGTCGGAGCAGGTTTGTAGGGACTATTTTGCCATCTTGCCAAAGCAGCTAGTATACGCTAGAGGTTGGGTCAGGAGTGGAGTCGCTACAATCCAGTTTAACCCCTAGGCTAATTTCACTTCATTAGCTCTGTAAGTACCTTCAGTGGCAGATCTCGAGCAGAGTCCAAGGTCTAAGCGCATATGTACTCCAAGGCAATCGAGGACAGCTGGATGTTTCTTTTTCAACAATTACTCGACTGGAGTCACTAATTAAAAGTAAACATGCAATTGCATTAGCTAAACTTAATCGGCACATCTAATTAGCAACTCGCTCCTGAACGAGGCACCGGGCATGTGGACGCTACTAGGCACGACGCCAAAGCAATATAGCTGAAGAAATGTCATAGCTTTGTGGCCATTCTTTACCCTGGACTTTTCTGAAAATGTAATGGCAGTGTTTTGCTCATCATTGCTCAACAATTACTTAATGTGCAATTAGACAGAAATGTCACAGGTCTCTGGTGGCTTTCTGCCATTATGTGTCTAATGCATGCTTTGATTAGATGCTTCCAGGCATGATTTTCTACAATCCTCAACAGGTCTTTAACAGAAGGTCAAGTCACAGCCAGCATCCATGGGCCGAACAATGGCTCTTTGCGAGAGTGAGAGACTGAAGCAGCCTTAATGTTTATGTGCCCTCAGAAAGCACGAGGCAAGGTAATCTTCGTACAGCGCTGTAGTGCTCGATTTGCATGTTTCCTGGATTTGAAGAGCATTTGAGGCCTTATTCAACCTAATTTTGGGGCCTCTTTGCTGCTTTACATTTCAGACGTGGATAATTATCTGCTCAGAGATTTTTCCTTCTGCAATTTATTAAAAAGCCAATTTGACCCAGAACACAGGCACTCTGCGTGAAATCTGGATCGGAAGTTAGAAATAGCTTTTATATTAGTCTGTCAGTTTCCATACCGGCAAAATCTCTGCAACCAAGGCCCGCCTAATTCTGAGGTAAATATTGTCTCACATAACAGTAATGAAAGCAAACATGCAAAAAAAGGAACGGTTCTCACAAACAAACACGCATAAAGTGTTTGCCAGTGCGTATCTGTTAGAAGCCGAGTGCTTTTACCTCATCAAGTGAGAAGAAGTGGCTGCTCTCTGCCTGATAAGAATTTAATTAATTCAATTTGTGAGGCCACTCTGAGTCAGCGCAAATCTCCAAATAACTTCTGAATGACAAAAAAACGCACAAATGGTGATTGAACACCTCTAATTTGTGTTTGTTTATGAAAGCTTTTAATGCAAGAGAGGGAACGCAATATCTGGGGTTTGACTCAGAGTTGGAAGCTCACAGTGATAAGAAACGTTACAGTATAATGGCATGCAATTCTATTTAAATCTCAACTGCAAGTGTTATGGAAGCAATGTTTAAAAAGCTCAGTTTAATTTTCCTGAATAAAATGGAACTCAAAAATAAATGATTTCTACTAAAAATGTTTTTGCAGGCACCATGTGCTATCTGGTGGACAAAGAATTAAAAAATCTTTGAAATTAAATAGTCTTTTGTGATGTAAGAATACTAAAAACTGATTGCTACATGATTGATACTAATAGAATTGGCCCCTAGGTTAAGGTTTGCTTAAATTTTAATAATGGATTATACAAATACATCGATAGTGGTTATATTATAATGGTTTTCTGACGGCAGTTTTACAAGACATAAAAATGCATGATTAATTGTATTGCCATACTGTGTTTGAAAAGTAAAAAAAAATAGGTTTCTTATCTAGAGGCAACAATGTGCAGTTGAGTTAAAAAAAAAAAAAAATGCAATTTGTAAAGGCACTATTTGTAAAGTACTTGAGATAATTAAGCCACATCACAGGCGTGTTCTGTAGCACTAAATATCACTGCGACTGTAGACACACGGAAAGAGAAATACATGGTTGTGCATCTTAAACACCTGGCTTGTTTTTGAAGAGGTGTTTTGATTTAAACGGACAGGTGCAGAGCCTCAGGATAGTGATGTACAGGAGCTCACACAGTTCGAATCTGAGACTGCACTCTATTGAGTATGAGAGAGACAGAGAGAGAGAGAGAAAGAGAGAGTTTACTGGAGTGTGAAATCGGTCTCTGACTGTTTTAGCAGTTAATTAGTGTAAGAACACAAACATACTCAGATTCACACCAATCCACACACCTCAAATACAGCAATTATTGCACAAATATTCAACCCAAAACTGAACAGAAATACACAACAAGACACAAACTCAGTCTGCCTTATTCACACTTTATGCAGTAATTACTTCAGTACTTACTTGATAAGTCTTAAAAAATGCTTCTGTTCTTGTTCTCTCTTTTTTTCTCAACTTGTTTAATAGTGCCAGTATCATATTTTCACAAATACAAAATATAAAATGTTCTCTTCTGAACAGTGATAAACAGTGTTATGCTGCATTTCTTGCCATTCACCAATGCTTTATGTCCTTGGTCACACTGCTTCACATTGCATATGCAACCATAGACTCAATACAATACACATATAATACAATACAAGTTTAAGCATGATAGAAGATCGGTATTGCATATGCAGAGTGTCATGTTCAGTCATTTTTGTGGCATGGTTCACAGTCTTAGATGAGCAGACCTCAGCAAGGGATAGAAGCTTGCAGCCAATTACTTTTTCAGCACACTTGGTAATGTGCTGTAGCTGTTTCATTAGCACAGCCACATCAGACGATGACAGAAGACGTGATTACACTTTCGCTTTCGATTAAACTTTTGATTAATCACCTGTGTTTGTATTATTATGTGGATAAAAGCATCGAGTCATAAATATGAATGCAAAATGTACATGTGTTCAGTTGTGATGTTATGAACAAGTGAATCTCATTCCTTCCAGTCTACCACCTATTACAATTTTCCATGCTACACCCACGAATCCCTGGGAGTGACGCCAGCAAGTGGTTCAACAGAAAGTGCTGTAACTAAACGAGCTTACCCCAGGGTCACTTACTCACACATTCAGAGACCCCCATCACACTCTTTCATGTCTCTGCCTCTCTCTCGCACAGCTACTTTAATTACCCCTCCGCTCTCATGTCTCATTTCTAAACTTTGCTTACAGACAGAAATCCAAACTCTAGTAACAATCACTCTAAATTCATTTGGGTTACAGAATTTGCAAATCTGTCCATCTGTATGTATATACAGTAGGCATAATAAGAAACATTTATAAATCATTTTGTTTAAAAGTTTGGCTCTTAAAACATTGATTTTCCTTCTGGATAATCTGTAAACATTCAGACCTTTGGTAATAGTTGCACATGAGTCCCTCGGTTGTCCTCAATGTGAAAAGATGGATCTCAAAATCATAAAGTCACTGTTGGTAATGGTTCAAATATGCAAAAGATGCTGGAAAACCAAAGCATTTGTAGGACCTGAAGGATTTTTTTGAAGAACAACAGACAGTTTAATTGTTTAGGACAAAGAGACTCATAAACAAAAACAAAACAGTCATGGATCATGAGTTATTTTTATCCTGCCTCTCTCAAACATGTAATTTTCTACAAAGACCTTCCTTCCGACAAGCACAGTCTGCTCTGTTGGCCAGCTAACACAGTGCATTGTGGTTGGATTAGTCTCAGACGTCACGCCCATGGAGTGTTGGCTGAACGTCTGATGCATATGGTACACTTTTCTGGAAACAATTTAGCAGTCTCGAAGTCGTCATCGTTCTACCTCGTTGATTTTCTCTGCTGACTAGCTTGTTGCATGCCGGTCTGTTGTTGTGGGGACATTTCCACGCTCCGAAATGTGACGCTGAACGAAACGAACTGGTTGTTTGACATGTCGGTCAAACGGCACTATGGGCGGGCCGTGCCAAAGAAAGCGGCTATGAATTCCAGACCTTTAGCTTTCAGTCTGAAGGTCTGGCTACGCGAGACTAGGGTTGGATTACCACCACAAGCATGCATCGGAAATGTAACAACCCTTACTATAATAGTGAGTTCAGTTTTCAAAATAAATGTAAAGACAGTTAATAATGTCATTAGTTTTACCATCAGTTCAAGACCAAAAGGGGAACAGAGACGGGTGATAGAAACAGCACTTTTATGTATTTGCAGTAGGCCTACACAAGTCGCAATTGACTTCACATACTTAAACAACACATACTTGCAGTCTCTGATTCAAAAGCGCCAGATTGTCAAAGTCGACCTTGAATATGAAATATTGACTGAAATGTGGCCCACTAACCAGCTCTCCCTTACAAGATGCAAAGATCTGCATCAAAATCCAGCACTAAATCTGCCCGATCTGGATCAGCCTTCTCTTTTAGATAGAATAAATGCTTTTGTGGGAGACTTTGAGCGTTGTTACTCTGCAGATCTTATACATGCACTAACAGCTACACAACACACTGAAGAAAAGTGAAAATAGAAATCATATGACCACTTTAAAAATACAGGGTGAATAAAGGATAAAAGCAATTCAAGATAAAGTGTCTTTGTACTAATAATTTGTGACTGGTGCTTGGTGAGTGTTAAATCTTTGTGATTTCTATCTCTCACATGTTTCTTGAGTTTATAACTTGAACCATTAAAGTACATATCCTGAAGCTTGTGCGACAGCAGACATTTCTGTACATTCTGACAAGTGGATTTAGATTCCTCAATGTTACTTGCAGTCACTGGGTCATCAGGGAGATGGTCGAGCTGCAATAACGAGGTAAGAAGATGACACCTGCTCTGGCAGCCATAGACACCTCGTGTACACACACACACATATACATGCAAACCTTAATGCATACACACATGCTCACACATACTACAACTCCAACTGGTCACTCTAATGGCAGCACTGGGAATCACTTCACATCTCTCAAACCAGTACTTGCAGTAAAAAAAAAATAAAAAGTGTAGCCATGGCAACTGATCAGAGATTCAGCTATGGCTGTAAGTACCTGGACAGCTAGAAGAGTACTATGAGGGAAAAAGTGTCTCATATGTAGTAATACACATGCAGTGTTAGGGTGAGAACAGGTCATGGCTTACTGTCAAAACAGGCACTCTTTGGTCACTGGTGCAAATATATTCTATACATCCCCATATATGTCTTATACTGTCTTCTACAACTGAAAACACATTTTAGCCCAGCTTTACACTATGTAGCGCTAGAGAAACAGACCGACTGACCAACAGAAAGATAGATAGATATTATATGGACAGGTAAAAGCAAAGTTGAGATGTTTGGGGAGAAAAAACACAATGTGTGGAGGTAAAAAAACAGCACACTAACAGCTAAACCTCTAAAAGTATGTTGGAGGCATCACAGGTGGGGGTTGTGCTTACAGCCTAACACAGCGTGCAGGACATTTGGCATTTGCCAGAGAACATGTAGATTGGAAAATTTGCCACTGGCGCCCTGTGCTCTTCACAGATGAAAGCAGGTTCACACTGAGCACATGTGACAGAGTCTGGAGATGCTGTGAAGAACATTCTGCTGCCTGCAACATCCTCCAGCATGACCGAATTGGCAGTGGGTCAGTAATGGTGTGGGGTGACGTTCCGTTGGAGGGCTGCACAGCTCTCCATGGGCTCATCAGAGGTAGCCTGACTGCCATTAAGTACCGAGATGAGATCCTCAGACCCCTTGTGAGATCATATTATGCTCCGATTGGCCCTGGGTTCCTCTTAATGCAAGACAATGCTAGACCTTATGTGGCTGGAGTGTGTCAGCAGTTCCTGTAAGATGAAGGCATTGATGCTATGGACTGGTCCCCCGTTCCCCCGACCTAAATCCAATTGAGCACATCTGAAACATCATGTCCCGCTCCATCCACCAACGCTACGTTGCACCACAGACTGTCCAGGAGTTGGTGGATACTTTAGTCCAGGTCTGGGAGGAGATCCCTCAGGAGACCATCCTCCACCTCATCAGGAGCATGCCCAGGTGTTGTAGGGAGGTCATACAGGCACGTGGAGGCCACACACTAATGAGCCTCATTTTGAATTGTTATAAGGACATGACATAAAAGTTGGATCGGCCTGTAGTGTGTTTTTCTACTTCAATTTTGAGTGTGACCCCAAGTCCTGATCTCCATGGGTTAATAAATTTGATTTCCATTGATCATTTTTGTGTGATTTTGTTGTCCGTACATTCAACTATGTAAAGAACAAAGTATTTAATAAGAATATTTCATTCGTGCATATCTAGGATGTGTTATTTTAGTTTTCCCTTTATTTTTTTGAGCAGTGTATTATTTGAACTTTTTTGTATAGTGCACAGGATGCAGTAAGCTATTATTTCTTTGATACAGTGTTTAAAATCATGTTTCTAAAAGGCTTATTGGTCCTACACACCTGTGTCGTCTCTCCTTGTTAGTCTTGTTTATCTGCTCTTGTCTGCCTCTTGTCTTTGTCTAGGGCTATTTCTGAAACACAGCTTTCACTCTGAGTGGCACTTGTTTGTCCACGCTTGTTATAGACTTCCTTTGAGCACAGCAGCTCGTTTTTTTTACAAGCTCAATTTCATTTATTGGTTTAAGGAAGCATTTAGGTTTATTATTTGACCCAATGCAGAATTTACATGAATATTAAAGCCATGTCAAGCTTTGAGGTCAAAATTAACACTTGCCAAAAACCCAATTTACGTATGCATCAGCTAAACAATTAATTTTACAATTAACATGCATAGTAACCTTCAGTGTCCATTAAGACATACTTATGTCAGAAAACTATAAGTAATTTAAGAGTCTTGTTTTAAAACTAAAATTGAACTTTGCAGCAGAACATAATAGCAAGCTAAGTGCATTATAGACAGACAACTTTCCTATAGGAAACACACATTGTAAAGGGTCTTGAGGCAAGTTTTTTCTCACAGTAAGGCAGTTTTCAGTCAGTTGATATGATCTAATTTGAGTGTGGGATGGGTTTAAGTGAGTCTGGAGGAAAACGATAAAAAACCCACTTATACCCAAATATGGGCATCTGCTCTCCAATGGAATGAACTGAAGCTGTCAACAAAAAAAACTGTTTATAGCTCAAATGCATATCTAATAATCCTGAGCATAACGGTGTCTATTTTTAACACTCCACCTGTACAAGGGAGTACACCTAGTGTCCTATTTTAACACCATGAGTGATTCTTAGTTTTGTTTGAAACTGTCATAATAATTGATGAGTACATCTATAAATGTCAAAGAGCAAGAATTTTAAAACACTACTCTGGAATTCCTAATAAGACAGGTTTATATGTGAGTACCTGTGGGTTCTGCTGCTGCTGAATGTATCCAGTGATGATACGCAAGCCGATCAGAGACATCTCTTTGAGCTCGGCGGACCCCACTGACCCAGGGCTTGTGTGCCATGCCTGCAGCCTGTCCAGTAGATTCACCACCCCCTCAAAAATCTGCCACAAATATAGACACACTCGTATATTCATTCACAAATAAACAATGTGTTCAATAAAACATCAGAATAAGGTTTCCCTAAATAAGAATTTGTACACCTTTTATAACCGATATTACATTCATGTATAAACAGTACATTTCAGTTTATATCTTATCTTTATAATTATGAATTTGTATGTTATATACTACTTTACAACGTGGTCATTTTTAATTGCACCTAAAATAAAAGTTGTTGTTTATTTAATATTTGTATGTGTTCTGTGTATATTTATTTTGTATATATTAATACAAACACGTGCATGTTTACATTTAAGAAAAATATGTTATGTTTATATATTTATTATCATATGTTTATATAATTACATATATATATTTATGTTTATATATACGAATATGAATGTACAAACATGTAAATATTTTGAAAATATGTACGCATGTATCATAAAAAACCCCCCCATGGTTTCTGAACAAAACAAAAAACAAACAATTCATCCACTTATTTAAATAATAATGCGAAAACAAAAAAGATTTCACAACATTACTATATTACTGATATTTTTATTAAATAAAATATTTAATATAAAAAATATTTTATTAAAAAACATACAATTAAAAAAAATATTAACAATCTAACCAACCCCAAAGGTTTGAACAGTTCATTAGTAATTTTTTGCTTAGTTGTGCCTAAACAACAACCGAACCAAACCTCATCCATACGTGTTTGAATTGTATGACTAAATTCATATTTTGTTTTGATCAGAGGTCAAGAGTCAAATCAGATTTCAGGTCGGGAGCATTTACTCATTTCATAATTTGGGGTGTCATATGTAATTGCATCACACAAAGTGTGCAATATTTTCTAGGTCTAATTTCTAATGTAAAAAATCGAATTAGATTTGCATGCGCAGCCTAACAACCTAAATGTGGATTTCTTTCAACTTCCTGTTTCAAACCCTACTGGCTTTGAAATAAGAGCGGGTGAGTAATAATAAAACACATCCATCCGTTCCCCACCTTCTCACTCCATAGTGTTTGATTGTCAGTGCCCTCGGCGAACAGGAAGTCCTGGAGCAGTCTGAGGAGGCGGAGCAAAGAAGGCACATGGGGCAGAGACACGCCCTGAGAGTCCCTCAAATCTGACAGAGACGACTCCAGCATCATCTCCAATAGACTACAACATACACATAATGCATCTGTAACACTCCCGCCAGCTTAGAATATTTCTTCGCAGCAGCAAAAGAATGCAACATCTTGAACAAGTCACCAGACAGACACACCCTCAGGCCTAAAGAAAAACTAGTTCTATGGTGATGCAATGCTGGCCACACCAAAGAAATGCAACGGCCCAGTAGCGCAAAGAACATCTGCCCTCCAGAGATCCACACCCTGCCCTCATCTGAACTGACTTAAAACTTAAAATAAGCTTTTAAGGGCACAAAACAGTAAGATTTTAGAAAGCCCATTTTCTTCTATTCCACTGAAACTTTAACATCACTTGCAATTCTACATATTTCAGGAGGGTTAAGGTACATCCAATTATAAAAATTCTAAAAAAATATGTCAGCCTTCATTTCATCTCTCTGGGACAAAGAAATTGTTAATGCAGTGCCTTCTTCCTCCATTTTTTATGAGCTGTCATTATATCTGAATTGGTAAGTTTCAAGCATTAAAGTTTTAAAGCTTCTGACCTGCGTTTGATGTCATCAGGTAGCCGCACCAGCTGACAGGACGAGCCTAGCTTGGTGAGGACAGAGAACACCTGACCCCTTTCTCTCCAGATCACATCCTCAGACCCCTCAGTGCCTCTCCACAGCACAGAGAATACAATGTTCGTCAGCAAATTACACAACTCCTCCTCGGGAGCCTAATGGGGGAGATAGAGGCAAGTTTAGCAAAGATAATAACAAGAGTTATTTTTAACAAGCAGTGGTTCCCATCCTCTTTGACTCTATTGCTCACAACAGTTTTTGAGAGCCCCTCACCAGCTGTTTGCAATTTACTAGATAAGGTTTTTTGTATTTTTTAATAAATAAATAATAATTTACAATTCCTTCCCATTAACATATTTTAGGGTTTAGCATAAGTAAAGCTTATTTATTATTACTATTATTATTATTTAGTTTTGGTTAATTAACCGGTAGTAATGTGTCAACCGCTAGAGACTCTATCTTCTTTATCACTGTCACATGACATTGCTTATGTCACAGCATTGACTTTGCAAGTATACAAGTTTATAAGTATACTCGTAAACGCTATAATTAACACCTGTATTGGATCTGAGCAGCTCTTAAAGTGACAGCAGTCTAATATTCCTACTCTCTGCCGTTCATGTTAATCAAACAACAAAAATCTCTTTTGTTTTTTATTATTATTAGTAAGGGTAGTATTAGTGTATTATGAAATTAACACTAGTGACAAGAAAGAAAATTTCTATTGTATCCAAAATTTTGATATCACACATTTTGATTTTATTTAAAGCAAAAATAACTACAATTTGGGGTGTGCGATACTGATATTATATCTCAATATTTTCTGTTTCTGTTGCTCAGAGATGCAAAATAATGCTGTTGTTGTGTTTGGAATTATGTTTTATTGTTGAAATGGCACAAAAACAGAAAATATTCTGTCTAAAATGTTGATTAAATTCATTTTTGAAGAAAAACGATTACTATGAAGATAACTATAATAATAGTAAACGATAATAAGTATATTTGCATCCACACCAGGAAATGATATCGTCTGTTTATTATAAGCTCAAGCGTCTCTGTCACTTTAAATTCTCATGCTCACTTGATAGCAGGATTGTTTCTGATTGTTTATCAATGTTTCTATAGTTCATCAGCTGAAAAAAATCGTTCTGAAAATGATTCCCAACGATATCGTTTCTCTGGCCTTTATCTTTATAGTTGTGGTGTTTTTAAAGGTGTTTTAAAGTACAAATACTTCATAATGATTGAATAATTGCAATATATATCATTACTGTAGAATAAAAGAGCCAATAAGATTTTGGTTATATCGTCCACCCCCAGTTGAGCATGTACCTGTGGGTTGGATGTGTTGGAGATGGTGTCTGTAGGTGGTTCAGTGCTGTAGCTTGTGTCGTCCAGAACATTAGACAGACTGGAGCTCTTGCGAGGCCTCATGCCTAGGAAGCTCTTACTGTGCTCCAGAGGAGAGGGGGTCTCTGGCTGGCTACCCACAGGTGTCTGGGGTCCTTTCTGAAGGCTTAGTTCCAGCTCAAAGGGTGAGCTGAAGGGAGAGAGTGGCTGATAGACGCTTTCCTCTTCCTCCAGGAGACGGGACGATGAAGGCATGTCCACTGTGTTGGACAAGGTGGACGAATGACTGCTTTGTTCTCCAGAGTCAAATGGCTTAAAGTGCAAAGATTCGCTTTTGAGTTGTCCGGTTGACGGGGGAGACTGGGAGAGGTCAGAGTAGCCCTCAGACGCATCCTGAGCTTCTTCCTCCTCAAACTCCTCTTCGTGGCGGGGAGTGAGGGAAATGTAGACATTCTGCCGAGTGTCCTCCATTACGCTGTCCTCGCGACGGAAGATGGGTCTGGAAAGAATGGGGTCCAGCGAGTTGGGGGGGCTGGACAAAGAATTGGATTGGCTGCGAGCGCGAGACTCGTATGATTCTTTGACGTAAAGCTTGGTGAGAACATCCTGCCAGCCTGACTGACGAGCTAGCTGCTTCACATTCTCTTCATTGGAGTAGATCAAGTGAAAGAGCTACAGGGGTGAAAGAGGGAGAGAGAAATGTTCATTTACTAATTGAATAATTACTTAGCCAAGAACATACTACTAATGAGTTTGTTTTGCTTGAAAGTGGTTTAAATACTCTGTCGTTGTGTGGCATTATGCAAGTGAATCTCAGATGGACTGTGTTCTGAGGTAAAGCAAGTGAAACTTCGGAATGTGAACCCAACATAATTTAAACCAGAGTGATTTAGAGACTGAATCATTAAGATACAGTGATTCATTAGTGAAGGATTTATCCTGTAAGTGAATTATTTGTTTAGTGAGTAATTAATGTATATGCTAGATTAGTGTTTCTGCTAAACTGACACATCCATTTTCAATGTCACAATCAGATAACTTGTGTCTAGATACCTAGAAGTATGATTCATGTTGGCTACTTGTAATTGTGATACTTTGACTCTACTTAAAGGGCACAGTTAAGGCTATGCTAAGGCAGGATGTTATACTGTTAGCAAGTTTGCTAAAAACTAAAAACACAATATTATCTCTTTTGTATACATTTGTAATGCATGATCAAAAACTTAAAATCTTAGCTTTGCAAGTGTTATTCTAACCAGTTAGCACCACCCTCCTAAAAAACAGCATATGCTGGTTAGGTATGTTTTGAATCTGATGCTGGTCTTTTGATGGTTTATGCTAGCTTAAACTAGCATCCCAGCTTCAAAACATACCTAACCAGCATAGTGTTAATTTCGTCACCTATTTTTAATTTAGTCTTAGTCTTAGTCTTGTGCCAAATGTCCTTGTTAGTTTTAGT
>JAUCNO010000236.1:13530837-13541742 GCA_032353835.1 Enteromius viviparus | reverse complement strand
CGTCTCGTCTTAGTCATGAAAAAAAAGGTCGTTGACGAACATATTTCGTCTCGTCTCGTCTGACGAAATTAACACTATAACCAGCATATGCAGGTTTTGCTAGCTTAATGCTAGCTCTTAGCAATTTGGGAACCAATCTGGGAAAAAAATCTAACTGAAAAGCTACACCACCCCATTAAGTAAGCTTATCATTAATACTAGTTAAAACTGGTTGGCTAGTCTTAGTTGGTTTATGATGGATGTATCTGGTTTAACCAGATCAAGCTTGTCTTTCAGTCTTGACAAGCCGGTATTTATCTGGGTTCAGCCTTACCAGATAAAGATGTAGTCAATACCTCTAAAACAAGTCTGCTAAATCAGCTATGACCAGGCTGAAAGACCAGCCAACCATCTTAAACTGGTTTTAACTGTTTTTCATCAGTCACTCACCTTACGACAGATATATAGTCGGACGCTGAGGTCGGCGCGATGGGACAGGTAAGCCACTGCCAACAAGTCTCTAAAATTAGGATTGGGATCTGCACCAAATAAACAACAAAACAGACATCAGCACCTGAAGTGTAAAGCTGAAAACTGCCATCTACCTTTTCTTTACCGTTTACCTGTGGCGAGCACCTGCTCATACAGACAGCGTACAGTTGCCATTGTGATGGGGATGTCTCCGAAGGAGCAGACCAGCCCAAGGTAGCCAGAGTCCTTGAGTTTGATGCGCATTTTACTGCGTTCAGGTATACGTTCACTCTTTAGGACTTTATACAAGACCTGCAGCAGGACACATGTTCATATCACTCACATACTGATCTAATTGTTTTAAAAGCTCATCTTAATACATGCCTTACTATAATGTCAACATTTAAAGTACAAGCTTATTCTCTCACCCTGAAAACTCTCTCACGAGCCTCGTCTCCATAGTTGGTTTTAAGCAGCAGACAGTAGAGCTGCTCCACCCCTCGGTCAAGAAGAACCGTCACAGCCTGCTCACGTGGAGATGGGGAACTCCTCAATATGGTGTGTAACACATCCAGAATACTGATCACCTACAGAGACAGAGAATAATCAGTTAGCAATTACAAGAATATCAGCATAATAAGAAATAATACATGGACTGAAAATACCTTCAAAGAAAAGGTAATGTTATACAGTTAAATGCAGATTTGGGGAGAACAGTAATTAGTTTTTAATTACTCGTTTCTGAAAAAATAACGCAGTTATTATAGTTAAATGAAGTTTTATTATTAGTTACATAACGCAAATACAGCTACACAGCCATTACTGAAAAATAAAATGCTAGTAATTTTATAATAAATTATAGTTACGCCATTACCATTACTAACAAAAAATGTGGCGTTACAATAATTTATTATAAAATTACTATCATTTTATTTTTCAGCACATCTCAATGGATGCGCTGTGTCGCTGAATTTGACATAACTTACCATAAACTTTATTTGACGCAATACTCTTTACAATATTCTTTGTTGTATTTTCTTGTCAAAATAACGGATTTCATTTGGAATTCATCAGCTTTTAAAGGTGCTCTATGCGATGTTGCAGGATTTTAGATCGATTTTATCTCAAACCGTATGCATCACCCCTTGATCGTTTTGCTGTCTGCCCTCTGAATGCATTAAAACAAGTTCACCAAATTAGCCAGGCTTTTGGCAGATAGTCTGACCAAATTAACTGGCAATAAGCCAGACTAACTGAAATAAACCTGGCTTATTTGGTAAACTTGTTTTATGGAACAGGCCCCCGGTCTCGAAAGACAACACAGAGGCTGCAATCAAAACAAACACTATGGGCAGAGGATGTGGACCAAAGCAATAACAAACTACGGCCAACCAATCGCCAAGAAGAGGTGGGGGTTAATGCGCGTGCACACGGAGTTGATTGTACAGCGTGAATTTGAGAGTGGGCCAGCTAAATACTGTATATTATTTTTGGAAAATGGCTGAGACCCGACCGAAGAAAAGACGCTCGGAGGACTATAAAGCGAGAAGAAGAGAAATCGAGAAGAAACGAAACAGGACCCAGATTTATATTGAGGATACATTTGAACGGTGGAGAGAACTCCGGCGTCAAAAGGACTTTCAAACAGATGCACAGGTGGCAAGTTTTTTATTGGACAGATAGGTAAAGTCACGATTACTTGTTGTAAGAGCATTCACACTTATTATTAATTATCTCCTCGTATCAATGTGCTTTGCGCGTTCACGGCAGTTACAGAAACACTGGGGTGAGCTTGCTTTGTTTTGTATTTACGTGAAACGTCAGTAGAAGTGACGTCAAAGTGGGCGGGACTAATGCGCTAATCACAATCTTATTGGCTGGCGCTCACCTATAATGTTTTGATTTTAGCAAATCAATTCGAGCGAACGCATACTACGTGATTAATATTCATGAACCCTGCAGCTCATTCATTTTTATATTTGTGAGAAGTAACTAGTAACTATAACTAATTACTTTTTTTAAGTAACGTGCCCAACACTGCACACAAATATTTAATAGGATCAGGAAATAAGTTCAGTTGATACACCTGGTATTAGAATGAACTTTGGTCACAATGAAGACACATTCATCATTTACATCTGCTGTTTTAATCTCTCTTTCATCCACTTTCCTGATTTTTTTGTGAGAGAAGAAGTGCATTTAGCCTACGCCTGTCTCATCACTGATGGCTATCTGCATTTTCTGTCTCAAAAGGAACACACTAGGTTTTGGAACAGAGCAGGTTTGTGTTTGTGTGAGTCACCTGTTGCTCGTCCTGCACTATAGCAGCGTAGGCTAGTACACTGTGTAGCTCCTCAGCAGTGGGAGATTTCAGAAGGTCCTTCAGCAGAGCAAAAAGAGAGATCTGCACTGTCTGCCTCTCATCAGACAGAGGACTGCCATCCTTCTCCACACTGTAGAAACAAAAACAACACTAAATATTACATTTTCATAGATCTCCAAGCAAAATCATAATAGTACTTCTCAGTTCTGAATGTACCTGTAGTGTGTCCGAATCGAATCCAGGATGTACTGAACACCATACCTCTTACGAGTCTTCAGCTTGCCTTCATTAATAACGGTGGTTAGGTACTGCACGTGACCTACAAACCAACACAAATACAGGCATAAAGGGTTTAGAATTAAATTATCAGGTATAAATCGAATTGTCCTTAAAAGGGTAAACTATTCCTGTAGGACTTGATTATTTTAACAACATCAACAAAAAATGCTAATTCTACTGTGATGTGTTTTGCTTACCCAGGCAGACTGCAAAGTGGCTGTGGCTCCAGATCCTGAAGTCAAAGAGCAGATACTGGTACAGCTGTGACAGGAGGGCATTGTTGCCTTCGTTGGACACCTGCTTGAGCAGAAACTGACAGGCCATCAGCACACTCATGTCCATCATACTGCTAGGAACCTAAGGAAGACAAAGAGTGTGAGACAGGAGATGAAGTGTTTTGCCATCAATCAACTGAAATATTAAATACATATGATAAACATGCATATTATACGCATATATACATTTGTACTGTATTGTGTATGTTTAAATGAAAAAGACAAACATTTTTGTTTGTACAGTATCCTGATTCAAAATTGTTCTAATAGGCAAACTCCCTTTTAATTTAGATTTTTTCATGAATATACATTTTATTAATATACAAATATATATAAAGTACATATATAATGTTGTTTATACCATAATTTTCTTAAATATAGTTTTTTATATTCAGCAAGGATGAATTAATAATACTGAAAATTCTTTACTATCATAGGAATAAAAAAACCTTTTAAATATTTAAAAATAATAAAGTGACTTTACATTTCAAAATACCTTACAATATAACAGTTGCTGTTGCTTATTTATTACATAAATGCACCATAAGATAAAAATCAAACAGATCCCAAATATTCTTATAAAAAAAGGTAACAATTTATTCCATGGTTACACCTATTAGATGCTTATTTAGCATGTATATCACTTGAATATTAGTCATTTATTAGTGCTAATTAAGCACATATTAATGCCTTATTCCACATCCCTAATCCTAACCTAATGTATATACTATTACTAAGCAGCAATTTAGGAATTTATTGAGGTATAAGTTATACCTATTGTATGTTACTTATTCTATACTGTATTTTAATTTCATTAAATTTGAAACTTTAATTAATGCATCTAACCGTGAGCCCTGTGGATGGTATACTTATGTAACCATGAGTGCGTATGTACTTTTCAACTCTCAAGCCCGAGAAACTCTCTTCAAAGGATTTCACAAGCCTGTCAAGTAACAGTACATCAAAAGCAAATCAGATATGACTTCTAATTTTGTGAAACAATAGAAGCCACTGCTGAGCCTAAAGATCTTACGACAGATCAAAAACATATCAGCGTCTGCTTTTATGAACTTCAGCTGCACCCATAGATATCATTTTTATTGATCAAAATGTTCTGCTTAATATCACATGCCTAGCATCTGATCTAATCGGCAGTGTAATGAAAACTACGCGGCATCGATTTGAAACTTTCACACTGATTACGTGTTAAATGTCACAGATGTTGAAACATGCTGTTGAGAAAAACGTGTGAACTCTTGATTTGAATGAGTTTACGTCAGACAGTCAAACCTAGCTTATTCATTTCGTTAAAGATTCCTGGCACCAGATAAAACCTTAAAGCATGAGAAGCCGTGGTTGTGTGTGTATTGTGCAATATGATTGGATTGTTAATACAAGTGTTTCCTAACAGGATGTTACGCCTTGAAGTCACATACACCAATATGTCCTGTTAGACGTCCAGACGCCCTCTCTGCTCACCAGTGTGTGTGTGTGTGTGTGCGTACCTTGCCGAGCATGGCTCCGATGATGGGCGGCCCGTGGCACTGGAGCAGACTCTCCTGATTGGTCGGATGGTTGCGCAGCATATTCTTAATCATCAGCAAAAAAGCTGCTACACTGTTCTTCTCTAAACGGCCCTCTAAAACACACACACAAAGCGGCAATTAGTTTCACAAGTGTAACATTGACAAATTGCAGCAACGGTATTGCATGGGAAATCAAAAGCCAAAGGTAATGTACAGTTCAACTGCAGAACACGAAAAACACAAACTCCCCTGCAGCCTCTCACACAGGCATATACAAACACACTTGGATCACACAAACACAACTTTATGAATCACAAACGCTGTGCTTAAAAACATCAATGGTGACTCATACTGCAATTACAGAATTGACATCATAAATGTGCAAAGCAGCTCTAAAAAGCCACATAACAAGCTGTTACTGTTAACATCACTGTGAAAAAAAGGATATTTTATTTTTTTTATTATATTTTGCACAGAATTTTAGATTAATTGATGATGTATCATAACTTTAGCTAAGGTTTGTGTGTTTAATGAGTGTCATTTTATATACTTTCAAGTTGACAGTTTTAAAATATGGCCATATTGTGTTTATATATTTTGTTATTTTTATTTTTATTTTTTTTTTTTAGTTTATTACAATAATCACCTTAATTTTCTATAAAAAAATTACACTTCTTTTAGGGACATCAAATCCAGGCACCAACTGATGTCCCTAGCCTTTATTATGGTATGTCACAATACAAACAAAAAAGATCTGTCACCCCTCCTTTTTTTATTATGACTTTAATTTCCATTCACATTGGTTCTGGAGTGAAATATGACTCAAACTTGACAGTTTTGTGAGATTCACTTCTACAGTCAAGCCACAGAAACCACAGCAGAATCTGTTTACATAGACTACTGACCAGATGACTTCCCCAGTGGCAGAAGCATGCCGGCAGGGCCCCTGGAGGACGTGAGCTCTGGTCCGAGAAGATCTGAAGTCTCCTGACCTACAGTCTCGCCCTGACCCAGTAAACACACCTGCTCCAGCAAGGGCAGGAGAGCTCCCATGCCACCTACTGAGCTCAGAACATCCTACACACAAGACAACATAATAAAACATAATTAGCAGTTACTGCCTCACAGGGATGTATTAGATTATGAGTTTTGTTCTAGAAGTATATGTTGAATACACACATTTCCCAACACTTGCAAACACAAAAGGCTGTAATGATGTCAGAACAAGATGAATCACTCTGATCTTAAAAGACAATGACAGATACACACCTTGACGTCCCAGTTCACCACCCTGTGACCTGTCAGTCTGCCATCGTAAAGATGGTTCGGGGACAAATCCAAACAAATCTGGCTTTTAAAGGCCTACAAAAGAAAAGAATGTGGACAATGTGCACAAGGCTCATCTTTAAATTACATCTGATACAGTGTCTCTATAATTGTTTTTACATATAAAAATGTAATTTCATCTATAATTAATTCTTGTAGTCACATCAATAATTAGACTGTGTATGTTCTGACTCTGTACTTAGTATTGATGCACTAATCATGATTTCTCTTTTTACAATCAAATTGGCCGATTCTGATACCCATTTCCGTGTTTTTTTAAGCAACAAACAAGTAAGAACTAAAGAATACATAGATGTGTTTTGGTATTTAACAGGACAAACTGGCTTTTGTTTATTGAAAACAATAACTGTAACCATTTGAGATTAGCGGCAACAACTCCACATTACCAATCAGCATTCACCATTTGTTTCCGTTTTTACATTTGGTGTAAAAAAAAAAGGTCTTCACCAGTGAAACTAAATGAAAACACAGTATGCTTTAATTAAATTATTCCCAAATGTTAAATCAAATAATGCAGTAATGCAAATAATGCAGCAAATGCTACAGCAGGTGCTTTTTAAATCAAATTAAGTTAACGTAATTTTAAGGACAAAAAAAAAAAAATATGTGCGGTGCAGTTTATTAAATATTAGTCCATATACCACTTCTGCAATTTTATTTTTTATTTCTTATATTAACAAGGTAATCAATATTCTATTTATTAAAGCCAATTATGAATTTTATCAAGTTCGTTATTTAAGCATTTTACATTAATTTGATTAAATTTGATATTTTGCGGTAAATCTCAATCAGCTGTTTTTAAATTTGAAAACAGCTGCTGGAGATTTAGCGCTAATCAAAGAACCGGCTTTACTGAAGAGATGTGCATAATATATCGTTCAATATATATCGCCCAGGCCTAAGTCATGTACAGGTGGTTAGGTGATTAAACCAATATAAAGAGCTTTTCAACGAAAACGACATTGTGACATCGTTGCGTCATCGCCTCTGTTACTGTTTTGAAAACTATTTTTTGTATTTTTCAGATAATCATTCAAGATCAAAGCTCAGTAAATACTGTTCACAGACATGAAGATTTACTTTAAATTACAAGCTGATTACTCCCTAAAAACTCTTATAGATCATGGTGTCATGCAATTTTAAGCCTTATTTCGACATAACAAAGCGGTTAAATCTAAGTGTGTGTTTACTCACTGTTAATTTTAAATTAGTCTTTACATTAATGTCATTATTGCTTATTCAGACTTATTCGAAAACGAAAAAGAGGTGGGATTTATTGCATGAACCAATCACAACTAATTATAACCAGTCATATCATAATAGAGGCCTTGCTTTTTGGGAAGTTACTTACCTGTGGGGTGTAGTATAACACTAGTTTACTGTTGACTTCTGAAGGTTCACCATCAATTTTGAACAGGGAAACATTATTAGGACCTGCCAAGCGACACAGGAATAGACGTTCTTTAACGCTTGTTTCTTTCTATAGGAAATGAATGTGGTGAATGTCTTCATACCTGCAGTGAACAGGGCTCGTGCCTGAGCTGGCTGCAGAGCTTCATGGCAGATGAACACTGTGGCTAAAAGGCCGCCCAGTGATGAAGGAGAACCCCATGCAGTGTCCTGTAGTCCTGCCGGGATAGTGTGAACCGGACTGTCCCGATTCAAACCTGGCCGCCCCCCTGCGGCTGCTGCAAAGGATGCAGGGAAGGACTGGGAACGTGCAAGGGTGGGTGGCCCAGCATGAGCAGCAAATGCCATCTCGGAGGGCGAGTGGGACGGGTTGGACAGGGTCGGAGAGGTAGTCATGGTGGTAGTGGTCCGGTGACCAGCTGATCCAATACAGCAGGAAGTGAAAGGCTGAAACATTGAGGTTTAAACAAACCGATGAAACAAAACATGTTGATAATAAATCAAACTACTTCATACAATAACATTTACTTGCCTCATTCAGAGAGGGAAAGCGCAGGGGTGCTGTTTTACACTGTACTCCGTCCACATAAACAGTGACCACATTCTGTCCAAAGGGCCGACGGCCAGTAATGTGAACAATGGCTACTGAGTGCTACAGTGAAGAAAGGCAAGAACAAGACTTTTAAACAGAAATAAAATATCTCAATGATATTATGAATGTAATCAGATAACTTTTTTTCCAAGTACTAGTAAAGTAAAGCGTTACTTTTAAATTCACAAAAAAAAATCTACGTTACTTTTTCAAATAAGTAACGCAATAATAAAAATACAACTTTTTTTGTTATTAAAAACAGCCAAGGTAAGACAGAGTAATACAAAAGTAATTTATTCCATTAAAGTAATGCATAGTGCAAGTTGTGCTATTTTAATTTGAATGGAGTGACGTACTATTCTAACGCATTACTTTTAAAAGTAACTTCATCCAACTTTGGATCGTAAAGTAAGATTCGGAAGAAAAACTAAAACGTGGTGGTTCTATTAAAAAGCTGATTGACTTTTTTGTAAACAGAAAGTGGGTTCTTTCCATCCACTGCCATTTTAAGCAATATCTAATATTTACGTTCATACAAGTGTTTGGTCTTCTCTTCCTTAAACTGTCTGTGTTAATGTGTTTGTGAGTTGTCTGTAAGTTCACTAACCCAGGCGCAGTCGTTGAATGGGTGTTCTGGCAGGGAAACAGCCATGTACTCCTTTTTAGTACATACTGCCACCACCAGAACTTCTTCAGTGGTGAAAAAAGCTTCAAAGCCTGTTCCGCTTGCTGTGAAGAAACTACACACAGGACACAGTACAGCTTTTAAAGGTTTAAGTACACACAAAACAAAATGGGTGTTTAATACGTGTCCAGATATTAGTAATTTGACGAGTGTAAATCGGACTGCGTGATTCACTTGAATATTTACCTCCCATACATTTGAGGTCTGAAAGGGAAACTCCTTCAAATGCATATTCATATTATTTTATTTTTTATACAATTTTATTTGCAATCTAAAATTAATTGGCCATCGTAAATATAGATATGATTTTAATCAACATTTTGTAAGTGTTCACAATTTTTATTTTATTTTTTTTAGATTATTTTATTTGCAATAAAAAAATACTTGATTTTAATAAGTATTTCACAATTGTTCACTATTTTTATTAAATTTCTTATACTATTTTATTAGCAATATAAAATTAATTCACAATTTTATATATAGCTACAATTTAAATCAGGTTTTTGCAATTGTTCACTGTTTTTATTAAATATTTGTATATCATTTTATTTGCAATATAAAATTAATAAATTTTAATCAGTATTTCGCAATTGTTCAATATTGTTTTTATTTTATTTTATTTGCAATATAAAATGAATTGACAATTTTAAATATAGCAATGATTTTAATCAGCGATTATTCTACGCTTAACTGCGGTCACGAGTTCTAAGACATTTTAATGTCATCACTGAATCAAACATCAGTAGTAAAATTGTTGTTATTGATACATTTTAACAATTTCATTAAGTTTATAAGTTGTAATTATTGATAACAGATTAATGGAAATTGTCACAATATGCATATTTAAACAAATAACATACTACAACGATTTCTGCAGGATCACGTGACATTAGGAATGTAAATAGAAATCAAAAAGGTTAAAACAATTACAAGTTTTCTCCAATAGTTACAAGAAATTAAACAGTAGATGATAATCTTTTTATTATATCACCCATCTATCATGAGCATACCTGTAAAGTTGTTTCCTACGTGGTCCCTTAGCCATTCGAACCATATTGTCTGGGTTTGTCAGGTGAGACTCAGAGTAGTGGTGCTGGGGTGGAGGAAAGTCTGTGTTGAGGCAAAGCCAAGCGTGGAAAGCAAATGCGTTTCCTGGCCAGCGTTGTATAGCTGGAACCATAATACCCGCCATAGGGGGCGTAAGGTCAAAATATTGCAAGGAGCTGCATGCACCCTCTCCACGGGCGGCCATGGCAGAAAGCACCCTTACCACGCGCCCGCAGTATGGGTGAGGGGCTGCCCCGGGCTCAGTCCGCAAGAGTTGCAACAGACTCTTCAGTTCACAAGGCCGCAGAGAAAGAGAACCCAAGTCTTGAAGCAAGCCCAGGAGGGCGTCCGCACACTGACGGTCGAGCCGCTCTGGGGCTTCAGACAGCACATCCAGCAGAGCGCCTACTAAGCCGGCCTCAACAGCCACGGTGCGGCAGGACAGGGTTCCTCGACACACGGCCGCCAGCCATTGGGACACCACCAGCTGCAGAGAGCGGGAACCCAGATCAGGCAACCACTGCAGCAGCAGAAGCAGAGGCTGTTCGTTACTGATGCCCAACTGCATGCCCTGGGAGTGCTCTCCTTCAACAGCCTGGGAGAAACAACAAGAAACAACCATGCTATGAGATTACACATTTTTAAGCATGCTAATTCTCAGTCATGAAAAACTTACTAAATTTAATGAAGAACTAACTTGCTGACTATTATTAAGTATGTTAAGCATGCATGTTTGTATGAAATTCAGTGTTATTTTAGTACTGTTAATAAAGTATTATAGTATATATTAATTTCAGATTTGCTTTAATTTTTATATTTTACATTTTACTCTTAAAGGAGCATTAGGTAAGAAATTTATTGTAATAATCATAAAATGTCTCTGTTATGTTCAATAGGCATTAAGAAAACATGTTAATTAAAAGTACTTATATCACTGACAGCAGACGTACAGCCTGGATATTCTCGTTTAA
>JAUCNO010000236.1:13516684-13530737 GCA_032353835.1 Enteromius viviparus | reverse complement strand
GAGACACCGCTCAGCAGTATTTTGAAAGTGATTGCAGTACCAGTTTTGGCCATTTCTTACCTAATGCTCCTTTAAGTTTAATAAATCTTGTATATATATATACTGTGTATATATATTTATATACGCACACTTAATTATAATAAAATTTTTCTTAGGGGGGAAAAATCTACTTTATGCTCTTAACTACAGGGAGCCCTTTTATTACTATATGGCTAGAATTAAATTTAAGTCCAAACTTAAATTTAATTACTATTTATTTTTACATATAATATTTTAAATATAAACACTCAGCTTGCAAACATGTAAATTGCAAATAATGCTGTTTTTAAAATAACTTCTAAATATAAAAAGTAATTATTATTTTTTGTTGAAATATATTAATTTATATTAGCGCTATAAAATGGATAATCACGATTAATCGCATCCAAAATAAATGTTTTTGGTTACATAATATATTTGCATGTATAAATTTAAAATAAAATATGTTTATATATTACATATATGTATTTATAATATAAAATACAAGAATATAAATATTTAAATGTACATATATAAAATAAAAAACTAAATGCTGTGGACCCAGATGACTTGCCTGAGGTAAATGAAATGCTACATGACATTTTGTTTACAAGCTGTTTTATTGAAGCTACTGTTGCTGAAATACCGATTAAGGTGTGTTTTTTTGTTTAATTTCACGTTAAAACTAGAAAGTTATAATCACGCTCATTTGAGTAATGGCATTTATAGAACGATCTGTCACGCCACATCTAAAAATGTGACAAAACTACATTTATTGTTCAAATTTACTAAAAAAAATATACTTTCCGTTTTGTTTTGAAATTTTCAGGCTTTGGTAATTTAATTAGTAGAGAGAGACCCTCTCCATGTAAAATGAACCCTATTTTAATAGGCTACTGATTGGACACTCACATGAAAGTGTCATCTCAATTATATGGTTACAAAAAAAAAAAACTGAGGAAGGAAATGTAGGTCACACCATCTGTGACAACAGTTACACTAACAGTTTCATCTCACTCACCATGTTCATCAACTCCTGCAGGAGTCTTTTAGTTGGCTGTCCTTGACTTTTTAACACATCAAACAACTGTGAGTAGCCAATCCGCTCCTTAAAGACCTCCTGGGAAGACAAACCACCACAGTTACATTCCAATCAAACAATACAACAACTGCTTTTACCACCCTGTTCCCCAAAATAAACCAAACCAAACAAAAGGTTTCATACAAAGCAGAAGCATTTTCACATGAATCCTGATATTAAAGGGGGATAGAATGAAAAACAGGATTTTACTTCAAATTTAAATCAAATTAGAAAGTCTATTACGTAAATAGTTTTCACAATGCAAGGCCACCCACATTATTTATTGAAACTGCCCTGCAAAAACATCACCATAAATCTTCATAGTTGTGCCACAGTGCAATGTTTACTTTGCAAAGAGGGTGTTTTTGAAGAACAGGGCGGCACAAACTATATTTTACCTAACAGCAAAGAGGTTAGCCAATAAAAACAAGGACATTTACAGTGGGTACCGAAAGTATTCAGACCCTCTTATATGTTTTACTCTTTGTTTTATTGCAGCCATTTGCTAAAATCATTTAAGATTATTTTTTTCCAAGACCTAAAAATGGCTGTCCACCAACGTTTACCATTCAACCTGGAGAGGATCTGCAAAGAGGAAAGGCAGAGGATCCCCAAATCCAGGTGTGAAAAACTTATTGCATCTTTCCCAAAAAGACTATATTAGATAAAAAGGGTACCACTACTGAATACTGAGCAAAGGGTCTGAATACTTATGGCCATGTGATATTTCAGTTTTTTAACGATACTGTGTTTTTCTGAATAATACTGGGTCTGAATACTTTCCGTACCCACTGTATATAAAGAAGCAGCCATAAAAAGAGTCTTTCATTTTTTAAGTAGAAGGAAAAAACTTACAATGGCATGAAATCTATAGCATGACAAAGACACCTAAATACACTACTAATAAACAAAAGCATAAGAGGAGATTAGGGTACTTTTCTCCCTGACAAATAACCAAGTAAGTGCCATAAAATCAAGGAGGAAATGTATGTTGTAATGTCACTATGGGTGACCTAGTTTGGCAGAACCACATCAAATGTGCTGATAAGATTAACCACACACGCACAAGGGGCACATTTATCAAACGCAAGCACTTTGACTTATCACGCTGATAAGACGAGAGACGTCTGCAAGCTGACCTTTCAGAGACTTTAGGAGAAACACACACAAGGAACGAGAGGAGAGGAGGTGTAAGAAATATGTCGATGACGTCATACCTTGGCAGAGGGCGAGTTGCTCATTATGGCCGTGAGAACTCGAATGGCGTGTACTGTGATGCAGTCGGAGCCCTTCTCCCACACCTACACAAACATATGCAAAATACACACATCGTATAGTTCATATTGCCTAATTAAATGATTGGTTCACACATGAAAATGTATTTCCAAGCCCATAGGAGAATATTTGAAGAAACAATGGCGCTTTGTCTGACATTTCATCCTGCAGTTTCAGAAAACTTGGAATATAGTGTATACAGATTACTTTTATTCTGTACTTATGGTCTTTTTTAGACCAGTTTAGTCGACACATATAGTCACTATAAATATTATTGTAAGAGCTAAAAAAAACCCTTCAGAAATACGTTTTTTGTTCACCACAGACAATGCACACTGGAACTGCAAAATATGGGATTGGAATGACATTAACGTGAGTAAATAAGGACAATGCCATTAAAAAAGGTTTGGTGTGAGTAAGATTTTAATCAGAAGGGATGCATTTAATTGATCTAAATTGACTTTTATATTACCAAAACAAAAAGCATACATATTTAGCTTTGGTTTCCACACAAAATAAATAATAATGCCTGCCCAAAATGAAGCATTGCTACTGATAGAATAATTTGCATTTTAATATATACAGTATGTATATATACTGTATTTTTGATCACATAAATGCAGCCTTAGTGAGCATAAAAGAGACTTTACTTTAGAACTAAAGTTTTTTTTTTTTACTTTTACTTTAATACTTTAGAAAAGCTTACCAACCCCAAACCTTTGATCAGTAGAGTTAACTGTTTGTGTGAAATATTCCTTTTAACTGAACAGTTTCAGAGAGAAGCATGCAGATATGAATTTTGAACCTTTCTCCTTGAAGTGCAAGATTCTGTTAAAAACAAACTGAATACAGATTTACGTTATGAATTAAATGAAAGAGATTAAAACATGCAACAGAAAAGCAGTTTTCTCACTTTTCACCTCAAAATATTTACCACCACTAATATTCCACCAAAGACCACCAAATGAAACACACACCAAATGTTACACCCACAGCACCACAGCTACACTCCACATGCTAAAAATCTAGCTGCAGACAGCATGCAAGGCAACACGGCCTTGCAAGTACATTCAACGAACTTCACCCACAAACCCCTAACTTGATTTTACAAAGTGCAACATGTCCCAGGGACAACATTGTGATGAAACAATCACATTTTAAAAAACGGTTTACGGGTTTTGTGAAGTTTAGGCTTACAATCAGTGTTTGGTGCCTGTACATCAGTGTCAGTCATCTATCATTAAATCTGATTTTAGGCATTACTCATGGGTAAGGGTAGGTTTAAGTGTACAGATATGCCCAAGAGTACATTTTTGCATTAAAATGTTGTTCTAGCGTCAACAAAATATGCTGACCAACGGACACATCGAACTTGGCAAAATCAGGACGTGTCACACACACACGCTAAACCACAACCAACAGGATCCTCACCCTCCAACTCTGTGTGTTGAGCACTGCACTAACCTACGTGATCAATGTGTTATCATTAAGTAAAATGCTTAAAAAATATTTTTTCTTAATTGACAAACCTAAGGTGAAATAAATATAATCATTAGATGAAAAAATACAAATTGAAAATGCTGACCTACTGAAGTATTAAAATCAACTGAAATCAAACAAATTAAAACTGAAAAATAAGATTAATAAAAACTAGCATTGTATATTTTTGAAAAAATTTGTTATACTCCTGCTAAAACTGTTTTACTAAAATAATTTATTTAAATTCTTACATTTTATGCAGTTAGCTTTTATAAAATACTTGAAGATTTAATAATTATAATAATAATAATAATAATAAGTATTACCTTTTTATTTTAAGGTGTCCCTACAATTAATTACTGTACATCAACTTACTATATAGTTAGGATTAGGGTTACTTGCATATAATTATGCATAATTTATTGTTATTATATTAGTAAGTGTAAAGAACACCTTAACATAATAAAAATAATTATTTAAAAATACAATAGATTTTTTTTTTTTTTTACGGTTTTTAATTAAATAATGCATGCATATATGAATTTTTATTTTTGACCTTCAAATATGCATGCACGAGCACATTTTAAATTAAAAAACAAAAAAATTTGGTAAAAAAGCTTACAAATTGATTCTAGATCATTTGACATGTTAATAGTAGTCTGACTCCAGTTTTCACCTAAATATTGATGCTATCTATCAGACTATATTAGAACACAATACAATTATGTCATGTCTAATTATCATGGTACAATAATAAGAGTGTAATGTTTGAAGGTTTCATATTTTTTCATTGCATGCAAGTCAACTGTGTCACTAAATGGCACACGCAACGACACATGCAGATGTTTTTCTCCTGTATATTCACCCAGACAACACTGCACGCTGTTTACGCGGAATCTAATGTTGCTCGGTCAGCAGTTGTGTGTCTGTGTATTCGTCTGCGTGTCTGTGTTTGTGTCAGTCAAGTGAAGGGTGGGTTTCCTGCTGACAAACACCACACCAATCAGCGGTGAAGGGAAAGTACCTGCTCCACTTCAGCCTCTGTGAGCAAACGTGTAGTGAGGTCACACTGGCCCTCACACTCCACCTTAAACTTGTTACTCTGATAGAGCTGCAGGACAGACACACACACATGCACAGCGTCACAAACACATGAACACAAGAGAGTCAGGGATAAAACAAAGCAAGCACAAAGAAATGAAAAGGTAACAGACGAAAAAAGAGAAGAACTACAAAATCCTTATTACACAACAAAATACCTAGTTACACCACACTCAGAAACCACTCAGCTTACTCAAACCGACTGTGATGACATGACGCACAACCTAGATTTCATCACAGGACGGAAACACAGGCTGTGCTACAAATAATTGCTGTTCGTCACTTTGATGCACTGGGAAGCAAATCATCTGTCACTAAATATGAAATCAGTAATATATTGTTCTTAATGGGTCAGTGACAAATAAAACTGTTCAATATCTTAAAAAATATATATTTTAAAATAGATTTTCGTACATTTTTATTCATTTTGGTTTTGAAACATTTTTATATCATCTTCAAAGAAATTTTTATTTAACAAATCTTAATCATTTTTAACCAAAAAGTATTTTTTTTTTAAATTAATCATTAATTTAAATATAACTACTTTTATTACCATTTTAATTTTTCAATGCAAAACATGATTTTTAATAGCTGAAATGAACTAACCTTGCAGGGATCCTCTTTATGATATCATTTCCTGTTTTTTCTACTTGTTCTATTTGGCATACAAATGTTTATTCATTGCCAAATGACTCTTGAGGTTAGGACAGTAAATGTACAATTTTTTTTTTCACACAGTTTTAAGTTTTCAAATCACATATATTTTAGGAATTGAAAACTTAAAACTGTGAAAATAAAAAGGTTTTACATTTACTGAAATAAATATGAAATCAAATTAAATAAAATATAAGTATTAGCTAAATAAATAAGTGAAAAAGTTACACTGGTGATTGAAATATTTAGGTAAGTACTAAAATTACTAAACAAAATAAATTTAAATGTAGATATACAAAATAAATAAAATAAATTATTAAGTAGGTACTACCCTGATGGTACATTTTGGTTCTGTCTTCTTACTCAGCTGATGAAATGTATTTAAAAAGAAATGCTTTAAAGTGCCCCTACTATGGATTTTTAAAAATGAACTTTCATGCCGTGTGTAACAGCTCTAAATGAATGAAAACATCCTGCAAAGCTTTAAATCTGAAAGTGCACCGTGTATAAAGTTATTGTCTCTCAAAAAGAAAGAGTTGACTCATCATTGAGTTTAATCATCATAGTGAATCATTGAAACGAGCCGCTTTTAAAATAAATCTCAAGCCATTTCATGTTAGCTTTAACATGACACATTAGCATGTTGTTCGCCCATTCGATCTGGTTAGAATGTAAACAAAAACTCGCAATTTGGAAGCAATTAATCATTTGACAGCGCTAGTAAAAATAAACGCATATTATGAGAAAATGAAATTGTTGTTTGAAGCAACCTCTGGACTGAACCCTGGCAAATCTCATTCAGTATTCTGCTTGTTACAAACATCAGCCAACAGCCTGCCATTGTTCGCCATGAGACTCATTTCTGAATCCTCAGGGTTGGAAATGTGAAGCGCAGCTGCAGATATCTCCGAGGGTTTAAGAAGGTAGCGTTCTGACCTTGCTGTTCTGGATGAGGCGGAGGATGTGTTCGAAACAGTTGTTATTGAGAAAGATAGCCTGCAACACCGGCCGGTCTGAACACTGTAGGATCTCTGGGATGGCATCTGCAGGGCAGAAACACAAGAACATTCAGTCTGTTTGACTCATGCCTTCTGGAGAGATAGACCTGTGCCTGTTTTAAGCACTTAAATAAACCGTGCTGGGACAGCTGCATTACTCATGGAGAAGAAATGAAATGCAACCATATACCCTGTTTTGTGACCTTTTGCAGCTTCTCTATTCAAATCGCTTCCAGAGAACTGGCTACAATTACTCTAGACATCTACACAAGGGCTTGAAGTTCACCACAAACACTTTATAAATGTTTAAAAAACTAAATCAAACATGTTCTGGGTTAAATATCTAGAATTTAGAAGCACTGCAATTCAGTGTTCTTGAGGTTTTGTTTGAACAGTGACATCGTGACATTATTACATGAAATACTTCTGGGAAGTTGCTGTGACATGCTATACTCTATTTACCTAGATGCATTTTCCTGCTTGCTTTATAACTATCATAAATGCAGTTTATAACCTTAACTGAGAGGCCTGAAATATTTGTGTTTCGAAAATGATTAGGGCACTACAGGAGCATTTCATGTAAGTTATAACTGAATTAGTGAAGGCGGCAAGAAAAAAGGAAACATAGAGATTCATATACATTTCAACCTTAAATTAAAATTCATTATTGACTACCCTAACAAACACAGAAACCTAGAGGGGGTAACAAAGCTGCGGAGGCATCACGAAAGCTAATAAACCCACAAACAGACTTTAGGAACCTAATAAACACAACACTGCACTGTATATAATGATTTGCTTAATAAAACTGGTGTATTCAAATACCTAAAGTTCTGTAATGTTGTAAACTCAAGGATAAAACCATCCGTCCATGCATGTACAGTATCTTTTTGAATAGGCTCAAGTGGCCTTTCTTTGTGAAGCAGAAGTTTAAAAAGCAGATTAATAGGGTGTTTTGGGACGTGGCCTGATGTAATATTGTCATGAGGATTGCACGGGAAGGGGTCTTACTACTGTATACGCAATACAACAATTATCATATATTGTAATATACTGACACATAAGCTTTGTTTCACAGCTGCTGGATGCTGGAACCTCAATACTCTCCTTTCGGTTAAAAACTTTTGGTTAAAAAGTGATGGCAAATATTCTCTTACTCAGCATATGTTCGAGAAGGTTAATGAGGTTATCCTCCCAGTTCTGCATATCTCTCTGCTGGCTGTCTGGTGGCCGGTTCCAGTTGAGCAGCTGGAAGTAACTATCTAGTACTGTCCGGATCTCCACCTGCCTCTCGTCCGGGCTGCTGGAGTGCAGAAGGTGGATCATTGCAGTCAGGCACCGCAGGCTCATTTTGAGCAGCCAAGGATCCTTGGGCTCTTGTGGGGGCGAGGCAGGAGCGAGGCACCAGGATCGCAACACAGACATGAGGTCCTTCACGGCCTGGGGAGTGATGGAGAGAAGGCCGTTCCTCTGAAACACACACAAACAACAGTACATTACACTGATGTGGTGAGGTATGCGTTTGCAAAATCAGAGATCGCTCTGAAATCCCTCATGCGTTAATACATGCTGACGTAAACAGGACCAGAGAGTCTCATTTACCTTGCATCCACTGATTACAGCTCCCTGTAGATGCACCAGTCTCACCACGAGCGGCTCTGGGATTAGTTCGCTCTCTTGTAGGTAGTCTGTGGGTGTAACCAGTCATTTAGTCAGAGGGATATTAATGCTGAGCATTGTTTGTGCAATTGTTATTATTTTACATTTTAAGGCACAAAAAAAATTCTGATGGAGAGAAAGTCTACCATCATTTATTCACTTTCCATTTTTCAAAACATGCACATTTATTTATTTTCTAGAACACTGAAGACGATTTTTTTGTACAAATGAAGTCAACGTGGTCCATTTCTGTTTGATAGAACGCCCATCTTTGATTCACCTATTCCTTAAAAAGCAACTGTCTTGAAATGAAAACCACCTATCATACAAAAACACTGATGCTTCAAATAAACACAGATCTTCAAACTTAAAGGGACAAGACACTTGAAAAAAAAAATAAGCTAATTTTATCAACAGTTAAACAGTTAAGTTTAACAATTTTTGGATTAATTCAGCAGATCTCCGGTTCTGGTAGTTAGCGCTATTAGCTGTAGCTTAGCATACATCACTGAATCTGATTAAACCGTTAGCATCACATTCAAAAAGGACCAAAGAGTTTCAATATTTTGCCTATTTAAAGGTACCGCATGTAAGAAATTTATTGTAATAATCATAAAACGTCTCCGTAATGTTCAACAGGCATTAAGAAAACATGTTCATTTCAAGTACTCGTATCGCTAACAGCAGTAGTACAGCCTGAATATTCTCGTTTTAAAAGCGCAGTTGCAGCCCTCAACTGATGTTTATGTTGTCATGTTTTGTTTTGGTCTAAAGCGCCACCCTCTATCTATCTCCCAATCACGAAGTCAGTAGTGTTTCGGCATACAGGTTGCCTGCTTGGCAGGAAATACAGTGCATTTCATTTAATTCATTGTCATGTGCGTTCGTTCCTGTTGGTGTTGTCAATCATGGCAACCTGAGTGTGTGTCTGAAAAAGTCTGAAAAGAAGGGGCCGGGTGAAAAACCCCTCTCCAGTATTTTGAATTTGGACTGCAATACCTAGTTCAACCACAAGATCTCAATTCTGCATACGGTTCCTTTAAAATTGGACTATTCTATACATAGACTGTATACTAAGGCTGACGGAAAATAAAAAGTTGTGATATTCTAGGCTGGTATACCTGAAAACGGTCTCCAACATTAGATTCAATCATCAATGCTAAAAACGGTAAAACAGAGGTTTAAGTCTAGGGGAGTTGGAAAATGAGCCTATTTAAAAAAAAAAGTGTTAATTTAAACAAAAAACAAAAACAAAACATAAAACTAAAAGCAAAGCAAAGCTAAAAAAATAACAAAAGAAACTAAAAAAATAATCAAAAAGGAAAACAAAACCAAAAAAAGGAAGTAAAACAAAACATTCAGGAGTGTTTTTGAGTTTGGGAGGGAATTAGCCATGTTACTCACATAAACACAAAATTCTGTTCTAAAACCCTGAGGTTTGGGTTCATATGGCCTCCCTACCTTTGAATTTATGACATGATGAGAAAATCAAACAAACTTCATACAGACATGTTTACCATTACATCGTAAACCCAATGTGGAGAAACCTTTTGATGAAAAACAACATTTCAGCCCAAGAATCTAGTTTACTTCACCTCACGACCACAGGCTACTATGACTCTCTGCAGCACCTTAGAGCTTATAATCACTCAAACAAAGCTTGCATCACTATCAGGATTATGGTATTTGTTTTAGTCATTGCCTGTAGGCTGCAACAGTCTGATAAAAAGTCTCATGTTCAAATCCCATTCCTCACTCTTTTCTGCCTCAACTGTCTTATACATCACATTACCTCAATAATCTAGATATCCATTTGTGACCCTGGACCACAAAACCAGTCTAAAGTCGCTGGGGTATATTTGTAGCCAAAAATACATTGTATGGGTCAAATTTTTTTTTTTGGCCAAAAATCTTTAGTATAGTAAGTAAAGATCATGCTCCATGAAGATATTTAGTCGATTTCTTACTGTAAACATACTAAAACTTAATTTTTGATTAGTAATATGCATTGATAAGATCTTCATTTGGACAACTTTAAAGGTGATTTTCTCAGCATTGAGATTTTTCTGCAGATTTTCATATAGTTGCATCTCGGTCAAATATTGCCTTATCCATCCAAATCATACATCAATAGGAAGCTTATTTATTCAGTTTTCAGATCATGTATACATCTTTTTTTTGGAAAATTAACACTTATGACTGGTTTTGTTGTCCAGGGTCACATAGACTGATTTACTACTCGACAAACATTTCTGATTATTAGAAACAGTTGTGCTGCCAAATATTTTTGTGGAAATGGCTAAGCATTTTATTTTTCAGGATTCACAGATGAAAGTTAACAGAATATAAAGTTTTAAACCAAGTTAAAAGTAAGCTAAAGCTTTTGTAACATTATAAATGTCTTTAGTGCCACTTTCAATCAATTAAATGCATTCCTGGTATATTTTTTTTTATTATTCTTAAGCAGTATAATGGAATGATTTCTGAAAAATCATGTGACAAAAAAGATTAAAGTAATGATGCTGAAAATTCTGTTGTGCATTACTTAAAATTATGTATATTATATACACAGAAAACAGCTCATTTAAATTGTAATAATATTTTACTGTTTTACTATATTTTTTATTTAAAAACAAATGCAGCCTTGGTGAGCAAAAAGAAAAAAAAAATATATATATATATATATAGCTAAAGATAGATAAAGTCACAGGCAAAAGTCAGAAAGTTAAAAATTGTTTATATATAGATATATAGATACAGTGAGGTCTATAAGTATTTGATCACCCTGTGATTTTGCAAGTTCTCTTACTTAGGAATCATGGAGGGGTCTACAATTTTCAGCATAGGTCCATTTCCACTGTGAGAGACAGAATCTAGAAAGAACAATCCGGAAATCACATTGTATGATTTTTTTTAACAATTTATTTGGGAATTACTGTATAAAATAAGTATTTGATCACTTGCTTAACAGATCTTTGAGGGTCAGAAACCTGGCTGATATGTTGATTTCTAATTTCTAAGGAAGAGAACTTGCAAAAACACAGGGTGATCAAATTCTTATTGACCTCACTGTATATATATTTAATTTCTTTCTTTTTCCTTGAATAGATCACCTTTGACAACAAGGCCCACAGCGGCAGAATTATGATCAACCTGGACAATGATGTGCACATCTATGAGTGCAGAAACTGGAGTGTGACTGGAGCATGTGAGCATTACTCATGAGTCTCCACAGTTTACAAATCCCTCCAAGAGTCATTTCTGTTATGCAAAACCCTTAATCTTTTACTGTTAAAAAATTAGTATGTGTATTGTCATAGGAATTTATTTCTGTAAATTGTTCTATAGCAGACTTGCAGAAATGGTCTTTGGCCAAGATACTTCCGCTTTAATAATCCTGACTTGATTTACACAATGACAAGTAAATGAGCAGGAAGGAAAGTGTTAAAGAGCTTGTGTTTTAACTAGGGCTGGGCGATATATATCGAACGATATATATAAAAAAAAAAATATATGTATATATATGCATTTTAAAAAAACAGCTGACGAAGATTTGGCGCTAATCAAAGAACCGGCCTTACTGAGGAGATGCGCATAACATATCGTTCGATATATATCGCCCAGCCTTAGTTTTAACATGACAAAAACATTAACTACAACTGAACAAGTGCAATGAAAAAAGTATTTGTGATCAAAAATCCGACTAACAGCATTGTAATTTAAGGCAGCACAGGTGTAAAAAAATTAGTAGTAAATACTTATCCAGCTGATTGATTACTTTAAGAATTTCAAACTTTTATTTATATTACACGTTTTTCGAAAGGTTATGTCTAAATAAATGTGCAAATTAGGCATAATTTAATTAAATATATATTAAACTGCACAGAATTTCACAAGATAAATGTGAAGATTGGTTAAATCCAGGTTCAAAATTCTTGTTTGATTTTGTTGGCATATTAGAGTTAAAAAAAATTATAGAAAAGAATTTGAATTTTTCTTTGTATCACTTCATTAATACGAAAATACTGCCCACAGCTTAAAAAAAAAGGATTTCCACGTTGTTTTTAGGAATACAGTATTAGAAAAACCAGTGTGATTTATATATGAAAAAACCCTTTGGTAAAAACTTTTGTAATATAGAGAGGATTTAAACTGTTAAGTTTGGTGTATGCAAGTGCGACTGAAGTGGAGAAAAACTTTTTAAAAAGATATGAATTGTAATTGAAATCTGCAGATGCAAAAAGATAAAGTGTAAAAAGAAAACCAGATAAAGGATATATGAACAAACCCTTCAGTAAAAACTTTCAGAATATACTGAGGAATAAAACTGTTAAACTGGGTGTATGTAAATGCTGCTGAAGTGGAGAAAAAACTTTTTAAAAATATATATTGTAATTAAAATGTACTATCGCAGATAGATAAAGTGCAATAACATTCTGCATATTTATGTTTACATTTATTAATTTAGACAAAAATGTATATTTAGATGAATAAATGTATATTTAAGATGCCTTCTTAAGATAGCCCAACACGCCATAACTGACCAGCACATGAAATGGCTTTCTGTATCTTAAAGTTTCGCTGAAGATTGACACAAAGCATTCATGACATTTTCTTTCTGTCTATAGCCCCGAAGAGCATGTACATGCTGGTTCTGTTTGACGTGGTGGTCATTCTGATTCTCCTGCTGTCACTGCTGCTCTGCATGCGCTCGGTCAAAGCTGGAGTTCAGCTGCAGTTTGTGAGTTTATGTGTGCTGTGATGGGCCTGTTCATTCAGTGGTGTTTGTGCAATTAATTGTTCAGATGGGGAAAACCCACTTTTTCCCTTACACACAAAAAAACCTGTTAGAATGGAATGGAGCTGCTGTTTGTGGAAGGGGTTTGTACGGTCAAGTTCTAAAACAAACCATAAAAGTTAATATATTCCTAGTCGTCTAAAGTCATGTGACATTTTCTGTGAGTAGCTTTGAATAAAAGGCACACTAAAAAAAATAATTTAGTCCTGAAGTTAAGATTTAGGCTATGTATATGCATTTGGAGTTTGGGTTACACAGTTTTACATGGGTAAAGAGTTGGACCTGTAACCCAAAGGTTGTGGGTTTGAATCCCAGGGATCGTAGGTTGGGGGAGTCAACAAACAGCACTATTTTCACCTATAATACCACGACCTTTGAGGTGAGACCCTTGAGCTAAGCACCGATCCCCGCCACTGCTCCGGGTGTGTGTTCACAGTGTGTGTGTGTTCACTGCTGTGCACTTGGATGGGTTAAATGCAGAGCACCATGAGCACTATGGGTCACCATACTTGGCCACAAGTCACTTCACTTTTAAGATCAGCTCATACATATAATATGATGCAAGTTTGCTTGTTCCACAACTAGTCATATTGGAACCTTGTTCATACTTGTTAGCTAAAACCGATATTATTTTCATAATTAACACATTTATGTGGATTCAATCTTTTCTGCAGGAATATACTGAATTCTTCTCCATTCATTATGGCAAACGCGTGTCCTTCTCTGACCGCATGGAGTTCATTAACGGCTGGTACATCCTCATCATCGTTAGTGATGTTTTGACCATCACAGGCTCTCTGCTCAAGATCATCATCCAGCTGAAGGTGAGAGTCAGATTAGTGTGTGGAGTATCACAGTACTGTCATATGAGAACTATATTCATAATTATTCGCATATCATTTATCTTATGTTAAATAAAACAACCATGCAATGTCAGTTTGTCAGTGTGTGCTCTGTCATGTAACGGAGTATACAAAACCATCCAACAGC
>JAUCNO010000236.1:13484010-13516584 GCA_032353835.1 Enteromius viviparus | reverse complement strand
TGCATTGATAAGATCTTCATTTGGACAACTTTAAAGGTGATTTTCTCAGCATTTAGATTTTTCTATACCCTCAGATTCCAGATTTTCATATAGTTGTATCTCGGTCAAATATTGCCCTAAATCATACATCAATGGGAAGCTTATTTATTCAGCTTTTAGATCATGTATAAATCTCAATTTCGGAAAATTAATACTTACGATTGCTTTTGTTGTCCAGGGTCACATATATGAAATATATATATAGTGTATGGAAGGTTGCTTCTACAGAATGTCTAGACAGATCTTTACACAAACTAACAGAAGAAACAAGACACAACCATCTATCACTTAAAAAAGGACAACTCCACTGATTTCCATAAAGCACATTCAAACATGACAAAACAGAACCCTTAATCACTATGGTTTAATACTATAGGGATCAGATCGCCCAGATTCTTTACAAACAACATTTTGTCTCCTGGGAGGTGGGATGTGCAATGTCTTCCAGGATGTGTAGATGGGAGTAAATGGAGGTTAAAGATTTTGTCAAAAGGCAGAAGTGGGTGACATACCGTGGAAGAGCAAAGGAAGCTCCTCTGGTAGAACAAGAGGGGAGAATTTATACTTGCTTCTCTCCAGCATACTGACCTCCTCCCTGAAAAACACACAAAGCGCTTTATGGAAAGACTTAATAAATACTAAAGCAATAAGCTACAGGACACAGCAGAAAATCAACTTTCTAATCTATGGTTAAGAATATATCTTATATTTTCAAGGTGGACTGTTTCATAATACACCTCATTTCATAACCTGCACATTAGTGGATGAGAAGAACAGTGCTTCTTGAAGAGATGCACACATGCTATAGAAAGTTTGCACTGTGTGTAGTTCCGAAAGCGGAGCATGAGAAGGCTTGAGAGCTGAGAGGTGATGGCTGGGTGTGTTATTAACTGTTAGAGTGGATCTGAAACAGAGCTAGGCGCTCTTAATGGCTCCTACGCATTCCTTTTGTGGTATAACACCCTGCCCAACTCACAGACACACACTCACCCTGCCTGCCGTCTCCTCCACGTCTGATAAGGGTCAAAGAGGTTTTCGCACAGCAGCAGACCATGTTGTACCACCGACTGTAAAGTGCTCTGATCATCTGGCTGCTTCTTCAGCTGTAACGCACATGCATAAACACACTCGACTGAGTCTTACACAACACACAAACCTATCAGTTTAGGGCTTGTTAACACACAAACATTCTTTGGATAAAGCAGAGGTCTTCCACCCAAAGCTTTCTGATTCAACCTGTTCTGTTAGTTACAACAACACCACAAGCACATGCAACTGTCGCAAACCGAGACTCGCTTTTACCGCATAAGCACCATGGTTCAATGTATCAGTAGGGGTGCAAACCGCTATTCAATGTTTCAAAGATGGTTGGACTTCTTACCTGAGTCAAACAGAAGTTTAGGAGCTTGATTGTCTCAAACACGAACCCCGGGGTCTTTTCAGAGTCTATGTTCTCCATATTCCTGCAAGCAGAGATTCACATCAGAAATGGTATTATTGTACACTCAGGGAAGATCCACATCAGCTGTGCAATTTAGTATAAACTGCTGGCTTGCATTATCCCTGTTGTTTGAAGACAGAAGCTTATCAACAGGGGTTTGAGTCACTGGGGCATTATCGCTCAGAGAATGATGTGTTCGCTCTGTGCTCAGTGGGCACTGACCTGCAGATGATGATAAAGAATTTGATGAGGAGCAGTGGGTGTGGAGCAGTGCTGCTCTGATCTGGCCCTGACATGTGCAGGGCACTGTGCCACAGCTGGGTGCTGAGGAACACCAACACCTCCTTGGGGAGGAGGGGGACATCAGCGTTCCATTCCTCCAGCCTGCAGACAAAAAAAAAGGTCCTTTTGTTTGATTTTTGTTTGAATTTTAGCTTGTTTTTTGTTTTGATTTTATTTTGCTTTGAGTCTTGCTTATTTGTTTTTCTTTTTTGTTTGTTTTGTCTTAGTTTTGCATGTTTTTTGATTGTTTTTGTTTTGCTTTAATGTTTGCTTGTTCTATGTTTTGCCCTTTTTTCTTTTTGTTTTAATTTATGCTTTCTTTCTTTTGTTTGTTTTATTAAATTTTGCTTGTTTTTTGGTTTGCTTTTGGTTCACTTTTTTGTTTGTATTGTTTTCATTTTTGCTTGTTTTTTTCTTTTGTCTTGGTTTGGTTTAAGTGATGCTTATTTGTTTTGCTTCTTTTTTCTTTTTGTTTGTTTTGTTTTAGTTTTTGCTTGTTTTTGTTTTGCTTTTTGTTTTGCTTTAGTTTTTGCTTGTTTTTTGTTTTGCATTTGAATCATTTTATTTTGATTAAGCTCTAATAAACAGACATTAAACAAGTCAATGCATTTTCCGTCATTAAAACATTTGCTTGGACTTACACCTTGGCATTGTCCACACAAATTAATATTTCGTCTGCTCTTTTTTTTTTTTTAAAGTTGTGAATGTCTTTAGCTATTGCACTACATTTTGCTGTACTGATGTTACTCAAAATCTTTTCCAAACAGCCTTATTTTTATGTAACTGATCCTTTTCTAAATTTTAAATAGACAACCCTAGTTGAACCATAACACTGGAATTGATCCTTCATCTCTAACATAGTATCTGTGCTAATCTTTAGATCTGGTGTGTACTGCATTAGCCACTATATCAAGACAAAGATCGCTATATTGCAAGACTCACTATATCAGATCTGCAGGATGAGATGAAAGCATGCAAATATGGATTTTTCAAACACACCAACCATTAAATGAGCAATTAAACAAATATAGGCCTTAAAATACCATCATAATCCGAGTTCCATCTGGACCTGACCACCTACAAATCAACATCCTGTGCCTGTGACATTTTGATAGGACAGTATGTAACTGACTCACCGTCGAGGCTCCGTTGACTGCACATCAATGACCTTCTCAAAAGACGCCACGAATGCCTCCAACCATTGCTGCAGGTAAACGACATCTTTCTGAAAGGCAGAGAGAGATGAAAGAAAAAAGTAAGAGGCTTTAAAACATTTTTGACAGGCTGACCCCAAGGTAAGAGAGGTCTAGGTTACAAACTTTAAAAATAATCCAAACTGCTGATATCTGTGTGTCTATGGATACTTCTTGTGCCTCTAAACTCAAAAGTTCTAGATTTGTGCCCAGTCCAGTGATTTCTGAACACATCATTTGTGGAAGCCCTTTGGAAACACATCTTATCGGGGTCAAATGAACCAGAAGCCAGATTATTCTATTAACTGGGCTAGTATAATGAACTAGCCCAGTTAATAGTCTTTTAGGCAACCTAAAAACTATTCAACTTGGAATTTATGTAATTTTGCACATGTGTAGAGAGCCTTTACACCATGAGCATGACTCGGTGCTATCTCCAAAATCAGAGCATGCACACACTTGTGTTAACACAACAGGAAACAGACTATGCAAACTTGTGCAGTGTATATAACAGTGGCTACTGTGAATTTGTAATGCAATAAAATAAGTGACAATGGTTTTGTCTATGGGACAAAATCAACTAGCACTTGCACAGTCCATGTCTTGCATTAAAGCGAAAATATAAAAGAAGGTACAAATACGTACCTTTCAGGCATATATGAGGTACATCTTGTACTGCCCCAGTAACAACCTGTTATTCATCTAACGCACCTCATAATGTTTTCCATACGCCAACAATTATTAGTAGCTGCATTAGTTTATTTGACAAACAGATCTTATAATTGCCACCACTGCAACCTAATCTACCAGAAATTCCCATTATCGCTCTTCAAATCATATTGTTTTTAGAAGTCCCTTTTTCTGAGCCCTGAAGCATGACATTGTGTCATCTTTTCACTAATCGAGAATAAGCTGGAGCAAAGCTGGTCATGGATTAGCGTGAAGAAACAACTTTGAAGCACACCGGGATCTAAAGGTGCATAAACCATCAGTCATTCTGCAAAACTACTATCTGAACCCATGAATCCATAATAACTGAAGTTAAACAAATCACATGTCCTTTCTGTGTAATTAAATAAGATAAAGTCTTTGTAGAAGGTTCATGTAGCAGTGCACAGTCATAGAAGAAAGAAAACTGAAACTGATTACATGTAAACCTTGAATGCAATGTAAGCAGAATCCAGTATCATAACCATGACTTATTTTTTTCGGTCAACTACATTGATGAATAAAAGGAACTGATAGGATTCATCTTTGATGGAGAGATCGCAATAACATTTACTGTAAAAGTTCTATCAAGAATGAGTCACATGTGTACCAACACCAACAAAACCTCGCATGTCATTGGAAAGCGGCTGGTGGAAAACATTTCAAAGAGAGATGAGCTATGCTTAGCTTAAATGATGCAGCTTGATCCACCTACTCATATAGGGGAAGTTGGGCTGTCAGCAGCTTCATAAAACACTTTCTGATATGTACACACTCTGATAGTAAAATGCAGAGGGCTTCTGGCGTAGCAAAACAATGTGCACTACACCAGAAAGCAACTGTTAAAATAACTCTAAACCTGCTCAAGGTGGAAAGAAACCAACTTTACCAGTTGTTGTTCATTTAGGGGCCAGTCCATGTCTCATGGCAGGTGATGTGCGGTGGAGGGGCTCTTGTTACCCCGGTCTCTGCTGAGCCCCCACCAGGCTGCTTCTATAAAGTCCAGAATGTGTCTGCCTTTAAGCCTCAGAATCATTCAAAATCCATCATGACGCCTCCGCTGGTTTACTCTCTGCTCTTGTCTGCTCTCTTGGTGTCTGTACTTCTGTCAACCAACCAGGAAATGGCAAGTCACTTTAACCGAGCCATATTTCCTGTGTTTTCCGAGCTGGGGCTCATCGTCACCATGTTCTCTTCCTCCTTTGCCGCTACCACAGCTTTACTGACAATGCTTCACCTGATGCAACCTTTTTATAACATTTTAAATAAAAATTCTGTCTTTATTTATTTCATGTCATTTTAAACCATGACTTTCTTGCATTCGAAAAAACACAAAAAGAGAAATTTAGAATAATATACTTACTCCTATTTTCCACGCAGTTGTGTGTTTACAAACATCGAAAAATGACAAAAAAGCACTATAAAATCTCATCATAGTTATACAACATGGGTCAAAGATGTTAAGATGTCTGCATCAAAAGAAATTCACCAAAGTGATTTTATGCCCATAGAAAGCACATTAAACGTAAGTAAAGTGGGGGGGGGTAACAATTTAAAGCATTATTACATTTTTTCGTCTTTGACCCATATACAAACGTGTCAGAATTTAAGTCGTTACACACTGCTAATCTTGCTATCCCGAGAGCTGTTAACCTCTCTGACTGAATCAGAGAGGTTTCATTTGTTAGATTTTTTTGTTAAATTAGTTCAACTTGAGAACAGGATAATTCTGAATCTTGAGAAACCATTCAGATCAGCACTGTTAACTGGATCAGTTGAATCATTAAAAGAAATCTGACTCAAAAAATTATTTGTTGAGAAAAACTAAAAATTCTGTCATCATTTACTCGTACTCACGTCATCTTAAACTCTTAAAACAAATCCCGTTTCTATAAAAGGATCAAAGTCATGATTTTATTCTATGATACCAATACTGAATTTAGGCTTTACTCAAATATAAACACTGATCAACACACATACTGTACATAGAGGACATCAATTATGTTAAATGATAGCTTACGCCCCGTTCACACTAGCAGCGACTTCTGTCGGCAGAGGCTGGCGACGAGGTCGCTAGTGGGCGTTAATTTCTCCTCCATCACTGATGAAGCAGAAAAAATGGAGTATGATCACATGAGCACTATCGTCTTCTTTCCTATTGGCTGTCGCTCCCGAAAGTAGCTCTTCATTTGCATAAAGTTGAGAGATTCTAAACTTTGTCGCGTTGCTGGACACGCCCACATCCAGTCGCCAACGGTCGCTGACGGCCACTGTCGCTCTTGTCGCCGGATATCGCCAGCTCTCCATTGAAATTAATGGGATTGCGTTGCTTTGTCGCTGCTAGTGTGAACGGGGCTTTAAACTACTTGCTTGAAGCAATGAGATTTAAACTTAAACGTCAGGCAAGTATGATTTATCAATTTTAATATAGAAGCCTTAATTAAATCTCTATATCATAGAACTGCTCAATTCTTTTAGAATCCTTTATGAATTTTTAATAGACTTTCAATGGATGGACTGAATTCTTCATTTGTGCATTGAAGATGAACTACCGCCATACTGGTTTGTTTTTTGCTATTTACAAAACATTGGTATACAGCCCATTATCGCAAATCCAGTTCTCATTCTCTTTCAATAAATTGAAAAAACAACAACTGTTTTGCAAACCATCACGCTTCCTAATGCTGACTGACAAAAATGCGATGATGCTCTAAATGAACTGAATTGTTTTTAAAGACCTTGACAGAGTTGAAAGCCCAGTTCTGCAACAGAAAATCCTCTCAATTTGGTACACACGCCATGGTCGAGAGCACTAAAAAAGCATGTTTTTATCCCACAAAAAGATTTGGCGTGGCTTCCAAATAAGGAAACCTGAAGCAACGATCATAGATTCAGTCATCGGTATGAATCAGCAGACAGATGGAAGTGACATGACCTGACTTGACCACATGCACACACAAAAAAACGCTTTTAAACCCGCTTGGGAAACAAACCCTAAATTTAAACTCTTAAAGCAATGACACGGAACTGAAGTTGAGCTGGTATTGAGTCACTTTGCCGATTGATCACTTCATCTTAACTAAGTGCTGAGCTTTACAGGGGGAAATGCCAACAGTGTGTCTCTGTGGGCCCAGTGTTGCCTACTGTTTATATCATCACCCTTAATGAGTTTTCCATTTTAAGCTCTGGCACAGCTGAATCCAGTAAATTAGATTTTGAACTTGACACAGATTTCATTTATTGAGACTACCAGATTGACAAGACATGCTTTTCTACAGAAACAAAAACATGCATTTACACATGAAATATGTGGTAATAACAATATAATAATAGTTTGTATGTACTACACAGAGGTTGGGCGGTCTTGTAACCTGTTACATCACTAGATGATCTGTCAGGGTTGCTTTATTTCCACAGAATTATAATTTGCACTTCCTCAAACAAACTGTCTAAAATACCAGCAACATGCTAAATTTCTTTTATTGATAATGGGAAATGAAAAAGCTTTAGGCAGATCGAAGAACTGAAACAGATATTGTGAAACCGTTGTTATTTTTTTGGATTCATATTTAGATGTGAACATGTACATGTGTGCAACTGTAAATACTTTCTGATTTTTATGAACAAGGTATAAAACAGGGCTTGAAACGTCAAACTATGGACATTAAAATAAGTTAAATAAACACATAGAAGAAAATAATGTCTAAATAATATTTTCGTTTATTAATTAAGAAAAACATTCAATTGTTAATGTAGTTTTAAAGTTAGATTTCAGTTATATTCAAATATATTTTTATACAATACTGATTTTGACGAAATGGTTAAACTGGGTAAATTTTTCAGAAAGTATAAGAAATCAGAATCAGAATAAATCAGTTAATATACGAACGGACATTAAAATATGGGAAATAAATACACATTAGAAAATAACATCTAGTTAATATTTTTGGTAATTAATTCATAAAAACATCATAATGAGATTATTTATGTCTTTCGGTTCATAATACTTAATGGGTGTCATGTATGTAATATTATGTACATTTATCTAAAGTGATGTTGATGATGTTGATGACAAGAACTATAACAATTTTGACATTATTTATATAATAAAAGATACTTTGAATGTGAAATTAAAACCATCAGCAAGTGACTGTTAATAAGTGAGTCACAGCAATTGAGTGGAATCATTTAATCGGATGATTCATTCAGGAACGAAACCCCACCGTGTTGCTCAGAGACGTGAAACAGTGCTGTGCCTGAGTTTGGAGTTATTTTGCTGTCAAAAAGAGGAAATATGGTGTTTAAAATGTTGTAAAACTATATCACATTTATAATCATGGTAATATTTGGAGAAGAACGGCACTCTTCGCGTAACATATGAAATATATATGTCTTGAATTTGTGATCGTATTTTAATAGACTAATGCTCAATGCTGCCAAATTGTACATCATTAAAACAACAATTACGATATTACCGCAAACAATATATTGTATATCGCACACCCCTATGTTTGATGCAGTCACGAAAGTCCAAACCTCTGTGAAACTGGCCAAAATCCCCATTTTAAAGCAGGATGGAGAAATCTGAAGCGTTTACAATGAACTAATTTTCATAATGGACTAATTTCATGCTAGATAATAATTGATCAAATTCATTCCCCTAATGAGACACCAATTTGTACCCTACTCATGGAAACTAATTGCTATTCATTTCCATGTTTCTGTTAATATGATTCTAGTCTTGTGATGATAAAGTAGAGTTAGTTAAATTCAGGTCAGTTCTTGATGTCAGTGGTGTTCTGTGAAGATGGCAAATCACAGATGAGCCATTCTGTTCGAGATCCCTGGCGGCTTTGAGAGCTTGCAGCTGCTCAGTGGACACAAAGAGAGTTTTTCTCTTGGTTTCTATTAGTTATTCGCAATGTCAGTAAACACAGGCCTCAGGATACATGACAAAATCCTCAAATATTTTCTTTTGGAGGCAACACACTTTAAGATTTACCCGATTATTTAAGACAAATGAATATTATATACACCTAGCCAAATAAAAAAGGCCGACCAAGTTGCCATACAAACAAACCGCATCTCTACCAACGGCTACCAGCTTCACCCACTACACAAGCAAACAGTATGATATCCTTGAAGCATCAATGTAAAAGAAGGCAGTGAAAACTTCCTCTTAATTAGGCCACAGACTGACTGTGGGATCAAGATTATAATAGAATAGATAGTAGATTCATGACATACCATTGAACAAGGTAGTATAGTATGGCTGAATTAATGTTCCTGATTAGCCTTCTTTCAGATGATTGAAGCTGCTAAATGAGTCAAAGAGGGCTAAATATAGTTAAACAGTCCCACGGGTAAGTCTCGGAAAGTACTGGAGCTCCTTGACAGCAGAGGCCTGGACTTATCCCTCCACCTGGGGATTTTATAATTTTTTTTTGTTTGTTTTTACAGTTTTTCTCTAACAATCAGTGTGGATTTCCCTGGACCCCAAAATCACCTCAGACCCCAGAGGGTTTAAGCACCTTGTGCTGCCTGTACTGAACCAGTCTTTGAAAAGTCTACCAATTATTTAATAAAAATGTAATAATTTTTGTGAAAAACAAAAAAAAAACAACAACAGCAAAACAGAAAAGCCAATGTTCAACTAAATGCTCTACTGCCCATATGAGCAAATGTTAAGTTAAATACACATGTAATACACATAAATAGAATGAACACACATCAATGGCAGAAAAACCCCCCCAAACAACTCTAATTGCTATGTCTCGTTAACCACAAAGGAATTTCAGTTAGGTAAGAGAATAGTTGTAGTATCACTTCCAACACCAAAATCACATAACCTACTAAATACTAGGATGTTATGCTATATGATATAGCTTATGATTATCAAATATTATGTGCTTTTTTATCATAAGTTAAATGATTTAATGTTTGTAAATTAAAAAATTAAGACAGCTATAAATATCAGTGTTGTACTTTTACAGAGGTAAATGTAAAATTAAATTGTGATAATTAAGTAAGGAAGGACATGTTAAGATATAAGGATTTCTTATTCTGTTTTGTTGTTGAGGTAATTTCTTATGTAGTCGTAATAATTTTATATATTTAATTAGTTTAATTTGCTATTTCAATTAAAATAGTGGTATTTCTAATTTTGTTTATGTGGTATTAATAATATTTTATTTTAATCTGGCCAAAGGTTTGTCATGAATATATAAATTATTAATATATTAACTTTCATATTGTTCTTAAATATGTGATTTTGTTACCTTACATCGATATATTAAAATATTAGTATTTCTTATTTTAAGTAGTTAATACTATTTTTTTTTTTTTTTTTTTTTTTATTAAAATAGTAGTACTATCTATATTTTATCTTCTTTTGGCCAAAAGTTTGAGATGTATATATAAATTTTTATTATTGTTATTATTATTATTATTATTATTATTATTAATAATAATAATAATAATAATAACTGTATTATTTTTCTTAAATATGTGATTTTGTTACATTACATACATACACACACACACACATACATATATATATATATAAACATTTGTATTTCTTATTTAATGTATTATTAATACCATTTTATTTTTTGCTGAAGACAATTAATAACAAACAAGTAGATAAAATCTAGATTTGCAATACAGAATGAGTCGTATGTGGTCTTCAGAAAAGCACGCAGCTGAGTAACACAGAACATCTTACAAAATGTAAAAACAAAGCCATTGTCCAAAAACAATAGCATCGGCACATCAACGCAAAAGCCTGAAGTCAAAGCTTAGATCACAGCCTTCTGGTTTATCCAGACAGTCTGTTTGTGCTCACACATCCACTGCCTCTTCAAGCAGGTGATGAAGTCAACAGCTGCGTCAATGACTCAAACAAATATGTGACAATCAAAAAAGCAGCCAACTTTTTGGCATCCCTTTGATTAATCTGCTGTTCAAAGTACATGATGTAGCTCTTTGGGGTTGACAGCGCAGATTCATTCTCATCTTTACCAAATACTGAGATCATTTGTAATGGGTTCTGCTGATAAAACATTATTATAGCGAGAGGGGATTTTGCCAGATAAGCTTTGGTAACTGCCATGTTTATGCTCTATTTATGAAGATGTTACATTCTTCAAAACTGGGCAGTAACTGACCTTAGGCCTCAGCAAAGTGATAAGTATTCAGTACAGCTTTGTAAACACACAAAGGTTTAGTCAACTGATTGCAAGCTTAATCAAGAGAGGACAAAAATCTATTTAAAAGGTACTGAGGTAATGAATATTTAACCAAATAACTAAATATTGTAGATGTTGCTTCTCACAGTAGTCATTCGGTGCTAAAACATGGTGTTGCACATATCAGACATTCCTATAAAGAAAAACACAGGCAAGTCAATAAATCAGCTTTTTAGTGTGTTGTTTTTAGATATTGGCTTATTGTTTATGGTTAGGGTGTGGTTGGTCCTCCGAGTTTTAGACGATACTTCCAGAGAAGAGTAAACTATCACAACCTGCTCTACATTGAGCATCTTCTCTCCAAAAAGTGATTTTGACAGTAGCCGGGTATCCATCCAAAACTGCGAATTTAACTGCATATGGCATATATAACATTTGAGAGCGAGCACCTTTTCCATCCAAATATTAAAATGCAACAAATTGTGCCTTCCTGATAAACTGGCACTATACACTAATAATTTTCGTATAATTCACCTTAGAACGAGCAGATGAAACACAATAAATGCTGTTATTGCTTTCGGAGAAGGATGCCTGCTCTTTGGGAACGCAGTCATGTAACAGTTCTGGGAGAAATATTTTGACGGTAGACTTTGCTCGGGCATTTCCGAATGACCATAACAACATTTCAGATGCTGTGGAACAAGATCCATCCGCCAGTCAGTCAAGATTCGCCTTCCCATAGCGCAAAGACACATTCGCAAAATTAATTTCCATTTCCGATTATTCACATGAACCCTTTTCGCAAGTCAAAAACCCCCTCAAGCGAGCGTAAAAACATTTGTGCAAATTAAGGCATTTTGATTCGAAATTCGTTTCCATCACTCGAGAACCTTCTAAAACTAAACATTCTGTCTAGTATGAAGAACATTCCAATAATCTAAAGAAACTCCTTCCATTATACCTTTTGTGCAATGGTAAGCTTACATAGACATTAAATGCCAAACACTTATATTTAAATATGAATGTTAATATTTAAAGGTGAATGGCAATGAACAAGTGCTCTTGAAAGCCCTGTTGAATCCTTTAAAGTATTTATTAAAGTATCATTCAGCAGAAATATTTGCAGAATTGTGAGGGGAAGATAAAACAAGAGCTAGAAATGCTTTTAAGATCCTCACAAGCAGAACGCTGGTATTCACATCAGATTAAGGTCCAATAAAGGTGCCTGTTCAGGCAAACATTTGTCTTAAACGTGACGTAAACCTCAAAAACTTGACTTACAGGTACATGACAAAAGTACACAATGGCAGTTCAGAGAACTGAGGTGGGTGATGTTTTTTTTACCGCTGCCAGGACTCTCAGCCTATTGTGACAATATACTAAAATCTATTCAGATGTACAAGCAGGTTTGCCGTTTGTACACACCTGCCTAGGAGGAGCACATGCGAGGAGCAACAAACAACCAAAAAAATAGTTGTAATATAATGTAATATGCATGATTGCGAAGCCATAAAGGCATCCAGCAGGTCTGTCAACCACATGTTAATGACAATTTCTTACAATTGTGAAAGACTCTATGATGTTCTTTTAATGTTGTCAGCATTTACTCATCTTCATCTCAACTCCAGTGATGCATTTATAGTCCTTTTTCAAAGCTTCGCAGTAAAAATCACCATCAACTTTCCTCATCTGCTAGAAGCTTCAGAACCTCACTTTGTTTTTCATAAAAAACCGCGGTGCATAAACGACTATATTTTTGTCATTGCTGGGTGGACTGTTTCTTCCGATGTAGAAAGCTATTTCAAATACAGATCTAGATAACAGTTCAAGTTTATTAGTAGAATATAGAGCGTCAATGCTCAAACTCACACACACACACACACACACACACAAAAAAATCACAACACGCAAATTTGTTATTTTCCAAAACCTCTTCCTCAATTGGTCTACAGCCAAATTAAGGTGATGATGTGTACCATGTGTTTGTCAACTCACAAACAGGTTGTTCAGGGAGGTTACAAATGGTAGCAACCCTGACAGGAAGTGGTTTTTATCACATCAATGTTGTCCTCTGAACAGCACACTCAAGAGGAAGTGGTCTGACAGAGGCAGTGTTGCTCTCGCAGCCAAAAGAAAAAATAGCTGGCACATTATTACAGATACAGCAAAATCACCAGAATGACATGACTTTAAACTTTGCTGTTCTTCTGCGATTGTGTACAGCTGCATATGTAGACTCACATGTGATGAAGATTCCCGCCATAACGTAATAAAAAACGTTTTATTCTACACGGAGAGGGTCATATTATGGGGGCAGTCATCTTACGATCACATGACCAACTCAATAATATTTACTCTGTCTTGTTAGCCTGCCCTTGACTGTTTCCAGACAGAATACATTAATCATGTCTGACTGTAAATAATGCATTTCTATAATGCCAAATATTTGCGTTTGTGCAATGCTACATCCACACCACTAGGTGTCGATAAGTCGAAGATGACCGAGCAGTGCCAGAAATAAATTATTGCTGAATACACCTTTAAATTGACAAATTCTTTTCCCTTATGTGTAGTATTGTTGATGTGCAAGACTACTTGACTAGCTGACTAAATGGAACTGCAGCTGCTAGTTGACATTTGAAATACTAGTCTAAATAAAGCCATTAATGTTAAATTTGACAAACAACAGATTATTTTTAAAAAGTGAATATCTGGAGCGGAAAACGACATTATTTTATTTCACCTTATTCACTTTATTTTCAAGTTTATGAGAACAGCACTGCTTTGTTTACAGGGGAACCATGGTAACCATTGTATTTCTGCTTGTCCAAAAGTGCCACCTACTGTCAGACAGTGAATTTTCACTTTCACTGAGACTTTCTGCTGTTTCTGTTGCTGGCAGTGTTGTAAATTTAAACAGTTTAATAAAAATACAATATTGATTAATTATATATGACAATTTAAAGAAAAAGTGGACTAAATAATGAAATGTTTCTCTTCTCACTGGAAGATCCAGGTATGAGATTTTGATTAAAAGTTATGTTTTCAGAAAATTCATAAAAATGACATATATAATGGATGAAACATTCAACATAAAAGATCAAAAAATTTAAAACATTTTAAAAATAGGATAAATAGGGTTAAATTTATGCTTGAGCAAACATTTCATGTCTGCAACCAGACTCTAAAACATCATGGAACTGCAATAACAAACTAAATTAATTCAAATAAAATAAAGCTTAAAGAAGGACAAACATTGTGTCAGTCTAAATTTACAAGATTCCCATGAGACCTCATTACACGGGGAGGACATAGGACTCATTCTATGGTCAAATGGCTTGCATAATATGTGAGTAGAGCTTTAAATGGGTTTAAAATAGAGCAAGCCCTCATGATTCCAGAGAAAAACAAGCACATTTTAAACCTTATCTAGTATATCGCAGCAGACAGTAGTCAGCAGAAGCATTAAAATGGGTGTTTCAAAACCAGATTCAAAACATTGGAATGCACTGCGCTGTCAACCATGCAGGGGAAACTAACTCAGATATGGGTGTGCAAGAATTGCATATGCCTTTTATCATTGTTTCATGAAAAAAGCATAACTTTATCAGTGTAACAGCAGAAAAAGGCAGACCCGTTTTCCTGCTTCAACAAGTCAGAGGAACCAGTTCATCTACTTTGCATGTCTGGTATGGATCCCTGTTAGATGTATGTGTGAAGTTATTAATAAAAGGGAATGAAATGACAAAAGGTTGCTTTTTAGATTATAAAATGACTGAGATCTAGAAAAACGCTCCCAGCTATCTGGAGAACTTGGTGCCAAGACCAGACTGGAACACTATTGCATAATTTATAAAGCGTCTTTTTCATGCAATATGCTAACTGTGCAATATTTTTTAAGAGTGCCAAACTAAAACAGTTCCCTGCAAGCAGACATCTCTCTGTGGTGACCCCTGGTGCTTCTTGTATCCTGCACCTGCTTTTTCGGTTGCCATGGTAGCCATTCATAAAGAACACTTGCTATAGTGAGCCGTTACAGCTGACTTCATCTGTGACCAGTAAAGGGGCCATCATGACAGAGTTTGAGCAGGAATACATGGATGCCTAGTATTGTTTTAATAAATTATTATTGCTCTCAAAAAATGTGCAGTGTGGTCTTTGTATGCTCTACTCCGCCAGAGGGTGTTGTCACCATAACCATTCTTAATGTGGCATGTCTATATCTTATTCATAGTGAAGGGAAGCCTGACTCATTTCTGTGAATCAGGTTATTCCAGAATAGTTTCTTTCAACCGTCTAAATAAAAAAATGATTCAGCGAATCACATGGCCATTGACATCCTTTAATGACATATTACATATTCTAAACGTCTCAGAAAAAAAATATATAATATATAATTATACATTTTTTATTAAAGAAAAAAAAATATATATATTTGTAGGTTACACATATAGATTATTTTCTTGCCAGGACATTATCCATTTTCTAAAACACTAATCAAAATACTGGAAAAACACCTCAGAAAAATCTATACAGAAAATTTAATTAGATATAATTTAATTCAGATAGATTTTTCTTTATTTTTAAAAGGTTTGCACTGTGATCTCATAGGCCCCACAGTTCACTTAATTACAACCACGATTCAGCTCATAAAAACAAAGTCATAAAACTGCTGATAAAACTGTCAACTCTCAAACTGTAAACATACTACCCAACGAGTCAGTAAACTGCTGACAAGAACTGTTCGGATCGATTCGTGAAATATCGATGAATTATCGTTCTTTGTGAAAAAAATCTGACGGCTAGGATAAAATGTCAGGACGCCAGTTCAACTGAGTCACTAAAAAGATCCGACTCAAAAGAACGATTCGTTCGCGAATCGGACATATGCCAATTCATGAGTAAACAGAAATAAAGCATTTCAGCAATAAGTTGTACAAAACGCGCATTTTAAATAAACTATAAATAATTCAAGAATGCAATTAAAAGTACCCGCCTTTGATTAAAGATTAAAATGAAACATTAAAAATGACATCTTATTCTCTTTATTGCTGATTTATTTCGAATAAAAGATTTTGCAAACCACGTTGTTTATGAAATAGATACTATCTGCATAATGCCAAGAAAAAGAGAAGTGAGCAGGAAGAGGCATTACCTGACTCACGGGCAAACACGAGAACTACACAGAATAACTGTAAACATTAAATTGACCTGTTGTGATCAACCACAGCGTTATGCTTAGAGAAAATATCATCAGTCCTTGTCATCACAATTGTCAGTCGCTTCATAACAACACACTTATAAAATATTAAGCGAGAGTCAAATGTTTTCACTGTGTACGTGCACGCGCAACCTTCCCAAAAAAAATAACCACGGACGCACTTCCTGAAACTGTTTCTACACAAAGGGGCAAGGAATTATGGCGAGTATTCTTGCATTTTAACTATATGCAGGATGCCAGGTGATATGAAATGACAGGGGCAAGTTTGCGACAGCGTAAACTCCGAAGCCAACAGGTGTCGAGTGGCTCGCGCGATCGCCTGCTCGTGACTCACCTTAGTGTAATATAACATCCACAGCTCGTACAGCCGCTCTTTCGAAGCCATTCTCCCTCGCCCTTCTGCGTATTCCATCTAGTTAGGCGTCAATCAAACCATCTGAATATACATCCACAAACGAAGTGTCCATGGATTGACTCAGCGAAGATCCAGGGAATACTGTTTGCTGGAAACAGCATGCTGCTCTACAGCTGTCCACTACCTGGTTGCCAAGCTCTCCCAAAGTTGCATGTCTTTTAGATGGAGGGTGGGTCAAAATGACAGTTCCGAATAAAGAAACTAGAGAATGTAGGGACCGACATCTGAGAAATCTCGCAGGTAAGGCGCTGGATAAACGCACATCTCTGCCGGAGGAATTCTAGAGGAGTTGAACGCACTTGTCTGTGCACGCATTCATTACCCTGTTCGCACTCACTCCCCTCCTCTCGAGCGTTACAGCGGCAGTAGAGAGCAAAGCAAGACATCGCCGGGAGGAGTTCAGCCTCAAAGCTGCACAAGATGAAGGAAAACCATTGAGCATCACGGTGTCACAGCTGATTGGGAGAATTACCAGAGGTGGAGTGGCACTTTGAGAGCAGGAACTTCTTCTGGTGACTTGGTTTGTAAAAAGGACATTTGGGCTACGTTAAAAAATAAGATCAGATCAATATTGATCACCACAAGATTAGAATCTCGGATGCATTTATTTATTTGTGTAGCTACCAGTACACAGAAAAGATGGATAAATGGATAGGCTAGATATATACACAGATATATAGAATTTTTTAATATGTAATATGCATTGCTAAAAACTTAATTTGGCCAAACTTTAAAGGCGATATTGTCAATATTTAGAGTTTTTTTGCACACTCAGATTTAAGATTTTTATATTGGTGTATCTCAAATATTGTCCTGTCATAACAAACCATACATCAGTAAAAAAGCTTATTTATTCAGATTTTTAATGATGCATAAATCTCAGTTTAAACAAATGAATCCTTTTGACTGGTTTGGTGGACCAGGGTCGTGTATAATTATGGAGAATTTTATTTTTTATTTATAATATATTTTAATTTTATTGTATGTTTAATTGAATTTATTTATTATAATTTTTATTGACTGACTGATTCATTCAGTCATTTATAAAAGTTTGTTTAAGATTTGGAGGTTTTGACATTTATTTAAAGGTAGTTCAACCAAAAATCAAAGATAGTTTATTAAAAATTAAGTGACAGACAATATTTTCTCTCAGGCTGAGGTCTCAGTCCTTCATTGCTGATGTGTGTGTTTTTGATCTGGCAGTACAATGCATAAGAAAGTTGTTTATGTTCAGTTAATGCTGACTGAATATATGATGTTTCCATCTTAACTGGAATTTGCGCATTAGGACATTGGATCTGATTCATTGTATCACAGTTTTGTGATTTTTGGATCATAATTGGGATTTGTCACATTGCTCATGTTATTTAGTTGTAATTTATTTTAACTACAGGGGTGGACATTTGAGGCTGGAGTCTCTAAAAAGGTTTGAAAGCACAGGTAAAACCAACGCACACACACACACACACACACACACACACACACACACACACACACACAGGAACAGTGTGTTATCATTATTCTACACAACACACTGCGGTATTTATTATTCTCCACAAAACACACTCTAACTTCACCATTTAGAATCAAACTGAATAGCATACACAAATATAAACAAAACATATTTTCAATGTTTACCCTGATACATGCCTTCCATGTTTCATAAAGGATTCCTTGTTTCTCTTAATGTTGTTTTAGTCACATAAACAGTGTGACATGAGTTTTTTTCTTCACAGCTCAAGCTTCTGACAGTAAAACATTACTATTTTACATTCAAAGTTATTCAAGATTCATATGGTCATTGCATCCTCTGAGAACCCATGCAAACTCTATGCAAATAAACTTGTCGATGTTAGAGTGAATGTTCCCATTTAGTGTCTTTCCATTTTCATTTGGCATATTTGTTTTTGTTTATAACTGCATGTACTATGACACCAGCATATTTAACATAATTCTAAAGGGTCTATTGTGCTTAGTGACTGACGGGAACAACAAAATGCTTTTGATGGTGGTAACCTTTTTGACATAGATTAAAAGATAGATACCACAACTTACACAACACTTCCTTTCTAATTCAAGGCGCACATAACGATTTTTAACTAATTTTAGTAATCAAATAAAATGATAGTCTGGGGTTATAATAAACCATTTGTTTTAATCCCATTGCTAAGTGCATCTTTGTGACTGTTTGGTCACTGGGAAGAGGATGGACCTAGAGGCAGCTGTATTGCCATGGCAATGCCCTACATTCCACACCATGTCATGTTCGGGGTGTTTGTTCGCCTGTTTTGAGAACTTGTGTGGGTCATTTTTTTCTGTTTAGATGAGTTGCAATCTCTGAATTTGTTCTTGATTTAATTTTATTTCATGTAATAAAATGTGTTATTCATTACTTGTTAATAAACTAAATATAGCTTACTGGTTATATGTCTTACATATTTTACTGTTATGTTGTTTCAAAGTCTATATGCAGATTTTATAGATTTTATTGTATTGTATTTTTTTGTATTGTAAGTGTAGGCTTTTTTCCTGTGTGTTTGTAAATCAGCCATTAATTGGTTTGCAGTACAAACATGAAATTATTAGCCCATTAGCCTAGTGTTAGCTTAAATATTGATATAGACTATAAATCACTATCCACCTTGGTTGTGTGAAAAACAGAAGCTCCAGAATCATATTTTTAAAAGAAAATTATATTGGAGTAGGCCTGTTTAAATTATAATACATTTTATTTTTCTTTAGGCTATATACAGCAAATAGCCTACATAATCATCAGACTAACTTTAGTTTATAGGTGTACACTCAAGCTTTGCACATATCAGATGCTCACAGACTCAATTATCAAACAAAACAAATCACAAAAAAGTCCTGCATATCACTATTCTATATCATTCTATAGGCTATGCACATATATTTTATATTTAACTTTAAAAAATGTTTGTAATAATGTAATATTATTATTATGTTTTCACTGTCTTATAGTGTATTACAGTATATAATAATATAGTAGCAAAAATCGATATGTTCGGTGTACTTCTAGCAAACTCTGAACAGACTGCCTAATCGAAAACAGATTCATCGATCCGGCTTCCCATGCTTCATTTTCACTATGGAGAAACCTGTGGGTTCTTTACAAGAGCAAGCTTTGAAACGAAAAGAAAGATTAAAAGCTTTACGAGACCGGCAACTTCAAGTGAGTGCGAAAACAAATTGTATTTCTTTAAGTCATAGGAGAAATGCGCGCTCACGGGCTAACATGCTTTAGTTAGCCAGTTAGCATAACACATAATACACTTAATATAAGCAGGGTTTCTCAAATCTTACGCTGGAGGTCCAATGCACTGCAGAGTTAACTCAAACCCTGATAAAACTCCTCTACCTTTGGTTTTCTAAGACACTTATTAATATGCTCAGTTGTGTTTGATTAGGGCTAGAGCAAAACTCTGCAGTTCGTTGTAAGATTTGAGAAACAATATAGCATCAGTTGTCAAAAAATTGCATTCTAATCATTTTAAAGCTTGAATTTCCCACAATGTGTTTTAAATACATTTTTTTGAGCTTTAAAAAAAATATCAGAAGTTACGCCTCGATGTATTTACAGTATGTAACTTACACTAATGTGTAACAAATAAAATGCTTTCCTATTTAGTTCAGTGACTCTTCAACATTGTTACAGTAAACAGCACACCATTTTAGTCTAGTTTAATCTATTTTGTCTCATGTAAACCGATAAACAGTTTTGGTAACTTACAGAATAAGTTGAACTTAGAATCTGGGAAGTTCCTTTTAACCCTGTTTGAAATTATAACCGTTTTTGTTTTCCTTAAATGTGCAGAGTCGAACTCTGCCCCTGTCTTTGTATATCAGAACTTTCCTGAGCTTTATTGTATCTTAATCCTTTTTCGAGTACATAATTTGGATTTTGTCTCTTTGTTTATAATAACTAGATGTTTTTTTATTTAATTAAAGGGACAAGCGTCTGAGGATGGAGAGCCTGAGAGAAAAAGAGCTCTGGAAGACTCTGAGACAGAGGATAGACACAGGTAAAAACAGAAAGATATAAAATCTAGTGTCCCGTATGCGTAAGGATACTAAACTAAATAATAGGTCCTTGTTGAGCAGACTGCCTGTTCTAAATGGACAATAAATAACAAAGCTGTACTCTGTTTACATGATCTTAAGGGCTGTGAGGTAAAGGTCTCTCTCCCTCTCGGCTCTATTTCAGGCTCAAGCCAAGGCCTCAAGCGCTTTGCTTTTTCCATTGATTACGTTCAGATTCACAGAACCCTTTTGCTTTCCTTCCCTGAGCTCAAGAGGTGTTTGGCATAGACCGTTTGCAAAGGTTTCTAAACAATCATCACCCAATATCTGGATTATGTCTTCCCAAGTACATGTTAAAGTAACAGACCACATTAAAAAAGTGTGTCATTTACTTGAGCTTGTGTCTTTCCAAACCTGCATGTATCTTCTTTTATGTTTCTTTTAGTTTTAGAACAACATGAGGGTGGGTGATTAACAGAATTAACCTATTTAACACTTAACAGATCTATAATATTGTGGCTACAAGGCGTTAACTTTGGGTTTTGAGATGGTGATATTGAGGGTTGTCAGACAGAGAATGTTTCAAGGTGTGTCTCCTTAAACATGCATTATTAAAATGGCAACACCGTTTGGAAACAATGAGAGTTGATTCACCACCCAACACTTCCTTTGCTGTTATACCTGACATGACAATCTACTTGTCTTTAGAAAAGCAAAGCATTCATTTCTATTGTAATGTAGTTTATTGTAATGAAGAAAAACGCTTAAATAAACTAGTAATAGAGGGGAAGTAATGATCTGTTTTATACTAAAATAAATGAGAATTAATTAAAATTAGACAGTAAAGAAAGTTATTAAAACAGGTTTTGAGGCTGAAAAACAGCAGCACAACAAAATTGACAAATTTCAACATTGATAATGCGTATGTTTCTTGTCATCAAATCACAATATTAGAATGATTTCTGAAGGATCATGTGACACCGAAGACTGCAGTGATAATTTATTTTTTAGTATATTTTAAAACATAATTTATTCCTATTATGAATTTTCCATTATATGAATAAATTATGTTTTAAAATATACTGAAAAATTAATTTTGAATTATTATAATATTTCACAATATTATGTTTACTGTATTATTTATGAAATAAATGCAGCCTTAGTGAACATACATGACTTCTTTAAAACCTCAAACATTTGAACAGTAGTATTGTTGAGTACTGTAAAGGTGGAAACATCCACTTTTGTTGGGCAACAGCTTGCTCTTTTTGTTGAAGCTGTCAAAATTCTGAAGTGAGGTGAGGCAGATAATGAATATCTGCTCAGCTTTTGAATGCAGCTTAGCCTTTCATCTGTGCCAGATATTATTTTGCCGCAGCTTAAGCAGTAGGACAAATGTCAAATGCCCAACTTGACTTGAATTTTCCCAAGCAAACCAACCCATCCTACCACATCATATTTGTTATTTCTGTTCTCTCTAAATGAGTTTTGTCAGCAGTCGGGATTTACTGTACCACTGCTGCTTATTTTAGGTTGAAGGAAGCCTGATGATGGTCCCCTTGTTTGTTTTGCAAGCTCTGAGAAACGAGAGACCTTCCACCAAACTGTCAAGGCCCTCAATTCAGCTCAGTCCCTCTGAGCACTTCAAGAACACAAGAGCTTTTCCCTCGAGCATCAATCCATCTTTCTGTATGTAATTAAATTAGAAACAGGATACTGTTCTAGCCAGTTCTCTAAGTCTCTTGGCCACAAATTATTCAGGACTCCAGGATGTTCGAAATGCTCACTTAGAGTTTGACAAACAGCTGTTGACATTCTGAAAGTCTTGGATTGTTTGGCCGCTCTACTGTAGATGAGGAAAGCCAGTGGTCCAGTATTGTCCCACCAGGTGGTCAGGAAGTCTTTTCAGGAAAGCTGAGGACAGGGAGGAGGTCCCAGCTCTTTGTTTCAGTCTGTTGTTTTGAGTGTTTTTCCAAAGCCCTTCAATGCTCTTGTTTGGGGTCATAATATTTGGTGCAGCTTAGCAAGGCCTTGATAGGGTTTGGCTGTGAAATTGAGTATTATTAAGGTAGTGGACACAAGGCTTTGTCTTTGGTGACATGTTTTTCCATTTCATTACGCTTTAGTTAACCCTACACACAAGAGCATTGAAAAGGAATAGTGACACAGCTGACGTGAACAATCTCATTGGTCCCAGCCCATATAATTACGTGGCTTGACTCTACTTGCACTCATACAGATCAAGCAGTGATGAATGTGGGCTTTATATAGTTGGGTCAGTAACAAACAGTGTCCATGTTAGAGAAAAATAAATTACCTTTTAGAAGTCCGATTCTAAAGGATGTGTACTTTTTATGTCGGTTTCTTATGGTTTATAACTTAAGACCATTTTTATACCATTTAAAAAATAGGTTTAATGCTTATACACACTTGAAACAAGGTTACCTTTATTTAGATTAGATTGAAAATTCTGGGTTTGCGTTTCAGTGTAAACTGACCAAAACAGAGACTTTTGAAAATGTTGGCATGGCTTCCACATTCGTTCTGCGTTTCTGGTTGTGTAGTGACTGAGATGGTTTCTAAAACGCAGTAAAGTTGCCAGTTTAGATGAGGATTATTTTCATTTTAAAATGTTGCTTTAAAATGAAAATACACAAGTGTAAACTGGTTGAACTAATGCTTAATATTTAAGTTGTACTCTTATTGGCTCCAAAAATGTCAGGTGGTGTAACCATCAAGTAAGATGTAATTACATATTTTCCTGCTTCAAAACATTTCGAAATATTTAAGGAAAAAAAGATATTTTGATTTAATCTTTAGTTTGTGGAGAGTTGCACCACATGACATTTTACAAGTTGCAATAACCTTGCTTTGTCATGAAAAAGTTGCAAGATTGACTTTGATATAATTTTATTCAAGTTGGTCGCATCACATGACTTTGATTTGGATGACAGACATTTTATAATGTCGTTATTGTGGGCCTGTTGTAGTCTTGTTAATGACAAATAAAAGTGTCCACAGTTATTAATATGAATCATCTTTCAAAAATCTAGTTTAACAATATATGTATCGGGTTCTTGTGTTTAAATGTATGTTTATTGGTGTTGGTTTCATGTAGGGCTGGGCGATATATATCGAACCATATATTTGCGCATCTCGTCAGTAAAGCCGGTTCTTTGATTAGCGCTAAATCTCCGTCAGCTGTTCTCAAAAGAAACGCCAGCCGTAGATCACTGAGAAGCTGCGCCATTAAATCACCCGCGAAACTCAAGGCGTAGCTTGTCAGTGATCTACAAATTCTAAAGAAAAGCTTCAGTTGAATGACTGCAAATGTCATGTGGTGTAACTGTCATGTAAAAATAATTATATTTACTTTAATTACATTGTGAGTGTATACAACAATTTTTTTCTAAATATAAATGATTCATAATGTGGTGGTGACGAACATAGACCTGCTCTATCGCCTTTGTTTATGACAAAATGGGCCTCCGTGGTCCCCTGGACGTCCAGCCGCCAATTTTAATGTTGACAGACCTGAGTGACGGCTTAACTGGGTTTGTGTCGGCTCCTCTCAGCTGTGAGACTGCAGTCCCTAGACACAGTCAGGTGCTACATGCTAATTAGCTAGTGCTACTAAGATGAAGGGATGCTTTGTACACATGGTGAGTGAATGTACTCTGGATGTCACATGGCGGATCCAGTGATCCAACAGCATTAGCTGCTGACTGTTTATCTGCACTGCCACCTGCTGGTTACTGGAGATTTTTGTGTGATAGCCTTTGTAATATCTCCTTGAATAGGTTATAATGGGGCAGTGACAAAACACTTGTTTATAATTGAGCGAATGACATAATTCTGATGTTTGCAGAGAGCTGAAGCTGAGGAATTACACACCAGAGGATGAGGAGCTGAAGGAGCGACAGGTGCCCAAAGCAAAACCTGCATCAGGTGAGAAGACTTCTGGCTTACCTGCTAGATATATTACTGGCTGTACCTTTAAAGTATATAGTCAAATGGTTATACCAGCAAATTAAACTGACCGTTTTGTGATAGTGATGCTGGGTGATAATGTTACAGCAGGTGATCAGGTGTGGGGTTACAGGTTGTCTGACTGGTCTTGTTTCATATTACCGTAGTGGAGGACAAGGTCAGGGACCAGCTGGAAGCTGCAAACCCAGAGCCTGTGATTGAGGAAGTGGTGAGTGGATTTGTCCCTTGATACGTCTCCGTTTTCAAACACGCTGCCATATGGAAAGCACCAGTGTTTCCTGAATATATAACCTACCAGTCCAAATTTTGGAGTAATTAAGATTTTTTTTAAATGTTTTTGAAAGAAGTCACCAGTGCCCTATTTATTAGATCAGAAATACAGTAATATTGTAAATATGTATTACAAGGTAAAATATATATATTTTAAAATGTCATTTATTTCTGTGATGCACTTTTACATTTTCAATATCCATTACTCGAGTCTTTAGTATCACATGATCCTTCAGAATGTTTTGTATTTGCATTTGGTGCTTAACTATTAAAAACGGTTCTAAGGTTGGTAACCAAATTTCTGGATTTAAGTTAAAATGCCTTGCTAAATAAAAGTATTAATTAACAAAAAATGGAAATATTGCAAATGTGTTTGCAAACCCTTTTGTGGGTCTTGTTTTGAACAATTCGTTAAAAGAACCAGCTCTACACCGTATGTGTCCATCGTCTTTACTAGTCATTGATTCTCGTTATGTTTCATTTAAATTTTTTTAGTGGCAAAGTGTCTGATTTTAAACTAATCTTATTTTTTCTCCACTCTTGTGTTTTTAGGATCTGGCCAATCTTGCTCCCAGAAAACCAGACTGGTACAAACCTTTCGTTTTCACTGCTAAAATGCAATCATGCATCATATTCATTGAAATCCATTTTGGTTAAAATTTTCATTCATTTAGCCTAATGCTTGTGCTGTGTGTTGGTAATAGGGATCTAAAGAGGGATGTTGCCAAGAAGCTTGAGAAATTAGAGAGGCGAACACAGAAAGCCATTGCTGAACTTATTCGTGAGTATGACTTGACTGAGACTAAGGCATTGAGCCCTGCAGGGCCTGGTAGGCTAATTGCTGAGAAGGTTCAAAAGCTCTGGAGATCTGATGTCTCTTAATGACATCATATATGGACTTCCTGTCTCTATACACACTTCTGGCACAAACTAGGGGTGTTTCTCAAACGGAAGGCTGCCTCCTTCCGGAGGACACATTTATAGGCTGCATACGTCATCAAGTCTGCTTTATTTCACTGAGCATTATATTTACGAGTCATAAGCATAATACAATTTACACCTAATTAAGAATAATGGTCCAATTTATTAGTGTTATTATTCTAAAATAAGATCTGTATGATGCATGCGACCTCCGGAGGATGCAGTCTTCCGTTTAAGAAACGGCCCAGACCTAGCATTACTAGTTTTGTCTTTTAAACCCACAATTTAAATGAAAATTCTGTAATATCTTTAAAAGCAAGTATTTCATGGATCACCAGATCAGCACATAAAGAGTTTTTGGTGAAACACGTGTTTGATGTACATAGCTTGTTTATGTCTGGGCATTTGTGTCCTTCTATAGGTGAACGCCTCAAGGGAAGTGAGGAGGAGCTGGCTGGAGTGGTCGGAGCAGTTGGCATGGAAGAAGGAGACTCCGATTGAATCTGTTGAGAATGATGGTCACGCACAAACGGATTTCAGGACGTTTCCTGCATAAATCTTCATTATAGAGCAATGTGTGTTTCAAATGGATTTCTTATGCTGAGTTTAGCATATCATGTGATTAGAAGTGTTTGTGTGAGATACAGAGAGGAAGAATGAGAGGAATTACAGGTGTTTTTGTGTTTTCATATGGAGTACACAAAGACAACTTTCTCCTTTTTATTATTATTTTGTTAAGTAAACAATTCTTTTCTAAATTGACTCCGTCTTTTCAGTTTTGTGTCTCATGATAAACATGTCCGTACACTTCTTTTAAAACACAAACTGAATGCTGATTAAGAAGGGCTAAATTCATATTTTCATGTAGTGTTTTTCTCCTTTCTCTTTAATATTGAGAGTTTTTACAGAGATGAATACAGTTTAATAATTGAGGAGAACAGTACAGATATAACTGGAGTACGTTATTCTGGCTTCAAAAGATTTTGAATAAATGAGTGTGTACGTGAACCAGTCTCTTAAAGTATTTATTAAAATGATCACAGACTGATTTAACTCTTCTTTATTTCTAGAATTACTCAGCCATAACTTAAAAGATGCAAATTTTCATAAACTGATAGACCTATTGTACGATTTTGGTCGTTTGGTTAAAGTGCATTTCTCACCTCCCTCTTTGACATGGCTAAAACTAAAACACCAATGATGACACATTCAACGTAAACTTATCCTAAACATCCCAGGAAGTTAATAATCACATATACATTTTTAAAGTTATTGATATATTATGTATATTACGAATTAATAATGAAAATATATATTAATATATAATAGTAACATTTTGTTCTGTGTGGTCACTCTCAATTGAGCCAAAACCAAAAAAGCAGATGCTCACCACTAAGAGGTGCCATTGCACATAATACGCTGTGAAGTTCAGGTACATTCATTCAGATGGTTCCTTATCCAAATCCTGGTTTCTCCCCTCCTTCACTGACAGAGCGGTGTTACCAAATAACTCAAGAATCAGCTATTTCATTAAATCACTATTTTAGGGGCCTCACTTATAAAATGTCGAGCAGAAACCATCCTAGATTTGTTCTTACAATCATCTCTCAAATATGCATACGTGTGATTCATAGACGGAACATACGCACAGAAATCGCATGTCCGCCGCTCTTTCAGATGTGAAATCGAGGAATCGGAATCTTTAAACGGTTTCAGCTTTCTCCTAATTAACGTCATTAACAAGTATAAGGCTTACATTTCCGACAAGACAAAGCACCATGACGATAAACAGCCAGTTTTTGCAAATATGAACGTTGGCGTGGATTTACGCGCACGCACTGAGATCAAATCTCTTTTTAATGAGGCTCAAGGGGTTAAAAATTAAACCTTTTGGTTATTACGGATCTTGAAAAGCTAAGCCACCAGCTTGGTCAGAAAAATAAAATCAGCAAACGCTGATCTCGTGCAATTTGGCTGAACTCACATCCTCTAAACCTAATAAAAGAGATTGGCTGCTCAACACACAAAACAATCAAAGAAGTCCACATCAACCATACACAAAAAAATACATTATTTGGCCATTATTTCCTAGACTATATAATATACCAAACAATTGAAAGATTTTTGAGTAAATACAAGTAAAAACTTGCACAATAAGATACTGTTGCCTCTTGTGTAGTGATTCCACAAAGTTTTTTTTATGCAAGATTTACTAAAATATCCTCACCAGTCTCCCTGTTATATCTTGAACTTATGGTGACGGAGAGCTTGATATCGGTGGTGTTGGTGAGACTTTGACATGCAGATCAGCTGGTGGAAAAAAGCCATTGCTGGGTAGCAAGAAACTGGAACACAGATGTATTCAAAACTGTAGCCCTTGAGTAGGATTAGAAAAAGTGCAAAGCTTGTCCACCTGCACTTGTGAGGGTTGATGGTTTGCGTTAATTTTTGTTTTCGTTATGTCCCCCCGTCTCAATTTTTCGTGCAGCAGGGCCCAGCTCCACCTTACACACTCTCTGGGCAAATTTTAGCGAGCACAGGGTCTCTCCAACATTGCTCTCAAGAGAAGAAACCTAAAGTAAAAAACAAATTGTACATAAGTTTTGTTGATCATTGGTTATATTTTAAAATTGAAATTACCCGGCTGTTTTAGATCACCATTGACTTCTATAGTATTTTGTTTTCCTACTATGGAAGTCAATGGTGACCCAAAACAGCCTGGTTACAAACTTTCTTCAAAATATCTTTGTGTTCGTCAAAATAATGAAATTCATACCGATTTGGAACTACTAGAGGGTGAGTAAATGATGACAGTTTTAATTTTTGGGTGAGATATTCCTTTAATTGCGTTATAAAACCCCACTTTTAACCCTGGGTAATTCACACTTGTCATTTTGAAAGGGGCTTGGCAGCGCTAAGCTAGCAGGGTTACAGTCTTTGTAAATCACTGTACCTGAACAACCATGGCAGTTTTGTTGCCTTTTCCCAGTGAGTCCTGCAGCAGGTAGGTGAGTCTTGAGTTCCTGAAGGGTATGTGAGTCTGGTGTGCCTTCAAGGCCTGGATCACATCTCCAAGGGCCAGCAGCGAGCGGTTGATATTCTGGGCTTCCTTCAGTCTCTCCCCCTCTGCCCCAGACTTCCACACCCTCTCAGAACCAGCCAAATCTACAAGATTCAGCTTGCCTGTAAAGTAGAGGTCAGAGATTATGGTCATTAAAGGATTGGCTAAAGGACTTTAATTAGGGAGGTATTTGTAACTCTTGAAAATTCTCGCACAACTCAAGCAATCTAAAGATCCAGAATCGTTTTAGACTGACCTGTGGTTTTGGCTCCACTGGCGAGGTCTGTGCCCAGCACAGTCACAGTGAGCAAGGCATGAGATCGGGAGCTATGTTGGTTCATCTGCGTTCCAAATGTAATCCTGTTCCTTCGAGCTATGGCCAAAATCTGCAAAGCGTAACAACAGATGATTGGAGAGAGTGTTTTTTTGTGCACTCAGCATTATCTTGTCACATCTTGTCTTGAACTCACTTTCTTGATATGCTGGAAGCTTTTGACCTCCATGACCCTGAGTCCTGGCACATGAAGCTGACCCGTCCCATCAGGGTTGATCTTGATGTCAAGTTTTTCTCCATCCTTACTGAGCAGATCTCTGACATTAAAAATAATGTTAATAGATTTTAACAATAAAAAAAATGCTAATGATTATTGCATCCAAAAATGAAACAAAATATTTCTATTCCTTCAATGAAAGTCCATTAAACCAAAAGTGTTGACACATCCAAAAGTACTTAAAGAAACTGTAAAGGATTTTCTTGCAACCAAGTACAGTTTAGCTTTCACTTACCATATTTGATGTGCTCTATGTATGTGTTCATCAGTGTTTAAATGTGAATAAATGACTTGAATAAACCACTTGATTCATATTTTAAGAATCAAAATTTTGGAATATACTTTCAAAGCAAAGACAGTAATCTATTACGTCCCATAAAAATATCTATATTGGACTTTTAGAGTTTGTAATAACAAGAATGCAAATAGTTAGTGATAAAATGTTCATTTTTTAGGTGAACTAATCTTTAATATTCCTCGTAAACCTCAACTGAACGTCAGGTTATTTAATGATCTAAAAGCTCACTTTACTTAAATGCTTCTAACAATATTGGCAGCCATTTATTTTGCATTCAAGCGGCAACCACTAATGATTTTGGCATGATAAAGGGGTAAAATGCCATACCTCAGGACCTCGTTGTAAATTTCCACCGAGCTGACACTGACACTGTATGTCCACATGTCTTTTCTTTCCTCAATCTCATTGAACAGGTGTTTCAGGGCTCGTTGGTTGATGCCAGGGTTCTCAACAGTTCCCTGAGCAGACACGGATGGTTAATGAGACCTGACAGTCTTACTGAATAATTAATGGGAACAGATCATCTTGGTCAAAAGTATGAAATTGGAACCGTGTGTTATGACAGGTATATCGTTACCTTACCTCCATAGTATAGGTCTTGCCAGATCCTGTCTGGCCATAAGCAAAGATGCAAACATGATATCCATCTATACAGGACGTGATGAGTGGCTCAATTTCCTGGAACACCTGAGATAAAGACCAAGAATAGTCAAAAATACATCTCAAATTTTATAGAATGTTAATATCGGCCAAGAAAACGACCAATTTAGTGATAGCGAGGTAGTTTTTCATGTGAATAAGACTTTTACTCTGCTTACCTCTTCTTGAGTGGCCTGAGGGTGGAAGACTTTATCTAGCTCAAAGTTTTTAGCTTTTCCTTTGCTTAAAACTGTGAGTGCAGACTCATTATTGGGGTCTGTTGTCACAACTACTGCTTGGCCTTCTTCATGTTGATCTTCCTTCAGTACTGGCTTTACACGGCACAACACACGGATATTACCTGGTGAAATAATAATAAGGGAAAAAAAAAGGTTTTGATGTTGTTTTAGACTAAAATATTATGAAAGAATGGTGAATACTGCCTACCTTTAAGCTCAACCAGCTGCTCGTGGTACTTCCTGCGGAGAGCTACTTCCTTTCTATACTTTTCCAAAAGGTCTTTGTTGGCCTCTGACATTTCATTCAAAGCTGCCATAATCTGTTGTAGAATGACAAAATGATTCAGAAATGAAAAGCAAGAAATACAACGTGTCTATAGCAACTGTTCATTTAGTAGTACCTGTTTTTTTGCTTCTTTGATAGCTGTTCCATAGAAGTCAGAAAAGTTGCGGACCTGGCTGCGAAGGCTGGCGTAATCGGTCTTCATGGTGCGTAATGTGGGAGGCAGAGCACTCAGACGCTTCTGGAGGGCTGGAGATTCCACACATGAACATAAACTAAGCTAAATACATTGCTGCTATTAGAAATGTCAACAACAGGGGCGCTCACGAGCACACTCCCAAGACCGACCCAGAAATCACCAAAACCATTTTAGAGGAATAGTTTACATAGTCACCAAATGTTCAAAACCAAAAACAAACTTCCATGCAACTTGGAGGCTTGAGACATTTTCAACATATTTTGTATTTTTGTATTGTCTGTTCCTTTAAGAAACAGCCATGAGATTTGAACTCTATATACAGTAAACTCACTTGCGAACTGATCCTGCAGGCTCTGGAGGTGCTCCTGTGAGCAGTTAGCTGCCGCTTTTACAGCCTCTTCTTTCTTTTCCTCAAGATGTCCAATCTCCTTCAGCAGCTCCTCCCTTAACGTCCCAATCTCCCTCTCATATGCAGCAATCTGTGGAGCCACTACTTTTTAGAAGAGCTGGGGTTTTCTGCAGCGTTCTGACATGCACTGTATAATTCATGAGTTTTGTATTTAAGGTCGTTGAGTTCTTTAGCTGCAGGTTTACGCTGTATCACAAACACAAAAGGAGAAAGCTGAAAAACCTTGTGTTGCAGACTGCAGCTGACTTCATCTGAATGTCTGATGTTCTCCTCCAACTGCCGGCATCGATCTCTCTGATTGCTTAGCTTCTCAGAAAGCTGTTCATTCTGTTGTCTGGCTTCAGATAGTTGGCGTAGAGTTGAAGGTGACTCTACCTCCACAGTTTGAGTAACATACTATGGGAATAAAAATACATTTTCATAAAGTTTGATGTGTTTTTTTTTTGTTTTTTTTTAAGGGGTCATATGATGATACATTTGGTGAAATGCAATGTTTTTATGCGGTTTAAGTGCGCTGTTATTGGCTTACCACCAGTGCCTGACGGAAATGTTACGCCCCTTACCTGTTGCTGTGTCCCGGCGCTGACACCAAAAGAATAAAACACATTACAAAAGAGGTATTTGTAGCATCTAGTGGGGACATAATTACTGATAATCATGACTATATATATATACAGTATATGACTTTTTACGTGTTGCATTCAATCGCGCCACATAGACATAACACCATGTCTGAATTTATGAATTTAGTAGTTCCCTACCAGTGATCCAGTGATGCGCGGGTCAATGTGTAAACAACCCGAACCCGGAAGACGTTTTAAACTAACCCGCTGCAACTCGGACCGCAAAAAAAAAAAAAAGAAAATACTGTACCCGACCATTACTGAGCTATATGCGTTTAAAAGTAACCTATTAAATTGATACAATGGCATTTCTCAGTTCAACGTGTTGGGAAATCTGGATTTTCATCCCACGTCAGCATTTATTGAACAGTTAATAACGCTCAACATTTAAAAGGTAGCCTACACATGACAAAGCCAGCACTTTGGTCACCATCTTTCATTATTTCGGCAAATGTATCCGTCTTGCCGCCTCCATCTCTACATGCAGACTAAGCTTGTGCGTCATTTTCGCCCCAGTACGTTAATTTAGCCAATAAAGTGTAGGCCTATATATTTCATAGAAAA